>OU342739.1:483002955-484202955 GCA_910589765.1 Avena atlantica | reverse complement strand
ACGAGGAGCTGAAGGTAAACTATCTATTCTCTAAAGACCTATAACCCACTTATATGGCTTTCTATTCAAAGCTAGAATCTAGAGAGTTTGTGTGTGTGTGTGGTTGGTTTTAGTATTAACTAGAAAACGGTAAATTGTTGGAAGTAATTACTATGAATAAACTAGTGCAAGTAAAATAGATCTAGTGAAGTGAATTGATCGCAAGTTTTCTCAAGGGAGTAAATGTTTAGGCAAATTGTTATTTCATTCGTTTGGTTGTCACAATTAGTGAAGCACATATATAGTCCTTTCATAATTTCTTCTAGGAGGAGCCAAAACTAGGTGTAGCCATAGATATGAGAAAATACACCACTAGTGATTGATCCCAAGGCCAATTAAGTATAAACAAGGTAATTATTAAGACATAAAGTCCAACCACTGCATTTAGATCTAAGGTCTCCATGATAATACCCCCGTTGATTAACCATACATTAATATAATATGCATATCTAAGAATTGGGATCCGGTTCTTGTCAACTCTGACTATCCTTCCTCCTATCATCATGCAATGGTGAAAATCTTGTGTATCCCCCAACATATGTGTGCACTCATATGCTAGTACATCAAGATCATCATAGAATATAATATAAACTTATATGCAACCAAAACAAACTAGATCACAATTGCCATGAACAATCACTACTCAAACATCAACATAGAGATACAATATATCACGGGAAAGTAAAATATTGCCTCATACATCACATTTGCCAAGAGATTACAATAGGTATATGGAGGGGATCTCGCTGTAGATGGTGATGGAGATGTGCCTCTCCAAGGGGAGAGGTGGCGTCGGCGGTAGTGCAGGGAAGCAGCACCCCGGCGGCCTCCTAGGGGCGGCGTCTGCCCTTAGGGGCAGTGGCCCCTTGGCCCTTCTTCTTCCTTGAAGATGGTTGAACAATGGAGGGGCTTCTACGTACCCCTCTTTAGGGGCTGCCAAGTAGGGGGAATTTCGTGGCTATGGTCGGATGCCTTGAGAAATAGGGGTTCCCCTTAATATATAGTGGGGGATGCTTCACCAGAGCCATCAGATCAAAACCTTTGGATTCAAGGGCTCTTGGAAACCTATAGAACCTTCATGGTGACTCCTAGAAATGCCCACAAGTCTCCAAATTCGTGGCTTGAACGAATTGATCCCATATGGCAAGAGTTTGAGTCAACCACGTCACCAACTTTTGGAATCCCGAAACTGCTTCTATACACTTTAGTAATCGGGGCTTTCCCGGAGCGACAGGACTCCATTTTGGACGATTGTTGACTCTAAATCGCACGTCTTGAAATTCCCTACAATTTTAATTTTGATTACTTTTTCATTTGACGTTATATTCATGCTCTTCCTAGTCAATATTTGAGAACAATTCAGCAGGACATATTTTAGGAAACTCCAAATATTGCCATATTAAGCGATTTCCTTCCATATTATCTTTTTCCTACACAACAAAGTGTAAAATAAGAACTTGTACATTTTTACAACTATTAGTAGGTTAGTCCCAATAAATATAGTGAATTTGCAAAATAATAAGCATTTTATCACAATAAACTACAAAATTCATGTATGCATTTTACATGCATTCGTGCTCAAATCCATCTCCCTCAAAAATCTCCCTGGAACTAACAAATACTATAGAGAGATGAGTAGGGAATAGGAACAATGGAGGAGAATAACAAATATCTCCAAGATCTAGATCCAAAATCCAAACTTCACTTAAAAGAGAGGTGTGGGGATTTTGGCAGGTGGAAATATAGATCTCCTCTTTCAATTCCCTCAAAGATATATGGATTTGAGTGGAGGAATCAAGAGGAATCCTCCTTTGGAGGTGAAGCGATGGTGGAGCAAAGTCAATGGAAGTGTTGGTTGGTTTGGGGAAGAAGGTGAGCTTATATAGGGGCCTAAAATCCAACAGTTTTGACTCAGATTCGTGACAACCTGAACTGGCTGTGCAAAGGCCGCGCAAAGGCCAGGGCCTATACAAGGATCACCCGGACTTAGCCCAGACTTGGTGTGGCATTGGCAGACAAAAATGGGTTCATTAGACACGTGATATCTTGAGAGCAACCGGACTTGTTTTGAAACTAACAACAAGCTCCAACTCTTCATACAAAGAACCACCAAATAAAAGCAAAGTAATATAAATCCATAAGGTGAAAGGTTTGGGGTGTGTTTGGATTGTGGCCAAAATGTACCCTACCAATATTTTGGTCATGACCAAAAGGTTGGCTCTTGTTTGGATTGCTGCCAATTTTTTGGCATGCCAATGCTCCATTATCAACTCTAGTTCAATTTTTTAGCCAACGTTGGCCAACTTGTGGGCAAGCAAAGGCTTAACCAAAATTTTGGCTAGCCAAATATTTGGTGGGGCAATCTTGGGCACAAACCAAACACACCCTTGACCTCTCTAACACAATGAGCCGATAAAACCTCCAACATAAAAAACCGAACAATTTTTCATATGAAATCTGTTTTTGATGAACTTGAGTTTGATTTGAAGATAACCACAAACTCTAAAACCTCACAAATATAAGATCCAAATAACAACCAAGAAATATGATGGCAATGATGCAAAGGGTTGGACTCTCTACAAACGATACGATAAAGTGTAACATCCCTAAAATCATGTTTTCAAAGATTGCATATTATCCATGCATGCATAATCATTTAGGGATCAATTTCAAAGTCATTTCAAAGAAAATAGAAGCATTGAGTGCTTATTATTTTATGTAGACAAGCATTGATCCAATGCTACTCTCTAGTGAGAGAATATTTGTTTCAAACCAAGATTTGTTTGTTCATAGGTTGGTTTGGTTGAGTTCCAAAGCTTGGACAAAAATTTCCAAAACAAAATATGGTTTTAAAACCATTTTCATATATTTATGAAATCTTGTGCTAAGGCACTGTTTATTTTAAAATTTCAAAGGAACCAAGCAAGTCTAGTGAGACAGCATGGTTTAATACTCAAAAATATTCAGGTTTCACTTTATAAAAATCCAGAAAGATTTGGAATTCAAACACATTTGAATTTATTTGAAAAGGTTTCCTGAAAATTGAATTAGAAAAATAAAAAGGTTAAGAAAACAGAACTGGGCCAGGCGCTACCCATTCGGCCTAGCAACCAAAGCAGCCCACCCGGGGTTCCCCCTTCCTCTCTGTTTCTCACCGCAGCAACGCGCACACACCCGCTGACAGCCCGACCCTACCTTGCCCCGTCAGCGTCATCCCCAATCAACGCGCGCCTGAGCCGCTCCGCCGTTACCTCGCCGCAGTTAAGCCGCGCTTAATTCCCATTGATACAGAGAGTAATCCCCGCCCCGCTCCTGGCTACTTAATCCCCTCTTCACCACGACCATTTCCCCTCACCCCACTCGCTCGCTCCGCCACCAGGCTGCCTCAATTTCTCGTTGCATCGCTGCAGACAGAACCAGCTCTGGCGACTGATTCCGGTAAGACCCGAGCGCCCCTTTGCCTCTGCTTCAAACAAGCGTGACCAGCATGTTCTGGCGCATCTCCTGATGCCTTTCTTTTGCCTTCTCGTGACCCAGGTCGTCGCCTCCATCCACCTCTGCAAGCAACAGAGCCGCCGCTCAACTCCGACGAGGAATACCGGTAACCTCCGAGCGCCCCTTGCTTCCACTTTGACACTGTCGTGTTCACCACAACCTTGTGCATCATCTGACACCACTGGTTCGTGCTAGGGCGATCCACATCGTCGGCAACAACTCCATCCGCAAACACACGACGCCGCCAGCAACTCCGACGAGGTCCTGCCGCTGAACCCGTGTGCCCCTGTCTCTCCCTCGACCACCTTGAGCTTCACTGCAGTCCCGCGAACACGGTAGGCATCTTCACTCCTCCCCGCGTGATCTAAATCGCCGACAACCTCTCTGATAGAGCACGCCGCCGCCACTTGCCGGTGCTGGCGCCGCCCATCTTTGGTCGCATGCTTAGCAGCCGTAGGATCTAGATCCAACTCTTAAGATAAGATCTGTAGCGAAGCGGTATGTGTCGATCTGGACAGTGCGTGTTAAGTTAGATCTAACGGCCCGCGAGTGTGATCCGGTGCGAAACGGTATCAACCAATCAGGACATGACGCGTTGCTAGTTCTTTGTTTTAAAAATCTGAATTAGATCTATTAGTGATTCAAACTTGTAAAATTCATAACTTTTGATCCACACGTTCAAATTTTGTAAATTTTATATCATTGGAATCAGGAGAAAGAATCCTATCTGTTTATGAAATGTTTTTAATGTTTTGCCTCTGTAAAAATGGTTATTTTTTCAGAGACATTTGTAGGCTTAATTTGAGTATGGAAATTATTTGAAAAATGTTTTAAAGATCAAATAAAGTTTATTTTGAGTATCTTGGTCTTGTTTATGTTTTAGTACTATACCATTGTCTTTTTTGGTGTAGAAAAATCATCACATGGCATTTGCATGCATTCATATATTTTTGTTTGTATATTTTGTTATGTGATTTTGGTGCCATTATTTTATGTGTAGATTTTGGTGCTAATAGTGATTGTGGTTGTGAAGATTGTTGCTACTCCCCAAACTACCAAGGCAAGTGGTGCTTCATGTTTTTATCCCTATATTTTCACCTACGCATTAGAAATATTTTGTATAGGACATTGCATGAATATTTTGATAAGTATCTATATGCTATGCTTGGGAAATCCTAGTAGTTGTAGAATTGTTAGAATTTCCTCTAAGTTAAGATGCTTACTATTGCCATGCTTAGCCTAGCTAGTAGCAACCAAGGGTGGATTATATATTCATGCTATGTGAAATATTTCTAAGTCATTGACTTGTGTTTTTGCTTAATAAAACAACTAAGTGAATGAAACACCTGGGTGTAATGGAAAGAATGGTTTGTGTTGAGTGGTTACACAAGGCCCATTTCTATGGTTTACCTTGTGTATCTCACTTGTGGAAAGCCAACCAGGAACAAAGGGATTTGAGATGCCAAATGTTAAGAAGCTTCTAGTGCAGCCACATGGCATTATGGGCTCTGCCTGGATCATAGAGGTTGCAATAACTTAGCCATTTGGACAGTTGGTGGTAGTGGGATGATAGGTTTGGAGCGCGTCCATTTGGTCTAAGGGAAGGCTTCTGAAAGGTCCTGTCTTGGTGAAAATCAAGTCTTGTGGGGAAAGTGCACAACCTCTGCAGATGGAAGAATCTAAGTACTTAGCCATGTCCCTGGTATTGGACAACTTGAGCATCAAGACATGGAAGCTATCAAGAATTTCATCATCCCAATTTTCTAAGTTAAAACTTGTGGTTGAACAAGGGTGAAGGTTCACCAATTTCTATTGGTGGTTCCTTGGGAAAGTTTTGTCAAAGAAAAACCTAGTGTTTTCAACTGATAGGTAAAACCTATTTTGAGCAAAGCAAGCCTAAGCTACACTTAGCCAAATTCATGTAGATTCTAGATGCTAATATTCTACAAAGGTATCACCTGCCAATACTATTCCAATGTATTGACCCACTGTGGCTATAACTTGTGATGTTGCAGGTTACTCTGATGATGATTAGGGGTTATGAGTCTACACTCAACATGCTTGCCTGTGGCACATGAAGATGAAGACTTATTTATCTTATTCTATATTTGAACTCTTGTATTAGGCCTATGGCCATGGAGTTGTAAAAGACTGTGTTTGTCTCTGGAATGATATGTAATAATGACCTTTGTATCCGTGTACTTCATCTTAAACTGTGGATGCTAGCATTGATCCAGGGACTAGCATTGCAATCAAAGGGATCTTTACCTTTATAAAGGTGGGATCTTACAGATGGTATTAGAGCACTGTGTTGCCTGTAGGATTATGACCCTAGGATTGGATTAGAAACCACTAAGGAATTTTTTTTCAAAAATTTCCACACTTGTCTTTTTCTTCTCGTAAACTTTTCTAATTCTTCTTTCTCATCTCTATTTGTAGATGAACTCCATCAACGAAGCTGTAAGGAAGGGACCACTCATGACCATGACCCTAGAGTGTGAGACTGAATTTCCAAAGGCCCTCAAGAACCTTATGGTTACCATGGGGATACATGGTGCAGCTGTGTACAAAGGTTTCCCTGTGATGGATGAAGGAGAAGAATATTGGTGGGTGCAACTTCACTTGTACAAAAACAAGGAAGACAACCACAAAGAATCAGGATTCTGTATGGTCACCAACTCAGTGATGCACACCACATTCTTTGATTCTGCAAGGGATGCAGCTTGGAAGGCCATCAAAGAGCTTGGTGATAGACTCAAGTGCAGAATGCTCAACACCCAAAATGACCTTAGAGAAGAAAATAAGCATACCCAAGAGTTGGAAACTACCAACCAACAACTAAGGGAAGACATCATAGACTTGATTTGGGAATCTTGTGAACAAGATAGGCAGATGGCTACTAAGGATGCTTTGATAGCCATTTTGTCTAGTGAGTGAGAGTTGTAACGTACTTCGTTAGTTGGACCACCACACTTATCATTTCATTTCCAAAATTCTGTCTAAGTTATCTTGAACCTTGGATGCTTGTAATGGATTTATGTATGCCATGACTTGTGTGTTTGTTTGCAAATGATATGTTTGTGCTACCTTGTCTTGTGTATTTCTGTTTATTTTGTTTCTAACTTTTCTCTATCTTATTAAATAGATGCCTAATGTTACTATCAGCATGGCTGAAGAGTTCAAGGGAACTCGTTTTGGCACTCGTGTTATTGAGCTCACTAGTGTGCTCAATCTTCTGCTTCCTAGCATCATGATGCTTCCCCTCACCAAGTTTGAGAGGAAGGACCTTTGGGGCTTCAAGGTTACTCAGCCAGGACGCCAGACTGAGCCAGCCACGAAGGCTATCACCTTCAAGCTCATGCATGACGACAAGGAGAGAGGCCTAGAGGTAGTCATGCAAGATTTACTTGGGCGTTTGTTAGGGAGACACACTCGGGAGATTAGAGGTACTACCTTCCACGCTTTCGGAAGACGCGACGCGGATGGTAAGGCTATTGAGTTCGAGGATACTGCTAGAGAGACGAAGATTGATACGTCGTAAACGTATCTATAATTTTTGATGTTCCATGCTTGTTTAGTATAAACTTTGCTATGCTCTGTCTACACTTTGAAGTATTTATATACATTTTCTGGGACTAACCTATTAACAAGATGACGCAGTGCTAGTTGCCTGTTTTCTGCTGTTTTTGGTTTCAGAAAAGCCAGAAAAAAATATTCTCGGAATTGGACGGGACAAAAGTCAAAGTCGATATTTTACCCGACACGACACAGAGCCCGAAGGAGAGACGGAGGAGGGCACTAGGGCGATATATGCTATCCGGACTTGGTCAATGGTAGGTTGGGCTATACTCTTGTTACACTTGAATTGGCGGGGTAAGGTTTCAGATATATGCTCGACTGATATTCCGGCGGTACTAGTCATAGTTATGGCTTTCTTGGCACAGTCAATTAATCCTTTATGTTTGGACATTCAATCCATTCCTAGTACTACTTCCAAACCTTTAGTTCCGAGTACTATCAGATTTGCTTAAAAATCTATGCCATGGATTCGGATAGGGACGACTTTGCAAATTTGCCTAGCCTTGGTGGTTGATCCGGGAATTTGAACAATCATGACATGCTTCAGTTTGGTTGGTTCAATTTTACTAGTGCATACAAATTCTTCGGTGACAAATGAATGCGATGCACCAGAATCAAACAACACTCTTGCAAGTACTGAATTAACCGAAAATATACCCAGCACTACGTCTGGCGCTTCCTAAGCTTCTTCAGCATGCATGAGAAAAATACGGCCATTGCGGTGGAGTGAATTCCCTGGGACAAATCTTCTTCCTGGCTGAACCCGACGCTGCTGCTGAGCTGGGACATTGGCATTGGGGGCTGTAGCATTCTTCTTGTTGGGACACTCGTTGGAATAGTGGCCTTTATTTCCACAGTCATAACAGGTCACTTGCGACTTGTCCTTGGCTGCTACAGGCACAACATTGCTTCCAGTCCTCGGGGCAGTGTTGGTGTTGGTGGTAACATTGTTGTTGTTGAACTTGGGTGGGGCACGATTGAAATTGCTAGAGTTGCCGGGGTTGTTGTGGTTTCCTCCGGGTCTAGGGTTTCCATGGTTGGGATAGGTGGGACGGTTCATCGGGGGTCTGTTGGTCCTTGGGGCAAATCCTGGAGATGGGTTAGGGCGATACTTTGGGGTCTGATGGGTTCCTGGCTGATGCATCATACGACGCTTGCGGTTCTCATTGGCTTGGTTGATCTTTCCTTCCATCTGGATAGCAGAGTCGACAAGGGCTTCAATATCCGCAAAGGGGATATTGACTAACACCGTCTGCATCTCATCATGCAGACCATTCAGGAATCTTTCTTTCTTCTTGGCTTCAGTGTCTATTTCATCCGGGGCATACCTAGCTAATGACAAAAATTTGTCATGGTATTCCACTACAGTCATCCTTCCTTGCTTCAGCTCTCTGAACTCATCTCTCATTCTCTTGATCAAACCCGGTGGCACATGGGTTCTGCTAAACTTGACCTTGAATTCCTCCCGGGTCATCATCTGGCCTCCGGTCATTGCGCGAACACTGTTCCACCATGCTCTGGCATCTCCGGATAGATAGTGGGTGGCGAACAGGACTTTCTCGTTGGCTTCCACTCTGGCTACTTCTAAGTTATTTTCCATGGTTTGCAGCCAATCATCGGCGTCGAGGGGTTTTTCTGACTTAGTGAAAACAGGTGGGTTGGTATTCTGGAAATTCTTGAGCTTAGATCCATGGTGGTCCTGATTTCCATGGCCTTGGTTGTTGTGGGATAGCTGGGCTATCTGTTGCAGGGTGGCTAGGTTGTCTTTCCATTCCTCTCGGGGTGGTCCAATTGGGTCTTCAGCTCGGGGTGGTATGGGGCTTCCAGTGGTTGTCCATTAGCATCACACCTTGGGCAAAACTCAAAGCGAGTACCCTTGATCTGATTGATGCTCTGCCCACACAGACGGGAAAGAGCTTCTTGCATGGCTCTGGCAAGTCCAACGAGCCAGTTGTTTTCCCTCAAGGTAAACTAAATTCCCTCCGCAGTGGGAGGTTCAATCTTTCCTCGGAGACTTGCAACAATTAGCCACTGCAGATCTTCTCCTCCTTGATCATTGAGCTGATCTCCGAAGAACTCGGGGTGAGGACGCTCCAGAAGTTCGGAAAGCTGGTCCAAATCCCTCTCAAAGATCAGGTCTCCTCCATTCCCAAGTTGGTAAAACTTGTTGTACTTCACGTCCATCTATAAGAATATAGGATGATTAAGTTAGTAGAGTGGTCAAGTGTGTCCAATTTTATGTATTTTTGCAAGAGTTTTTGAGGAACATGAATTTTCATGAAAGAATCAAAGGGATAAGAATGAGAATAAGTTTTTGTAAATATTTGTTTTCTTTGGTTTTGGAAAATAAGTTTTTGGTTTTAAACGTCCAGCCTAACTAGGGTCTCCTATGGTCAGGATGGCTCTGATACCAACTTGTCAACACCCGGATTTTGCAATCCTAGATGCCTGTTATGCCATACATCGCAATCCCAGGATTACCATTTTTGCGAGACATAACAGAATTGGATACCATAGTACATCATCCATTACAAACGATACATAAGTTCTTACACAAATAGGGATCTCATGATCCAGTTCTTAATACAACATCATGCAGCGGAATATGTAATAATAACGGTAGCATAGGCGAAGCTCCATCTTCGGGGTCACAGGCAATGCTGACGATGGGAGATGATCCTAGTTGTCGTAACCTTCCTGGGGTCCATCCTCAAGGTACTCCTCTTCATAGTCTGGCCATGGGAATAGCCAGGGACAAAGCCATGAGTACTCTTTAAGTACTCGCAAACTAATACTAACAGGTAAAAGGGGTTTTTGGATAATAGGACACCAGGCTCTAGGGTTGTTTTGCAAAAGCCAGATTTACCTCTACTAAGTTTATAAGCAACGAATGCTCGTCAAAATTTTATAACTCCTAAGTGGGAATTTGTATTTCATATCACAACGCTGTTGTGGTCAAGTCAAAGTCTCAATTCATTACACAAGTCATTTTGAAAAGTCTGACGGGGAAACAGTATGGCCACTCCAACTATCCATAACCGCGGACGCGGCTATTCGAATAGTTTGACACTCTGCAGAGATTGTACACTTTCACCACAACATTCGATACATCCGTCAGGAACAAATCCTGAATTCACCATACTCAGTATGCGGATAATCAATCCTAACCTTTCGATTACACGCCCTAGTATAAGCACCTCTCCTGTGAGTTTGGCCTCCCAACCATGACCAACTGTCATCTTGGGTACTGCACAGGTGGACAATCTTCACAAGGTAGCCTCAGCTCAGACCTTGGCCGTGAGGGAACTAATACTAAGGTATATAAGTTTCCAGTCAAGCCCTACCCAATATTCGGGTATTGTGGTTGTACGATAAAATTGGAATGGTATCGCATCCAGACAACCATCAGTTTTATAAAGGGCTAAGGCTCATGCCTCAACATTTTCATCACCAAAATCATCAGGTGTTCGGAAACACATGTCCAAAATTTCAATAGAATGATCCTTCATTCCAAGGTTTTCATAACCATTTTTCCACCAAGTATTCCCATCTAAAGTTGATCAAGTTTTATGCTTATCACTAGCATCTACAGGTGGGGGTAAGTAATTATGAGGGGTGGTAAACTAGTGGAGTTTTAGCTAAGTTCAATCTCATGCCTTAGGATGACATCAAGATTATCTAGCTGAGGACAAATTTTATGCTCTTTATGCAACCTTCACATATTTTTCTAGTATCTATCATTTATTTCAGTAAACTCTAAGTAAGAGCTTTGATAAAGAAATAAAGTAATAGACTTGCAAATAAAACTAGGATTGGTTTATCAAGTGGATATGATCACATATGCTTAAGGCATATAGTGGGCATAGTAACAAGTAGTGGTTTGTGGCATCAGTAGGGTATCTTGCAAGGGTTAGCTTGCATTGGTCCACTTAGTTAATAAATCTTGCACAATATCAGTATAATCTTGCATAGGTATAGCATCAGCTTGCCTTGTGCAGAGAAGTGGTTGAAGTTCTCCTCGACTTCTTCTTCGTAGTATCCTCCTTCCTCCCCGTATCCTTGGTCGGTACTAGCGTCTATAAATAAATACGAGGTACACAATCACCAAACAATACTTAACTACATGCAATCATCACACACAAGGGTCCTATAGATGATCTAGCATCATCTCTAACATTAAAAGATTAAAGCTTGGTTTAATTCCTTTTATTTTTAGAAAAGTAATTTCTACTTATTGAAAAACTACTTAAGATTTAACATTCTCCAAACCAAACATGGGATCATGTTGACACATGTCATCACCACATATTTTAGCCCATGGGAATATGATTTAAAATGGTGTCACAATTTAATAAGGTTTTACCCTTTTATTTTAATTAATTAAAGTGGCTAGAAATGCCTATAGGGCATTCTTTTATTACTTGAACATTATTTCTGTAAGTAACCCTATATATTTCTATATATTCTGAAAGGTATGGTTAAATGTGATTTTTGAGAGTTGGAATCAATTCAAAAGCTATCATGGTTTAAATTTGAAAAATGTTTGAATGCAGAAAATCTTCTGCCTTGTTATTTTTACCATGGGTGATCTATAGATCCAAATGACTTGAATCCAACGGGCTTGGATTCAACATTCCTAGACCTTTCTAAAAAAATTAGTTTCATTCAATTTGGTGCACTGAATCGATCTGGGTTGATTTTTGAAACCGGGTGTGTTTGAAATAAAATGGAAAAGGTTTAATTTGAATAACTGGGCTGCGCGGGAAAAGTTAACGGGCCGGCCTGCTAAGCGCAGTGCTCCCGCGGGCTGCTTAAGTGGGTGTCCCCACTCGTTAGTGATACAGGGAGGGGCGAAGCGGTACGGGGAAATGTGGGTCGTTCGATCTGATTCTAATCCAACGACTGGGAGTCATCGTCGACGTGAGGCAACGCCGGCGAGAAGGAAACCTAGCGCGGCCCGTGAGGGGTGCTGGGGGCTCACCGAGGTGCAGGCGAGGGTCGGCGAGGCAGGCGAACGACGAAGTCGACGACGGCGAACTCAGGGGTGGTCGCGGCAGCTCCTGGGGTGGACGAAATCGATGGTGCCTTCTTCTCCAGAGGCGGCAGGCTCCGGTGAAATTCCGGCGAGGTGGTGCTCGCCTTGCTCCAGGAACGGTGTGGCACGATCAGTGAGAAGAGGGGAGTGAGGTGGTGTGAAGAAATCGACTGGGGGTGGCCTCTATTTATAGTCGAGCGAGGGGACCGACGGAGCGCAAGGTGAGCTCGTCGGGGGCGATGTTACAGGAGGCTATTGGCATGGGCGAAGGTAGGGGACGATGCGGTGTTCCCTGGCGATTCTCAACGACATGGTTTTGAGGCGTGGGGCGGTGCGGCTTGGTCGGAACGCGACGGTGCTCTGCGCGGTAGAGGCGGCGTCTTCTACGG
This sequence comes from Avena atlantica, assembly GCA_910589765.1. Classification (NCBI taxonomy): domain Eukaryota; kingdom Viridiplantae; phylum Streptophyta; class Magnoliopsida; order Poales; family Poaceae; genus Avena; species Avena atlantica. The sequence goes on along the minus strand of OU342739.1, from coordinate 484,190,418 downwards.
CGAGCGGTGGCTGTGTGGCACGGGGCGGCGAACAAGGATTTCTGGCGGTCTCCTGGGTCGGTGGTGATTGTGTATGCACGCGGCGAGGGCGGTGCGCGGTCTGTGGGCTTCGGTAGAGGGTGGCGCTCTGGCGCACGCTCGACATGGTCGCTGGCGAGGTTGGCATGGTTCGTGCGTGTGGTCCAGGGCTTGACAACGCTCGCGGCTGGGACAGGGGGTGGCGATGAACGGTGGGCTGCCTCCCAGACATGCTGGCTAGACTTGCTTCTCTTCCTAGCTTGCTGTCGACATGTGGGTGACAAGGTTGGCTTCGGCTGTTCACCATTGATGGTAATGCCAATCTCACAGTGGTGCTAGTGTTTAGTTAATCTTTCTAGATGATCTACTGAGCTGGTTGTCAGCTAGAGAGGGAACAAGTTAGGCTTCAATCACTGCTCACTATAGTGTTTAGGATTTTGATGATTTGTGTCTGCAACCTGTTTGATGAAATGGCCGCATGAAATCAAGTTTTGAATTTTGAAAAGATTTTTGGTAGGTTTGCTAGATTGCTGCTGGTGAGTCTGCAGATGCTTGGGTTTTGAAAGTTGAGCTTGTTTGAGTGGTTTTTGAAAAAGTGGGATCTTCCCATATGATAAAGATTCAATTTTGAATTGTCATTTAAACTATGCATCTGAAAGTTTCTGGATGATCACAAAGTGGGACTTGATACCTTGTTATGAGTACATTCAAGGGGTGCAAAGATCCAGAAAAGTTTCCATTAGGTTCTGAAAGTTTGAGACAGCCAAAGTAGGCATGGGAGTTAAATTGGTCAAAATGACCATTCCTTTATTTTATTGGTTTTGATTTATTTGTCCTTAGGAAAAGTTTGGGAAATGTTTAGATGATGTTCATTTCACCTAAGAAACATTTTACAAGCAAAGAAACACACAAACAAGTTGGTTCAAAGAATTTCAATTTAAATGCATACACATATGCATGCTTTCATAATTTTAATTAGAAAAGTTTTTGTTAACCCTAATTTTGATGATTAGAGTTTGATGATTTAAGTTTAGTATTTTTGGGATGTTACAAACCTTCCCCCCTTAAACAAAATCTCGTCCCGAGATTTGAAAAAGGACGAAAAGATTACCTAGGATTTGAAGAGATCGGGAAACTCCGTCCTGATGTGACCTTCGCGTTCCCAGGTGGCTTCCTCTTCTGTGTGGTTGCTCCACTGGATATTGAGAAACTTGATGCTTCGGGTTCGGCTAGTTCTGAAGGCTTCTTCCAAAATACGGATGGGTACTTCGGGATAGGTAAGGTCATCGTTGATCTCTATGGTCCGATGATCGATATTCTTGAACACTTCGGTCTTCTAAGGGACTTCGAGACACTTGCGAAGTAATGAGATATGGAACACATTGTGCACGACTGACATCTCTTCAGGTAGTTCCAATTGATACGACACTTCTCCTCGACGGTTCAGAATCTTGAAAGGTCCGATATATCTAGGGGCTAACTTTCCTTTGAGTTGGAAACGCTGCATTCCCTTCAATGGCGACACTTTCAGATAAACAAAATCTCCTATGTTGAAGGCGAGGTCTCGACGTCTCTTGTCGGCGTAACTCTTCTGTCAGGATTGGCCGGTCTTGAGGTGCTCACGAATCTTGTGAACCTTCTCTTCTGCTTCTCGTAGGATGTCGGGTCCGAAGATCTGACTCTCTCCTACTTCCGACCAGTTCAAAGGGGTGCGACACTTCCTTCCGTACATGAATTCAAATGGGGCCATTTGCAAACTGGCTTGATAACTATTGTTGTATGAAAATTCTGCGAACGGCAGACAGCCTTCCCACTTGGATCCATATTCTAACACACATGCTCTCAGCATATCTTCGAGTATTTGATTTACTCGCTCCGTTTGTCCATCGGTCTGAGGGTGATAACCGGTACTGAAATCTAGGCGGGTTCCTAAACCTTTTTGGACTTTCTTCCAGAATCTCGAGGTAAACTGAGTTCCTCGATCCGATACTATGTTCTTGGGGACTCCGTGCAAACTGACAATTCTAGCGATGTATAAATCCGCTAGTTTCGAACTCTGATATGTGGTCTTGACTGGCAATATTGGAAAATCTGTCCACTATGACCCAGATAGAGTCATTTCCCCTACTAGAAGTAGGTAGTCCAATGATAAAGTCCATTCCTACAGAATCCCATTTCCATTCCGGAATCTGCAAGGGTTGCAACAATCCAGCGGGTCTTTGATGTCCTGCCTTGACTCGCTGACATATATCACACTTGGCGATATAGCTTCCGATTTCTCTCTTCATCTTATGCCACCAAAATTGCTCTTTTAAATCTTGATACATCTTAGTTCCTCCGGGATGGATAGAATAAAGAGTATCATGAGCCTCCTTCAAAATAACTTCTTTCAACTCAAAATCTGATGGTACACAAAGGCGTCCTTTATACCACATCACTCCTTCTTCGTCTTGGGTGAATCCGGGTACTTTGCCTGTACCGATTCGACGCTTGATTCCGTCAATACTGGCATTTCCCTTCTGCGCCTCTTTAATCTGACTGATCAAAGTGGGCTGGAGTTCTATGCTAGCCAAAAATCCTTCACTTACTAATTCCATTCGAAAAGCTTCCATCTCTTTGTGCAAACTTGGTTGCTCCTTCAAAATCATGGAGTTCAAGCGGCACGGCAATCTGCTAAGGGCATATGCTACTACGTTGGCTTTACCTGGGTGATAGTGAATGTCCAGATCGTAATCCTTGATTAGCTCAATCCATCTTCTCTGCCTCATATTCAGCTCCTTCTGAGTGAATATATACTTTAGGCTCTTGTGATCCGAATAAATTTCACAACGGTTTCCCATCAGGTAATGTCTCCATGTCTTCAGGGCTAGAACTACGGCTGCGAGTTCGAGGTCATGGGTTGGGTAGTTTTGCTCATGTTGCTTCAGTTGTCGCGATATATAAGATATAACTTTGCCTTCTTGCATTAGCACACATCCGAGACCAATCTTGGATGCACACATAGAAGGGCTTCGTGATATCCGGCATGATCAAGATTGGGGCTGAAATCAATCTCCTCTTGAGTTCTTGAAAACTCGCTTCACATTTGTCGGTCCATTCAAACTACTTGTCCTTCTTCAGCAATTGGGTCATGGGTCTGGCGATACTAGAGAATCCTTCTACAAATTTGCGGTAATATCCCGCCAATCCGAGAAATGCACGAACTTGGGTTTGAGTGGTTGGGGCTTGCCAATCTTCTACATCTTTCACTTTGGCAGGGTCAACAGCAATTCCTCCGGCTGATACAATGTGACCGAGGAATCCTACCTCCTGTAACCAGAATTCACATTTGCTAAACTTTGCATACAATTGATGCTCTCTAAGGGTTCCAAGAATGGTCCTTAGATGTAGCTCATGTTCTTCTTCTGATTTGGAATAAATCAGAATGTCATCGATGAAAACAACGACAAACTTATCCAGGAAGTCCATAAAAATCTTATTCATGAGGTTCATGAAATAAGCGGGGGCATTGGTTAATCCGAAAGACATGACCGTATATTCATACAATCCATATCTGGTGGTAAAGGCAGTCTTTGGAATATCCTCTACACGAATTTTGAGTTGATGATAGCCAGTCCTAAGATCAATCTTAGAAAACACTTTGGCACCGGTCAACTAATCAAACAAATCCTCTATCTTGGGCAAGGGGTAATTTTTCTTGATGGTGACATCATTCAACTTCCGATAATCCGTACACAAACGGTTACCTCCATCCTTCTTGTCCACAAACAAGACAGGTGATCTCCAAGGTGACGCACTTGGTTGAATCAATCCAATTTCCAGCATGGAATCCGGTTGCTTCTTCAGTTATGCGAGCTCTGACGGGTTCATACTATATGGTCTCTGGGCTATGGGTCCAGTTCCGGGGATTAGTTCGATGATGAACTCGATATCCCGATCTGGGGGCATACCGGGCAAAACATCTGGAAATACATCGGGGTATTCACAGGCTATCCGAACTTGGTCAATGGTAGGTTGGGCTATACTCTTATTACACTTGAATTGGCTATTCTCAGATATATGATCGACTGATATTCCGGCGGTACTGGTCATAGTTATGGCTTTCTTGGCACAGTCAATTAATCCTTTATGTTTGGACATCCAATCCATTCCTAGTACTACTTCCAAACCTTTAGTTCCGAGTACTATCAGATTTGCATAAAAATCTATGCCATGGATTCGGATAGGGACGGCTTTGCAAATTTGCCTAGCCTTGGTGGTTGATCCGGGAATTTGAACAATCATGACATGCTTCAGTTTGGTTGGTTGAATTTTACTAGTGCATGCAAATTCTTAGGTGACAAATGAATGCGATGCACCAGAATCAAACAACACTCTTGCAAGTACTGAATTAACCGAAAACGTACCCATCACGACGTTTGGCGCTTCCTGAGCTTCTTCAGCATGCATGAGAAAAAGACGGCCATTGCGGTTGAGTGAATTCCCTGGGGCAAATCTTCTTCCTGGCTGAACACGACGCTGCTGCTGAGCTGGGACATTGGCATTGGGGGCTGTAGCATTCTTCTTGTTGGGGCACTCGTTGGAATAGTGGCGTTTATTTCCAAAGTCATAGAAGGTCACTTGCGACTTGTCCTTGCCTGCTATAGGCACAACATTGCTTCCATTCCTCGGGGCAGTGTTGGTGTTGGCGGTAACATTGTTGTTGTTGAACTTGCGTGGTGCACGATTGAAATTGCTAGAGTTGCCGGGGTTGTTGTGGTTTCCTCCGGGTCTAGGGTTTCCACGGTTGGGATAGGTCAGACGGGTCATCGGGGGTCTGTTGGTCCTTGGGGAAAATCCTGGAGATGGGTTAGGGCGATACTTTGGGGTCTGATGGGTTCCTGGCTGATGCATCATACGACGCTTGCGGTTCTCATTGGCTTGGTTGATCTTTCCTTCCATCTAGATAGAAGAGTCGACAAGGGCTTCAATATCCGCAAAGGGGATATTGACTAACACCGTCTGCATCTCATCATGCAGACCATTCAGGAATCTTTCTTTCTTCTTGGCTTTAGTGTCTATTTCATCCGGGGCATACCTAGCTAATGACAAAAAATTGTCACGGTATTCCACTACAGTCATCCTTCCTTGCTTCAGCTCTCTGAACTCGTCTCTCATTCTCTTGATCAAACCCGGTGGCACATGGGTTCTGCTAAACTTGACCTTGAATTCCTCCCAGGTCATCATCTGGCCTCCGGTCATTGCGCGAACACTATTCCACCATGCTCTGGCATCTCTAGCTAGATAGTGGGTGGCGAACAGGACTTTCTCGTTGGTTTCCACTCTGGCTACTTCTAAGTTATTTTCCATGGTTTGCAGCCAATCATCGGCATCGAGGGGTTCTTCTGACTTAGTGAAAACAGGTGGGTTGGTATTCTGGAAATTTTTGAGCTTAGATCCATGGTGGTCCTGATTTCCATGGCCTTGGTTGTTGTGGGCTAGCTGGGCTATCTGTTGTAGGGTGGCTAGGTTGGCTTGCCATTCCGCTCTTTTAGCTTCACGGTCAGAAGTCAACATTTGCAGTATCTGCAACATCGGGTCCGGGGATGAACCACTTCCTCCACGTGGCATCTGAAGGTTGAGATAGATCGTGAGAAAAGAGGAAAATTTCTAAGGTTCTGGGACTTTGAGATGTTTTAAAAGTTTGACTCAGGTTTTTCTAGCAACTTGCTTTTTTTCATTCATTCATTCATTCATTCATTCATTCATTCATTCATTCATTCATTCATTCATTCATTCATTCATTCATAGCACACAATACAAACACACACCACAACAAGGTAAACAGATAGTTTTAAGAACCATTCCGGAAACTACGATACAGTGGGACCGAATACTACTCACTACGCTAGTGCTCAAGTGGTACTACTCCTCGGAATCTGTGGCTTCATCATCCTCATCATCATCGATGAAGGCGAAATCATCCTCATCGGTGAAGAAATCCATAGCATGATCCTCCAGAAAATCGTCGTCATCGCTGAGATAGGAGTAGGGGTCTCCACGAAGATCCTCTCCGGCATTCTCCCTTTCCTCCAACTGCATGTCTCTCTCGTGGATGGTCTCCTCCAGAGATGAGATGCGGTGGCGAAGATGGGCAATGATGCACTCCTTCTTGTCGAGCTGACGGCGGCGAGACTTGCGATCCTTTGCTAGCAGGGCGATGGTCTGGTCCTTCGTCTTGATGATGGCAGACTTGTGGTTGCATTAGTCACGTCCATCTATAAGAATATAGGATGAGTAAGTTAGTAGAGTGGTCAAGTGTGTCCAATTTGATGTATTTTTGCAAGAGTTTTTGAGGAACATGAATTTTCATGAAAGAATCAATGGGATAAGAATGAGAATAAGCTTTTGTAAATATATGTTTTCTTTGGTTTTGGAAAATAAGTTTTTGGTTTTAAACGTCCAGCCTAACTAGGGTCTCCTATGGTCGGGATGGCTCTGATACCAACTTGTCAACACCCGGATTTTTCAATCCTAGATGCCTGTTATGCCATACATCGCAATCCCAGGATTACCATTTTTGCGAGACATAACAGAATTGGATACCATAGTACATCATCCATTACAAACGATACATAAGTTCTTACAAAAATAGGGATCTCATGATCCAGTTCTTAATACAACTTCATGCAGCGGAATATGTAATAATAATGGTAGCGTAGGCGAAGCTCCATCTTCGGGGTCACAGGCAATGCTGACGATGGGAGATGATCCTAGTTGTCGTAACCTTCCTGGGGTCCATCCTCAAGGTACTCCTCTTCATAGTCTGGCCATGGGAATAGCCAGGGACAAATCCATGTGTACTCTTTAAGTACTCGCAAACTAATACTAACAGGTAAAAGGGGTTTTTGGATAATAGGACACTAGGCTCTAGGGTTGTTTTGCAAAATCCAGATTTACCTCTACTAAGTTTATAAGCAACGAATGCTCGTCAAAATTTTATAACTCCTAAGTGGGAATTTGTATTTCATATCACAACCCTGTTGTGGTCAAGTCAAAGTCTCAATTCATTACACAAGTCATTTTGAAAAGTCTGACGGGGAAACAGTATGGCCACTCCAACTGTCCATAACCGCGGACGCGACTATTCGAATAGTTTGACACTCTGCATAGATTGTACACTTTCACCACAACATTCGATACATCCGTCAGGAACAAATCCTGAATTCACCATACTCAGTATGCGGATAATCAATCCTAACCTTTCGATTACACGCCCTAGTATAAGCACCTCTCCTGTGAGTTTGGCCTCCCAACCATGACCAACCGTCATCTTGGGTACTACACAGGTGGACAATCTTCACAAGGTAGCCTCAGCTCAGACCTTAGCCGTGAGGGAACTAATACTAAGGTATATAAGTTTCCAGTCAAGCCCTACCCAATATTCGGGTATTGTGGTTGTACGATAAAATTGGAATGGTATCGCATCCAGACAACCATCCGTTTTATAAAGGGCTAAGGCTCATGCCTCAACATTTTCATCACCAAAATCATCAGGTGTTCGGAAACACATTTCCAAAACATTTCAATAGAATGATCCTTCATTCCAAGGTTTTCATAACCATTTTTCCACCAAGTATTCCCATCTAAAGTTGATCAAGTTTTATGCTTATCACTAGCATCTACAGGTGGGGGTAAGTAATAATGAGGGGTGGTAAACTAGTGGAGTTTTAACTAAGTTCAATCTCATGCCTTAGGATGACATCAAGATTATCTAGCTGAGGACAAATTTTATGCTCTTTATGCAACCTTCACATATTTTTCTAGTATCCATCATTTATTTCAGTAAACTCTAAGTAAGAGCTTTGATAAAGAAATAAAGTAATAGACTTGCAAATAAAACTAGGATTGGTTTATCAAGTGGATATGATCACATATGCTTAAGGCATATAGTGGGCATAGTAACAAGTAGTGGTTTGTGGCATAAGTAGGGTATCTTGCAAGGGTTATCTTGCATTGGTCCGCTTAGTTAATAAATCCTGCACAATATCAGTATAATCTTGCATAGGTATAGCATCAGCTTGCCTTGTGCAGAGCAGTGGTTGAAGTTCTCCTCGGCTTCTTCTTCATAGTATCCTCCTTCCTCCTCGTATCCTTGGTCGGTACTAGCGTCTATAAATAAATACGAGGTACACAATCACCAAACAATACTTAACTACATGCAATCATCACACACAAGGGTCCTATAGATGATCTAGCATCATCTCTAACATTACAAGATTAAAGCTTGGTTTAATTCCTTTTATTTTTAGAAAAGTAATTTCTACTTATTGAAAAACTACTTAAGATTTAACATTCTCCAAACCAAACATGGGATCATGTTGACACATGTCATCACCACATATTTTAGTCCATGGGAATATGATTTAAAATGGTGTCACAATTTAATAAGGTTTTACCCTTTTATTTTAATTAATTAAAGTGGCTAGAAATGCCTATGGGGCATTCTTTTATTACTTGAACATTATTTCTGTAAGTAACCCTATATATTTCTATATATTCTGAAAGGTATGGTTAAATGTGATTTTTGAGAGTTGGAATCAATTCAAAAGCTATCATGGTTTAAATTTGAAAAATGTTTGAATGCAGAAAAGCTCCTGTCTTGTTATTTTTACCATGGGTGATCTATAGATCCAAATGACTTGAATCCAACGGGCTTGGATTCAGCATTCCCAGACCTTTCTAAAAAAATTAGTTTCATTCAATTTGGTGCACTGAATCGATCTGGGTTGATTTTTGAAACTGGGTATAGAAGTGTGTTTGAAATAAAATGGAAAAGGTTTAATTTGAATAACTGGGCTGCGCGGGAAAAGTTAACGGGCCGGCCTGCTAAGCGCAGTGCTCCCGCGGGCTGCTTAAGTGGGTGTCCCCACTCGTCGGTGAGACAGGGAGGGGCGAAGCGGTACTGGGCAATGTGGGTCGTTCGATCTGATTCTAATCCAACGGCTGGGAGTCATCGTCGACGCGAGGCAACGTCGGCGAGAAAGAAACCTAGCGCGACCAGTGAGGGGTGATGGGGGCTCACCGGGGTGCATGCGAGGGTCGGCGAGGCGGGCGAATGACGAAGTCGATGACGACGAACTCAGGGGTGGTCGCGGCAGCTCCTGGGGTGGACGAAATCGATGGCACCCTTCTTCTCCAGAGGTGGCGGGCTCCGGTGAAATTCCGGCGAGGTGGTGCTCGCCTTGCTTCGGGAACGGTGTGGCACGATTAGTGACAAGAGGGAAGTGAGGTGGTGTGAAGAAATCGACTGGGGGTGGCCTCTATTTATAGTTGAGCGAGTGGACCGACGGGGCGCAAGGTGAGCTCGTCGGGGGCGATGTTACAGGCGGCTATTGGAATGGGCGAAGGTAGGGGACGGTGCGGTGTTCCCTGGCGATGCTCAACGACATGGTTTTGAGGCGTGGGGCGGTGCGGCTTGGTCGGAACGCGACAGTGCTCTGCGCGGCAGAGGCGGCGTCTTCTACGACGAGCGGTGGCTGTGCGGCACGGGGCAGCGAACAAGGATGTCTGGCGGTCTCCTGGGTCGGTGAGGATTGTGGGCTTCGGTAGAGGGTGGCGCTCTGGCGCACGCTCGGCATGGTCGCTGGCGAGGTTGGCATGGTTCGTGCGTGTGGTCCAGGACTTGGCAACGCTCGCGGCTGGGACAGGGGGTGGCGGTGGATGGTGGGCTGCCTCCCAGACATGCTGGCTAGACTTGCTTCTCTTCCTAGCTTGCTGTCGACATGGGGGTGACAAGGTTGGCTTCGGCTGTTCACCATTGATGGTAATGCCAAGCTCACAGTGGTGCTAGTGTTTAGTTAATCTTGCTAGATGATCTACTGAGATGGTTGTGAGCTAGAGAGGGAACAAGTTAGGCTTCAATCACTGCTCACTATAGTGTTTAGGATTTTGATGATTTGTGTCTGCAACCTGTTTGATGAAATGGCCGCATGAAATCAAGTTTTGAATTTTGAAAAGATTTTTGGTGGGTTTGCTAGATTGGTGTTGGTGAGTCTGCAGATGCTTGGGTTTTGAAAGTTGAGCTTGTTTGAGTGGTTTTTGAAAAAGTGGGATCTTCCCATATGATAAAGATTCAATTTTGAATTGTCATTTAAACTATGCATTTGAAAGTTTCTGGATGATCACAAAGTGGATCCTGATACCTTGTTATGAGTACATTCAAGGGGTGCAAAGATCCAGAAAAGTTTCCATTAGGTTCTGAAAGTTTGAGACAACCAAAGTAGGCATGGGAGTTAAATTGGTCAAAATGACCATCCCTTTATTTTATTGGTTTTGATTTATTTGTCCTTAGGAAAAGTTTGGGAAATGTTTAGATGATGTTTATTTCACCTAAGAAACATTTTACAAGCAAAGAAACACACAAACAAGTTGGTTCAAACGAATTTCAGTTTAGATGCATACACATATGCATGCTTTCATAATTTTAATTAGAAAAGTTTTTGTTAACCCTAATTTTGATGATTAGAGTTAGATAATTTAAGTTTAGTATTTTTGGGATGTTACACAGCCATTTCATCAAACACTGCCAGCCACTGGACCACATGCTCAAGCCATGCCAAGCTTCGCTGAGAGCATGCCGAGAGCGCGCCAGAGCGCCACCCTAGACACACACCCACAGACCGCGTGCCGCCCTCGACGTGTGCACCCGTGATCACCACCAACCCAGCAACCCCGTAGACATGCTCGTTCGCCGCCGCGCGAACCATGCGCGCTGTGCGCCATCATATCCCATGTCAGACCCGCTCAGAGCGTCGAAGCATTCCGACCGATCAGCACCGCCCCACACCGCGCCACCACGTCATTGAGCTTCGCCAATGAGCACCACACCGTCCCCTACTGTCGCCCATGCTAGTAGCCCATTGTGCCGTCGACCACGACGAGCTCAGCCCGCGCCCGTCGGTCCCCTCTCGCCACTATAAATATAGGCCTCCCCTGCTCGATTTCTTCACACCACCTCACTCCCCCACCTCTCACTGAGACTTCCCACTTCTTCCCGGAGCAAGGCAAGCAGTGCATCACCGGAATTTGGCCAGAGCTCGCCGCTGCAAAGGAGGATAAGAGCCATCGATTGGAGCCGCCCCAGGAGGAGCTTCCGGTACCAGGAGGATCGCCGTCGTCGACTTCGTCGTTCACCCGCATCGCCGACCCTCGCCTGAGCCTCGGTGAGCCTCCCACGACCCCCACTGAGCCGCTAGGTTTCGAGCTCGCCGGTGACCTATTCATCTTTGACGACGACCCTCAGTCGTTGATCTCACTTCTAATCCAACGCACCACATCGCCCCGTACCGCTTCGCGTGTTATGAGCCACTGACGGGAGCAACCCCCATGTCAGTTGAGCCCCGCGCTGCGGTGTGACACTGGGCCGGCCCATTAGCATCTCCCGCGCAGCCCACGCGTTTGAATTTAGATTTTTCTATTTTAATTCAAACTCAGTTCTTTACCTAGTTTCAAAAATCAACCCAGATCGATTCAATGAACCAAATTGCATGAAAGCAATTTTGTTAGAAAGGTACTGAAATGCTTAATCCAAGCCCGTTGGATTCAAATCATTTGGATCTGTAGATCAACCTTGGTGAAAATAATAAGTCAGAAGCTTTTCTGCATTCAAACATTTTTCAAATTTCAACCATAATAGCTTTTGAGTTGATTCAAACTCTCAAAAATCACATTTGATCATACCTTTCAGAATATATAAAAACATATGGGTATACTTACATAAATAATGTTCAAGTAATAAAAGAATGCCATATAGGCATTTCTAGTTACTTAATTTATTTAAAATAAAAGGTTAAACCTTATTAAATTGTGACACCACTTTAAATCACATTCCCATGTACTGAAATATGTGGTGATGACATGCGTCAACATGATCCCATGTTTGGTTTTGAGAATATTAAATCTTAAGTAGTTTTTCAATGAGTAGAAATTTCTTTTCTAAAAATAAAATAAATAAGGCAAAGGCTTTAATCTGGTAATGTTAGTGATGATGCTAGATCATCTATAGAACCCCTTTGTGTGATGATTGAAAATAGTTAAGTATTGTTTGGTGATTGTGTACCTCGTATTTATTCATAGACGCTAGTACCGACCAAGGATACGAGGAGGAAGGAGGATACTACGAGGAAGAAGCCGAGGAGAACTTCAACCACTGCTCTGCACAAGGCAAGCCTTACTAACCAAGTTGACCTATGCAAGCCAATACTTGCAAGCTATTAACTTAGCAAGGTTATACTGATACTTATGCTAGCTAATACATGCTTGTTACCATACCCACTATATGCCTTAAGCATATGTGATCATACCCACTTGATAACCCAATCCTAGTTTTACTTGCAAGCTTTCTACTTTATTTCTTTATCAAAGCTATTTCTTAGAGTTTACTTAAGTGACTTGTAGATTCTAGGAGGATAATGGAAGGTTGCATAAAGAGCATTAAATTTGGCCTAATCTAGATAATCTTGATGTCATCCCAAGGCATGAGATTGAACTTAGTTAAACCCCACTTGTTTACCATCCCTCATTAGTACTTACCTCCACTTGTAGATGCTAGTGCTAAGCATAAAACTTGATCAACTTTAGATGGGTGTACTTGGTGGAAAATGGTTATGAAAACCTTAGAATGACGAGTCATTCTACTGAGATGTTTTGACATGTGTTTCCGAACACCAGATGATTTTGATGATGAAAATGTTGAGGCATGAGCCTTAGACCTTTATAAAACTGATGGTTGTCTGGATGCGATACCATTCCAATTTTACCGTACAACCACAATACCCGAAATTGGGTAGGGCTTGACTGGAAACTTATATACCTTAGTATGGGTTCCCTCACGGCCAAGGTATGAGCTGAGGCTACCTTGTGAATATTGTCCACCTGTCCAATACCCAAGATGACAGTTGGTCATGGTTGGGAGGCCAAACTCACAGGAGAGGTGCCTATACTAGGGCGTGTAACTGAAAGGTTAGGATTTATTATCCGCATACTGAGTATGGTGAATTCAGGATTTGTTCCTAACGGAAGTATCGAATGTCGTTGTGAAAGTGTACAATCTCTGCAGAGTGTCAAACTATTCGAATAGCCGCGTCCGCGGTTATGGACAGCTGGAGTGGCCATATTGTTCCCCCGTCAGATGTTTTCAAAATGACTTGTGAAATGAATTGAGACTTTGACTTGACCACAACAGAGTTGTGATATGAAATTCAAGTTCCCATTTAGGTGTTATAAAATTTCAACTAGCTTTCTTTGCTTTTGAACTTAGTAGAGGTAAGTCTGGCTTTTTGCAAAACAACCCTAGAGCTTAGTATCCTACTACAAAAAACCCCCTTAACTTGTTAGCATTAGTTTGCGAGTACTTAAAGAGTACTCATGGCTTTGTCCCTGACTATTCCCGTGGCCAGACTATGAAGAGGAGTACCAGGATGATGGACCACAGGAAGGTTACGACAACTAGGATCATCTCCCATCATCAGCATTGCCTGTGATCCCGAAGATGGAGCTTCGCCTACGCTACCTTTATTATTACGTATTTCCGCTGCTTGAATTGTATTAAGATTGGATCATGAGATCCTTATTTTTGTAAGACCTTATTTATGGTTTGTAATGGATGATGTACTGTGGTATCCAAATCTGTTATGTCTCGCAAAAATGGTAATCCTGGGATTGCGATGTATGGCATAACAGGCATCTGGGATTAAAAATCCGGGTGTTGACAAGTTGGTATCAGAGCCATCCTGACCATTGGAGACCCTAGTTAGACTGGACGTTTGAATCAAAAACTTAGTTTCAAAACCAAAGGAAGCAAATATTTACAAAAACTTATTCCCATTCTTATCACCTTGATTCTTTCATAAAAATTCATGTTCCTCAAAAACTCTTGCAAAATACATAAAATTTGACACACTTGATCACTCTACTAACTTACTCATCCTATATTATTATAGATGGACGTGAAGTACAACAAGTTTTATCAGTTGGGGAATGGAGGAGACCTCATCTTTGAGCGGGATTTGGAACAGCTTTCGGAACTTCTGGAGCGTCCGCACCTCGAGTTCTTCGGAGCTCAGCTCAATGATCAGGAAGGAGAAGATCGGCAATGGCTAGTTGTTGCAAGTATCCGAGGAAAGATCGAACCTCCCACTGCCGAGGGAATTAAGTTCACCTTAAGAGAGAACAACTGGCTCGATGGACTTGCCAGGGCCATGCAGGAAGCTCTTGCCCGTCTGTGTGGGCAGAGTATCAACCAGATCAAGGGTACCCGCTTTGAGTTTTGCCCAAGCGTGATGCTATGGGACAGCCACTGGAAGCCCCATACCACCACGAGCTGAAGACTCAGTTGGACCACCTTAGCTTCATGATGTATGATCGCCAGCAGGAATTGGAAAATTGTCGTGACTACTCCAACCATAATTCCGCCATCATCAGGACAAAGGATCAGACCATCGCCATGCTAGCGAAGGATCGCAAGTCTCGTCGTCGTCAGCTTTTACAAGAAGGAACTCATCATTGCCTGTCTTCGCCATCGTATCTCGGATTTGGAGGAGACCATCCACGAGAGATACATGCAGTTGGAGGAAAGGGAGAATGCCAGAGAAGATCTTCGTGGAGACCCCTACTCCTATCTCAGCGATGATGATGATTTTCTGGAGGATCAGACCATGGACTTCTTCACTGATGAGGAGGATTTCGCCTTCATCGATGACGATGAGGATGACGACTACACCGACTCCGAGGAGTAGTAGCACCTGAGCACTAGCGTTAGTGAGCTTTATTCAGGTCCCACTGTATCGTAGACTCCAGAATGGTTCTTAAAACCATCTGTTTACCTTTGTTGTGGTGTGTGTTGTATCGTGTGCTATGACTGAGTGAATGAAAAGCAAGTTGCTAGAAAATCTGAGTCAAACTTTAAAAACTCTTCAAAGTCCCTAAACCTTAGAAATTTTCCTCTTTTCTCATGATCTATCTCAATCTTCAGATGCCTCGCGGAGGAAGTGGTTCATCCCCGGACCCGATGTTGCAGATCCTGCAAATGTTGGTTTCTGACCGCGAAGCCGAAAGAGCAGAACGTCAAGCCAACTTAGCCACCCTTCAGCAGATAGCTTAGCTGGCCCACAACAATCAAGGCCAAGGAAATCATGACAACCATGGATCTAAGCTCAAGAATTTCCAGAACACCAACCCACCTGTTTTCACTAAGTCGGAAGAACCCTTAGACGCAGATGATTGGTTGCAGACCATGGAAAACAACCTGGAAGTCGCCGGAATGGAAGCTAACGAGAAAGTTCTATTCGCCACCCACTATATAGACGGAGATGCAAGAGCATGGTGGAACAGTATTCGTGCAATGACCGGAGGACAGATGATGACCTGGGAGGAATTCAAAGTTAAGTTTAGCAGAACCCATGTGCCACCGGGTTTGATCAAGAGAATGAGAGATGATTTCAGAGAACTGAAGCAAGGAAGGATGACCGTAGTGGAATACCGTGAGAAATTCTTGTCATTAGCTAGGTATGCCCCGGATGAGATAGACACTGAAGCCAAGAAGAAAGAGAGATTCCTGAATGGTTTGCATGATGAGATGCAGACGGTGTTGGTCAATATCCCCTTTGCTGATATTGAAGCCCTTGTCGACTCTGCCATTGAGATGGAAGGAAAGATCAACCAAGCCAATGAGAACCACAAGCGTCGCATGATGCATCAGCCAGGAACCCATCATACCCCAAAGTACCGCCCTAACCCATCTCTAGGATTTGCCCCGAGAACCAATAGACCTCCGATGAACCGTCTGACCTATCCCAACCGTGGAAACCCAAGGCCCGGAGGAAATCACAACAACCCCGGCAACTCTGGAAATTTCAACTGTGCACCACCCAAGTTCAACAATAACAATGCTGCCGCCAACACCAACACTGCCCCGAGAATTGGAAGCAATGTTGTGCCTGTTGCAGCAAAGGACAAGTCGCAAGTGACTTGTTATGATTGTGGAAATAAGGGTCACTACTCCAATGAGTGCCCCAAGAAGAATACCGCAGCCCCTAATGCAAATGCCCCAGCTCAGCAGCAGCGTCGTGTTCAGCCCGGAAGAAGGTTTGCCCCAGGGAACCTGCTCAACCGCAATGGCCGTCTTTTTCTCATGCATGCTGAAGAAGCTCAGGAAGCGCCAGACGTCGTGCTGGGTATGTTTTCTGTTAATTCAGTACTTGCTAGAGTGTTGTTTGATTCTGGTGCATCGCATTCATTTGTCACCGAAGAATTTGCATGCACTAGTAAGATTCAACCAACCAAACTGAAGCATGTTATGATTGTTCAAATCTCCGGTTCAACCACCAAAGCTAGGAAAATTTGCAAAGCCGTCCCTATCCAAAACCATGGCATAGATTTTTATGCTAATTTGATAGTACTCGGAACTAAAGGTTTGGAAGTAGTACTAGGAATGGATTGGATGCCAAACATAAAGGATTGATTGACTATGCCAAGAAAGCCATAACCATGACCAGTACAGCCGGAATATCAGTCGAGCATATATCTAAAACCTTACCTCATCAATTCAAGTGCAACAAGAGTATAGCCCAACCTACCATTGACCAAGTCCGGATAGTCTATGAATACCCCGATGTATTTCCAGATGTTTTGCCCGGTATGCCCCCAGATCGGGATATCGAGTTTATCATTGAATTAATCCCCGTAACAGGACCCATAGCCCAGAGACCATATAGTATGAACCCGTCTGAACTAGCAGAACTGAAGAAGCAACTGGATTCCATGTTGGAAATTGGACTGATTCAACCAAGTGCGTCACCTTGGAGATCACCTGTCTTGTTCGTAAATAAGAAGGATGGAGGTAATCGTTTATGTACGGATTATCGGAAGTTGAATGATGTCACTATCAAGAACAAGTACCCACTGCCCAAGATAGAAGATTTGTTTGATCAGTTGACCGGTGCCAAAGTGTTTTCTAAGATTGATCTTAGAACTGGCTATCATCAACTCAAGATTCGCGCAGAGGATATTCCAAAGACTGCCTTTACCACCAGATATGGATTATACGAGTATACCGTCATGTCTTTTGGATTAACCAATGCCCCCGCTTATTTCATGAATCTCATGAATAAGATTTTTATGGACTTCCTGGATAAGTTTGTCGTTGTTTTCATCGATGACATACTGATTTATTCCAAATCAGAAGAAGAACATGAGCTACACCTAAGGACCATTCTTGGAACCCTTAGAGAGCATCAGTTGTATGCCAAGTTTAGCAAATGTGAATTTTGGTTACAGGAGGTAGGATTCCTCGGACACATTGTATCAGCTGGAGGAATTGCTGTTGGCCCTGCAAAGGTGAAAGATGTCGAAGATTGGCAAGCCCCAACCACTCAAACCCAAGTTCGTGCATTTCTCGGATTGACGGGATACTACCGCAAGTTCATAGAAGGATTCTCGAGTATTGCCAGACCCATGACCCAATTGCTGAAGAAGGACAAGAAGTTTGAATGGACGGACAAATGTGAAGCGAGTTTTCAAGAACTCAAGAGAAGATTGATTTCAGGGATATCACAAAGCCCTTTGACGTGTATTGTGATGCATCCAAGATTGGTCTCGGATGTGTGCTAATGCAAGAAGGCAAAGTTATATCTTATCTATCTAGACAACTGAAACAACATGAGCAAAATTACCCAACCCATGACCTCGAACTCGCAGCCGTAGTTCTAGCCCTGACGACATGGAGGCATTACCTGATGGGAAACTGTTGCGAGATTTATTCGGATCACAAGAGCCTGAAGTATATATTCACTCACAAGGAGCTGAATATGAGACAGAGAAGATGGATTGAGTTAATCAAGTATTACGATCTGGACATTCACTATCACCCCGGTAAAGCCAACGTGGTAGCAGATGCCCTTAGCAGATTGTCGTGCCGCTTGAACTCCATGATTTTGAAGGAGCAACCAAGTCTACACAAGGAGATGGAAAATTTCCGAATTTAATTAGTGAGTGAAGGATTTTTGGCTAGCGTAGAACTTCAACCCACTTTGATCAGCCAGATCAAGGAGGCGCAGAAAGGAAATGCTAGTATCGACGGAATCAAGCGTCGGTATCGGTACAGGCAAAGTACCCGGATTCACAGAAGACGAAGAAGGAGTTCTGTGGTACAAAGGACGCCTTTGTGTACCAGCAGATTCTGAGTTGGAAGAAGTTATTCTAAAGGAAGCTCATGATACCCTTTATTCTATCCACCCCGGAGGAACGAAGATGTATCAGGATTTGAAAGAGCAATTTTGGTGGCATAAGATGAAGAGAGAAATCGGAAGCTATATCGCCAAGTGTGATATATGTTAGCGAGTCAAGGCGGGACATAAAAGACCCGCTGGATTGTTACAACCATTGCAGATTCCGAAATGGAAATGGGATTCCGTTGGAATGGACTTTATCACCGGATTGCCTACTTCTAGTAGGGGAAATGACTCTATCTGGGTCATAGTGTACAGATTGTCCAAAGTCGCCCATTTCTTACCAGTCAAGACCACCTATCAGAGTTCAAAGCTAGCAGAGTTATAGATCGCTAGAATCGTCAGTTTGCACGGAGTCCCCCAAGAACATCGTATCGAATCGAGGAACTCAGTTTACCTCGAGATTCTGGAAGAAAGTCCAAGAAGGTTTAGGAACCCGCCTAGATTTCAGCACAGCTTATCACCCTCAGACCGATGGACAAACAGAGCGAGTAAATCAAATACTCGAAGACATGTTAAGAGCATGTGTGTTAGAGTATGGATCTAAATGGGAAGACTGTCTGCCTTTCGTAGAATTTTCGTACAACAACAGCTATCAAGCTAGTTTGCAAATGGCCCCATTTGAATTCATGTATGGAAGGAAGTGTCGCACCCCTTTGAACAGGTCGGAAGTAGGAGAGAGTCAGATTTTCGGAACCGACATCCTACGAGAAGCGGAAGAGAAGGTTCACAAGATTTGTGAGCATCTGAAGGCAGCTCAGTCAAGACAGAAGAGTTACGCCGACAAGAGACGTCGAGACCTTGCTTTCAACATCGGAGATTTTGTGTATCTGAAAGTGTCGCCATTGAAGGGAATGCAGTGTTTCAAACTGAAAGGAAAGTTAGCCCCCAGATATATCGGCCCCTTCAAGATTTTGAACCGTCGAGGAGAAGTGTCGTATCAATTGGAACTACTCGAAGAGATGTCAGCCGTGCATAATGTGTTGCATATCTTAGTACTTCGCAGGTGCCTCGAAGTTCCAGAGAAGACTGAAGTGTTCAAGAACATTGATCACCGGACCATAGAGATCAACGATGACCTGACCTATCCCGAAGTACCCATCCGTATTTTGGAAGAAGCTTTCAGAACTACTAGGACCCGAAGCACTAAGTTCCTCAAGATTCAGTGGAGCAACCACACAGAAGAGGAAGCTACCTGGGAGCGCGAAGATCACATCAGGACGGAGTTTCCTGATCTCTTCAAATCCTAGGTAATCTTTTTCGTCCTTTTTCAAATCTCGGGACGAGATTTTGTTTAAGGGGGGAAGGTTTGTAACATCCCAAAAATATTAAACTTGGATCATCAAACTCTAATCATCAAAATTAGGGTTAACAAAAACTTTTCCAACTAAAGGTATGAAAGCATTCAAATGTGTGTGTATTCAAAATTTGGATTCTTTTGAATTGCCATGGTTTTGTGTTTGTTTGCTTGTAAAATGATTCTTAGGTGAAATAAACATCATCTAAACAATCCCCACACTTTTCCCAAAGACAAACAAGTCAAAACAAATAAACTAAGTGAATGGTCACTTTGGCCAAATTAACTCCCATGCCTACTTTGGCTATCCCTACCTTTCAGAACTTAACAGAAACTTGTATGGATCTTTGCACCCCTTGATAGTACTCATAATAAGGTACCAAGGCCCACTTTGTGATCATCCAAAAACATTCAAATGCTTAGTTTAAATGACAGTTAAAAATTGAATCTATTTCATATGGGAAGATCCCACTTTTTCAAAAACCACTCAAACAAACTCAATTTTCAAAACCCACGCATCCACAGAATCCTCAACACATGCCTAGCACACCCACCAAAAATCTTTTCAAAATTCAAAACTCAAGTTCTTGCGGCCATTTCATCAAACACTTGGACACAACAAATCAATTTGGCCAAACTTCACTGTTTTGAGTAGTAATTTGGCTAAGCATTGTTCACCATTGATCACACATGTCTCCCTAGTGCCAACCAGTGCCTTGACCCCTAGTCCCTACCCCTTTGCACCATGCCATGCCAACCCGAAGGAACCTTTGCCAGCCGACCATGTCTAGCTAGCCAGAGCAAGCACCAAGCCTAAACACTATGTCTAGGACGAAGGCCACCGTCCACCGCCACGCCCTATCCAGCGCTTGAACCCTTCCAGCCACTGGACCACACGCTCAAGCCATGCCAAGCTTCGCTGAGAGCATGCCGAGAGCGCGCCAGAGCGCCACCCTCGACACACTCCCACGGACCGCGTGCCGCCCTCGCTGCGTGCACGCGTGATCACCACCACCCCAGCAACCCTGCAGACACGCTCATTCGCCGCCGCGCGGACCACGCGCGCTGTGCGCCATCAAAAACCACGTCGGACCCGCTCAGAGCGTCGAAGCATTCCGACCGATCAGCACCGCCCCACACCACGCCACCACGTCGTTGAGCTTCTCCAGGGAGCACCGCACCGTCCCCTACCGTCGCCGATGCCAGTAGCCCTTTGTGCCGTCGACCACGACGAGCTCAGCCCGCGCCTGTTGGTCCCCTCTCGCCACTATAAATAGAAGCCTCCCCCGCTCGATTTCTTCACACCACCTCACTCCCCACCTCTCACTGATACTTCCCACTTCTTCCCGGAGCAAGGTGAGCAGTGCATCGCCGGAATTTGGCTGGAGCTCGCCACTATAGAGGAGGAGAAGAGCCATCGATTGGAGCCGCTCCAGGAGGAGTTGTCGGTACCAGAAGGATCGCCATCATCGACTTCGTCGTTTGCCCGCATCGCCGACCCTCGCCTGAACCCCGGTGAGCCTCCCACGACCCCCACTGAGCTGCTAGGGTTCGAGCTCGCCGGTGACCTGTTCATCGTCGACGACGACCCTTAGCCATTGATCTTACTTCTAATCCAACGCACCACATCGCCCCGTACCGCTTCACGTGTTATGAGCCACTGACGGGTGGAACCCCCCTGTCAGCTGAGCCCCACGCTGCGGAGTGTCACTGGGCCGACCCATTAGCATCTCCCACGCAACCCAAGCGTTTGAATTTAGATTTTTCTATTTTAATTCAAACTCAGTTCTGTACCTAGTTTCAAAAATCAACCCAGATCGATTCAGTGAACCAAACTGCATGAAACCAATTTTGTTAGAAAGGTACTAAAATGCTTAATCCAAGACCGCTGGATTCAAATAATTTGAATTTGTAGATCAACCTTGGTAAAAATAACAAGTCAGAAGCTTTTCTGCACTCAAACATTTTTCAAATTTCAACCATAATAGATTTTGAGTTGATTCCAACTCTCAAAAATCACATTTGGTCATACCTTTCAGAATATATAAAAACATATGGGTTTACTTACAGAAATAATGTTCAAGTAATACAAGAATGCCATATAGGAATTTCAAGTCACTTTATTTATTTAAAATAAAAGGTTAAACCTTATTAAATTGTGACACCACTTTAAATCACATTCCCATGTACTGAAATATGTGGTGATGACATGTGTCAACATGATACCATGTTTGGTTTGGAGAATATTAAATCTTAATTAGTTTTTCAATGAATAGAAATTACTTTTCTAAAAATAAAATAAATAAGGCAAAGGCTTTAATCTGGTAATGTTAGTGATGATGCTAGATCATCTATAGTACCCCTTTGTGTGATGATTGAAAATAGATAAGTATTGTTTGGGGATTGTATACCTCGTATTTATTCATAGACACTAGTACCGACCAAGGATACGAGGAGGAAGGAGGATACTACGAGGAAGAAGCCTAGGAGAACTTCAATGTCACACCCCAAAGTTTTCCAAAATTTTAAATGTGAAAAATAAATAAACAAAATAAATAATTGTTGAAATTTAGGGTAAAAAGAAACTTTTATTTCTAAAATGGAAACTTAAAAAAAACCATCTTGAACAAACTTTGAATAAAGTTTAAATCCAACTAATTTCAAATCAAGTGAAATGCATTCTTCATAAATGCATCTTGAAATTTAAACACTTGGAAAATAAACCAAAACCCTAAAACTCTATTGGGATATTTCCAAGATATCTCTAAGACTATGGATTTGATCCATATAAAATCTGTCAACAAACATTTGTAAATGATGAAGAATGACAAATTGAAATATTATAAAACCATAGAAATTGGTTTCACTTAATTTGGAGCCATAGATAAAATCTTATGAATTTAATAAGATAAGGAAATTGAATTTCCAAAGCTAATAAAGCACCTATCTAAAATCCATACCAAATTGTGAGCAATTAATCCTAAAGAGATTTAAAAGGATAAATAAATATCCAATAAGATTTTACAAATTGGAATCACCAAGTTTGGATATTTAAATAAAAAGATATGGATTTTTATAAGATAAAGGAAGAAATAAATAAACAAGGACTATTTTAAAAAGCCAAATTAAAACTTTGCCAAACAAATAAAATAAAATATTTTAGTTTAGTAAAAATAGTAAAGGATTATTTAAATAAAATCATAAGGATTTATTAATATCCATTTTTATTTAAGTAAAGACAATTCCCATTTTAAATAAACAATAGTATTTTAAATAATAATTCAAAATGATTTATTTTTAAATAAAAAGTACTGAAAAGATTTGGTATAATTTAGATTTCAAATAGAGTTTGAAAACATTAATATATCTTATTTGAATTAAGACAAGAGCCTATTTTAAATAATTAATATACCCTAAAAAGAATAAAAAAGATATTCTAAATTTGACTTTAGAATATGTTAATAAACAGTATTGGAATATACACAAAGTTTGGCAAAGGTTTTGAATTCAAATGGTTGTTTGAAATGTTTAAACAAAATCAAAACAGGAAAAGAAAATAGAAAAAAAAAAGAAAAATGAATCAATATAAAAAAAATGAAAACCAACCAGCCCAACCCAACCTGACCCACTAAGCCCAGCAAGCCCATTTTCCCTCTCCCCGCAGAAAATGATTCGCACCAGAGAAACGACCCGCAGCCTCGCTGACGTCTGGACCCCACCACTCCTCTCTCCCGCTGACAACAATGCCCCATCGCCAGGTCATCACCCCTAACCTCGCGCTGACCCCGCCCCCTCTCTCTCTCGTCCGTTTCTGGCCTGAATTCAAACGCGTTAATTCGCTTCATTGCCGGAGTAAACCCCGCCCCCGACCACGCATACTTAAACGCCTGCCTCTCCTCTCTCATTCCCCTCGCTCACCCCACCCTCTCCGCCACCAACCCGCTCCGATTTTGCCCAAAACCTCCCTCTGCCCCGATGAGGTCACCGTCCAAATTCCGGCAGCACCGCTACCCCCACTGCCCCTGGAGCACACGAGCGTGCTCGTCGTCACTAGGCGCACCTGACAGTAGCCGTAGCTCGTTCGCGCGCGCCCCAGAACGTTGCCTCCGACGACGCCAACGCGCCACCGCCTTCGGCATCAACTCCGGCGACACCCCCTGGTAGCATCTGACCATCCCTCTTCCTCTCGTTGATGCTCTCGCACACACCTCCCTCTTGCACGTCTAATGCCATCTGTCTTTTGCCTTAGCGTGCTATGTATCTTCACCTTCGACGGCGTCTAAGCACACTCGACGATGACGCAAACTCCGGCGAGAGATTGACGATAACTCCGTGCGCCCCTTCGCCCACGAAGACCACTTTGAGCATCTCCTCGCCACGGAGACTCTGGTAACGCCTTCCTTCCCCTTCCTTGCTTCCTGGATTCACCGGAATGCCACCACCCGACGCGCCGCCGCCGCGCTGTTGGGGTTCGTAGCATGGAAAACAAAAAATTTCTACCGCATGAAAACAAACAAGCCAAGATCTATCTACTAGATTGTAGCAACGAGTCGATAGAGGAACTCACCCTCGAAGATTCCAAAGCGGTTAACGAGAGCAGATTCTCGTGGGTGATGTAGTCGTACTCTTGCCGATCTCAAGATCGCGTAGACGATCCTTCTGGCGCTGCGTTCCAGCAGCGCTCCCGCAGTCGGTCACACGTTCGGTACTCGAAGAAGACCTTCCTCTCCCTTGTTCCAGTAGGCAGCGGAGGTTGTAGCACTCTCCTCGCAATTCCGGCAGCACGACGGCATGGTACCGGAAGTAGAGGGGAGATCTCGCAGGGCTTCGCCTTAAGCCAGAGCGAGTATGGTGGACTATGAGAGAGCCTTGGTGATCTAGGGTTTAGACACACCAATTAGAAGGGGCTAAACCAGTGGCTAGGGCAATTAGAAGCTCTAACTCGGCGGCTTGGGAGAAATCCCTAGGCTGTGGCTAGGGTTTAGGTTTAGAGGGAGGCAACTTGTGTGTCTAGGAGGGGAGCCCTGCCCCTCCTCTTATAGGTGGAGGGAGGCGCGCCTGGGGAGGGGAGTCCCTCCACAACTCGGACCCAAGGTGGGCCGGCGTTGGGAGGAGGAACTCCTCCCCCAAGTCGGTTTCAAACCTCCTTCTCCTCTTTCCCAAAACTAGCCGTTTGACTTTCA
The DNA here is from genome assembly GCA_910589765.1 of Avena atlantica. Taxonomy (NCBI): domain Eukaryota; kingdom Viridiplantae; phylum Streptophyta; class Magnoliopsida; order Poales; family Poaceae; genus Avena; species Avena atlantica. The sequence continues at coordinate 484,165,654 of OU342739.1, read as the reverse complement.
AACTAGCCGTTTGACTTTTCAAACCAGGATTTGAATAAACCCTCTATTTTGGTACAGCGATGACACCTAGTACATGATGCAATCATATCAACTTGATATAACACATTCATGTACCCTTTCCCCTCCGGAGTGCCGGACATTCCGGAACCTTCTAGAACATTCCCGATGAAAACACCGGAACCATTCTCCAACTCCGAAACAGGACTTTCCTTATATGAATCTTATTTTACGGACCATTCCGGATCTCCTCGTGATATCCCGGATTCCATCCGAGACTCCGAACAACATTCGGTCTCTTACTCATCATTCCATAACTACTCAAACAACGTCGAATCCTTAAGTGTGTCTCCCTACGGTTCGTGAATTATGCGAACATGATCGAGACACTTCTCCGAACAATAACCAATAGAGGAATCTGGAAATTCATATGGCTCCCACATATTTCTACGATTACTTTGCGATCGAATGAACCACTTACATACGATACCAATTTCCCTTTGTCTCACGATAGTTTACTTATCCGAGGTTTTGATCGTCGGTATCTCTGCATACCTAGTTCAACCTCGTTACCGATAAGTACTCTTTTCTCGTTCCCGTGATATGTGATCCCTTGTGAGCCAGTCACATGCTTGCAAGCTAATTGGATGACATTACACCGAGAGGGCCCAGAGTATATCTATCCGTCATATGGATGGACAAATCCCATTCTTGATCCATATGTCTCAACCAATACTTTCCGAACACTCAATGCCACCTTTATAGCCACCCAGTTACGGTATGGCGTTTGATGTCATCAAAGCATCCATCCGGTAAAGGTGATATGCATGATCTCATGGTCGAAGGAATTAGGTTACTATGTATCAGAAAGCATATAGCAATTGAACTATTAAAATGACTTGATCTTTATGCTACGCTTATCTATAGGAGTATGTCCATCACATCATTCTCCTAATGATATGACCCTGTTGTCAATAACATCTCTATGTTCATGATTAGGAAACCATGATCATATATTAACCAACAAGCTAGTTTAACAAGAGGCTTTCCTAGGGACTCTTTTATGTTTACAAATCACACAAGTATTAATGTTTCCTGTTAATACAATTATAGCATGGTATGTAAACATTTATCATAAGTATGAAGATATGATAATAACCCACTTTATTATTGCCTCTTGGGCATATCTCTAACAGTCTCCCACTTGCACTAGAGTCAATAATCTAGTTTCAAACCTTTGTGTATTCAACACCTATGGCTTTCTGGTGTTGTAAGTACATGTTCGCTAGTGGTCAACTGATCTCCAGATCTGACACTTCCAGGTCCGTGTGTAATTGCATGTATTTGCGTCTCTACGCATCACTCATTCTCTAATGAGATGGCTTTGTATAAATTTGGTCCTTTCGTGAGACCTTTAGTTCTTTGGGGTTAAAACATGTTGATAATATTGTCGTACAATATATCTTCATAGTATTATCCCGCTATGAACTACACCTAGTTTGATAACAAACTACTTGATCCAAATGCCCTCTTTAGCTGCTATAATAACAGTCATATACTTAGCCTTTTGTTGTAGTATCTGTCACAATGTCTTAACTTTGGAACTCATCCAAATCCATTATGGAACTTACTTTCCATTATATTGTGACACCCTTAGTTTAGATTGAGATAAACTTAATTTGTACTTTGTGACAAAACTAGTATCAATGTAGTACTTTTACAATGAACTAACCATCTATTTGTCACTTCTACAAACAATATATTCTTAGTTCTTCCAAAAGATCATAAGAATATCCTTACTATTGTCCAATGATCATCTTATGAATCATTCTGGTATATGCTCACATGATTTAGAGCATAGGACATGTCTGGATTTGTACATATCACAACATAATTGATATAAATACTCTTTGTGATTTCATACATCAAGTATCAATCTATACTTGAATCTTTGTTTCACTTACTAAGTGTCAATACACTTGAATATATCATCAATATTGAACTCATTCAATCCTTTCTGTGCGACAAGAACCTTTCTTGTAGTTTCTATATTGAACTCATTCAATACATCATCTATGTACTTTCGGCACAACCATATTAGCGTCTATTGATGCCAAATATTTGGGTTTTGCCTAAGCCTTTCATCGAGATGAAATTCTTATCTTGTGTTAATAAAAGATACATCATTTCCAATCAACAATATGTCTTCCACATAATGTATTAGAAACATGTCTTAGCGCTCCCACTTAATTTCTTGCAAATGCAAGCATCTTCATTATCTCCGACGAATTTAAACTCCTTTAACAGTTTCATCATAGTGAAGATTCCAACTCCGTATTGCTTACTTCAACCATTGAAGTTTGCATATGCATTTAGCATCCTTTGAACTAACAAAACCCTTTGGACCGTGTCATGCACACATCCTAGGTAACCCTTCTATTAGAAGAATTTGTTTTTGTTTATCCAACACATAACAAAATTATATGTCGTGGTTGCTACATTAATCCGTTTAGACTAAATATCGCTATGAAAGATCAAATCTTATCATAGTCAACCTTTGAACATTGTTGTGAACTTTTCCCAACATGTCGACTATTTCATGTCTATTTCTTTATAGATCCAAACACAACTATAAGGTCTTACACCTTTCTCGAGGGTCCTTCAAGTTCAAAACTTGATTTCTCGTGTATGGAACTATCACGGATTTTATGGCTTCAAGCCATTTGACGGAGTCAGGGCCCATCATCGCTTCTTTGCATGTAGTCGGTTCATTATTCTCAAATAATTATTCAACCCTCAAATCTTGGCATTTGATTGTTTACCCGACCTACTTATTTCAATAGGAACTTAGATCTCCGTGACCACAACCTTTGAGGCACGTGAGCCATGAGCATTGTTGCTGCCTCCGGAACACTTTTCGGCGCTGCGCAACTCTGCACATATAGCTAAGGTTCTTTTAACCTTATCAATGTTCTATTGTCCTCCCACTTTACTTTTCACGAAAAATTCCTTCTCAAAGAAACTTGACATTCTAAGTGACAAACACTTTTGTCTCTAGTGTTATGGAGGAATACTTAATAGTTATTCGAAATAACATACAAAGACAGGTTCATCCGACTTTGGTTGCACACATCTTTCTTATGCATAGCATACCAATGTTTTAAGAAAGGACTACTTGGGTTTTATCCCAAACCATAACTTTATATGGTGTCATTTCAACGGATTATGATGAAGCTCTTTTTAGTGGGATAAAAAACGGTAGTCTCTAAAGCTTTTAATCTTTAAAATATAATGGCAGTTTTATGAATTATACCTTTGATCTTACCATGTCAAACAAGGTTTAATTATATATCTCGAATGCTCCATACTCTTATGGTGTTTCGGGAAATGCAAATCCACGGAACGATTCCTTAAATCTTAGGTATTATGCTAAACTTTGTAACTCAAATATCTTCCTTTATGATTTTATCATAAACTATTTATATTCTTGTTACAATGATCTTGCACTTCATCTTGAAAGCCCTTGAACTTTTCAAATGTTTCATACTTCATCCTTATTAAGTAAGTATTCATATATTCACTCAAATTTTCGGAGAAAGCATATGAAGTTGAAATCCATCGCTCTTGACTACACATAATGGACTTCGTACAACAATATGTACAAGTTCCAATAGGATAGTCATTCGTTCCCTTTTGGCCTATGAACGAAGTTTTAATTATCTCTAGGAAAGTTTCACAAGCGTCATGTGATCAAAATCAAAAGACTCCAAAATTCCATCCACATGGAGTTTCTTCATGTTTTCTTTCAAATATAATTTAAACGGCGATGTCACTTCCTAAGTGATCTATCAATCAATTTGTCTTTCGACATTTTTAGCACTAGTTTTATGGATGTGATTTCTCCAACGAGATTTGTGAATCATCCATATTTTATGGATTACGGCAATTATTTGAACAACCCTTTTGTTATCATAATACCTGATAAAACAAATCTTGAAGGCAAACTTTCATGTTTAACGAGCAACACAATAACCCTTTATTTGTTCTTGATGAACATCATCACATATTCTTTTGCTAGTTACTTAGGCCATTGTAGTTCATGAATTCTGTTGTTTCGTATGACGATTCACACCAACAAATTCAATATCAAATACTTAAGAACCGCTTTGTTTAATAAGCAAAGAATATAGCCATAACATGTATATCATCTATATACTTAAGCTGAACAATTCTAGTCTTTTCTTTTCTGCCATATACTTATGAGATTCTCTTTCAGTATTTCCTTTTCTGTTTGAAAGAATTTATCAACATCAATAGTGGAGTCATACATATGACACATAGTCCAAAGCGTGTATAATTAAATACCAATGTCTTTGGAATTTCACTTTGAAGTAGATCACCATCATCAAATGTTTGATGTGCTTTCAAATTCCACTCTTTAGTAATCTCTTGGTGTAGTAAATATTTTACCTACATCAAATATTCACCCTTATCATGGAATTATTCATGATCAAGCTACTTTAGCTTATTGCGGTGAATCGCGAGTATAATGTTGCTCTCCAAAACCTTTTGTAGAATTAAGACAACTATTGTATCCAACCTTTTGCAAATTCTCATCAAATATGAGAACATGACTTTTGCCATATTATACTCTATCATGTTGCAACCAAAACTTCGTTTCAGAGATCACAACATCTTCCACACATCATGGTTTCTGAAACAACTCTTTCAGATCCTAGATAACCTTGATATTAAGACAATCCTTTTGAATATCAAGAATCATGGAGACAAACATTATACTCATACACTAACTCTTGGAATTGTCACTCTTGTTTTAATACCAATTATTAAACTTCATGGAGTAACCGGAACTTACTGAAAGGTTGCAATAGGAATTTTAAACATTAGATTAACACTTCAAAACAATACGATTCCAGTTCGTAAAGTAACTAACCAGAATTCTATAGTTCTATCATCTCAATTATAACTAAGCGCAAGGTGGTAAACGGATGCCAATGACTACAACAATTATGCAAATTCACTTTGAGTTAATTTATGATAAATAGTGTTCAACTTTTAATCATATTGCTGTTAAACTCCCACTCAAAACAATATCCCTCACCTTGTTTTAGTGATCACACGAACCAAATCCACCATATCAAAACCGATCATCACGAGAGTTGATATAGCTTCAATGGCGAACAATCAACATGTTCATCATATCTACTATATGACTCATGCTTTACCTTTTGGTGATCCGTGTTCCGAGACCATGTCTGTACATGCTAGGCTCGTCAAGATCAAACCTTAGCTTCTGCATGAGCAAATCTGGCTTGCTCACGTTGTATACACTCGCAGAATCTAACACACCCGATCATCACGTGGTGCTTCGAAACAACGAGCTTTAGCAACGGTGCTTACTAAGGATGAACACTTTAAAACTTGAAATTGTGTGCTTGAGGGATCATCTTATAATGCTATCGTCGTGAACTAAGCAATACAAGATGCATAAAAGGATTAACATCACATGCAATTCATAATATGTGATATGATATGGCCTTTCTTCTTGTGCTTCTGATCTCCATCTTCAAGCACGAACATGATCTCCATCATCACCGGCATTGCATCAAGGTCAATGACGCTGCTCCATGGTTGTCGTCCACCAGCTTCAACTATTACAACTACTTTGAATAGACACGCGGGTCTTAACATAATTTAAAGACAACAATATGGCTCCTGCCGGTTGCCAACTTACAATAAGGAACATTGCATACATCAAATATAATCACAATCATGGCCATATCACATCACAGCACACCCCTGCAAAACAAAGTTAGACGCCTCTAATTTTCTTTGAATATTTTACGTGGTTTGGGGCTTTCAATAAGTGTCGCTCTAACTTACGAACAAGGACCACAACATTGATACTAGTATTGTCAATCACCCGTTGTAAATTGAATCTTAACTATGTTGGGAGAAACAGGCACCCGCAAAGCCACTTATGCAATACAAGTTGCATGTCAAGAGTGGAGCAAGTCTCATGAACGATGTCATGTAAGGTTAGTCCGGGCCGCTTCATCCCAACATACCGCAAGATGCAAAGTACACAAGAAGCAATCGACAATAAAAGCATCAACGCCCACAATGACCATTGTGTTCTACTCGTGCAAACAGATCTACATATAGACACGGCTCTGATACCACTGTTGGGGTTCGTAGCATGGAAAACAAAAAATTTCTACCGCATGCAAACAAACAAGCCAAGATCTATCTACTAGATTGTAGCAACGAGTCGATAGAGGAACTCACCCTCGAAGATTCCAAAGCGGTTAACGAGAGCAGATTCTCGTGGGTGATGTAGTAGTACTCTTGCCGATCTCAAGATCGCGTAGATGATCCTTCTGGCGCTGCGTTCCGGCAGCGCTCCCGCAGTCGGTCACACGTTCGGTACTCGATGAAGACCTTCCTCTCCCTTGTTCCAGTAGGCAGCGGAGGTTGTAGCACTCTCCTCGCATTTCCGGTAGCACGACGGCGTGGTACCGGAAGTAGAGGGGAGATCTCGCAGGGCTTCGCCTTAAGCCAGAGCGAGTATGGTGGACTATGAGAGAGCCTTGGTGATCTAGGGTTTAGACACACCAATTAGAAGGGGCTAAACCAGTGGCTAGGGCAATTAGAAGCTCTAACTCGGCGGCTTGGGAGAAATCCCTAGGCTGTGGCTAGGGTTTAGGTTTAGAGGGAGGCAACTTGTGTGTCTAGGAGGGGAGCCCTGCCCCTCCTCTTATAGGTGGAGGGAGGCGCGCCTGGGGAGGGGAGTCCCTCCACAACTCGGACCCAAGGTGGGCCGGCGTTGGGAGGAGGAACTCCTCCCCCAAGTCGGTTTCAAACCTCCTTCTCCTCTTTCCCAAAACTAGTCGTTTGACTTTCAAACTAGCCGTTTGACTTTTCAAACCATGATTTGAATAAACCCTCTATTTTGGTACAGCGATGACACCTAGTACATGATGCAATCATATCAACTTGATATAACACATTCATGTACCCTTTCCCCTCCGGAGTGCCGGACATTCCGGAACCTTCTAGAACATTCCCGATGAAAACGCCGGAACCATTCTCCAACTCCGAAACAGGACTTTCCTTATATGAATCTTATTCTCCGGACCATTCCGGATCTCCTCGTGATATCCCGGATTCCATCCGAGACTCCGAACAACATTCGGTATCTTACTCATCAGTCCATAACTACTCAAACAACGTCGAATCCTTAAGTGTGTCTCCCTACGGTTCGTGAATTATGCGGACATGATCGAGACACTTCTCCGAACAATAACCAATAGAGGAATCTGGAAATTCATATGGCTCCCACATATTTCTACGATTACTTTGCAATCGAATGAACCACTTACATACGATACCAATTTCCCTTTGTCTCACGATAGTTTACTTATCCGAGGTTTTGATCGTCGGTATCTCTGCATACCTAGTTCAACCTCGTTACCGATAAGTACTCTTTTCTCGTTCCCGTGATATGTGATCCCTTGTGAGCCAGTCACATGCTTGCAAGCTAATTGGATGACATTACACCGAGAGGGCCCAGAGTATATCTATCCGTCATATGGATGGACAAATCCCATTCTTGATCCATATGTCTCAACCAATACTTTCCGAACACTCAATGCCACCTTTATAGCCACCCAGTTACGGTATGGCGTTTGATGTCATCAAAGCATCCATCCGGTAAAGGTGATATGCATGATCTCATGGTCGAAGGAATTAGGTTACTATGTATCAGAAAGCATATAGCAATTGAACTATTAAAATGACTTGATCTTTATGCTACGCTTATCTATAGGAGTATGTCCATCACATCATTCTCCTAATGATATGACCCTGTTGTCAATAACATCTCTATGTTTATGATCAGGAAACCATGATCATATATTAACCAACAAGCTAGTTTAACAAGAGGCTTTCCTAGGGACTCTTTTATGTTTACAAATCACACAAGTATTAATGTTTCCTGTTAATACAATTATATCATGGTATGTAAACATTTATCATAAGTATGAAGATATGATAATAACCCACTTTATTATTGCCTCTTGGGCATATCTCCAACATGCGCACCGTCACCAGCGCCGCCAGTTCTAGGCTGATACGATGTGAGCCGTTAGATCACGATCCTATGTACGAGATAGATCCACTTAAAGCGAAGAGGTACGCTGATCTGTGCCGCATGTTTTCAGTTAGATCTAACGCTCCACACTGCGCGATCCGCACGAACCGGTACCAACCAATCAGAACAGGACGCGTGGCCTGTGATTTGTTTTAAAAACCAGAATTTGTTCTATTAGATGTTCAAAGTTGTAAATTGCATAACTTTAAATACACACGTCCAAATTTTGTAAATTTTATATCAATGGAATCAGAAAAACAAGTACTTTCCAACTATGCACTTTTTTTAGTAAATTGTTTCTGTTAAATTGGTTGTATTTGCAGAAACTTGTGTAGGCATATTTTGAACATAAAATTTATTCTAGAAATATTTTTAAGGTAAAATCTTTGGCAATTGTATTGTTTTGAACCTACTGACCATAGAAACCAACTTGTGAATTCAAAAATATATTTTTTGAAGCAAAGGAATAACTCTTTGAATTAGAGCATTTCTAGTTAAACAAAAATATTGCTTATGTGTTAAAAATGCTTTTTGAGTAAAACCTTTGAAAAATGATTAGATTTAAACTCTCTAACCCTAAACACCAAGTTTTGAGATTTAAAAATATATTTGATGAACCCTATAAATTATTACTTTGCTAAAAAGCATTTTCAACAACATAAAATATTGATTTGGTATAAAAATGGTTTATAGGTAAAATCTTTTTCAAGTGGTTTCAATATTAAACACTTGACCATAAAACACTAACATTTGTATTTAAAAATGTATTTGTCAAACACTAGAAAATAATACTTTGGTTTGAACCATTTCTAGCAAAACAAAAATGACTTAAAATGGCCATTATCACTAACTTGATATCAAATGGTTTTGCCAAATTTATAAATGACCTTGCCACTTTTATAAATGACCAAAAGATATTTTATGATGTTTAACCTATAGACACCACTTTTCCAAAATAAAACAATCTTTGGCATGCTTGCATGCATTGCTTTGTTTTTATTATTCTATGTGATGATTGCTTGAATGGTAGATTGAATATTTGCTTGCTTGATTGAATTGTAGTGCAATTTGAAGAGTGTGACTATTACAATATCAAGGAGTGAACTTATAATTCTCTACCAAAAAGGCAAGTGATGCTTCATACTTTGTCCCATTATTTTTCACTATGCATTAGTGATATTTCTAAGTAGGACTTGCATGGAATTTTTGCTAAGTATAAACTATGCCATGGGAAAACCTAGTAGATGAAACCTTAGTGGAAATATCCTAAGTTAAGATTCCTACTACTATCATGCTTAGCTTAGCTAGTATAAAACAAGGGTGGAATATATTCATGCTATGGAATATTTCTAAGTCAAGGACTTGTGTTTTGTTTAATAAAACAACTAAGTGAATGAATCGCCTGGGTGGAATGGAACGAATGGTTTGTGTTGATTGGTTACACAAGTCCCATTTCTATGGTTTACCTTGTGTATCTCACTTGTGTATGGCCACCCAGGAACAAAGAGATTTGAGATGTCAAATGTTGAGAAGCTTCAAGTGCAACCACTTGGCATTATGGGCTCTGCCTGGATCATATAGGTTGCAATAACTTAGCCAAATGGACAGTTGGTGGTAGGGGATGATAGGTTGGAACGCGTCCATTCTGGTCTAAGGTAAGGCTTCTGAAAGATCTTGTCTTGGTGAAACCAAATCTTGTGGGGAAAGTGCACCACCTCTGGAGAGTGTAAAATCTAAGTACTTATCCATGTCCCTGGCAAAGGACAATTTGCGCATCAAGACATGGAATCTATCAATAATCTCCTCATCCCAATTTCTAAGTTAAAAACTTGTGGTTGAACAAGGGTTGGAGGATCACCAATTTCTATTGGGAGATGCCTTGGGTGTTTTACAAGCAAAAACTTAGTGTTTTCAAATGATAAGGAAAATCTATTTTGAGCAAAGCAAGCCTAAGCTCCACATAGCCAAATGCATATAGATGATAGACTCCACTATACTACCATAGTATCACTTGCCAATACAATTCAAATGTATTGACCCTTGTGGCTGTAACTTATTATGTTGCAGGTTTGTTTGATGTTAGTGAAGTGTGTTGATTAGGATTACAAGTCTACAACCAACATGATTGCATGTGGCTCTTTGAAGATGAAGGACCCCATGCTATAGTTATTTCTGCTGCATTGTAATGAGATAGCCAAATGAGCTATGTAAGATGTAATGAATTATTTATTCCTGGTTATAAAGTTGTATTATGACCTTTGTTTCTTGATATTACATCTTAATTGTGGATGCTAGCTATTGATCCAGGGACTAGCATTATAAACACAGGGATCTCTACCTTATTAAAGGTTGGGACCTCTACATTCAACCACTGCTCTGCACAAGGCAAGCCTTACTAACCAAGTTGACCTATGCAAGCCAATACTTGCAAGCTATTAACTTAGCAATCTTATATTGATACTTATGCAAGCTAATACATACTTGAAACCATACCCACTATATGCCTTAAGCATATGTGATCATACCCACTTTATAACCCAATCCTAGTTTTAATTGCAAGCTTTCTACTTTATTTCTTTATCAAAGCTATTTCTTAGAGTTTACTTAAGTGACTTGTAGATTCTAGGAGGATAATGGAAGGTTGCATAAAGAGCATTTGTTAGACCCCTCCTTTATAAAGGAAAGGATCCCTGTGATTGCAATGCTAGTCCCTGGATCAATGCTAGCATCCACAGTTTAAGATGAAGTACACAGATACAAAGGTCGTTTATTACATTCATTCCAGAGATAAATCATAGTCTTTTACAACTCAGGGCCAAAGGCCTAATACAAGAGTTTATGGAATAAGTAAGTAAACATAAGTCTTCATCTTCATGTGCCACAGGCAAGCATGTTGAGTGTAGACTCATGACTCCTATTCATCATCGGAGTAACCTGCAACATCACAAGTTACAGCCACAAAGGGTCAATACTTTGGAATAGTATTGGCAAGTGATACCTTAGTATATTTTAAGTGGACTATATTACTATATGCATTTTGGCTAAGTGTAGCTTGGCTTGCTTTGCTTGAAAATAAGTTTTTCCTATTAGTTGAAATCACTAAGTCTTCTTTGTTAAAACATTCCCAAGGAAACCACCAATAGACATTGGGGTCCTTCACCCATGTTCACCCACCAATTTTTACTTAGAAGTTGGAGTGATGAGATTCTTGTAGCTTCCATGTCTTGATGCTCAAATTGTCCATTGCCTTGGACTAGGCTAAGTACTTAGGTTCTCCATCTGCAGAGGTTGTGTACTTTCCCCACCAGACTTGGTTTCCCAAGACAGGACCTTTCAGAAGCCTTTCCTTAGTCAAATGGACGCGTTCCAACCTATCATCCCAACTACCACCAACTGTCCAAGTGACCAAGTTCTAGCAACCTATATGATCAAGGCAGAGCCCATATTGCCAAGTGGTTGCACTGTAAGCTTTCTCAACACTTGGCCTCCAAATCCCTTTGTGCCTGGGTGGCATACCACAAGTGAGATACACAACCCAAGTCCATGGCCTTGTGTAACCACTCAACATAACCCAATCTTTCCATTCCACCCAGGAGGTTCATTTGACTTAGTTGTTTTATTAGGAAAGCATAAGTCTCTTGACTTAGAAATATTCTCATCATAATAAGTATAGATATTCACCACCCTTGTTTGCTAAGTAGCTAGGCTAAGCAGGTTATGGTAACTTAACTTAGGAAAATTCCCTAGCAATTCTACCATTCTACTCTACTTAGGATTTCCCATCTTGGCATTAGGCAAAAATAGCATGCAAGACTTAGCAAAAATAACTAATGCTAGTACAAAACATAGGATAGAAATATTCATGAAAATATCACTTGCCTTGGTAGTGGGGAGAATAGCACTCTTCACAATCACAATCACTAGCAAAATCTACAAGAAAAATTGTAACATTCAATTTCACACAATTTATTCAATCAAAAATAATATGAATGCATGCATGCAAGAATTTTACTAAGTGGTGATTTTTTTTGAAAATTCTACTAAGCATGCACATGTTCACAGAACTTATCAAGTCACAAGTTTACCAACTAAACTTATTTGGCACCAATATAATTTCTCAAAATAAAACTATACTTAAAATAGCCCTAAAACTTGTTCTACAAATAAAGTCATTTTAATTGTTACTATTTGTTAAACAAATTGTATATTCAGAAAGGTCTTGTTTCACTGAATCCAACGGTATAAAGTTTGTAAAATTCTAACGTGGCATTCAAAAGTTATAGCAGTTTGAAGTTTGGATCTAAATCAGGTTTTAAATTCTGTTTTTGAATTCATACTAGCCACGCGTCACAACCTCACTGGTGCGTACCGGTTCGCGCGGACCGAGCGCTGCGGACCGCACGATCTAACTTAGATCTAACGATCCAGACGCGCGCGTACCGCTTCGGCCTAGATCTATCGTAGCCCTACGATGCAGATCCAACGGACCAAACCATCAACCACAAACGGGCGGCGCTGGCGGCGTTGACTAGCGGCGGCGCGTCTGACTACGGCGGCGCCGGCGTTCTACATCGTCCGCGAGAGGGACAGGGGTATTACCAGGTTCGCCGGAGGCTGCTGAAGCTCGTCGTGGTACTGGCTTGTGGAGGGGCGCTCGGAGATGGGCTCTGGATCTCGTCGGAGTTACGTCTGGCGTCGGGTGGATGTTGTCAGAGTCGTTGCCGAGGTTCCGCGTCGCCCTAACACGAACCAGAGGGTTTAGGAGATGCGCAAGACAATTGCGAGCACGCTCGAGTGAATAAGAAAGCAAGGGGCGCTCGGGACTTACTGAGATTGCTCGCCGGAGTCGGGGTGGTCGTCGGGTGCTTACGGCATCAAGCGAACACGTCGACCTGGGGCAGTACAGGATGCTCTGTTGTGGTTAGAAGGTGCGCAAGAGGATTACTAAGCGTCTCGAACAATCCAGAGGGGAAGGGGCGCACGGGGCTCACCTGAATCGGTCGCCGGAGCTAGCTCTGTCTGCGGCGGTCTCGAGCGAGTCGTGGGCAGCCTGGTGGCGTGAGTGTGCGATTGACTGGGGGAAAATGATCGTGGGGATGTGGGGATCTTATAGCCGGTGCCTCGACAGGAAACGTCTGTGTTTAATGGCCCAATTAAACCGCGCCATCACCGGCAGTCACTGCAGCTGCGACGTGGTCGCGGGCGAGGTTTGGGGAAGACGATGACAACATGGACAGGGCCCGCTTGTCAGCGACGTGTGCGAAACGAGGGTGGGGTTTGTCTGTCAGCGGCTGAACGCGTGCGCTTGCGCGTGAAAGAAGAAAAAGGAATCCCCGGGTGGGCTTGCTGGGCTGGGTTCGTTGCTGGGCCAGTTTCCTGGCGCTTGGCCCTTTTCCTTTGTTTAGTCTTTTTCTTTTTCTTATTCGATTTTCTGATTAGGTTTTCAAATAGTTTCAAAGTAAATTTGAATTCAAATATTTCTGTGGTTTTGCAGGGGTGACTTGGTCTCAGAAATGAGTCAAGGCTCATGGGGTTGCCTTGCAAAGGCTTGTTCAAACTTGGATTTCAAACCACCAGACTTGGCACTAAAATTGCAAATGTTTGAAAATAGAGGTTTTGAAATTATTTCTAATTTGAAAAATCTTGGTTAAAACTTTTACACCTGATCTTTCCAACAGTGGGGCAAGCAAACAAGTTCCTTAACATTTAAGTTTCAAAAGTGATGGTCTAATGAGTGAAATTTTACTCACATGAAATCATAGCACAAGCTTCTGTTTTTGAGGAGAACCCTAAATTATGATGAATGCTTAGATGATATGAATGAGTTTTGGAATATGAATTTAGGGATGTTACAGCATTAAATTTGACCTAAGCTAGATAATCTTGATGTCATCCCAAGGCATGAGATTGAACTTAGTTAAACCCCACTTGTTTACCATCCCTCATTAGTAGTTACCTCCACTTGTAGATGTTAGTGCTAAGCATAAAACTTGATCAACTTTAGATGGGAGCACTTGGTGGAAAATGGTTATGAAAACCTTAGAATGACGAGTCATTCTACTGAGATGTTTTGACATGTGTTTCCGAACACCAGATGATTTTGATGATGAAAATGTTGAGGCATGAGCCTTAGCCCTTTATAAAACTGATGGTTGTCTGGATGCGATACCATTCCAATTTTACCGTACAACCACAATACCCGAAAATTAGGTAGGGCTTAACTGGAAACTTATATAACTTAGTATGGGTTCCCTCACGGCCAAGGTCTGAGCTGAGGCTACCTTGTGAATATTGTCCACTTGTGCAATACCCAAGATGACAGTTGGTCATGGTTGGGAGGCCAAACTCACAGGAGAGGTGCCTATACTAGGGCATGTAACTGAAAGGTTAGGATTGATTATCCCATACTGAGTAGGGAGATCCAACTGCATACCTCGCAAGGATTGTCAGCCTTTCCGTGCTCTCCATCGAATCCGAGGTGAGCCGGGTGGAAGAGGCCACCCGGCCGGTTCTTCTGGCTACCGGCTAGACGGGCCAGCCGGGAAGGTTATAAGCCCAGTCGGTCGGTGTTTGCCAACCAGCTGGAGTTGTCCTTCTTGAGGGCCAGACGGTCTGTTCCTTCTAGGGCCGGCCTACTTGTGCTTGGCTTTCCCCACCCGGGGATTATCCCCCCGACAAGAAGCATGGTTGTTGAGAATCATTTTCAACTCACCCATTGTTTCAAAGGCATTGCCGTTTTTGAAATGCTTTCGAAGTTCTGGCTCTAGCCCATACAATATGCCGCAATGAAGTAAGCTGTGGTCCTCCTGACGAGTCAGATATACGTTATTTTCCTCGCTAGGGTCATCATCAAGTGGTGGAGGGCCTAGCGGCGCTTTTAGCACATATTGCTTTTGTGCAGCAAAGAGGAGAATCCTCAAATTCATGGCCTAGTCGGTGAAGTTGCTACCACTCATTGTGTAACTACCTCGGTGAATTACGCTCCTAGTTACAAGCCTGGACGAGCGGAAATGGTTAAAATAGTACGGTGGGGCCCAAATGCCACTCACAGGTAGACCTTTCGACCGTCCTAACCATTTCCAAACATCGGGACAAGAACGGGCGGCGTAATCGGCAGGCGAAGGGATCAACTACATACACAAATTAGTATGTATGCAAGCCACCATACAATAGTCCTCAGAGCCATTCC
The DNA here is from genome assembly GCA_910589765.1 of Avena atlantica. NCBI lineage: Eukaryota > Viridiplantae > Streptophyta > Magnoliopsida > Poales > Poaceae > Avena > Avena atlantica. The sequence continues at coordinate 484,150,295 of OU342739.1, read as the reverse complement.
ATCTAAAAGAAATAGAAATATTGCAATGCCATACGGCAAGATCCAAATATCCTAGATAGATATATAGTTTAGGATATCTCCTCATAGCTCAAACATCAGAGTATCAGGCGGAAGCGGCAAACAAGATCCGAGTACGGATAAGAAGCAAATCGGCATAAGATGCCCCATAATAAACACATCCCGCCCACAGATCTCACGGATCCCCGTTCCCGGAATCTCTACACCGAATGATCGTTGCCCACATCGTCCGTCTCCTCCACCCAGTATCCATATTGTGAGTGTACCTGTTCATCTGAATCAAATAATTTATCGTGTGAGACCCTAGGGGTACTCAGCAAGTCTTTATGCCTCTAAAGGGAACACAACCTGGGGTGACGCAATTGCAGCAAAAGATAAACCCTAACAATTCTATAGATACTCGCTAACCATCCGCTAACCAAAGATAGACGGATGTCCATGAATTAATAACAGCAGTTATAACAGTAATATTAACAGATCCATCCTCCTCCTCGCTTACCAACGCGGAAGCGGACGAACAACCCCCCATCCGTTGGCAGTTTTATTATCCATTCCATGAGTATTGCACTATTTACTAGTCAGTTACTTAGTCAAATTAAAAGCGGTACTTTAGTTATACTTGTCTATGATCAAGAAACTGTGCTCCAAGTCGTCCATAACCGCGGACACGGCTTTCAGAAAGTTTTACCCTGCAGGGGTGCACAAATAGCAACACACACTCGATCAACCTCGGAAAAACCAAATCAAAACCCAACGAGGCCTTCACGACAAAGCAATCACCAGATTCAGAAATGTTTCAGGGGGCCACCCCATTAAGCTACCCGCAACGAAGTTAGCTGACTTAGAGACGGACTCAAGGTTTGTGGGGACGGCTGTAAACGACTGGGAACCCGAAAATGTGACTGGGCTTGTCGATACAGCGAAAACGTGTCACGATCCTAAACAGTACAGGTGCTCCTCGCACAATCGTAAATAAAGCATTAAAGCATGGCATAAGTACAGGATAGTAAATAAAACATCAAACTAGTTTGTGGCCCCAAGAAATAAGAATGAATCAAGCTCTGGCTCAGGGGGGTCCCATAATCCTCCCGGATGTGGATAGCGCGAATATTCAAGGAACAGGAATCAAGTACTCGGGGTCCTATGGGACACAAGTGAGCATGAAAAACCAAATAGCAGATATTTCTCACCGGTGCCACTTTCATTAGTTATCCCATACTACTCAGGTTAAGTTGTTTAGGTACCTCGTTATCCATCAGAAACTCACATACCCTACACATGCTATTCTACGACTCGCATGGCTCAAACAACTCCTGTAGTAATGGCTCATGGGATGGAGGAACAAGCTTCGGTGGAGTTTAAAAGTAAAGGCTATGCAGTACTTGGGATTCAGTTTAATGCGATCGCGACTCAATGATGCAAGAATAAGAAAGAGGCAATAGGTACTATATGTATGCAAGCATGTGGTAGTGCTTGCCTGGCAGCTCAGTTGAAGCACGAGAAGGATCTGGGTAGTGCTCCTGGTTTTCTTGATATATCCCCTGCTCAGCGTCTATTCGAAGAAGAACCAAACAAACAAGGGACAACATAAATAAAGTGCACAAGCATAAGAATGAAATGCGATAAGCAACCAATCATGCCATGATGAATGATGCACAATTTGCATGGCAATAAAGTAGCATGGCATGGGTGAGGTGAGAAAACAATATTAAAACACTTGGTTAATGTATTTAGGCATGTTTTACTCCCATGAACAGTTCTGGTTTTGCAATATTCATGTGATGCATGCTTCAATTCAGATTATGGAATGCATAAGCAGAAAGGTCTCGTCGAGCTAATCATTTTAGACATATCATTTATCAAATTTGGAGTTATAAAACAAAAGTTATTAATTGATTAAGGAAAAAGGGCATTTTATTGTAATTTAAATCAACTTGAAATTTTAAGTGTTCAAAATATATTTTGGATAGCATATTTGAATTCCTCACATTTTTCTGATCTCAAAACATATATCATTTGTATTATTCGGAATTATGAATTTAAATTTATTTTAAGTCAAAATTAGTCAAATGGAGTCAAAGTCAAAGGTTTGACTAGTTTGAATTAGTTCTGAAAATATTTGACTAAAGGTTTGAATTAACATTCAAAAACAAAACATATTTCATATAGAGTTTGAATTCAAATTCAAAATATTTAAATAGTTATGAATTTATTTGATATTAATCCTTTACTAAAATTTTAATTGATTTAAGAAATAGCTGAAGGTTTTTCCTACTCGGCTCAGATCTAGCCTTAGACACTGACGAGTGGGGCCAACGGCTGACTTAGCAGCAGCTGACACGGCGGGGTCTGGGCCGGCTTTTCTCACTAGGGTCCTTCCTAACCGCACCCATGACAGGTGGGCCCGGGGGCAGCGGGGCCACGCGCGCGCGTCGCCCAGCCGGGGCGTGACACGTGGGCGATCCCCGGGCGCGGGTTAAGGGCATTTGTCTGCGGGGGGGGGGGGGGGGTTCTGCAAGTTTGGTAGGGCGACTGACTAGTGGGCCACGAGGACCGCGGGTTTAGGCGGGAAAAAGGGGAAGGGACTCGGCGCAAAACGGCCAGCGGCTACTGCTGACGCTGACGGACGCGGCTACGCGCCGACGGCGGAAGACTGGCCGTCTTCCGGCGACGATGGCGAGCCAACGGCGGCGAATCTCGCCAAGCCGCAAAAAGGGAAGATGGAGAGGGTGGTGCGGGCTACAACTTCCATTCAGAGGGCATCATTGGAGGAGGGCTACAGCGCGCGGGGCACGGCGAGAAACAGAGGCAGAACGGCTGCTGCAGTTGCTGCTGTCGGCCAGAGCGCGACGCGCAGCGGCGCACGGAGGCTGCTCGACGGAACGTCCGGCGTGTCTGGGCCGCTAGGAGGAGGACGGGAATGTCTAGGAGCTTGATCGAGAGGCTCACCAGGGGGTTATCGGTGTAGGCGAGGTCGCTCGTGGTGGGGACGATCTGCCACGTAGCTGGGGCTCTGGAGCTCCTGATCTTGGCGCCCCACGCGGCGTGCTCCGGTCTCCGGCGAGGCACGGCCGTCCTGTGGCCACTGGGAGGAAGCAGAGGCCGGCGATCAAGCTTCCCCGACCCCAAGACTCCCTCCTGCTCGACTCCAAACGCCTCCTCTTGTGATGGCCGGGGCTAGGGTTAGTGGAGCTCATGGCGTGGCCATGGCTTCTTGGGGGAAGGGAGGGAGGAAGATGGGGTTCCTGGGGTCCAGATCTTGCCCTGGGGTTTTTCCTGGGGTGGTTAAGGTGATAAGGGAGAGAGGGGAGAGGCACATGGGGTGGTGGTGGCTTCGCAAAAGATGGGAAGGAGGCCACGGGCTAGGTCTTCTCTTTTCCTCTCTTTCTTGTCATGTAGCTTAAAGAGGGAAGAGGGACCAAGGGAGGTGGCGTGGAGGAGCTGCCTGGTAGGGAGAGAGGGAGGGACTCGGGTGTAACTAGGGTTAGAGCTAGAGGGGGCTCGGGTTAGGGTTTGAGAGGAACTAGGGTAGATCATGGGGTGGTGGCTCGGGTTAGAGAGGAGAGGTGAGGTGAGAGAGAGATGAGGGAGGGGACCTAGGGTTTAAAGAGAGGGATTAGGTGGAGGGGTTTTATTTTGTCAAGATCAAGCAAGAACATGCCAAGCTCAAACAAGATCTAGACAAGAAAAGGAGAGGGTGAGATAAAAGATGGTGAGGTAAGATGGAGATGGTTATAGGTTTTTGGATGCTTGCATGCTTCAAGCAAGATCAAGCATAAGAGGGGTAGAGGGAGATATGGGGAAGATCCACTCAAAAAGAACAAATAAAAACAAAGGGGGAAAAAATATGGAGATGGTTGCATGGCCCATGGAAGTGCATTAAATGCCATGTCTTAATCTTGTGAAAACAAAATAATTAATCATGGCATTTATACATATGCATTCCAAAATATGGGGTAAGGGCCAAGCTAAGGATTTACATGAAAGTTCCAAGTGGAGTAGATGGAGATGATCATATTTGAATAAAAATGGGACTTGCTAGTGTGTTTATTCCACTAGATGTTTAATAGTCCCATAAATATCCCAACATGAGCATAAATCCATGATAATCCATATGAAGCTAGGTAAAAGGTTCCACTCACAAGGCATGCAAAGGTGGCCATGTGGCTCTTATAAACCAATAATGTGAAAACAAAATGGTGCATATATGAGAGCATGTGGAGATAGAATTGGATCCATCCCAACCCACATGAGCTAGAGGTAAAACCAAATAAAGTGCAAAGCTCATATTTAGTTGGATGGTGGAATTATAAGGTGGTGAAAGAAAAGGTGGTGGAGTGGAATAAAAGATATGCCCCCAACTCAACTTGGGCATTTAAACAATATATCAAGAACCAAATACAATATCAAGAGGCAAATACAATTTACAATGCATATGAGAGAAGAACCAAAACAAAAGGGTTTTATATGATGCTCAAATGCAAGGTGGCATGATGACATGAGCATGATATAATTATGATGCAACAATTATATGTAGGAAGTAGCATTTATATAGACTAGGCTAGTAGCATTGCAATTGTTAGACAATTGGGATGCTACAACTCTCCCCCACTAAACAAGAATCTCGCCCCGAGATTCCTAGGAAAAAGAAAACAACACAAGGAGAGGCGGGTGTTCGAACGAAGGTGACCCTCACGTTCCCAAGTTGATGAACAACGGAATGGTGCGACCACTACACCTTGCAACACTTTCTAGACTTGTTGCGAGTCTTGCGTTTTGCTTGAGAAACAACGGGTTAGAAGAGTTGAAGGATTGTCGTGAGACAAGAAGGATAGGATGGGCATAGCTCCGGTTTTCCCAAGAATCATGATAAAAGAATATAACCACTTGTGAAAGAAAAGGAGAAGATGATGTATCATGGATAAAGAAAGACACACCATTAAGATTAAAGATTTACCGATACGAGAGAGGATGAATCTTTGTCTCGCCGGAAGAAAAAGAGCTAGATTGGAGAGGTTTTGAACCACTATTACAATAGCATCGTATCTTCTCTCGGATTTGAGAAAAGAAGTACGGAAACAATATTGCCTTCAAACAATAGAGTCCCTTGATATCAACAGGAAGATTTAGTTAGACATCGTCGGATTAGATTCTTCTTGCGCCGGTAAGAATCAAGGATCACGCAATTTAGGTGCGCAGATATAACTTCCAGAGATGGATGTGAAGGCAGATCATGGTGGAATCCCGAGAAGCAAAGAATATGGAGGATCTGGAGTTTATTGTAGAGATACTTATTGATTTCTTTAGCCTTGAGGCTAACGCAAAAGATTTGCGGCTGATGGCATCAACCATAATTGGCTTTACCACAGAAAAGAATTGATGAAACAAAGAGAGAGATAGCTTCCTTTCATCTTGTTTGTGGATGTCGAGCATCGGTAGCATGACGAGGACAGAAAAGAGTTTGCGTTTGTTTCCACCAGATAATTGAGGATTTTGCTCCGTGTAGAAAGGGTGAGATCACCAACAAGAGATTATTGATTACTTTCTCCGAGAGAGCACTCCGGAAAAACAAGGACGGAAGTAAAAGTATCGAGGGATAAAGGCCACTTCTAACTTCCGTGGAATGAGTGAAATCACATTAATTCACCAATTCAATGTACAAGAGCGAATGATAAGAGTAGTGGTATGGTAGCTACTCCATCCCGCACTCAAAGCATTACTCCGCACATGAATAAGAAAATCATGCAACCCAACTACCAAAACAGACTAAAGGTATTGACAAGAAGAGCTCGTGGAACTCCGTAAGAAAACAAAGATTGATGCAAACGATTCACCGGATTCATAGATGGATAAAGATGATGATGTTGTCGTCATGTCGGAAGTACCAAGCCACCGGAAAGATATAAAGGAAGATCACGGAGACAACTGCAAAATTTCACAGATATAGAAAAAGATAGCACCACTTGAACAGAAGGAATACAAGATCTAGAAGGTCTTCATGGCCTCCGGTGGATTCAGCATAGACGATAGAGCGAGAGGGTTTCAAGAGATTACTTAACGAGATTGAGGTGAAAGAACTCCATGTTCTTCTTGAAATGATTGAGAGAGATTTAGCAGCCTTGAGGAAATCTTCAGCGGAACGACGATGATAACTTGCCAACAAGGAACAACTCTGGATTGGTTGAAGATGGAGGATGGAATTAACATGGACTTGCTGATTCCAGAGTTGAAGTAATGTATTTAGCAGAAGGACGTGGTCGAGATATGTGACTTCAAAAAGTCAAAATTCTCACTTTGAGACTTTGCACACAGGCAGTGCTCACGAAGCTCGAGAGAAAGAGACACAGATGATCTTCCATGTCCTTCCATAGATATCGAATAGGCAAGCATATTATCAACATATACCACCATGGATTAACAGGATATTCCCAGAATATCAAGTTCAAAAGGCGAGAGGAACGAACAAATGCTCGAACACTTCCTGAGCTCAACGCTCTTTGAAAGATCAACGTTACGAGTAAGGATTCCTGTTGACGAAGATTCGCTGACAGAATAGGTTAACTGGTCCTTCGGAAGAAAAAGAGATGTCACCTGGTTCACATTGTCGATCGGATCACCGGTTACAAAGATAAAGAGATCTTGGATAAGAACCGATGATAGCTCATACCTTAAGCAAAGCTATCAGAGACGAAAAGTTGCAATTCCCTCGTATCCAGGAGAATTGTGCAGATATGGGGTTCAAAAGGGTGTGCAGCATGATGGACAGATGATAGACCGCCGTAGTGCTTTGAGAAACTCCAGATTGCCAAAGATGCTTGAATATGCATAGATATGATCACGGTGTACTCAAAATCACAGGAGATAACCGTCACCATTTGGAGGATAGAGTTGATAGCATTTTCCATATTCCACTCATGATAAGTGTCATATAGCTATGCCGAGAACCAAATTACAATCACCAGCATTGGATCGACACATGTTATGTAATTAGCCCAAGAGAATTGGAGATGAAATGAAACTCTAGGATTAAGCGCCGGTGCCAAAAGAATGAGTTAGCATGGACATGCTGATAAAAGGGAGATAGATAATGTTTCACACACGACTGAAAAGGAGTGTGGAAGCACAGATGTATCAAAGAAAATTTTTCCGCGTTTTTCGGCATTAAAATACCAATAGATGCGCAAAAACACTTATCGGTAGCGATTAGCAACTGATGGTTTCACAGATGTGGAGTTGCTAGAAGGAAGAACACCCTTAAGAAGATGGCACCGGTTAACAAGGAGTCAGATAGATCGTGCCGGTATTCAAAAGCCTGTCAGTATGGAATGTACCAACAGTTTATAACCAAAAGGCCGATAAAGATAACATGTTGGATGCAACAGATAGACAAGGAATTACACACACACACAGACACGCACACACACAACCTATGGTACTATGGAAACCCAGAACACGTGATTCCTAGTTTGAATTTTAAGAAGAGGATTGAAAACGTTACACTTCCTTACCAGAAAAGGGTGGGTGGGTGGTTAAGAAGAAAAGTGGAAGCAGTCCTACTCTCGCGTTTTGTTTTTCCCTAGTATACATAGCTACCAAAAATATTTGCTAGACTGACAACGACCATTTGGCTGAGACCCTGAAGGTCGGGATGGCTCTGATACCAATTGTAACTACCTCGGTGAATTACGCTCCTAGTTACAAGCATGGACGAGCGGAAATGGTTAAAATAGTACGGTGGGGCCCAAATGCCACTCACAGGTAGACCTTTCGGCCGTCCTAACCATTTCCAAACATCGGGACAAGAACGGGCGGCGTAATCGGCAGGCGAAGGGATCAACTACATACACAAATGAGTATGTATGCAAGCCACCATACAATAGTCCTCAGAGCCATTCCATCTAAAAGAAATAGAAATATTGCAATGCCATACGGCAAGATCCAAATATCCTAGATAGATATATAGTTTAGGATATCTCCTCATACCTCAAACATCAGAGTATCAGGCGGAAGCGGCAAACAAGATCCGAGTACGGATAAGAAGCAAATCGGCATAAGATGCCCCATAATAAACACATCCCGCCCACAGATCTCACGGGTCCCCGTTCCCGGAATCTCTACACCGAATGATCGTTGCCCACATCGTCCGTCTCCTCCACCCAGTATCCATCTTGTGAGTGTACCTGTTCATCTGAATCAAATAATTTATCGTGTGAGACCCTAGGGGTACTCAGCAAGTATTTATGCCTCTAAAGGGAACACAACCTGGGGTGACGCAATTGCAGCAAAATATAAACCCTAACAATTCTATAGATACTCGCTAACCATCCGCTAACCAAAGATAGACGGATGTCCGTGAATTAATAACAGCAGTTATAACAGTAATATTAACAGATCCATCCTCCTCCTCGCTTACCAACGCGGAAGCGGACGAACAACCCCCCATCCGTTGGCAGTTTTATTATCCATTCCATGAGTATTGCACTATTTACTAGTCAGTTACTTAGTCAAATTAAAAGCGGTACTTTAGTTATACTTGTCTATGATCAAGAAACTGTGCTCCAAGTCGTCCATAACCGCGGACACGGCTTTCAGAAAGTTTTACCCTGCAGGGGTGCACAAATAGCAGCACACACTCGATCAACCTCAGAAAAACCAAATCAAAACCCAACGAGGCCTTCACGACAAAGCAATCACCAGATTCAGAAATGTTTCAGGGGGCCACCCCATTAAGCTACCCGCAACGAAGTTAGCTGACTTCGAGACGGACTCAAGGTTTGTGGGGACGGCTGTAAACGACTGGGAACCCGAAAATGTGACTGGGCTTGTCGATACAGCGAAAACGTGTCACGATCCTAAACAGTACAGGTGCTCCTCGCACAATCGTAAATAAAGCAGTAAAGCATGGCATAAGTACAGGATAGTAAATAAAACCTCAAACTAGTTTGTGGCCCCAAGAAATAAGAATGAATCAAGCTCTGGCTCAGGGGGGTCCCATAATCCTCCTGGATGTGGATAGCGCGAATATTCAAGGAACAGGAATCAAGTACTCGGGGTCCTACGGGACACAAGTGAGCATGAAAAACCAAATAGCAGATATTGCTCACCGGTGCCACTTTCATTAGTTATCCCATACTACTCAGGTTAAGTTGTTTAGGTACCTCGTTATCCATCAGAAACTCACATACCCTACACATGCTGTTCTACGACTCGCATGGCTCAAACAACTCCTATAGTAATGGCTCATGGGATGGAGGAACAAGCTTCGGTGGAGTTTAAAAGTAAAGGCTATGCAGTACTTGGGATTCAGTTTAATGCGATCGCGACTTAATGATGCAAGAATAAGAAAGAGGCAATAGGTACTATATGTATGCAAGCATGTGGTAGTTCTTGCCTGGAAGCTCAGTGTAACACCCTCAAAATCGGTCCTATGCAAGTTTTAGCGAAATCCGCCAAACCCGCATAGAAACGATTCAAAGGTGCCCACCAGGCACTTTCGTGCGGGTGGAAAAACGAAGTAATAACATTACACAACAGTCCTCGATGGGACCCACAGAACAGATATATATATATAATAGCGACTCAAAGAGTCAAGAAGACAGATATAATATACAAGATCCAAATCACCTTGAAAACGGTAGAGCGTCCGACTACGGACAAGAAGCAAATGGGGCTAAGAGCCCTGAAGAATAACCAATGGCGTCCATAACCCTGCCCAGGCCAAGCCGGAAGGGTAACCCTGCTAACGACGTCGATCTCAAAACCTGCTTAAAAAAAAGGGGTGCCGACAAAGGCAAAGGAAAAAGAGGAGCGTCAGTACTGAGGCCAGTACACGGCGAGTCTAGAATTCGGCGGTCCTCGCCTACATAGGTATGGTGGACTGAAGCGGCAGCGGCATCATGCACTAAACAACCTATAGAGACTCGATACAACTGGCGGTTATCAGAGAGGGGTGAGAATGACCTATCCGGATCCAACCTGAAGCTAACACCAAACAAACCCATCCTGGTGTTTCCCCCTCGAGACCAAACGAGGAAGTCAACCGAGGAACTCACACCGTTGGCAGTTTTACTTATTCAGTTATCGTTGCAGCAATTACTAGTCAGGTTTAGATATTCATCCTGATAAAGTAAGTAGTAGGCCCTTTTAATTAACCATTCCGTTATAGTTGTAACACTTACTAATCAGATATGAATAGTATGAGATAACCCTTAAACCCATCAGTTGTTGGTACTTTTATTCAGCCATTCCGTTGTAGTTGCAATACTTACTAGTCAGGTACAATGGTCGCAAGCGACAATCCAAACAAGCAATTGTGGGCAGTATTATTTAGGCATTCCGTTATAGTGAAGCTGAGTACTAGTCATTATAAAGTCAAATTTATAGCAATAAACTTTAGTTATGCTTGTCTATGATCGAGATACTGTGCTCCAAGTCGTCCATATCCGCGGACACGGCTTTCAGAAAGTTTTACCCGGCCGGGGTGCACCAATAGCAACACACGCTCGATCAACCTCGGAAAAACCAAAACAAAACCCAACGAGGCTTTCACGACTGAACAATCACAGGATTCAGAAATATTTCAGGGGGCCACCCCTTGGAGTCTACCCGCAACAAAGTAAGCAAGCTCCGAGACGGACTCAAGGTTTGCGACAATGGTTGTAAACGACTGGAAACCCGAAAGTGTGGCTGGGCTTGTCGATACCGCGAAAACATTACGCTTACCTAAACAGTACAGTGTGCTCCTCGCACAATCGTAAATACATAAGTAGCATGGCATAAGTACAGGATCGTAAATAAAACCTCAAACTAGTTTGTGGCCCCAAGAAATAAGACTGAATCAAGCTCTGGCTCAGGGGGGGTCCCATATACCTCCAGGATGTGGATAGCGCGATAAATCAAGGAACAGGTATCAAGTACTCGGGGTCCTACGGGACACAAGTGGGCGTTCGGAAACCAAATATTTTCTATCACCCACCGATGCCTCTACTTACTTCAATTTTAGTTGTTAAACAAGAGTTAAAGTGAACGATAAGTAAAGCTATGATCATCTCCAACATCAACATGCGGCAATTCATCAACAACTGTGGCATTTGACAATACGCATCAGCACTTGAGCAAGCGACTACGACGCGCCAGTCCAACTATCTACCAAACAACAGGTAATAGGATGTGTCCAAGGCAATATAAGGCTGCAGGGGATATCACGGGTACGAAAACTAGAGCATCGCAACACGGATAGCAATAGATCAACAGGAGGGAATACATACTATAAAATTAAGATAGGTAGAAAGGGGGAGATGCTCGCCTGAAAACATTGCCGAAGGTTCAACCGAAGATCGGGGCGAAGCTCACATCAACTCAACGGTCTTATCCGCGAAGAAGCAAAACACTAGAAGAAACACCGGATGCAATATTTAATACAACGGCAGAAGATCGGCATGATGCTTGTATGATGCATGGCATGGCAAGGTGCGATGCAATTAGGTCATATTAAGCGAATCCGGGGTCCCGACAATTATTCAAGTGGTTCAAGTTGTTTAGCTACCCTGCATTTTAAATGTTGTCTTAACATGGCAAAAGATCGCACCGGTTCGCTACACAAGTTTAAATGAGGCCAATATAAGGCTAGATTTGCCCGCATATGGGCCCCATATTTAATTATGAGGTGAATCGGCGTAAGGCCCCCAAACCACAGATATGCATGCGAGATGAAAGATTTGATATGCAACAATTGTATTATATTATAAAATTAGGGTTTCGGAAAGGGGTTCACACATTAGGGTTCGGCGAGCTTGGGTTCCGGGGTTCGGGGTCGGCCTCGGGGTTCGACAGGGTCCGACGGGGTCGTTCTCGGACTCCGGGGTCGTTCTCTCGTTCTCGGTAACGGGGCGGATCTTGCGTTCCGGGAAGAAGTACTTGGCGGTCTTCGGCTCCACCCAGGTCGGGGCCGATCTTGTCGTCGCTAAGGTCTTGTCGCGTTCTCGTGTCGGGTCGGTCTTGGCGTCCGGGGTGAAGTGCTTGTCGTTCTTGTGGCGATCTTTGCGTCCTCCCGGTTCGGGTCTTGGCGTCCGAGGGTAGATCCTGGCGTGTCGAGGGTCCGGTCTCCTGGTACTTCGGGATCGGTCTTCGGGGAACTTTTCGATCCATGCCGAAGATCTTGGAAGCAGGCATCGTCGCGTCGAGGGCCTCAGGGTTCGCCGTCGGTGGCCTTCGGGTTCGTTCTCAGGTCCATGTAGGAGACCACCGGGTTTCGACGAAGATCTTGGCGAGGGGTGAACTTGGGGTTTCGGGGTCGATCTTGTTGTTTCCACACCCACCAACTTGGCTCCAACTTGGTACTGCATAGGGAACCTGCACGGGTGGAGGCGGAGGGCATCGGCGCCGACGGGGTGGGTCCCGCGGGCAGGTAGGTCCAGGCGGGGCCGGCTGCTGCACGCGGACAGGGGAAGCGAGGGGCTCGGGGAGCGGGCTCGCGGGCCGAAGGCGGGCTCCACGCGGGGAGGCGGGGTCCGTGGGGACAAGACCGGCAGGAAGCGCTCGGGAACGGGGCCGCACGCCGGCGGCGAGGTGGCGCCTGGCGAGCTGGCAGCGGGCGTTGCCAGAGAGGAGGCGTCGCTGAGGCGGAGGTTAGCGGCGCAGGCCGGCGGCGAGCGGCGGGGCCGCGGGCGGAGGGGGTCGAGGCGGACGGCGCTGGAGGCGGCCGCATGCGGGGGGGTGGAGGAGCGGCGGCAGACGGCGGCCTGGCGAGGAGGCGGCGGTGAGCGCTAGCAAAGGAGCGGCGGGGCCGCTGAGGAAGGCGTGCGGGGAGCGGAGCCGCGGCGGGCGCGGGTGCGGCTCCGGCAAGAGGGCGGCGGCGGGCGGAGATGGTGGTGGAGCAGGCGGCGACGGGGCCGGGGCGGGGCGGAGGCGGCCAGGCGAGGCGGTGGTTGGCGGGGCGAGCTCGAAGAGGAAGGAGGCGCGGCGGGGCACGGAGGATGCTGCGGTGGCGGGGCGGCTCGCGCAGAGAGGTGGCCACGGAGGAAGCGTCGGGTGAGGGAGAGGGTCTCGGGCACCGCGACGGCGGTTGCTTGCGGGGAGGGTGGCGCGCCGATGGGAGGAGAGCGGCGGCGAGCACGCCGGGGAAAGGGAGGAGAAGAGGAGGGAGGCGTGCGGGGAAGGGGCGCGTCGCGCGTGCGAGGAAGAGGGAGAGGAGAGAGGGAGAGACAGGCGGGCAGGTGGGTGGGCCAGGGCGTGGGGCCCAGGGTGGGAGCCGCGCGTGTGTGTGTTGCCCAGGGGGTGGGGCTGTGTGTGTGCTAGTGCGTGTGTGCTGTGTGGGTGTGAATGGGTTGAGTGGGGGTGGTGATTGGGAGAGAGAAAGAGAGGGAGAGAGAGTTGGGGGGTGAGGTGGCAGCACCTGGTAGGCTAGGGGGAGGGGAGAGGGTGAGGTGGCAGGTTGCCATTGGGTGGGGTGATGTGGAGGGGGGTGTGGGTAGATAGGTGGGTAGCTGTAGGAATTGTTGGGGTGGACCGATTAAAATCCTGGGGTGGTCGTTCGGGTCATTCGGCCCGTTCGACTGCCCCACTAAAATAATAAATATTTTTATTTGTTTTACAAACACCGTTTGCAAACCGATATCAGACACACAAAAATAATCCGGGGACCCGGGGTTGATATTTGATTTAAGATGGGGCGTTTTAGAAAACAAAACATGCTTTGCGAAAATAGTTTTATGCACACAATGCATGATGATGACGATGCAATGCACAAATTCAACGCGGTTTTCTAGTAGTGGTTTTGCGGGATGCCACACTCAGTTGAAGCACGAGAAGGATCTGGGTAGTGCTCCTGGTTTTCTTGATATATCCCCTGCTCAGCGTCTATTCGAAGAAGAACCAAACAAACAAGAGCCAACATAAATAAAGTGCACAAGCATAAGAATAAAATGCGACAAGCAACCAATCATGCCATGATGAATGATGCACAATTTGCATGGCAATAAAGTAGCATGGCATGGGTGAGGTGAGAAAACAATATTAAAACACTTGGTTAATGTATTTAGGCATGTTTTACTCCCATGAACAGTTCTGGTTTTGCAATATTCATGTGATGCATGCTTCAATTCAGATCATGGAATGCATAAGCAGAAATTTCTCGTCGAGCTAATCATTTTAGACATATCATTTATCAAATTTGGAGTTATAAAACAAAAGTTATTAATTGATTAAGGAAAAAGGGCATTTTATTGTAATTTAAATCAACTTGAAATTTTAAGTGTTCAAAATATATTTTGGATAGCATATTTGAATTCCTCACATTTTTCTGATCTCAAAACATATATCATTTGTATTATTCGGAATTATGAATTTAAATTTATTTTAAGTCAAAATTAGTCAAATGGAGTCAAAGTCAAAGGTTTGACTAGTTTGAATTAGTTCTGAAAATATTTGACTAAAGGTTTGAATTAACATTCAAAAACAAAACATATTTCATATAGAGTTTGAATTCAAATTCAAAATATTTAAATAGTTATGAATGTATTTGATATTAATCATTTACTGAAATTTTAATTGATTTAAGAAATAGCTGAAGGTTTTTCTTACTCGGCTCAGATCTAGCCTTAGACACTGACGAGTGGGGCCAACGGCTGACTCAGCAGCAGCTGACACGGCGGGGTTTGGGCCGGCTTTTCTCACTAGGGTCCTTCCTAACCGCACCCATGACAGGTGGGTCCGGGGGCAGCGGGGCCACGCGCGCGCGTCGCCCAGCCGGGACGTCACACGTGGGCGATCCCCGGGCGCGGGTTAAGGGCATTTTTCTGCGGGGGGGGGGGGGGGGGGGGGTCTGCAAGTTTGGTAGGGCGACTGACTAGTGGGCCACGAGGACCGCGGGTTTAGGCGGGAAAAAGGGGAAGGGGCTCGGCGCAAAACGGCCAGCGGCTACTGCTGACGCTGACGGACGCGGCTGCGCGCCGACGGCGGAAGACTGGCCGTCTTCCGGCGACGATGGTGAGCCAACGGCGGCGAATCTCGCCAAGCCACAAAAAGGGAAGATGGAGAGGGTGGTGCGGGCTACAACTTCCGTTCAGAGGGCATCATTGGAGGAGGGCTACAGCGCGCGGGGCACGGCGAGAAACAGAGGCAGAACGGCTGCTGCAGTTGCTGCTGTCGGCCAGAGCGCGACGCGCAGCGGCGCACGGAGGCTGCTCGACGGAACGTCCGGCGTGTCTGGGCCGCTAGGAGGAGGACGGGCATGTCTAGGAGCTTGATCGAGAGGCTCACCAGGGGGTTATCGGTGTAGGCGAGGTCGCTCGTGGTGGGGACGATCTGCCACGTAGCTGGGGCTCTGGAGCTCCTGATCTTGGCGCCCACGCGGCGTGCTCCGGTCTCCGGCGAGGCACGGCCGTCCTGTGGCCACTGGGAGGAAGCAGAGGCCGGCGATCAAGCTTCCTCGACCCCAAGACTCCCTCCTGCTCGACTCCAAACGCCTCCTCTTGTGATGGCCGGGGCTAGGGTTAGTGGAGCTCATGGCGTGGCCATGGCTTCTTGGGGGAAGGGAGGGAGGAAGATGGGGTGCCTGGGGTCCAGATCTTGCCCTGGGGTTTTTCCTGGGGTGGTTGAGGTGATAAGGGAGAGAGGGGAGAGGCACATGGGGTGGTGGTGGCTTTGTAAAAGATGGGAAGGAGGCCACGGGCTAGGTCTTCTCTTTTCCTCTCTTTCTTGCCCTGTAGCTTAAGAGGGAAGAGGGACCAAGGGAGGTGGCGTGGAGGAGCTGCCTGGTAGGGAGAGAGGGAGGGTCTCGGGTGTAACTAGGGTTAGAGCTAGAGGGGGCTCGGGTTAGGGTTTGAGAGGAACTAGGGTAGATCATGGGGTGGTGGCTCGGGTTAGAGAGGAGAGGTGAGGTGAGAGAGAGATGAGGGAGGGGACCTAGGGTTTAAAGAGAGGGATTAGGTGGAGGGGTTTTCTTTTGTCAAGATCAAGCAAGAACATGCCAAGCTCAAACAAGATCTAGACAAGAAAAGGAGAGGGTGAGATAAAAGATGGTGAGGTAAGATGGAGATGGTTATAGGTTTTTGGATGCTTGCATGCTTCAAGCAAGATCCACTCAAAAAGACCAAATAAAAACAAAGGGGGCAAAAATATGGAGATGGTTGCATGGCCCATGCAAGTGCATTAAATGCCATGTCTTAATCTTGTGAAAACAAAATAATTAATCATGGCATTTATACATATGCATTCCAAAATATGGGGTAAGGGCCAAGCTAAGGATTTACATGAAAGTTCCAAGTGGAGTAGATGGAGATGATCATATTTGAATAAAAATGGGACTTGCTAGTGTGTTTATTCCACTAGATGTTTAGTAGTCCCATAAATATCCCAACATGAGCATAAATCCATGATAATCCATATGAAGCTAGGTAAAAGGTTCCACTCACAAGGCATGCAAAGGTGGCCATGTGGCTCTTATAAACCAATAATGTGAAAACAAAATGGTGCATATATGAGAGCATGTGGAGATAGAATTGGATCCATCCCAACCCACATGAGCTAGAGGTAAAACCAAATAAAGTGCAAAGCTCATATTTAGTTGGATGGTGGAATTATAAGGTGGTGAAAGAAAAGGTGGTGGAGTGGAATAAAAGATATGCCCCCAACTCAACTTGGGCATTTAAACAATATATCAAGAACCAAATACAATATCAAGAGGCAAATACAATTTACAATGCATATGAGAGAAGAACCAAAACAAAAGGGTTTTATATGATGCTCAAATGCAAGGTGGCATGATGACATGAGCATGATATAATTATGATGCAACAATTATATGTAGGAAGTAGCATTTATATAGACTAGGCTAGTAGCATTGCAATTGTTAGACAATTGGGATGCTACACATTGCAAGTTTCTCTTTCTCCATGAACACATTGAAATTAAAAGTAGGTGGTGCCATCTACAACAGAATTTGTAGAGTTTAGACTAAGTTCATGATAGATTGAATTCAACTAATCCAAAATTAAGAATGAACTCCCACTAAAAAACGACATCCCTCATGCCTTTTTGGTGGTTACATGAACCAAATCCACTACACCAAGTCCGATCATCATGTGAGTTGGTGTAGCTTCAAAGGCGAGCATCAAATGGGCATCATATATTTCATATGACTCATGCTTAACCTTTTGGTCCGTGTTTTGAGGCCATGTCTGCACATGCTAGGCTCGCCAAGTAAGAACCTTAGTATTCGCGTGTGTAAACTGTCTTACATCCGAAATATGATCGTGGATCCAAGAACACCCGATCATCATGTGATGTCTTGGAGCGGTGAAACATAATCGATGCATACTTAAGGGAGAACACATTTTTATCTTGATATCTAAATGAGGGATCATCTTATTATGCTAGTAAAACGCCAAACAAGCAATATAAGATGCAACAAACATCTCATGTGAAAAGTGAAATGATATGGTTCTTGCACTTGATCTCCATCATGTGCATCATGGTATGATCGTCATCATTCCTCTATGTGTAATGCCAAGGTCTATGGAACTTACACGTTATGTGTGTTGTAAGATTATCGACTCATACTTTTACTTACAACATCACCATGTCATGACACTAGCCCAACAACAATCTAAATTAGACGGTTCTAATTTATCCATTGCAAGTTTTACGTGGCTTAGGGATTTCGAAGATAGAAACGTTCTTACCTACGAACATGAACCACAACAAGGATAACCAAATTGTTGACAGATATTGACTATAGTAGGAGAGATAGACACCCGCTAGCTACTTATGCAAAACTAGTTGCATGTCAAGCGTGGAACAGGTCTCATGTGCGAGGACATGTAAAGTTTGTCCGGGCCGCTTCATCCCACTATGCCACTAATATCAAAAGTACAACTAAGAAGCAATAACATGATCATCATTGCCCACATATACATATGTGTACTATCCGTGCAAAGCATCTACGCATAGATCCGGCTCTGATACCACTGTAGGGTTCGCAACATAGAAAACAAAAAATTTCTATGATGGGAACAACTATGTACCAAGATCTATCTACTAGATACAAGCAACGGGCATATATACATCCATAGATAACATACCCTTGAAGACCGACAAATGTTAACAAGGTTGAATTCGTGGTTGATGTAGACGAACTCTTTCCGATCTCAATATCAAGAGGAAGTCCTAGCGCCGCAAATTATCGGCGCATCCGTGCTCACACACACTTCTGAGGCACCGAGCAACCTCCTCCTCCTCGCTCCAGCGATGCAGCGGAAGCACAACTCTTTCTTGCCGAAAAGCCACCGGGAACATGTATCTCGCTAGTCCGAGACCATGGGGGATAAACTATAGGGGAAGAGAAATCCTTCACGAGGAGGTGTGAGTGAGAAGTGAGAGGAGGGGCTCCTTATATAGGGGAGGGGCCAGCCCAAGGGGGCATGCCGCCGGCCATGGATGGTGCCCCCAACTCTCCCGTATTCATTTGGTGGAAGCTCCACTCACAAAATTGCCCCTTAATTTCTCCACTCAAAATTCCCATTAAATTTCCACCAAATTTAATGCAAACTCTCTTTAAATAAAACTCCTTTTATTTATTCATAATTTTGTCAATTACCTTAATGACAAACATTCACATATAACCCCTTGCTAGTATTTCATTTCACATGCAGAAACACTTTCTGCAATTTCACCCGAAAACATTTTCAGTGTCTAGTGAAATAAATTCCTATGCTTTGTTATTCTTTTCAGCATGAAACTATTTGCTCCAAATGTTGTCGGTGTCTCTTAAGTGTGTCACCCTACGGTTCGCGAATAATGCGGACATGATCAAGACCCCTCTTAGATCAATAATCAGAAGCGGGACCTATAGATCCATACCGACTCCCAAACATTTAACGATTACTTTCTTGTGATCGTGAGAATCTTTTACGCTCTTAACTTAATCCCTTTGTCTCGCGATATATTACATGTCCGAGATTCGATCATCGGTATCTCCATACCTAGTTTGATCTCGTTACTAACATGTACTCTTTTCTTGTTCCCGTGATATAACATTATGGTGATCAAATCACTTGCTTGCAAGCTAATCAATGTGATATCACCAAGAGGGCCCAAAGTATATCTATCCATCATCGGGATGAACAAATTCCACTCTCAATCCATGGGCCTCAACATAACACTTTAGTAGTACTGAACCCATCTTTATAATCACCCTGTTATGGTGTGACGTTTGATGTTATCAAGATACTCTTCTAGTGTTAGTGATTGACATGATCTCATGGTCTAAGGATTAGGATTACTTCGTATGATGTTATAGAAATATAAACTCAATGACTTTGATCGTAATGCTATACTTCAGATGTATGTTCATCACTCCATTCCAATAATTTTGTGGCATCATTATTAACAACATCCAATGTCCATGATCAGGAAACCTTGTTCATCTTGTTAATCAATGAGCTAGTTTATAAGAGAGGCATAACTAGGAACTTTCTATTTGTTTATTAAACACACATGTATTAACGTTTCTGTATTAATACAATTATAGCATGCAAAATAAACATCTATCATATACTTGGAATATACATAATAACCACTTTATTATTGCCTCTCAGGGCATATTCCCTTCATGTACATGGCGCCGACAACGCGTCGGGCGCATACCAGCTGCTTTTCCGTGTAAGTACTACTACTTGTGCCTCTATAGTTCTAGATCATGTAAGATGCGGCCCTTTTAATTCTTTCCACAATCTTGCTGATAGGATCTGGCAGCTCAGATCAAGGAGGAGGAACAGGATACCTCAGCCCCTCCCGTCGCTTGGGACCCCGCATCCGGGAGGAAGACGAAGCCTCGTTCTTGCCGATCGAAGAAGAAGGAGGCTGCCGGCGCTGGGCCTTCTGGAAGCATCAACAAGAAGAGAACCAAGCGTCGCCACCCGGGAAGGCTGTGCAAAATCGGTCCCTGTCCAGAAAAGCACATGTTCAATAGGTTCATCCACAAGCTCGAAGCTGATCCGACTGACTTCCTCAACATCCTAGGTCCATTCAATAGCTTCCTAAACCTCATTTTCCAAGGAAGGTGTACCTCTCCGGCCACTTTGGAACCCCATGGGGGATAAAGCTGGTGAAGAGAGGTGAGGATCTACGCCTGTAGGATGGGTGGCCGAAGTTCGCGTGTTGGCACAAGATGAATGCAGGGGACACTCTGTTGTTCACGTGCCTTGGTCAGTCGCAATGGCTGCTCAATGTCTTTAGCAGCAACGGGCACGAGATGAATTTCAAACCATACGATTTAGAGTCAAAAATCGTCCAAAACGGAGCCATGACTTTCCGGGAAAGCCCCTATTACTGAAGGGTACATAAGCAGTTTCGGGATTTCGAAAGTTGGTGACATGGTTGACTCAAACTCTTGCCATATGGGATCAATTCTGTCAAATCACGAATTTGGAGACTTATGGTCTTTCTAAGAGTCACCATAAAGGTTCTAAAGGTTTCCAAGAGCCCTTGGATCCAAGGGTATTGATCTGATGGCTCCGGTGAAGCCTCCACAACTATATATTGTGGGGAAACCCTATTTTTGGAGGCATCCACCCATATCCACGAAATTCACCCTCCTTGACAGCCCCTAGGAGAGGGAGAAGCCCTTCCATTTCTGCACCATCTCCAAGAAATAATAAGGGCCAAGGGGCCGGTGTCCCCAAGGGCAGTCGCTACCATAGGAGGCTTTGGGGCCTCCCTGCCACCGGAGCCGCCTCTCCCCCTTGGGGAGGCACCTCTAGATCACCATCTACAGCGATATCCCCTCATATACCGGTTGTAATCTCTTGGAAAACATGATGTATGAGGCAATATTTTACTTTCCCATGTTCTATTGTATCTTTATGTTGATGTTTGAGTAGTGATTGTTCATGGCAATTGTGATCTAGTTTGTTTTGGTTATATACTGATGGGGATATGCTGAGTGGGGTATACCCAGCAGGACATTTCCTACTGGACCATGCTGCCAGCGAGTGGGCCTGCAAGATGGCGATTGGATCACGACCCAACAAGAAGTCAGGCGACTGGAAGCAGAAGGCCCAGTCGAATTAGGTCAAACGCCCTTCGAGTCGTTATCCAACTCGGTTGTATATCTGTAAACCCTAGTGAGGTGACCCTATATAAACCTCCCTAGGGCACGCATAGAACTTACGTTCCATCATACACCCCCTGCGACTCGCCGCCGAGCTCGCCCTTGTACTCTCTCATCAATACAATCAAGCAGGAGTAGGTCTTTATCCTCCAGGGGGCCGACCTGGTAAAACCATGTGTCTTTTCCCTCATCTCGCACCGCAGATGGTTGGCCACCCTGGCCCCTTGTTCTACTACTCGCTGCCGATTGCACCATCTGTCGTGGCCATTCCCACGAAAGTGGTGCCCACCGTGGGGCCTGGCCGGTTAGACATGTGTTATGCGGCGAGATCCAACTTTCCAATCAACCAGACGATCGCCACCGGCCGCATGATCGCCATCGGCGAGATCCTCCAGATCTTGCCGATCAGCTACGTCCCGGCGGCACGCCCCATCACGCACAGCATGATCGTGCCAGTCGGCACGATCAGCCTCTTTGTCGGCTTCACCGACATCATCATCTCAGAGGACTCGGCTCGCATTCGCGAGTCGCCACCGCGCGATCGGCTCTCTGAAAGTTAGGTCCGCACAATCCATCACGTCGCCTTCGAGTACGGCTCGGCCAACAGCAACGTGGCCGAGACCGGCGTGGCCGCGGACGACGCGGCCCTCAACGACGATGCTGACTCGGTGACCCCTGCGTCAATCGCCGGATCCATTGTCTCCGCGTCACCCGCGGGCTCCATCACCCAAGTCTCCAACATGGGGGACTTCGAGGATCCTTCCATTCTCGGGATCTTCGACTCCAATTCCGGATCAGAGAACTTCGGCGACTTCAACGTCGGGTCCGGTCACTTCGTCGCGGCCTACATGGCGAGCGGCGTGAGCGTCCCGCCAGACCCCGTCTCCACACCGATCCCGCCGACCGCGACGGCGACGGAAGTCGAGGAACTCTGCCTGCGCCTGGAGGAGGCGGTTCGTAAGGAACAAGCCGAGCGCGAAAAATTTCGCCTCGAGCAAGCAATAGCGCAGGAGCTCTCGCTCTACCACCAGTGTCGCATCAGGTCGCGCCTGAACCCCACCGTTCAGGGTTGTGCCCTGAACTTCGACGACGAGAACGACTTGGCCCGCATGGCCGACCGCATGGTCTACGAGAACGCGCCACCAGGAGGAAGTGCCCGGCCACCACCAGGCGCAACGGCGAACAGCGCTCCCCCACCACCGCCCGGTCGCATGCCCCCAAGACCAGCCAAGGATCATGATCTCCCCGCAAGAGCGGGATGCGAACGACCTCCCGCTGTTCACCACTCTAATGGACAACGTCATCGCGAGTCGAGCCGCGGTCACCAACGTCAACGTGACGGGGGAAGGCGCACTTCAGATCCAGTACGCCAAGGCCCTACACGCCAAGGCCGTCGAGCAACACAATGCAGGCACCGACTCGTGGGGGCGCATGTACTCCCGCTCATCAGGAAGCAGGGCAGCCTCGAGCGGCCGCCCAACAATGGTAAATACTCTCAACTGCCCACCACCTGAGCCCCTGCAGCTCCAACCACGACCCGTGCATGCGGCACTCTCCACCAACGACCCGCGACCGACGAACAACATGGTCGCTGCCAATGGGCAGCCCGTAGACACGCGGA
The DNA here is from genome assembly GCA_910589765.1 of Avena atlantica. Lineage (NCBI taxonomy): Eukaryota > Viridiplantae > Streptophyta > Magnoliopsida > Poales > Poaceae > Avena > Avena atlantica. The sequence continues at coordinate 484,127,547 of OU342739.1, read as the reverse complement.
CCCACATCATCAATAACCAAAGCTGGCGCACACGCCAGCCCGACGACTGGGCACACCCTCATGAACCGCCGTGACAGCGAGCCAAAGGGCTCGCTCACCCGAGTCGCCCCCCAGTGCTTCGGACCAATGATCCATGGCAAAAAATATCCAGCGAACTTCAAAGCACCAAAGGAGATCGAGAAGTACGATCCCTCGTATGACCCGGCCATGTGGCTGGACACGTACCTTACGGCGATGGGAATCGCTGGCCACACTGACCTACTCGCCGCTCGCTACCTCCCCCTGATGATGGAGGGAGCGAGCCGGCAATGGATCAATACCCTCCCCGCGGACAGCATCGACTCCTAGGAGGATATGTGCGATGCCTTCGTCAGGCACTTCGAGGGTTCATACACCCGCGCCACCACCATCGAGGACCTGGAGCGACGTGTCCAGGGATCCCGCGAGTCGACCCACATGATGCCGCCCAACACATGGCATTCACCATTGGTCCACATCATGATATGCCAAACATCCCAATCAAGGTGAACTCCTTCCATCTTTTGCCTTCCCTTGGTCATTACTTGAATGGGATCCTACTTGAGCCAACTATCAATTGTATGACTAGGTCCATGACCGTGATGCCAAGCGGATGCGACAAGGATGAACCAGGAGCCAAGACCCCCAATAATGAGGCCTAGAAGAGAAGACGCAAGAAGTTGCTGACGCCAGACCGGAGTCTCCGGCCATCACACCGGAGTTTCCGGACCGTCCTCCGGTCCGGACCCAGGAACCAAGCCCGGGACAGCCAGAAGCCCCCTCCGGAGACGACACCGGAGATTGACCGGAATCTCCGGTCCAGACCGGAGTCTCCGGACCCAACACCAGAGTCTCCGGCCTGCTCGACGCTAGGCATGTTAAGGCCTTTTGGGCCTGGCCCATGTAACGCCCAGAACTCCCTGTTTATGTCTATTTTGCGCCTAGCTCGTGGCTGGCCTATATATATGCCCCCACCCCCATATGTAAACCCTAGGATGGAATAGATGATGAGTTGAGACTCATGGCTTAGGCCAAACCCTGGATGGGAACCCCCTCTCATTAGATTATCTATGAGTTGTATCAAGGCCTTCTTAATTGAAGTCGTCAAGGCGCTCTTCTAGTTCTTGATCTCTCCCATGTATGGATTCTAGTAGTGCTAGGTCTCTCCCCTTTGGGATTCTACTTGGTTGCTACTCTCTCCCTACGTGTGATTCTATCAAGAGCTTACCAATCTCTCGCAAGGGATTCTACCTTTGGTCTCTCCCTTTGTGATTCTATTGGGTTGGTGGTTTGGGCCAACGAGAGAAAACCGATTGGGTGTGGTGTGCGTTTGTATCTTCGATTTCCCTCTCGTGTTCATCGTGTTCTTCGCTCTACTCCCCCAAATCCCCTCGAATCTATGAAGATCAGGCCACAAAAGTGGTTGTAAGCCACATCATATGGTATCAGAGCCTTTAGTTGCCATGGATTCGAGTTTGTGTTGAGTTTCTAGCCACCAATTTTCCTTTTCTTGCCTAAATTCAAAAGTTTCCACCAAAAATAGCCATATTCGTGATTTGGATCGATCTGGTTTTTGAGAGCGTTTTGGTAGGTTTTGATCCATAGATCCGCTGCTATACTCGTTGATCTACCTTCCTTTGCGTTCCCTTAGCCCAATTCCTTGATTTCCCCATCAATTTTGAGGTTTTGGTTCGTGTTTTTCCGCCCAAAACGCGTCCCGTTCGACTTCTGGACGTCCTGGAATCTCCCGGACTGGAGTCTCCAGACTTTTTGAGCTCCATACCGGAGTCTCCGGACCTCTAGACCGGAGTCTCCGCCCTTCCCGCAAACATAAAATCTGCAACACTGTTTTGAGCATAACTTTTGCATTCGAACTCGGATTTTGGTGTTCTTTAGCTCGTTTCGAAGAGGAGAAGGAGCCCTACACCATCATCCACGTGTTCATGCTATCTACAACAACAAAAAACTGTGAGAAAGGGTGAAGATCTTCGACGAAAGGTATATCATTTCCGCGATCTCCCCTACTTGTTTTCCTTTGAGAGCCACACCATCTTTGCGATAAAACAAGCACCTATTGAGACTAGTTCCTCCTCTGATTGCTTGGGCTTTGCACATTTGATACCTTGTAGAATTCCGAGCAAAATTGGTGAGCGCTATCTCATATAGTTATCTTGTATAGTTGTTGGCCCAAGGAAAAGCAAGTGAAAAAGTGAAAAAAAATATAAAAAAATAGAGAAAAATACAAAATACAAAATACAAAAAAGAAAGATACATGTGTCATATAGACATAATGAATTGTGAGGATATGCATGTTGTGGACTCTACTTGTGACATTTCATATGCATCATTCTTATTCCCATGTGATGCTTTGCCTTTGCATAATGTTGATCATGTGGAATTATTTGAGTGCGATGATATTGCCATAGATGTGCCATGCTACAAATCTTTATTTTATCCCACAATTGTTGCGACAAACTTGATAAACAATTGCTCTTTCCCTATGTTTGTAGGCAACCATACTAATACTTTGGAAATGCTTGATCATTCATGTTTTTCATTGTCTTCCATTGTTGATTGCAATAATGCTCATATGGTTCATATTGAGATCGCCCCCATAGCTTTCTCAACCTTTGAAGATTTTGATACATGCCATGATAAGTATATGTCCACCTTTTGCTTGCATAATCACCATGCCTTCTATGACATATTGTTTCATGCTAATGGTGATGTGCACAAGAGAAGACGCATCATGATGGATGATGTGTTTATCTATCACACACACAAGTTCTTCCGTTTATCTATGGTGTGTGTAGGTACCCATACTCCTATGTCAACCTCGATTGAGCACGAGTTGACAAAACGAGCTCTAGAGAGCATCCATCGAGACATAACGGGCACACCTCCTTCCTTACAAGATGATGATGTTGTATCATCGAGGTCGACTCTTTTTCAAGAGGGGGAGATGATGCCGCCCAACACATGGCGTTCACCATTGGTCCACATCATGATATGCCAAACATCCCAATCAAGGTGAACTCCTTCCATCTTTTGCCTTCCCTTGGTCATTACTTGAATGGGATCCTACTTGAGCCAACTATCAATTGTATGACTAGGTCCATGACCGTGATGCCAAGCGGATGCGACAAGGATGAACCAGGAGCCAAGAACCCCAAGCATGAGGCCTGGAAGAGAAGACGCAAGAAGTTGCTGACGCCAGACCGGAGTCTCCGGCCATCACACCGGAGTCTCCGGACCACACCGGAGTTTCCGGACCGTCCTCCGGTCCGGACCCAGGAACCAAGCCCGGGACAGCCAGAAGCCCCCTTAGGAGACAACATCGGAGATTGACCGGAGTCTCCGGTCCAGACCGGAGTCTCCGGACCCAACACCGGAGTCTCCATCCTGCTCGACGCCAGGCATGTTAAGGCCTTTTGGGCCTGGCCCATGTAACGCCCAGAACTCCCTGTTTATGTCTATTTTGCCCCTAGCTCGTGGTTGGCCTATATATATGCCCCCACCCCCATATGTAAACCCTAGGATGGAATAGATGATGAGTTGAGACTCATGGCTTAGGCCAAACCCTGGATGGGAACCCCCTCTCATTAGGTTATCTATGAGTTGTATCAAGGCCTTCTTAATTGAAGTCGTCAAGGCGCTCTTCTAGTTCTTGATCTCTCCCATGTATGGATTCTAGTAGTGCTAGCTAGGTCTCTCCCCTTTGGGATTCTACTTCGTTGATACTCTCTCCCTACGTGTGATTCTATCAAGAGCTTGCCAATCTCTCGCAAGGGATTCTACCTTTGGTCTCTCCCTTTGTGATTCTATTGGGTTGGTGGTTCGGGCCAACGAGAGCAAACCAATTTGGGTGTGGTGTGCGTTTGTATCTTCTATTTCCCTCTCGTGTTCATCGTGTTCTTCGATCTCCTCCCCCAAATCCCCTCGAATCTATGAAGATCGGGCCACAAAAGTGGTTGTAAGCCACATCATACGGTATCAGAGCCTTTAGTTGCCATGGATTCGAGTTTGTGTTGAGTTTCTAGCCACCAATTTTCCTTTTCTTGCCTAAATTCAAAAATTTCCACCAAAAATAGCCATATTCGTGATTTGGATCGATCTGGTTTTTGAGAGCGTTTTGGTAGGTTTTGATCCATAGATCCGCTGCTATACTCGTTGATCTACCTTCCTTTGCGTTCCCTTAGCCCAATTCCTTGATTTCCCCATCAATTTTGAGGTTTTGGTTCGTGTTTTTCCGCCCAAAACGCGTCCCGTTCGACTTCTGGACGTCCTGGAATCTCCCGGACCGGAGTCTCCGGCCTAGACCAGAGTCTCCGGACTTTTTGTGCTCCAGACCGGAGTCTCCGCCCTTCCCGCAAACATAAAATCTGCAACACTGTTTTGAGCATAACTTTTGCATTCGAACTCGGATTTTGGTGTTCTTTAGCTCGTTTCGAAGAGGAGAAGGAGCCCTACACCATCATACACGTGTTCATGCTATCTACACCAACAAAAAACTGTGAGCAAGGGTGAAGATCTTCGACGAAAGGTATATCATTTCCGCGATGTCCCCTACTTGTTTTCCTTTGAGAGCCACACCATCTTTGCGATAAAACAAGCACCTATTGAGACTAGTTCCTCCTTTGATTGTTTGGGCTTTGCACATTTGATACCTTGTAGAATTCCGAGCAAAATTGGTGAGCGCTATCTCATATAGTTATCTTGTATAGTTGTTGGCCCAAGAAAAAGCAAGTGAAAAAGTGAAAAAAAATATAAAAAAATAGAGAAAAATACAAAATACAAAATACAATAAAGAAAGATACATGTGCCATATAGACATAATGAATTTTGAGGATATGCATGTTATGGACTCTACTTGTGACATTTCATATGCATCATTCTTATTCCCATGTGATGCTTTGCCTTTGCATAATGTTGATCATGTGGAATTATTTGAGTGCGATGATATTGCCATAGATGTGGCATGCTACAAATCTTTATTTTATCCCACAATTGTTGCGACAAACTTGATAAACAATTGCTCTTTCCCTATGTTTGTAGGCAACCATACTAATACTTTGGAAATGCTTGATCATTCATGTTTTTCATTGTCTTCCGTTGTTGATTGCAATAATGCTCATATGGTTCATATTGAGATCGCCCCCATAGCTTTCTCAACCTTTGAAGATTTTGATACATGCCATGATAAGTATATGTCCACCTTTTGCTTGCATAATCACCATGCCTTCTATGACATATTGTTTCATGCTAATGGTGATGTGCACAACAGAAGACGCATCATGATGGATGATGTGTTTATCTATCACACACACACGTTCTTCCGTTTATCTATGGTGTGTGTAGGTACCCATACTCCAATGTCAACCTCGATTGAGCACGAGTTGACAAAACGAGCTCTAGAGAGCATCCATCGAGACATAACGGGCACACCTCCTTCCTTACAAGATGATGATGTAGTATCGTCGAGGTCGACTCTTTTTCAAGAGGGGGAGATGATGCCGCCCAACACATGGAGTTCACCATTGGTACACATCATGATATGCCAAACATCCCAATCAAGGTGAACTCCTTCCATCTTTTGCCTTCCCTTGGTCATTACTTGAATGGGATCCTACTTGAGCCAACTATCAATTGTATGACTAGGTCCATGACCGTGATGCCAAGCGGATGCGACAAGGATGAACCAGGAGCCAAGACCCCCAAGCATGAGGCCTGGAAGAGAAGACGCAAGAAGTTGCTGACGCCAGACCGGAGTCTCCGGCCATCACACCAGAGTCTCCGGACCACACCGGAGTTTCCGGACCGTCCTCCGGTCCGGACCCAGGAACCAAGCCCGGGACAGCCAGAAGCCCCCTCCGGAGACGACACCGGAGATTGACCGGAGTCTCCGGTCCAGACCGGAGTCTCCGGACCCAACACCGGAGTCTCCAGCCTGCTCGACGCCAGGCATGTTAAGGCCTTTTGGTCCTGGCCCATGTAACGCCCAGAACTCCCTGTTTATGTCTATTTTGCCCCTAGCTCGTGGCTGGCCTATATATATGCCCCCACCCCCATATGTAAACCCTAGGATGGAATAGATGATGAGTTGAGACTCATGGCTTAGGCCAAACCCTGGATGGGAACCCCCTCTCATTAGGTTATCTATGAGTTGTATCAAGGCCTTCTTAATTGAAGTCGTCAAGGCGCTCTTCTAGTTCTTGATCTCTCCCATGTATGGATTCTAGTAGTGCTAGGTCTCTCCCCTTTGGGATTCTACTTGGTTGATACTCTCTCCCTATGTGTGATTCTATCAAGAGCTTGCCAATCTCTCTCAAGGGATTCTACCTTTGGTCTCTCCCTTTGTGATTCTATTGGGTTGGTGGTTCGGGCCAACGAGAGCAAACCGATTTGGGTGTGGTGTGCGTTTGTATCTTCGATTTCCCTCTCGTGTTCATCGTGTTCTTCGCTCTCCTCCCCCAAATCCCCTTGAATCTATGAAGATCGGGCCACAAAAGTGGTTGTAAGCCACATCACCACAGCTGGGTCCAACGATGGCAGGATCGGTGGTTCAATGCGGCCGGCATCCACCCAGACACGGCGATACACTGTTTCAGGACCTCGTGCCGCTATGAGCCCTTGGTCTCCAAGCTCAAGCGGGTGTACAAGACACTCGATAACATCCCAGACTTCCTCGAGATCGCCAAGAGTTACGCGGAGGAGGACCCGAACCAAGAAACCGACAACGAGTTCGGTGGAAACCGCCGCCCAAGCGGCCACGACAACGGGAGGCGGCCCGAGCTACACTACATCGACACTCGCCTCACTATCAAGCGCCGCGGTGACGGGCGAGTCGACTTCGTCGCCAATGCGGGCTATGCGCCACGTGACACCAAGAGCTTCCGCCGCGACGGAGGCCAACGCCACAACAGCAAAAACTACAAGGCGAGGCCGAAATTCGACACTGCGGCTCTCCTTAACCAGCCATGTGTGTTCCACAGAAGGGAGGGGAAGCCCGCCACACACACGACCGCAGACTGCCACTCCTTGAGGGAGATCGAGAAGGCACGACGCGCACAGGAAGACCCCAACAACCACCCGCCAAACAGCAGGGCATTCGGCAACGAGGCCGGCTCGCTCCACACCTTCACCAGGTTCAGCACCAAGCGCGACAAGAAGGTCATCGCCCGCGCCGTCGCCGTCAACATGGTTTCCCAAGTTGATGTCCCCTGCTTCCTCAACTGGTCCAAACAGCGGATCACCTAGAGCCACGAGGACCACTCACCACGGATCGAATATCCAGGGCGAGTCGCCTTGTTGGTCAAGCCCAAAGTGGGCGACTACTGGCTCCCCAAGACGCTGATGGACGGCAGGAGCTCCATCAACATCCTCTACCTGGACACGTTCAGGTGACTACGGCTCCCGCAGTCGATAATCAAGATGACCTACACCACCTTCCACGGCATCGTCCCCGGTCGGAAGGCGTACCCGATCGGGAAGATGACGCTGCCAGTCAACTTCGGCACAGCAGCGAATTTCCGCACCGAGCAGATCGTCTTCGAGCTGGTGCCCTTCAACAACCCCTACCATTGCGTCTTGGCGCGGCAAGCGTTCGCCAAGTTCATGGCGGCGCCACACTATGCGTACAACGCGATGAAACTCCCAGGGCTGTGCGGTATCATCACCGTCCATGGCGACCCTGACATGGCCGCGGACTGCGAGGCAAAGTGTGTCGAGCTCGCTGACGTCGTCATCTCTGCAGAAGCCAACCATGCGGAGGAGCTTTCCAAGTACACGAGTGGGGTCGACAATGACGACCCCACAATACTCAAATAGCCCAACTCGGATAACCGTGGCTCAATCGTGTTCGAAGCCACCACGCACACGCGCTCCGTCGAGCTGGTCCCAGGCGACTCCAGCCAGACGGTGACGATTGGGACAGGCATGATCCCAGCATAGGAAAGCGTTCTCATCGAGTTCCTACATGAGAATTGCGACATATTCGCATGGAAGCCATTTGACATGCCTGGTGTCCCGAGGGAACTCGCTGAGCACAAACTCAACGCCGACCCCAAAGCGCGACCCGTCAAGCAGTCGCTGGGGACCTTCAATGAAGAGCGTCGCCGAGCAATCGCCGAGGAGGTGCAGCATCTACTCGCTGCAGGCTTCATACGGCCAATCAAATACTCCAAGTGGCTGGCAAACCCAGTCCTGGTCGAAAAGAAGAATGGGACCTGGAGAATGTGTATCGATTACGCGAACCTCAACAGCGTCTGCCCAAAGGAGCAGTTCGTCCTCCCGCGGATCGATCAAATCATTGACTGGACCGCGGGCTCGGAGTCGTTGTGTTTCCTTGAAGCCTACTCTGGTTACAACCGGATCAAAATGGCAGTCAAGGACGAGGAGAAGACGGCGTTCATCACGCCATTTGGAGCATTCTGCTACACCGTCATGACATTCGGCCTCAAGAATTCCGGAGCAACCTACCAGAGGTGCATGTAGGAGTGCCTTGCGAACCAAATTGGCCACAACATCCACATCTACATCAACGACGTGGTGGTGAAGTCCACTCGCCAGGGCGATCTACTCGCTGACCTGGCCAAAACCTTCACAAATCTGCGGAGGTACAAGATCAAACTCAATCCAGGAAAGTGCACCTTTGGTGTACCTACTGGACAGCTGCTGGGGTATGTTGTTGTAACATCCCAGCATTAGAGCTTAGAAATAAGCTGAACCCATATGTGTGCATTGCATTCATGCATAGAAAATCCGAATGATTTTCGCGCTTTTGAACAAAACTTGTCAAAGTGATTGAAGCTTCTCTCAACTTGATGGAATTGAAGTAGATCATCAAGTTGATTGCAATAAGTTTCAGTATGACCTTTGCTTAAACCTTATTTTGGGTAAGGGAGATTTGATCTAAGGGTAGATCAAATGTAATAGAAGTTAAACATAAATACATCACTTAATGATTTATATTTGATCCTTAAGTAATCATATCCTAGTATTCATTACACAACTCATGAATGCTAAGTTATAAACATAACTTAAGTAATAGGAATGTAACAACTAAATCTTGATCTATCTTAATCTCATCTACTTATACCATGAGTATCATGGTAATACCTAACCTTAACTCTTTAGTGAGATTGAGTAGGAAAGAAACCAAGTCAAGATCATTCATCATATATCTTTCTTTCCATATCAATCCTTATGGAATCCTATCTCAATATCTGTTGTTTATCAATGTTGAGTAATCAACTATTGATTCACCAATTCTTAATCTATCAGTTCTTGATCTATCAACTCTTGACCATATCATAGAATTCACATAAGGCCTATAAAGAAATATGTAAGAAGAGGTAAGTGGTAATGCTAGATTTAAATATCATCTATAGGATGGGAGTGTTGGAACAGAATAAGATCAATATGATAATTGATGGAGTTAACTTACTTCTGAAATGATAGAAGAGTTATCTAGAATATGTATTTGTATGGTAACAAGGAAGTTTACAAGGATGAATTCTGAAGATAGTTACCAGGAGTAATCCTCTTGGATTAAGCATATATAGTCAATAAGTAATATCTTCCATTTAGTTGGAGGTACTGAGCAGATAATCACAATACAACTGTAATGTTGTATTGATGAAAGCCTTGATTAGCCAACTGGAAACCTAAACCATAAAGGATCAAAGGATTATAATGATCATGCTTTAGTCACCAAGATTAAATGCTTATATCATGTATAAGTGACATTGGTGGATAAAACATGATTGAACCCTAGTATAGATATGTTATCCTAGATTAGTCATTACAAGTCACATGAATATAACCTGAAGTTGGAGTATTAGATACTGGAGTCAAGTAGACACAAGATAATATGATTAAGATGATGTTAGAGCTACATTGGATTAAAGAAGTAGTATTTTGTCGTGGTATTGCCGACGAGTACGCCATGGAGGGGTCCTCACAATGCGTGTTTAGAGACGTGGGGTAAGGCGGACGGTTGACGGGTACGAGGTAACACAGCTTACCCAGGTTCAGATCCCACGATGGTGGCAGAATCCTACTCCTGCTATAAATCACTATAAGGGCAATACGCCGAGTTACAGAGATAGGTTCGCTGTGCGAGGTTGTATGAATCGATGCTAGGTTGTGCCCTAAAGGCTCCCATAGGCCCGACTTATATAGTCGCCAGGTCCTAGGGTTACAGGGAAAAGTCCTAGCCGGACAGGTTACAGAGTCCTACACCGTCTATCACTAGTCTTGTTTATCTTGTACTACAAGGCTCTGGGTACGCTGGTGACTCCATCGTAGCCTTCCTTTATCCGGCATGGGCCTCCCTTCTGGATCCACCTAACTGGGCCGCCCAGCAGGCCACAGGCCATGCTACTGACTATGGGCCACCCGGGTTAGTCGGATAAGAGACATGCTATGAGGATACCCATATAGCATATCCCCAACAGTAGCCCCTGGAGAACTCCGAGATCTTGCGCCATCTTGCCTCTTCTCGTGGAATGCTCCGTCTAGATGGATGTCAGCAAATCGTCAAGCAATATCTTGTAGTCCTCCCAAAGAACCCTGCAAAGGTTTCTCCGTCTTCTATGAATAAGTCGGAGAAATGCTGAATCTTCAATCGTACTCTTCTGTAGTCAGATTAAATCCGTCCATGTCAGAATCTTCGATGCGACGGCTCATCTACCATGTCAGTTATGACGACGTAGGCTTAGGTCAGCGACGCCTCGTAACTCACACATGCAGAGAACGCAATCATATCCGATTTTCCCGCGCGAGCGATACGAACCGTTGGCGGCGGCGGCTGGAGACGTGGCGAAATTACCGCGCACGTCCACGAATACGTCGTCTACGCGGCAACCGTCCGATTAGCTGCACGAATCTTGACGCAGAGTAAGATAAATAGTAACTGTGGGACACTTGCCAATTTTTAACCCCATTCTCTCGCGTCATCATCTTCTTCCTCCGGCCGCACGCCTCCTCGAGCTCTCTGCGGAAAACTTCAAAGAAACCTAGCCTCTCTTTGCATCAGTCGCCTCCTCCCAGTCCTCCATGGCCAGCTGTAGCTCCTCCCCGTCGATGGCGGCATCAAGCGAAGCCACGGCGAATCCGGGGAGCTCCGTCGTCGTGCCCCCAGAGGGCCTGGTCATCCCCGCGTCGGCGGTGATTGAAACCACCAGCGGTGACCACAATCTGGCGGCGCTAGAGCCTCTAGAAGAAGAGCCAGACTCGCACAAGGGCGACTGGCGCGGCTCGGACATCACCGGCCGCGACATCCAAGAGATGGTCGCCGAAGGCTACCTCCCCGCGACGGAGGGGCTCGCCTGGCGGGCGGCACCAGCCGGCGAGGTGACACCTTCTCCCCAAGCCGGAGAAAAGGTGTACCTCAAGGCTCAGCTGGTACGCGGCGTTTCTCTGCCCATCTCCCACTTCTTTCTATCCGTCTTGAACCACTTCAAGGTCCAACCCCATAACCTCTCCCCCAATAGTATATTAGTGCTTAGCAACTTCGCGGAACTTTGTGAGGGTTACCTAGGGATTAAGCCTAGGTTAGACTTGTTCGTGTACTTCTTCACCGTCAAACGTGAAGCCGGACATAGTAGGGAGGAGCTTAGGAACTGCGGCACCATAAGCTTCAAGATCCGACCTGGCCGGCGGTTCCCTGACATCGTCGGCCACGAGTCATGTAAAAACTGGCAGCGGACGTACTTCTACGGCCCCGACATTCCTTTGGCGGTCCGAGAAGTGACGTGCCCGGACTTCGTGGATGGAGCCGCCGCTGAAGTTCCCACATGGAGATCCCATGCCTCCCTTCCCTCCGACCTCGACGCTTTTCATGCAATAAGGCGGATCGAGTGGTTTGTAGAGATGGGTTTGACCGGCTTGGACCTAGCCATGTGCTGGTTCATCATGCGAATCTAACCTCTACAGCATCGCGCAAAGTTCATGCACGAGTACACCGGTGATCGAAGGGATACCCTCCGGATCTCCGTGGATAACTTCTCTAGTGACTCCGTCAAGCTCCGTCTGAAGGACATCGTCAAGGTGAAGGATAAGAAGCGCGGCTTCACCATCACCTACGACATGTACGTAGACGGCAAGTGCCCAAAGGTAGGTATTTATTTTCCGTGTATGACATTGCTCCAGTTTCTCCGTCTTGTCAGTGCCATCTTATCTAACACGGTGATTTCTCACTTAACAGCTTAGCGATCTAGATGAGGACAACCTGGCTGCCCAAATCTATGATCCAAAGATGAAGGAAGTCACGGTCGTGTCCGGCGACGATGTCCCGTTGGCGCGAAAGCGGAAGAGCTCCACCTCTGACGCTGCCGACGGAGGCAAGAAGAAGAAGACGGCGGGTGGATCCTCCAAAAAGAGTACTGCCGCCCTGGAGGTGGAAAAGAGAAAAGCCACCGGGATTTTTGCCAAGGCGCCCCCCCTAGTGTAAGCCTCTCATTCTCCGACATTGTCTTATTTATCTGTCTTATTCCTGTACTTATGCATTTTGCACGTTTCAGGAAGAAAGACACAACCAGCCTCAAGAAGTCCTCCAAGACTCTTGGGGCTTATAGAAATATCAAAGATATGCTGCATCGCGACTCCTCCCCCGCCATCGCCCCTGCTACTCTTGTCGTCAAGCCCTCCTCTGCTCCGAAAAGTTCTCAAGTCCAGGAGGCACCAGGCCCTTCCGCCATGGAAGTGGATTCTGGCGCCTCTACCGAACTCACTGTTGTCGGCGAGCAGGCGACGCAGGAGAGCGCTGCTCTTCAAATGGCTGAAGCTCCGGCTAAGGATGCCATCGGTAGCGGCAAGGCGGTGGTGGGAGCTGGTACCTCTGCCGAAGGCGGCGCCCCTACTCCCCATAAACCCTTCGAGTTTCCGAAGATAGTTTACCCGGCGCTCACGCCAAGTAACACAACTCTGGTTCCTGGAGGAGTACCGTCATCTCCGACGTGCGGTCTTGAGGAGCTACTCCGACAAGCGGATATCTTGCAAGGAAATAGCATTTCCTTCGGCAAGCTGCTAGCCGAGAGTGCTATAAACCTCAAGATCATTGCACTTGTAAGTTTTTTACTTTGCCTTTTGCATTTCACATGAGTATTCCACTATAGCCCCCGAGGATGTAGACGGAAAACCATAGGTTTTGCATCTATATGCTCTAAGAGTGACTAAGTTAGAAAAAACTCTCACTGTAGCCCCCAAGCATTTAGATGGAAGAAATTATTCCGACTAGATGCTTTAAGAGTAGCATACCCGGTGTTCATAATTTTCAATGATGTAGCCCCCAAGCCTCTAGTTGTAACTGAATTAGTTCCGACTAGATGCTTAAAGAAAAGCTAAGCATTTTTTGAGCTAAAACTTTATACTGTAGCCCCCAAGCTTCTAATCGAGAACTGAAGTAGCTCCGACTAGATGCTTTAAAGAAAAGCTAAGCACTAAGTTGAAAAACTTTCGTTGTAGCTCCCGAGCGCCTAGATGGAAAGTCTCCGACTAGGGGCTCCAAGCAGACCAAACAACGACTTAACTTTGTGTTTGTTTCCACAGAATGAGAATGCTCGGAGGGGCATGGCCAACGACAAGTATTAGAAGATGCGCACAGATCTTGAAGCCGAAAAGGGTAAAACTGCCATCTTGAAGGAACAGATCATCAAAAACAAGATTCTGTTTTCTTTTTACGCATTTCCGTCTTACTTTTGTGCCCATAATCTCCGAGTACTCACTGTTTACTTTGTTTTCTCCGACTTGCAGAACATGTTGCCAAGGCCAAGGACATTGTCGAGCAGTCCAAGCATATCCAGCAGCTGGACAGCGAGAACAAGATCCTGAAGGAGGAGAGGAAGGAGATGCTGAAGATGCACGAGGATTCCATGAAAGACCTGCAGGATTCCGCCTCCGCAGAGATCAATCGCTTGAAGGAGGAGCTTGCGATCCTAAAGGATCAGAAGCAAGCCGCTTATGAGCAAAACCTTCGCCATAGCGAGGCGTTTAAGCTCCTCCAACAAGAGAAGGAATCCTTGGCGGACACCGTCTGGCAAGCTAAGTCCAGCATCTTCAGTAAGCGTCCTCCACCTTGTATTTTTGTAGTCTGGATACTTAGAATTTATTGAACTCATGCGATCCTTATCGGAATTTTCAGCGCCTATGGGTTTAACCCGCTCGCCTCCTTCGGACAAGGAATGCATGGTTCTTGCCGGCAACTTCATCAACACCGCCATCGCCCAAGCCAACGAGATTGCCAAGCCCCTCCAAATAGATATCAAGGCATCGGACTCCGTGACAAAGTACTCGGAGATCCTGCGCCGAGCCCCCGAGCGTGTCGCGAACTGGAAGGCTTCATCCGCACGGGCTGGCGCAAGGATGGAGTTTTCTATGGTGAAGGCACACTATGAAGATGCCGACATCTACACGGTGACCTCTGGTATCCCCGACGTGGATGATGACGGCAAGGAGATTGATCACGAAGCCATCCTGTCATCACTCGCGGGTTATGACACCATGGTTGCCGAGTTGGTGGATGTTGATGTCTTCGTGCCCAGGAACCTCATCGACAACGTCAACCAAGATTCCTCCGAGTCTCATCACAGCGCCGACGTCGAGGGTGATTCTCTGGCTGGTGATGATGCGGCCTCCAAGTCTCCTGCGCCCAAAGAATGAAAAACACTTTGTAATTTCTGTTTCACCTTTGGTGTGTGCACGGGAAAAACTTGTTGATGTAATCTTAAGGCGGAAAACAATGGTTGTCGTATCCTGCTACTTAAGAATTAAGTCCCAGTATGTATATATTTTTAAGCAAGTGCTGGCTTATCCATTACTCTGGTTCTTATGCTTGAATTTTCGTGAGTCGGAAGACTCGTTGTCGGAACCATGCGCTTAGGTGATGATGCCCAATGGCACCATCAATAACCTGAGCACAAAATCGCCGACAATAAGTGCCAAAATTCACTACTCCAGAATCCACATAAAAACAACAAAGAATGTGTAGACCATAAAACTTAAGCTAACGCCCGTAGGCGGAATTTTCACAAGTGAAATCGCAAGACTTGTGCATAAAGGTTTTATATGATCCAAAAATGAACACTAAAGGAGGTAAAAGACTCAGCAATATGAGTGAACCAAAAAGCTTTATTTCATTGATCATATAAGAGGTACACAATTAGATAAAAAATGCTAAGTGTAGAAAGGACGTAGTTATGCTATGTTCCATGGTCGATCAAGCTCCGGGTAGTCATCATCCGGGTCACGTCGCTTACGCCTATGATCCTTGCTGGGTCTATCCTTGAGTTCATGATTGTCGACAAGGTAGTAAGACCCATTGAGAAGCGCCTTGCTTATGATGAACGGTCCTTACAATGGCGGGGATAATTTGTGTTACTTCTTCTGCTTAAGTCGGAGTACTAAATCCTCCTCTTTAAACGAGAGATGCCGAACGCGGCGACTATGGTAGCTGCGTAGCTTCTGCTGGTAGATGGCGGATCTTTGGCATGCCAAAACGCGCTCCTCCTCGAGAAGTTCCACATCTAGGCGTCTGGATTCTTCAGCGTCATCTTCGTCGTAGGCGGCAACTCTTGGTGCGTCGTGGAGGATGTCGGAAGGTAGGATAGCTTCTGCTCCATATACCATGAAGTAAGGGGTGTAGCCACTGGATCTGTTGGGTGTAGTTCATAAACTCCACAGCACAGATGGCAATTCTTCCGCCTAGGCTCCAGCTGCTCTGTGTAGCGGTTCCTCAAGTCGTGGCTTGATTCCCTGCAGAATTAATCCATTGGCTCGCTCAACTTGACCATTGGATTGTGGGTGTGCCACAGATGCAAGGTCAAGTCAGATGCCTTTGTCCCAGCAATAGGCCTCCACTTCTCCGAGTGACAAGTTGCTTCCGTTGTCGGTGATGATGTTGTGTGGGAGACCAAATCTCACCACTAGATCCCGGACAAACCTGAGGGCAGTTGCCCCATCAAGCTTTATAATGGGTTTAGCTTCTATCCATTTGGTGAATTTGTCAACTGCTACAAGCAGATGTGTAAATCCACATGGTGCCGCCTGTAACGGTCCCACCATGTCTAGCCCCCAGACTGCAAACGACCAAGTTATTGGTATTGTTCGCAATTCTTCAGCAGGAACATGTGGTTGTCGGGCATAATACTGGCATCCTGTACATGTCTCAACCAACTTGTCGGCTTCCTCCTTCGCGGTCAGCCAGTAGAATCCTTGCCGGAAGGCTTTCGCGACCAATGATCGAGGAGCGGCTTCATGCCCGCAATCTCCGAGATGGATCTCGCGCGGGATTTCCATACCTTCTAGCTGGGAAACGCACTTTAAGTATACACCAGTAGTGCTCCTTTTATAGAGTTGCCCATTGATTATGGTATAACTCTTTGCTCGTCGTACTATTTGCCGTCTTTCAACTTCTTCATCGGGCAAAATTCCGTGTTCGAGATACTCCATGAACGGTTTTTTCCAAGCCGGAGGGATCTTTGTCACCATGTTGACGAAAGAGTCAGCTCTATCCGGATTGTCGATGTCGGCGCCCTTCACGGATGGTGTGCGTAGATGCTCTAGGAAAACTCCTGGCGGAATTTTCTTGCTCCCTGATCCAAGTTTAGACAGTAGATCAGCTGCCTCGTTTTGCTCCCTAGGCACATACTTGACTTCGTAGCCCAAGAAGCTCTTGGCTATCTCGTCCACTTCGTCGCGATATGCCGCCATCATAGGGTTCCGCGCGTTCCAGGTGCCAGCCACTTGCTGGGCAACCAAGTCGGAATCTCCACAGCAAACTATGCGCTTGATGCCAATATCCTTGGCTACACGTAGTCCGTGAATGAGTGCTTCATACTCCGCCATGTTGTTTGTAGCCTCGAAGTGGATCTGCAGGACGTAGTGTAGCTTGTCTCCTTTTGGTGACTGTAGCAGTACGCCAGCCCCCGAGCCATTGAGCAACTTTGATCCGTCAAAGTGCATCACCCAGTACTCTGGTTCTAGCAGTGGAGTAGCATCTGGAATCTCCGTCCAATCTGCAATAAAATCCACCAAATCTTGTGACTTGATAGCGTCGCGTCTCTTGTAGGTGATCTCGAAGGCGGCAAGTTCAATGCCCCACTTCGCGACCCTTCCTGTAGCGTCGCTGTTATTGATAATGTCGGACAGTGGAGTCTTGCTCACTACTATGATTGGGTGCTCCTGAAAGTAATGCCTCAGCTTCCGAGAAGCGAGGAATACTCCATAAGCTATCTTTTGGTAGTGCGGGTAACACTGCTTGGACTCCGCCAAGACCTCGCTCACATAGTAAACTGGTCGTTGAACTCCGTGCTCGTAGCCTGGTTCCTTCCGCTCTACCACGACGACGATGCTAATAACCCGGTTGGTTGCCGCCATGTAAATTAACAGGGGCTCTCCAGGCTCGGGTGCTGCAAGGATAGGCGCTGAGGAAAGAATCTCCTTGAGCTGCTTCAATGCTGCATCTGCTTCATCTATCCATGTGAATTTGTCTGCCTTCTTCAGCAACTTGTACAGCGGCAAAGCCTTCTCTCCAAGTCGGCTGACGAACCGACTAACTGCTGCAACATAACCTGTTAGTCATTGAATGTACTTTAGGCATGTCGGACGGTTTATGTTTAAGATGTCCTTGATTTTCTCCAGGTTGACCTCGATTCCGCGCTGGGAAACGATGAAGCCCAACAATTTGCCGGCTGGAACCCCGAAAAACGCACTTGTTAGGGTTGAGCATCATGTTGTATTTCCGGAGATTATCAAAGGTTTCTTTTAAGTCGGAGATTAAGTCGTTTGACTTTTTAGACATCACCGCGATATCGTCCACATAGGCGTGAACGTTCCGAACAATTTGGTCGTGGAGGCAATGCTGCATTGTCCGCTGGTAGGTAGCACCTGCGTTTTTCAGCCCAAAGGGCATCGTGACATAGCAAAACGTGTCGTATGGAGTAGTGAACGAAGTGGTCAATTGGTCCGACTTCCTCATCTTGATCTAGTGGTATCCTGAGTATGCATCGAGAAAACACAAAAGTTCCGAGCCAGCCGTCGAGTGAATGACTTGGTCAATGCGAGGCAAAGCAAACGGATCTTTGGGACATGCTTTGTTCAAGTCGGTGTAATCAACGCACATTCTTAATTCAGTGGTTCCCTTTTTGGGGACAAGTACAGGATTGGCCACCCATCGGGTGTTAAGGACTTCTCGGATAAACCCAGCCTTAAGTAACCTAGCTATCTCTTTGCCAATGGCGCATCTCTTCTCATCTCCGAAGCGTCGTAGAGGTTGTTTCACTGGTTTACATTTTGGATCTATGTTTAAGCTGTGCTCGGCAAGTTCCCTAGGTACACCTTTCATGTCGGCGGGTTGCCCGGCAAAGATGTCCCTATTCTCACGGAGGAACTTGATGAGCGCGCTTTCCTATTTGGGATCCAGGTTCGTCCCAATGGCGACGGTCTTGGAGGCATCGCCTACCACAAGTTCCACCGGCTTGGTCTCGATGGCGGCCTTGAACGCAGGAGCGGAGTCAGAGATCTGCTTCTTCGACGCGGGCATCTCTGAGTCATTGACCTTGCTCTGGATCTCCTTGAATTCTTCGCTGTAGAGGAAAGCTTCTGCAACGGCTGCTTCATTGATCTCGCAGTCCCTTGCCTTGGTAAAGCTTCCGGATACGGTGATGACACCGTTTGGTCCGGGTATCTTGAGTTTGTTGTAGACGAAGCATGGCTTGTCCATGAACGTGTGGAATATGTCGCGGCCGAATATGACGTGGTACACGCTCTTGAAGGGACCACCTCAAAGGTCATGCGCTCTTGGCGGTAATTATTAATGTCGCCAAAGGCTACCTGAAGCGTAATGCACCCAAGGGATCGATCCTCCCGACCAGGAACTACGCCATGGAACACGGTGTTGGTCCGCCTTAGGTTTGCCTCCGTTAAGTTCATCTTCTGTAGTGTATCAAGGTACATGATGTTGATGCTGCTTCCACTATCCACCATGCACTTGGTGAACTCCATGCCGTCAATCAATGGGTTGATGACCATGGCGTACTGGTTCTCTGTGGGCACAAGGTCTGGGTGGTCCGTCCTGTCCCAAGTTATTGGAACCTCCGACCAGCGCAGGTATTGGGGAACTGGGGGGAGAGTGGCCATCAGGATCCTTAGAGAGGTCTTCTATTGTCAGACTGTGGGGGTGCCAAGGAAAGTGTGGTAGACTGGGGCCTTCTTTGCGAAGGGGTTCTTGCCCTTGTCGTCGCTCTTGGCGGCGTGCTTGGGGTCAACGTCTTCGTCCATGTCACTTGAATCCTTGGAGTCCTTATTCTTCCCCTTGCCCTTGCCCTTGCCTCGCGGTCTGTTCTTCCGACTTTGCTTGTAGCTGGACTCTGGGTCTTCCTTGAGGTCGTTGATGAACTTGCAGTGTCGATTGGTATGGGTGGCCTTGCCATTGGCGTCGAGGTGTACGAGGCACGGCATATAGCGGTACTCCTCGTAGGTTTGGGGAACGCGGAGGAGCGCCGAGGTGGTTTCACTTCCTCGCTGCTGCCCGCGGCCCGCTCCCCTTCCTCGGCCACGTTGTCCGCCTTCTCCTCGTCCTGCAAAAGTCATAGCGACCATGTCGGTAGATTGCTTTTCTTTTGGAGCGGTTTTCCGCTTTGTACTGTTGTTCCTCCGAGCTTGAGTTGGAACGGCTATTGCCGGTAATGAGTCGCGAGCATCATCGTCGGCAGCTGCGAACTCACTAGCCAACTGAATCATCTGGTTCAAGTCAAGCTGGTGATTGTCCTACAAGCGCTTCAGCTTGTGTCGGAGAAACGTGCCCCTTTCCAACCCATCAATGAAGGCGGCCATGGCGGTCTGAGCGTGCACTCCTGCGCAGGAATTCTTCATGTCCAGCCAGCGGGAGAGGTAGGCGCGAGATGTCTCATCTTTCTCTTGCACGCACCGATGTAGATCGCCCACAGTGCAGGGACGCTTGTATGTACCCTCAAAGTTCTTGGTGAATGCTTCTTGCATATCCAGCCAGTTGTAGATAGATTTCTCCGGCAAGTCGTCGATCCATTGACGGGCCGTAGCCGCCAACATTAATGGGAGGTACTTAACAGCGATGTTGGGGTTGCCTCCGGCAATCTCCACCGTGTTGCCGTAGTCCTGCAACCATGTGGCGGGCTTGGCGGTGCCGTCATAGGGCTTGATGGTATTGTCTATCTGGAAACCTTTGGGGTAGGTTGCGGACCGTATTGCAGGTCCAAAGCAACGTGGTCCCAGGTATGGTCCTTCCCGGGCCTCGTGGATCTTATCGATCCGCGAACGTGCATCGTACGGCTCCGGGTTCTTCTTCTTGTTGTCAACAGGGGATGGGCTGCGTGAACGACGAGGGCCTCTTACGCCATGGTGACTGCTTGGCGGCGACGGAGGCGGAGGTGGCAGTGGGTTAGCCTTCTTGCTGTTACCCTCCTGCGACGCCTCATGTCTGTCACGGTTGCTTGTCGGACGCGGAGGGTCGTGGTGTAACCTGCTCTTGTGTCCTTGGTGGCGCTCTTCATCATGACGGTTCTGCTCCGCGTTGTCGCGGATGACGATGCCACACTGCTTTGGAGGGGGCATATTGTAACACCCTCAGAATCGGACCTATGCAAGTCTGAGCAAAATTCGCCAAACCCGCATAGAAACGATTCAAAGGTGCCCACCAGGCACTTTCGTGCGGGTGGAAAACGAAGTAATAACATTACACAACAGTCCTCGATGGGACCCACAGAACAGATATATATAACGGCGACTCCATGAGTCAAGAATACAAATATACGGTACAAAGATCCAAATCACCTTGGAAACGATGGGGCGTCCGACTACGGACAAGATGCAAATGGGGCTAAGAGCCCTGAAGAATAACCAATGGCGTCCATAACCCTGCCCAGGCCAAGCCGGAAGGGTAACCCTGCTAACGACGTCGATCTCAAAACCTGCTTAAACAAAAGGGGTGCCGACAAAGGGCAAAGGAAAAAGAGGAGCGTCAGTACTGAGGCCAGTACACGGCGAGGCTAGAATTCGGCGGTCCTCGCCTACATAGGTATGGTGGACTGAAGCGGCAGCGGCAACATGCACTGAGCACCCTATAGAGACTCTCTACAACTGGCGGTTATCAGAGAGGGGTGAGAATGACCTATCCGGGTCCAACCTGAGGCTAACACCAAACAAACCCATCCTGGTGTTTCCCCCTCGAGACCAAACGAGGAAGTCAACCGAGGAACTCACACCGTTGGCAGTTTTATTTATTCAGTTATCGTTGCAGCAAATACTAGTCAGGTTTTGATAATCATCCTGATAAAGTAAACAGTGGGCACTTTTAGTTAACTATTCCGTTTTAGTTGCAACACTTACTACTCCGATACAGATAGCATGAGATAAACCCAAAACCCAGCAGTGGTTGGTACTTTTATTCAGCCATTCCGTTGTAGTTGCAATACTTACTAGTCAGATACAATGGTCGCAAGCGACACACAAAGCAAGCAATTGTGGGCAGTATTATTTAGTCATTCCATTATAGTGAAGCTGATTACTAGTCATTATATAGTCAAATTTATAACAATAAACTTTAGTTATGCTTGTCTATGGTCGAGATACTGTGCTCCAAGTCGTCCATAACCGCGGACACGGCTTTCAGAAAGTTTTAACCCGGCCGGGGTGCATAAATAGCAACACACACACGATCAACCTCGGAAAAACCAAATCAAAACCCAACGAGGTCTTCACGACAGAGCAATCACAAGATTCAGAAATATTTCAGGGGGCCACCCCATTGAGTAGAACCGCAACGAAGTAAGCAAGCTTCGAGACGGACTCAAGGTTTGCGTCAATGGCTGTAAGCGACTGGGAACCCGAAAGTGTGGCTGGGCTTGTCGATACCGCGTAATCACTCCGCATACCTAAACAGTACAGTGTGCTCCTCGCACAATCGTAAATAAAGCAGTAGCATGGCATAAGTACAGGATCGTAAATAAAACCTCAAACTAGTTTGTGGCCCCAAGAAATAAGACGGAATCAAGCTCTGGCTAAGGGGGGCCCATACTCCCCATATGTGGATAGCGCGATAAATCAAGGAACATGTATCAAGTACTCGGGGTCCTACGGGACACAAGTGGGCGTTCGGAAACCAAATATTACCTATCGCCCACCGATGCCTCTGCTTATTTCCATTTTAGTTATTAAGCAGAAATTAAAGTGACGATAAGTAAAACTAGAATCATCTCCAATATCAACATGCGGCAATACATCAGCAGCTGTGGCATTTGACAACACGCAACAGCACTTAAGCAAGCGACTACGACGTGCAAGTCCAACTAGCTACCAAACAACAGGTAATAGGATGTGTCCAAGGCGATATAGGGCTGCACGGTAGATCACGGGTACGGAAACTAAAGCATCGCGACACAGATAGCAATAGATCAACAGGAGGGAAGTAAATACTATAAAAGTAAGATAGGTAGAAAGGGGGAGATGCTCGCCTGAAAACATTGTCGAAGGGTTCATCCGAAGATCGGGGCGAAGCTCACATCAACTCAACGGCCTTATCCGCGAAGACGCAAAACACTAGAAGAAACACCGGATGCAATATTTAATACATCGGCAGAAGATCGGCATGATGCATGGATGATGGATGACATGGCAAGGTGTGATGCGATTAGGTCATATTAAGCGGAACCGGGGTCCCGACAGTTAATTAGATGGTTCATGTTATTTAGCTATCCCGCAATTTTAACTGTTGTTTAACAAGGCAGAATATATCACCGGTTCGCTACTCAAGTTTAAATGAGGCCGATATGAGACTAGATTTTCCCGCATATGGGCCCCATATTTAATTATTAGGTGAATCGGCATAAGTCCCCCAAACCAATGATATGCATGCGAGATGACAATTAAAGATGCAACAAGTTGATATCATTTATAAAAAATAGGGTATCGAGGAAAAGGGTCACACATTTTTGGGTTCGGCAGATCTTGTTAGGGTTCGACAAACTTGGGGTTCCGGGGTCCGGGGTCGGTCTCAGGGTCCAGGGTTCGACGGTGACGTTCTCGGATAAAAGGGGTAGATCTTGTCGCGTCCGGGGTCTTCGGGTCATGTTGTCGGCGGTCATGGCGTTCCGAGAGGAAGAACTTGTCGCGTCTACTACCTCCGGGTCGAAGAACTTGATATGTCTGGGTTCGATCTTCGGGGTCCCTGTTGACGATCTTGAATAGGCACATGTGCCTTCGGCGAGCCTTGGTGCACAACTCTTCAGTAGAACTTGGCGAGGTCCTCGGAAGACTTGGAACGGCTTCGGCGTTTTATGTAGATGATCGACGGGTCCAGGGGTCTCGGCGTCTAGGTTCTGTGAAGATCGGGTATATCTCGTCGATGGTCCTTCTGGTGCTGCTCACTGTCGGTCATGCTGTCGAGGTTTGGGCCTCGGAAGATCTTGGCGAGGGGTTCGGTTCCGGGCTCCGAAGGCAGAACTTGGCGGCTCGGGCCCACGGGGTTGGGGTCGAACGGCGCGGTTGCAGGGGGCTCGGCGACCGGAGATGCCCCAGATGAGGCCGCTCGGGGAGATGGGCCTCGGCGGCGGGCATGCAGGGCCGCACCGCGGCGGTCGCTGGCGGGGGCCGCTGCAGGCAAGCGACGGCGCGGCGGCGGCGGAAGGCGGGTCCGGCGCCGGGGCGAGCGCGGCGGAGGGCGACTGGGAGCGGGACGGAGGGGAGGCGCGCGGGGCGGGCTCCGGCAAGACTAGCACGGGCCAGAGCCGGGGCCTCTGGGCGACGCGGGCGCAGCCTGGCGAGCTCGAGCGGGGGCGGCGGCCGGCCGGAAGCGGGGATGAGGGAGGCGGTTGCGGTGCTGGGGTCGGGGAGGAGCTTGGCCGAGCGGTGGCGGCGGCGGGTGGCCTCTGGCGGTGGCGGGGAGACGAGGTGGCCGCGGAAGCGCGCCGGGGAAGGGCGACGGCGAGGCCGCGCGGCCGCAGACGGCGGGGGCCGCGGCAGGCGAGGGGGCTGGCCGGCGGGGAGAGAAGGAAGGAGGAGGAGGGGGTGCGCGCGGGTCGCCGGTGCGGGGCGCGCCGCCGGCGGCCGGGGCAGGCGAGCACGCGGGACAGGGGACTGCAGTGGTGAGGCGAGCGAGCCGGTGAGGTCGGTGGGGTGCGCGGGAGCGGAGGGCCTGGAGGGGAGAGAGAGGGAGAAGCCAGCGGCGGGCGAGCACGGGGAGGCAGAGCGCGGTCGGGGAGGAGAGGGAGGAGGCTGGCGACGGCGGGCTCGCCGGGGCTGAGGAAGATAAGGGGCGGGGGGGAAGAACGCGGGGTTGGGGACGGGCACGGGCAGGGGCGCGTCGGCAGGAGGTGGGGGTGGGACCCAGGGCGCGTGGGGGGTTGGTGGCTGGGGACTGGGCAGGTGGCCACGCGGGGGGCCCGCGCGTCAGGGAGGAAGATGGTGGTGGTTGGCTGCTGTGGGGGGGAATGCGTGTGGGCCAGGGGGTAGAGAGGGGTAAGAGAGGGCTGGGTGAGAAAAGGAGAGAGGTGGGATGGTGGATGGCTGAGGTGGCAGGGGGGGGAGGTTTTTGGTGAGAGGGTGAGGTGGCGGCCTGTGGTTGGAGGGTAGAATAGGATTTGGTGGGACTAGGATTTAGGGGGGTTGTTTTATTATTTGTGTTTGTTTGGTCCTGTTCTAATTAAACAAGCCACTTTGCAAATAGTTTTTAGAGAAAACTGAAATGTCCGATGCGACCGAGGTTTTGTGTTTGAAAAAAATAGGGGTTTTGTACAATTCAAAACTAGGCTTTTCAAATAATGCAGTCAAACAATGCATGAAGATGAAGATGCAATGCACAAATTCAACGCGATTTTCTAGTAGTGGTTTTGCGGGATGCCACAATTCGACACCACTAACAATGGATCTCGCCCTCGAGATCCGCCTCATGGTACCGGAAGGAAGGTCGGCGATCTGCATCTTCTCGCGTCGTGTAGATCCTCGCGACACCACTAACGAGGGGTCGTTGTCCGTGATCGTCGAGAGAGCACTCCGGAAACAAAAGGTCGGAGGGTAGAGGTATCAACAATAAAGCCACCTCTAACTCCGGTAGGAAGAGGAAACCGATGCATTCTCATCAACTTCAATGTACAAAAGCGAATAGAAAGGGTAGTCGGCATGGGGGCCAATCCATCACGCACCCAAACTATTACTCCGCACAATCAGTAGGAAAGAGTGCAACCATTCTCGGAATCAGACTGAAGATCTCGACAAGCGAGGTTCGGATCAAAGGAGTGGTGCAGAATCTGCGTCGGATCTGGCGTAGAGGATGTCGTCGCGTCGGAAAACACCAGATAGCACAAACAAGGAACAAAGAATGGCTCCACAGACGAAGGATTCCTCGGATAGCATGAAGACCAGATGTAGCATCACCGTCATCAGAGGGGGGAAGCGAAACCCTGAAGGTACGACGGAAACCCAACCACGAGAATTCCTGGACTCGAAGAAAGAGACGAGAGCGGATTCAAAACACGTGGAGGTAAGAGGAGAATAGCAGAGGGGTGAGGAATAAAATCAGACCTAATCAGAACTATCCAACCGATTTTCAAAAATAGTTTTAACACTCTACTTCGGCCGTTAGCTAGGTTATCCTACAGGCTGTACTTGTGGGGTATCGTAACTGCTGAGCTCTGATACCACTCTGTAACACCCTCAGAATCGGACCTATGCAAGTCTGAGCAAAATTCGCCAAACCCGCATAGAAACGATTCAAAGGTGCCCACCAGGCACTTTCGTGCGGGTGGAAAACGAAGTAATAACATTACACAACAGTCCTCGATGGGACCCACAGAACAGATATATATAACGGCGACTCCATGAGTCAAGAATACAAATATACGGTACAAAGATCCAAATCACCTTGGAAACGATGGGGCGTCCGACTACGGACAAGATGCAAATGGGGCTAAGAGCCCTGAAGAATAACCAATGGCGTCCATAACCCTGCCCAGGCCAAGCCGGAAGGGTAACCCTGCTAACGACGTCGATCTCAAAACCTGCTTAAACAAAAGGGGTGCCGACAAAGGGCAAAGGAAAAAGAGGAGCGTCAGTACTGAGGCCAGTACACGGCGAGGCTAGAATTCGGCGGTCCTCGCCTACATAGGTATGGTGGACTGAAGCGGCAGCGGCAACATGCACTGAGCACCCTATAGAGACTCTCTACAACTGGCGGTTATCAGAGAGGGGTGAGAATGACCTATCCGGGTCCAACCTGAGGCTAACACCAAACAAACCCATCCTGGTGTTTCCCCCTCGAGACCAAACGAGGAAGTCAACCGAGGAACTCACACCGTTGGCAGTTTTATTTATTCAGTTATCGTTGCAGCAAATACTAGTCAGGTTTTGATAATCATCCTGATAAAGTAAACAGTGGGCACTTTTAGTTAACTATTCCGTTTTAGTTGCAACACTTACTACTCCGATACAGATAGCATGAGATAAACCCAAAACCCAGCAGTGGTTGGTACTTTTATTCAGCCATTCCGTTGTAGTTGCAATACTTACTAGTCAGATACAATGGTCGCAAGCGACACACAAAGCAAGCAATTGTGGGCAGTATTATTTAGTCATTCCATTATAGTGAAGCTGATTACTAGTCATTATATAGTCAAATTTATAACAATAAACTTTAGTTATGCTTGTCTATGGTCGAGATACTGTGCTCCAAGTCGTCCATAACCGCGGACACGGCATTCAGAAAGTTTTAACCCGGCCGGGGTGCACAAATAGCAACACACACACGATCAACCTCGGAAAAACCAAATCAAAACCCAACGAGGTCTTCACGACAGAGCAATCACAAGATTCAGAAATATTTCAGGGGGCCACCCCATTGAGTAGAACCGCAACGAAGTAAGCAAGCTTCGAGACGGACTCAAGGTTTGCGTCAATGGCTGTAAGCGACTGGGAACCCGAAAGTGTGGCTGGGCTTGTCGATACCGCGTAACACTCCGCATACCTAAACAGTACAGTGTGCTCCTCGCACAATCGTAAATAAAGCAGTAGCATGGCATAAGTACAGGATCGTAAATAAAACCTCAAACTAGTTTGTGGCCCCAAGAAATAAGACGGAATCAAGCTCTGGCTAAGGGGGGCCCATACTCCCCATATGTGGATAGCGCGATAAATCAAGGAACAGGTATCAAGTACTCGGGGTCCTACGGGACACAAGTGGGCGTTCGGAAACCAAATATTACCTATCGCCCACCGATGCCTCTGCTTATTTCCATTTTAGTTGTTAAGCAGAAATTAAAGTGACGATAAGTAAAACTAGAATCATCTCCAATATCAACATGCGGCAATACATCAGCAGCTGTGGCATTTGACAACACGCAACAGCACTTAAGCAAGCGACTACGACGCGCAAGTCCAACTAGCTACCAAACAACAGGTAATAGGATGTGTCCAAGGCGATATAGGGCTGCACGGTAGATCACGGGTACGGAAACTAAAGCATCGCGACACAGATAGCAATAGATCAACAGGAGGGAAGTAAATACTATAAAAGTAAGATAGGTAGAAAGGGGGAGATGCTCGCCTGAAAACATTGTCGAAGGGTTCATCCGAAGATCGGGGCGAAGCTCACATCAACTCAACGGCCTTATCCGCGAAGACGCAAAACACTAGAAGAAACACCGGATGCAATATTTAATACATCGGCAGAAGATCGGCATGATGCATGGATGATGGATGACATGGCAAGGTGTGATGCGATTAGGTCATATTAAGCGGAACCGGGGTCCCGACAGTTAATTAGATGGTTCATGTTATTTAGCTACCCCGCAATTTTAACTGTTGTTTAACAAGGCAGAATATATCACCGGTTCGCTACTCAAGTTTAAATGAGGCCGATATGAGACTAGATTTGCCCGCATATGGGCCCCATATTTAATTATTAGGTGAATCGGCATAAGGCCCCCAAACCAATGATATGCATGCGAGATGACAATTAAAGATGCAACAAGTTGATATCATTTATAAAAAATAGGGTATCGAGGAAAAGGGTCACACATTTTTGGGTTCGGCAGATCTTGTTAGGGTTCGACGAACTTGGGGTTCCGGGGTCCGGGGTCGGTCTCAGGGTCCAGGGTTCGACGGTGACGTTCTCGGATAAAAGGGGTAGATCTTGTCGCGTCCGGGGTCTTCGGGTCATGTTGTCGGCGGTCATGGCGTTCCGAGAGGAAGAACTTGTCGCGTCTACTACCTCCGGGTCGAAGAACTTGATATGTCTGGGTTCGATCTTCGGGGTCCCTGTTGACGATCTTGAATAGGCACATGTGCCTTCGGCGAGCCTTGGTGCACAACTCTTCAGTAGAACTTGGCGAGGTCCTCGGAAGACTTGGAACGGCTTCGGCGTTTTATGTAGATGATCGACGGGTCCAGGGGTCTCGGCGTCTAGGTTCCGTGAAGATCGGGTATATCTCGTCGATGGTCCTTCTGGTGCTGCTCACTGTCGATCATGCTGTCGAGGTTTGGGCCTCGGAAGATCTTGGCGAGGGGTTCGGTTCCGGGCTCCGAAGGCAGAACTTGGCGGCTCGGGCCCACGGGGTTGGGGTCGAACGGCGCGGTTGCAGGGGGCTCGGCGACCGGAGATGCCCCAGATGAGGCCGCTCGGGGGAGATGGGCCTCGGCGGCGGGCATGCAGGGCCGCACCGCGGCGGTCGCTGGCGGGGGCCGCTGCAGGCAAGCGACGGCGCGGCGGCGGCGGAAGGCGGGTCCGGCGCCGGGGCGAGCGCGGCGGAGGGCGACTGGGAGCGGGACGGAGGGGAGGCGCGCGGGGCGGGCTCCGGC
This sequence comes from Avena atlantica, assembly GCA_910589765.1. Taxonomy (NCBI): domain Eukaryota; kingdom Viridiplantae; phylum Streptophyta; class Magnoliopsida; order Poales; family Poaceae; genus Avena; species Avena atlantica. The sequence continues at coordinate 484,098,708 of OU342739.1, read as the reverse complement.
GAGACTAGCACGGGCCAGAGCCGGGGCCTCTGGGCGACGCGGGCGCAGCCTGGCGAGCTCGAGCGGGGGCGGCGGCCGGCCGGAAGCGGGGATGAGGGAGGCGGTTGCGGTGCTGGGGTCGGGGAGGAGCTTGGCCGAACGGTGGCGGCGGCGGGTGGCCTCTGGCGGTGGCGGGGAGACGAGGTGGCCGCGGAAGCGCGCCGGGGAAGGGCGACGGCGAGGCCGCGTGGCCGCAGACGGCGGGGGCCGCGGCAGGCGAGGGGGCTGGCCGGCGGGGAGAGAAGGAAGGAGGAGGAGGGGGTGCGCGCGGGTCGCCGGTGCGGGGCGCGCCGCCGGCGGCCGGGGCAGGCGAGCACGCGGGACAGGGGACTGCGGTGGTGAGGCGAGCGAGCCGGTGAGGTCGGTGGGGTGCGCGGGAGCGGAGGGCCTGGAGGGGAGAGAGAGGGAGAAGCCAGCGGCGGGCGAGCGCGGGGAGGAAGAGCGCGGTCGGGGAGGAGAGGGAGGAGGCTGGCGACGGCGGGCTCGCTGGGGCTGAGGAAGAGAAGGGGCGGGGGGAAGAACGCGGGGTTGGGGACGGGCACGGGCAGGAGCGCGTCGGCAGGAGGTGGGGGTGGGACCCAGGGCGCGTGGGGGGTTGGTGGCTGGGGACTGGGCAGGTGGCCACGCGGGGGGGCCCGCGCGTCAGGGAGGAAGATGGTGGTGGTTGGCTGCTGTGGGGGGAATGCGTGTGGGCCAGGGGGTAGAGAGGGGTAAGAGAGGGCTGGGTGAGAAAAGGAGAGAGGTGGGATGGTGGATGGCTGAGGTGGCAGGGGGGGAGGTTTTTGGTGAGAGGGTGAGGTGGCGGCCTGTGGTTGGAGGGTAGAATAGGATTTGGTGGGACTAGGATTTAGGGGGGCTGTTTTATTATTTGTGTTTGTTTGGTCCTGTTCTAATTAAACAAGCCACTTTGCAAATAGTTTTTAGAGAAAACTGAAATGTCCGATGCGACCGAGGTTTTGTGTTTGAAAAAAATAGGGGTTTTGTACAATTCAAAACTAGGCTTTTCAAATAATGCAGTCAAACAATGCATGAAGATGAAGATGCAATGCACAAATTCAACGCGATTTTCTAGTAGTGGCTTTGCGGGATGCCACACATATCCGTGCGATGGTGAGCCTTGTAGTCTTCCTAACATCGGGGGGATCGGGGCGGTGGCGATGGGAGGCGAGGTCGGGCTTTTTCTCTGTGGTCGGAGGATATGGGGATAGCATCCTTCCTGTTGCGCGCATCCCTCCGTCTTCGTTCTGATGAACCCGTCTGTGATCCGACATCCTGAGGAGATCTGTCCCTTGGCGGTTTGTACTGGCTAGATCGGCAGAGCGCTGGGTCAGACTCAAGCTTCTGAGAGGTGGCCTTTTCCTGCTGCTTTACCGCCTTGGCCACTAGGTCATAGACCTGTTCTACTGCCTCAGGCGATCTATCCTGCTCCAGAAGGGTCTCGGCGACGACGAGGTTAAGGAGTGGGGTGGGCATCACCTGCTTGCCTTCACTGTCAATGTATGGCTTGGCCTGTGCCGGCTTCGAGGGAGCCCATCCTAGGTTGCGCCGTACACCAGGATCGTTGATGACGCGAGCAGGAGCCTTCTTAGACTTCTGATGCTGCAGCAGAGTCTTGTACTCGGCCTCCATTGCTCTAGCTTTCTCTATGGACTTCTGCGCGTTGACCAGAACTCGATCTAGCTTAGCGCATTGCTCCGCGATGGCTTGCGCCTCCTCTAGCAGTTGCTGGCACTTCTCGTCAAGCTGAGTCACGTTCCGGATATGACCAACGGTTAGTGGCTCGACGAGGAGATTGACGTACATCACTCTATCAGCTGGAGTAACATGGGCTACTGCCGACGTGGATGCTGGAGGCGGCAAGTTTGTGGTGTTGTTGTTGCTCGGTCCGGTGCCGAGTTCCTGCGGCTGCTGCACTGGGTTAGGCGGAGGAGGCATGACCTTTGCGTGATCATCGTCGGCAGCAATTAGTGGCCCCTTCCCCTTTTCCAGCGCCATAGGCGGAGCTTGCCCGGGTTGATCTTCATCCATCGTTGTCCCAATGGTGACGAACACCCCTCGAGACATGACGGTGTTGTTAGCTTGCTCGTCGCGCGAGTACTCCTCCTCCATCTCCTGCATAGCGGAGTCTAGCTCTTCTGGACTGAAGTCTACCTCCTCTGAATCTGCAATGAAATCAGCATAAAGCGCGTCAATGACAGAGTCGGAGGGTGCCAGGACTTCCTCGATGACGGGCGGTGGAGGTGCAACGGCCTCGACGATGACTGGAGGTGGTGGTGCTGCTACGATGATGACGGCCGGAGGCGGTGGCGGCGGCTGCTGAACCAGAGGTTCTCCATCTCTGAGCGCAAGCTCCATCTAGGCTGCCGCGTTAGCTGGCGCGTAGCTGTTGACGGTGCTCACCATCTCTTCGAGGGTAAGGCGTCCTGTTTCCTGCTGCCAACATAAAGAATGTCGGAGAAGTGTGCCGCAGTCCAGTCCTTCCACGAAGTGATACAAAGTGTTATCATCGGGGTAATTGGCCAGGTCGGCCCGTATACGGAGCCACCTGGCGAGGTAGTCACGGGGGTTTTCGCCCTCTCTCTGAACGCAGCGCGCCAGATCGAAGATGGTAACCACGCCGACGAACTTGGATCTGTGCTGTCCAAACGCGCGGACAAAGCCAGTAGATTTGCAGTGATCTTCCACCTTTATATCCTGCACAGGGGCGGTTTGGGTGGGTTTTGAATTTTTCCGATCTTTGCCGGCAAGCTACGAGGAGAGATCCGACATCGATCCTTCCGCGAACGTATCCTGTCCGTAGGCGGTCCGTGCGGGTCTTGATGCTCCTCCGACTCCCAGGGAACTAGTGCCCGAGTCGGTTTCGCCGATGAAGAGGTGGATGTCTCCGATAGGAATGATCGAACACCGCGTAGGGTTCGTCTTCGCCGGGATCCAGAACTCGTCAGGGGGGACGATCGGAATGTTGCCGGAGAAGAGAACACGGCCAATGGCTACGGTTTTGCCGATTCCTGCGAAGATCTTGGTCCTCGCCCGCTGAAGAGCCTGAAGCGCCTCTTGCCCCACGGTGGGCACCAACTATCGTGGTATTGCCGACGAGTACGCCATGGAGCGGTCCTCACAGTGCGTGTTTAGAAAAGTGGGGTAAGGCGGACGGTTGACGGGTACGAGGTAACACAGCTTACCTAGGTTCAGATCCCACGATGGTGGCGGAATCCTACTCCTGCTATATATCACTATAAGGGCAATACGCCGAGTTACAGAGATAGGTTCGTTGTGCGAGGTTGTATGAATCGATGTTAAGTTGTGCCCTAAAGGCTCCCATAGGCCCGACTTATATAGTCGCCAGATCCTAGGGTTATAGGGAAAAGTCCTAGCCGGACAGGTTACAGATTCCTACACCGTCTATCACTAGTCTTGTGTATCTTGTACTCCAAGGCTCCGGGTACGCTGGTGACTCCACCGTAGCCTTCCTTTATCCGGCATGGGCCTCCCTTCTGGATCCACCTAACTGGGCTGCCTAGCAGGCCACAGGCCATGCTACCGACTATGGGCCACCCGGGTTAGTCGGATAAGAGACATGCTATGAGGATACCCATATAGCATATCCCCAACATATTTTCCTCTTTGGAAATACAAGTACTTGAGATGAAGTACGATTTGATGTATACATCTATTGAAGTGATATTAGTGAAGGATGATTAAGGAAGAGTATGAATGGAGTTAAGAGTAACTACTTGTTAGATTGGAGATTATCAGCAGTAGAGTAGTTGATATAATCAAGTATAGATATAAAAAGATTATGAAAGCTTTAGTGTCAAGCTCATTGGATTTATAAATGAATTTAGAAGAATAATAGATGGATAAGAATATTCTTGTGAAGTAAAGCTCATCATGTTAATACATGATGATGGATATAAAGAAGTAGAATATCTAGGAAGGGAATTCCTTAATCAGAAGTCCAGAATTATGTAGTATGGAAGATAGGAATTCTTGGTAAACAACCAACTTTAAATCTTAAACCAAACATAATATCCATTTCATATTATTGATCCATCATGTTATCTCCATACAACTTTATAGGAATATTTTCCTATAGAAAATCACATAAGCACATCTTTATCATTTCCAATTATCATAATTATATGTGCTTAGGAGTTATCTTGAGCAATTCTTCTCCATGGGACATTCCAGAAAACAACTTTCTATTTTAGAGGGTGATATCATTAATCTTTATTCACATCAACAAAAGAATATAACTATATTAAGAACCCTAAACCCTAGGGTAAGCATTTACAATTCAACCCCTAACTCTTATGTTAGTTATAATAAAATATATATACATTATTAATCCCTAGATTATGGGAGTAATATTAACCAGATGATTTCCTTTGTATATCATACATCAAATAATGATATATGATCATTATATAAATATTTCCCTCCAAGCTATAAGATAATTAGAATTAAGTTTTACAAACAAATAAGAAAATATCCTAAAATAAATCCATGGTTTATTATGGAAAGAAAATTAATAACAAAGTCCCTTACCAAATATTAGAAGGATCTTTATAAACAAAATAAAGAAATACAACATTATTTAATAAAAGCTCATAAAATGAATTTAATACCATTCATTATTGCCATAACTATTGAACCAATAAATTATATAAAGAAAATAAAGAAGTGACAATATTATATAATAAAAATACACAAAATAAATCTAAATACACTTCATTAGTGTTGCAGCTATTTAGCAAATAATTTCTATAAAGAAATTTGCAAACAATTGTGTAAATATAAGTTCAGAAATGAAAACAGGAAATAGAAAATGTGTAATTAAAAAATGAAACCAGGCCTCGGCCCATTTCTTATTTACCGCTCACGAGCTGCAACAGACGTTGCCTTGGTTAATTCTCACAGCCCAACATCAGCCCGCACGGCCCAACACCGACCTGTACCTCTTCCCGTCTCTTTCTTTTCTTCTTCCTCGCGTCCAGCGACAAGCAGCTGCGTGGCGGTGCTCTCGCCTTCGATCTTCTCCACGCCATGATACTCGCCCGACCCTGGCCGAGGATAAGAACCCCACGACGTGCCTTTCTCCTCTAAATCCCTCATCCTTATCCTTACTCTCTTCCTCTCCTTTCTGTCGGCAACCGAAACCCTAGCCACAATCAACAGTGCACGCCAGCATGTGGAGTTTGTCCCGGAGGCCGTGGAGTGGTCGAGGAGAAGTGCCAGCGTGCATAGATCATCTGTGAGGAACGCAACATCAAGGGGAGCTTGAAGGCGATCGAATTTTTCTGTTCCCTTTCATCGGCCTTCATCGGAATTCTCATCGGAGATTCCACATCCGACCACACCGGGCCTCAACGATCATCGTACGAGAATCAGGGTAAGCTAGCGCATCTCCACAACCTACTATACCATGCTAGCGATGATTATATGCCCAGTTCCGTTGAGCGCCACCGCTCGCCGTCGTTAGCCGTTGTTGCAACAAAGGCTCCGGTGACCATTCCTTAGCGGCGTTACCACTAGTAGGATCATCTCGGTCACCTCGTTCGCAAACACACCATAGCATGTCCGTGAAGGTAGGTTAGGTCTGGGTAAGAAAAGTAATTCCCTGTTTGTAATAATATTTAGAATTTAATTAGAAAATGATTTAATCTTAAAAATTTAATAACTTTTGTTTTATAATTCAGAAAAATATGTATAATATATGAAATTTTTCAGAAAATAACATCTATAACATTAAACTATTATCAAACATTATTATGTCAACAATTTAAATAATTATTATTTAATAAAGATTTTATAAATATTAATACTTTGAAAATTCATATTTTAATATTGGTAAGTGTTAAAAATATAAATAAAATATCAAAATTCCTAAAAAATAAGAACTATAATTTAAAACTATAATTATGCATTATTATTTCACCTAATTAAATATTTATTGTTTATTAAGTATTTATAAAGTAATAACCTTGTAAAAATCATATCTTATTATTTATAAGTCACAAAAATAAATGTAATATACCAAAATGATCACAAAAATAATACCTACATGTTAAAAATATGATATTCCACTTTTGAGGTAAATAAACATTTAAACAACTTAATAACTTGAATTTAAACTTATTTCCTTAGTTAATAATTCATATACGGGTAAATAAAAATTTGCTAATATTTATAAAATTAGCCAATTGAGTCTAATCAATAGTATTAGTCCTAAATATTGATAGTATGAAGTAAAAATGGTTCAACACATTTTAAAATGCAATTTTATTGAATTATGATTCAACTATAAGTGTAGATCATTTTCTAAAAAAGATTCTTATCAATTTTAAATTCTTCAAGAATGATATTTTCAACCAAATAAAACCTTTTACCATTGTTTCACTCATAACTTTATAATGGACTAAATCCAAAGATAATTCATAAGTAGTAAATAATATTGTTTACTTATTCACAAACCATAACCACACCCTTATAAGGAGATAAATCCTTTTATACATTTATAATGTTAGGAAACCACTACTCAAATAGTAGTAATGCCATTTTATATAACTTTCAGGAAATACTATAAGATGAGCAAGTACAATAACATAAGCAATATACCTTAAGTCCATCTATGTCTTTAAAGTTAACTTTAGTCTACAATACTTTAAATATTATACTAAAGTCTTGTTATGTGTTTTATAGTTAACTTTGGTCTATTTAAATTAGACCTAAGGCATCTCAAGTCCAGATTATTCAAACTAGCATAAAGAAACACAATCACATTCTATTAATCCTATTATAAAAACTATCAGGATTATTTAAACCTTAATAAAGAAATCTTTTCTTCAAAAGTTATTCATTTTGCCACTTCAATCAACAAACCTTATAATAATATTTCCAACTCTTAACAAATTAAATTCAAGGACTTTCATCATAATCAATAGATGACAATTAATCATAATCACATTGCTTTATACTTTACTTGTATACTTAGGATTGATAACACTTAAGTTCTTTATACGTGACATTACTTGTAAAGTAAAAATTGGAAGATAAACAATTATAGTATAAGCAATCTTGAGTAGAATTCACATTTGTTTGTATCTCATTGTTTTATGATATTATAATTACATGTTGTTTCCCACACACACACACAAGCCTTAATAAGAAGCACAATTGTGAAACTTATCTAAAAGGACAACACATTCTAAAGAAACCATTTCTAGTATTCAAACCCTAGAACAACGTTATTCCCGGGATTCGAGTTTACGAAATTGCATTACATTACTTATGCATAACAGCATCTTGCTTCTTTAAACATTAGTCCTTACCGGACCAATGATGCTGATTTCAGATATTGGATCTTATATTGTCTTGAAGACTGTGAGTGCATAATCTTGCAATCACAAAAGGCAAGTTCACACTTGCTCATGTCCTTTCATTACTTTCTATAAAGTATTTTGCAAATCATGTGTTATCATCACCTGCATTTGAAAAAGGTCAGAAAACACTATTTTCATAATAATGTGATTATAGGTTATTTACCATGAGGTAATAATCTACTATGAAAGTTCCGGTGGTAAAGGAACATATTATATAGGACTTAACAACCAATGTCGCCCGTGATTCTTGCGCCGTATATCACGCTTAACCATGAGATTTGGAATGGGACAGAGAAGTCAGTTGTATCTTCTTCCTCTCGCATGTAGCCGGATGTGCAGGTCGTGGCTGTTATCGCTCGTAGAGTGCATATTACTTGGTAATTCGTAGAGGATATGCAGCATATGGGTGGGAACCCTCAACGTCCCACGATAGTTCTGCATCTAACGGTCTGTACAAACCATTGTCGTAATTCAATGGGTGGGCATGGTGTACACCAAGGAGGCATGCGGGGTCGCGAAGGGGGAAGTGATTGGCCTGGATCTTAGACTGGGCCCCATACCAAGGAAGTATGGACAAGGTCATGTCTTGGTTGTGCAATAAGGCTAAGGTCTCTCATGGGTAAAGTAACGCACCTCTGTAGACTGTAAGAATTATAACTTGTTACTCCCTGTTCCGGGAGGAGTTGCGAACGCCGCGGGAAAGGAACTCCATAAAAGTTCTAGTAAACCCGTGAAGACTGACGGACATAGCTTTTCAAAATAAAAGCAACCTTTGAAGAAATGTTTATGAAAACTTGCATTGCCTACGACCTATGGTCTGTGGCTGTAGATATAGTGCATCAAACACTCCTTTTCTAGTGAACTTGCTGAGTACGCTCGTACTCAACGTATCTTCTTAACCCTTGCTAGATTCTGAAGCCATTAAGACGACGCCTACATCAAGTTATACTCCAGGAGTCATCGTCAAAAGCCCAAGCTCTTCAATGAAGTCAAGGAAATCAACATATACATCAACTCAAGTGAAGACGAAGTTATTGATTAGATAGGAATATAATTTCTAGCCATAGAACCTATTTCTGTAGAATATTGCAATAGCAGCAATACAAGCCAAATAGTTAGATGCTAATCTTATTAGCATAATAGTTTGAGTTGATTATTTCTGATTCTTTGTAAGAAGTTTATTTCTCTCCCTTTAACCTAGAGTGTTCTCTGGATCTTATGTAAAGAGTCGAGTTGTAACCTATAGTCATGTCTTGGACCTGTTGTGTTTCTGTTGTACCACTCTAGGGGATGTAATACTAGTGAATGGTGTTTCATTGGTGTTATGTCAACGACTATAGTGTACTACATCATGCAGTGGTATGCTGGGTCACTGCAGTAGTCTCCAAACGAGGCATCGAGGCGAACCCCACCAAGATAAACACGATCTCCCGGCTCGGCAAACCAGAGTGCCTGCGCGACGTCCAGAAGTTGGCCGGGCAAGTCGCGGCCCTCAGTCGCTTCATCCCTCGGCTAGGTGAGAAGGCAATGCCTCTCTACCGCCTAATGCACAAGAACCCCATGTTCCAGTGGGACAAGGAGGCGGACGACGCACTCCACGCGCTCAAAGAAGTGTTACTCGCGGACCCGCTGCTCGCCGCCCCCACCAACAAGGAGCCCATGCTCGTCTACGTCGCGGCATCCGAAAAATTCGCCAGCACCGTCATGGTCGTCCAACGACCAGAAGAGGGCAAGGAGCGCCCGGTGCAGCGACCTGTCTATTACATCAGCGAAGTCCTCAGCGAGTCGCGACAGCGCTACCCGCAGTACCAGAAGTTGGTATATGCGGTCTTCCGAGCCTAGCGGCGACTGTCGACTACTTCCAGGAGCACCCAATCACGATCGTCTCCTCAGCGCCGTTGCAGGACATCATCCGGAACCACGAAGTGACTGGACGAGTCGCCAAGTGGGTCGTCGAGATCGGAGTCCACAACATCAAGTACGAGTCGCACAAGGCAATCAAGTCACATGCCCTGGCTGACTTCCACGCCGACTGGGAGGAGGCGCAGCAGCCTGAGAAGTTGTCGTCCCTCCATTACTGGTCTCTCCACGGGTCCAAGAACGCAGACAGCACAGGGGCAGGCATCATCCTCACGTCCCCCAAGGGCGACAAGTTGCGCTACGTATTGTACCTCGACTTAACCCCTGCACCAACAACATGGCCGAGTACGAGGCCCTCCTTCACAGCATGCGAGCGGCCATGGAGATGAACATCAACCGTCTATGCTGCTATGGCGACTCCAACCTCGTCGACGCACAAGTTGCCGGCACCTGCGACACCGTATCCCCCACCATGGCGGCATACCGCCAAGCAGTGGACCAGCTGGGGGGCCACTTCGCCGGCTACTCCATCGAGTGTATCGGCCGGCGCAAGAACGAAGAGGCCGACACCCCCTCTCGCATCGGGTCATCTCGCCACATGGCACCCATTGGTGTCTTCCTCGACACCATCACCAAGCCATCCGTCTCTCCCCTGAGGGAGATCAACATCGGGATACTGCTGCAACCAGAACCAACCCTGGTCGCCATGATTGCAGAGCCAAGCGACTGGACCACACCATACATCACCTACATGGAGGGAGGGACCCTACCCACAGATGAGACGGAGGCCCGCATGATTGTGCACCGCTGCAAGTCCTTCGTCATCATCAACGGCGAGCTCCACAAGTGCAGCGTGATCGGCGTGTTCCAACGCTGCGTACAACCCACGGAAGGTCGCAAAATCCTCCAAGACATCCACGCCGGCGATTGAGGCCACCACACTGGCACCCGGTCCCTGGTCGCCAAGGCCATGCGACATGGCTTCTACTGGCTCACCACACACGCCAGCGCGGTCGACATCGTCCAACGCTGCGTCGGGTGTCATAAGTATGCTAATCAGACCCACGTACCAAGCTCCGCGCTCAAGACCATCCCCATCACCTATCCATTCGCCATATGGGGCATGGACATGGTGGGCCCTTTCAAGAAGGCCCCCTCCAGCTACACCCACCTCCTGGTCGCAGTCGACAAATTCACAAAGTGGGTGGAGGCCAAGCCAGTCCGCAAGTGCAACGGGAAGACCGCCACCAAGTTCCTACGCGAGCTCATCTATCGCGACGGGTTCCCACACAGCATCATTATGGACAACGGTACCAACTTCGCCAAGGGAGCCATGGACGAATTCTACGAGGACCACAACATACGGCTCGACCTCGCCATAGTCGCCTAGCCGGAGTCCAACGGCCAGGCGGAACGCGCTAACCAGAGCATCCTCCACGGCCTGAAGCCGCGACTGCAAGTTCCCCTCAAGCGAACTCCGGGGTGCTCGGTCAAAGAGCTTCCCTCCGTAATCTGGGGCATCCGCACCTCCATCAACAGGTCGACTGGGTTCACCCCCTTCTTCATGGTGTACGACGCTGAAGCCGTCATGCCGACCGACCTCGAGCACGACTCGCCTCGGGTCGTCAACTATGCGGAGGACGACAATGAGCTCGCACGCCAAGACGGAGTCGACCAGCTCGACGAAGCACGCGACCTAGCTCGCTCCCGCACCGCCATCTACCAGCAAGGACTCCGCCGCTACCACAGTCGCCGAGTCCGAACCCGCACCTTCGAGGAAGGAGACCTGGTCCTACGACTGATCCAGGACAATAAGGGCATGCACAAGATCTCTCCCCCGTGGGAGGGACCATTCTCCATAGGGCGAGTCCTGGGCAACAACACCTACTACCTCATCGACGTCCGAGGCGACAGACAGCTCGACATCAAGCGGCCGTGGAACGTAAATCTCCTAAGGAAGTTCCACACCTAGAACTCCAACTTTTACTCCCCCGCTATGAAATAAAGAAGATCGATTCGCAAAATTTTTGTCTACTCTCCATATCTTGTGCCACTCGCACTCGTAAAAACAATGTTATGATAACTGTGGAATTCAACCCTTGGTTATGCGACCGGCATGGCTAAGTAGTGCGGTACAAGGGCACCGGTAAGTTTCGGGCCTTGCGTCGTCCATGAAAACGCCAACCCGGAGCCTCATCGGAGTTACCTCGCTCGACTGGCCCATCGGGCCAAGATGATCGCATTCGCTTCTCATAGCGACCCAGTCCTCCACATCCTTGGTGCAGCGAGTCGAACGGTCAGGTACCACGCTCGGGGACTGACGCCAGACCAAACCCATGCGGCTAGGGAAAACACCAAGTATGAGAGCGCGTCCTGGACTCGCCACGCGACTGATTCTCCGAGTCGGGTGGAGCGACGCGCCAAATACAACGTGCTTCGTCCTCACCTACCTTGGGCATGCGACTATAATGGCTAAGTACCACGCTCGGGGACTCGCCAAACCGACCCCGTTCGTTTCCGGGAAAATGGCTAAGTATAGAGCACCCCTTGGGGTCGCCATGCGACTGGCTTTCCAAGCCACGGCGAGTCGACCTAAACTAACTAACAAGTACAACAACAAACATAAACACAAAGAAACGAGGTAAACCCCACAAAAGGGCGGACGCGCTCGGGGACTCGCACAACCCAACAAATCAAAGTCAAAATAAAACTGACAAAAGCATCCGTGCATTCCTTATGGCAACAAATTTTGTTCGCTTACAAGGGCAGGCATGAAATAGTTACAACTAACGCCAATCGGCAAAGTGGTCTACTCTGCAGGTTTTGCGGTGACCCAACATACCACTGCATGGTGTAGTACACTATAGTCGTTGACATAACACCGATGGAACACCGTTCCATCCGCATTATATCCCTCAGAGTGGTACAACAGAAACATTGCGGGTCCAAGACAACACTTTATATTACATATAACATATTACAAAAGATCTAAAGAACTTCCTCGAATAGTGAGGAATATTATACAGAAAGAACCAGAAAGATCCATTCGGAGTTTACCTTAAGAGTACTACTTATAAGTATATATATATATATAAGGCTTGAAAGTGATACTATAGTACTGTTCTACAGAAGTAGGTTTTAAATTCTAGGAGTTTTATTTATATTCTACGCTTCAGCTTGTCTTCGATAGCTTCCGGTAAGGTCTTCGACTCCGTTGATCTCCCTCAGACATCTTCAACTCTTCAAATAACTTATTTCCTGGGAACGCCATTGGTTTCTCTGAGATCTAGCAAGGGTTAAGAAGATACGTTGAGTATGAGCGTACTCAACAAGTTCACTAAAGAAAAGTGTTTGATGCACTATCTACAGCCACAGACCATAGGTCATAGGCAATGCAAGTTTTCGAAAACATTTCTTCAATGGTTGCTTTTATTCTGAAAAGCTATGTCCATCAGCCATTACGGGTTTACCAGAACTTTCATGGAGTTCCTTTTCCCGCAGCGTTCACAGCTCCTTCCCGGAACAGGGAGTAACAAGTTACAGTTTTTACACTCTGCAGAGGTGCGTTGATTTACCCATGAGAGATCTTAGCTTTGTTGCACATCCGAGTTATAGGCTCGTTCACACTTCCTTGGTGTGAGGCCCAGACTAAGATCCAAGCCAATCATTGTCCTTCTCCGCGACCCCGCATACCCGACGGATTGCACATCAGACTTAGGATAAAACTTGTTTCGATTATCAGCCTAAGGTGTACAACCCTCATAGATACCAGAAGCCGTGGGACGTTGAGGGATCCCACCCATAACCTGCTAACCCTCTACAAGCTGAGTTGCAACAACAGCCCGGTCATCCGTTGGCATGCGAGATAGAGCCGATCCAGCTGACTTCTCCGTGCCATTCCAAATCTCATGGTTAACGCGTAATATACGGCGCAAGAATCACTGGCGATATTGGTTGTTAAGTCCTAGATAATATGTTCCTTTACCACTAGAACTTTCATAGTAGGTTATTACCTCATGGTAAATAACCTATAATCATATTATTATGAAAATAGTGTTTTCTGAACTTTTTCAAATGTAGGTGATGACAACACTGGATTTGCAAAATACTTTATAGAAAATAATCAAAGGACATGAGCAAGTGTGAACTTGCCTTTTGTGATTGCAAGATTATGCACTCACGGTCCTCGAGATAATAGAAGATCCAATATCTGAAACCATCATCATTGGTCCGGCAAGGACTAATGTTTAAAGAAGCAAGATGCCATTATGCATAAATAATGCTATGCAATTTTATAATTCCCAAAGTGAAACCCTCCGCATTATAAATAAGTTGATCTTAGGTATCTTCTTTAAGATTGGGTTTATGTTTAAGTTTAGTTCATAAGCAATGGCATTGATAAGGAACTTGAGTGTTAACAACCCAAAATATACTAGTACGAATATGGTAATGTGATTCTGAGTAATTGTTATATGGTGACTAAGATAAAAAGTCCTTGGTTTGAGTTCTTAAGAGCTAAAGGAACTATTATATATTTGTTTGTGTGAAGTGGAAAAAAGAATAACATTTGAAGAAACTAATGTTTAGTTAAATTTAATCAGTCTTGAGGGTTATTAGGTTTTACATTAGGGTTGGTGATGGTTATGAATGATCTTAAGTTATCATATTTTAATTGATGGTACAAGTGACCAAAGTTAACTTTAAAAACATGAATAAACTCCAAATGAGATGTTTATTATTGTGTAGACCAAAGTTAACTATAAAAATAGAGGTGAATTGTAAGATATGATGAGTTTTAGAATAGCATCTAGTTTTAGGGTTTTGGCAAATATGATTAAGGATGATACCTTTTAATTTAAGTGAAAGATATATTTAATACTTGCAACTTATTAATGGGAGCATAATTAGATGATCTTATAAATTTATTTGAGTTTAGAGTCATTTTTAAGAGTGGTTAAGAGATGGAGATTATTCACCCCCTTATACATGACTGATATATAATATTTATTTAAAGAAGTTTAATTTTAATTTAAGATTAAAAAAACATTTAAAGGCTAATACTTATATTTAAGTTTTATTTTGATTATGGATTTAGACTTAGTAATTAAACTTTAAAGGATTTAGTGTTTTATAAGAAAATGTGATTTCTTTCTTAAGAAATAATTTTAAAGAATTAACAAAATGAGTTTTATTATCTAAGATTATTAAAATGTTCTTGAATAATATACATAGTATTTTTCTAGTAAAATATACTTATTAAAGATCTTAATATTGAATTTTCTTTATTTTTAAGTATTATCTTTATTTTTATAAAAATCTTTAAAGAATTAAGTGTCTTTAAATATGTGCTTTATATTTTATTTGTAAAACTCTAAGTCAGTATTTTATAAAATAGTAGAGTTATTTTTATACACAAAAATGATTTTTATTTATTTTTATGAGTTTTTCTTATTTTATGAAATTTTACTCAGGATTTAATGATGTTAATATTTATGTGCCCTATATTTATTTTAAATAAAGTTATATTTTTTAGATAGATCTTAATTTTATGATAATTTTAACATATTAAATGTATTTTATGATTTTTCTATAATTTTCTATAGCTAAAAATGTTTAGAGGTTGTTTTGGTAATTTATTTGTTTTACTTTTATTTTATTTTTTATCCTAATTATCTTGGGTTGTTTGGGTTGGGTACATGGGCCGACCTGGCCTAGCTAGACCATGCCTGGTCCAATCCGACCCAAATAGTTGGGACAACCTCAGCCCAACACCCCCTCTCTTACTCACTTCACACACACAGACACACACATCGGACCCGCATACGCGCGGACCTTTACGCTCATCCTCTGCTCGCTTGCGATGCCGCCGCCGCCAGCGCTAGTGCCGTATTGGCCGGTCGCTGGCCAACTCCGGCACTGCCTCCTGCCGACGAGGACCCATCTCGCTCTCCTCCTTTAATCTCTGTCTCCCCGTTGCCGCTCTGCTTTCCCCGTATGCGCCCCCGTGAAACCCTAGCCGTGGGGTTCGGATAGGTCGCCAGCGCGACTTCGCTAGCCCCCGAAGCCCCTGGATGCTACTCGAGGAAGACCAGGACTTCCTCTTCCTCGACCCCGACACCGGCGGGAAGGTGTGCATGCGCAACCCCGGTGTTCCCCTTCTCCTAATGCCTGCGGAACCCCGACACCCAGTGCTTCCTCTAATTCGGTGATGGTATGATCATGTCTTCGTCAAGCCTACGCTCCAGGTGCTCGGCACCCTCGGTGAGTTTTGATTCCATGTGACCAGCCTTAGTGCTGATGGCTTTGATCCACAGTTGTGTTGTGATGATCTACTGGTAGTGGTGGCAATATAACTGCTGTTCTATGGTCCTCATGTGTTGTGACATTGGTTATGCTAACTCTGATTAGAGTTTTGAATAAATCTGTTAATAGAACATTGCTATAAGACATTGTCTACTATGGAATAAATTCAGTATACTCAGTTCTGTAACTGTCTATTTGGATAGTTCACTATTTTGTTGATTTTAAAGAACTGTCCTTGACTAAACCATTTGGTTCAATATGGGTTGGTGGTTCTATAGTTAATGGTGGTAATTGTGCCTATGACTCATGTTGATCCATGTTATACATGTGATGTGAGTTTGGTGTTCCACTACTAAGGATGGTATACTAGCTTTGATGCTTATATCTATATGATTGAATCATCTCAAGCCTTGGTCTAGATGAAATGGTGATGTCATATAGAGAAATGATGTATTTGTTGCTGTGTTTGCCTTAACCTGGGCTAATATCTCAGGCTTGGTTGTATTGGAGATATCCCATCCTTAGTTTACTGAACTTTTATATTACTGGGATGAAATGGTATATCACCCATGGGTGATCCATATAGCAGTGATTTTTTTATAATGATTCCTAATTATTTAATTAGGATGATGATTACTGGGCTAGATGTATTATTTTGCTGGCTTCTCTTGACTTGGTTATCTTTGTGGTGCCTCCAAATAGGAGTGTGCACAATATGACTCTATTAAGATGTTTTACTGCTTAAACAATTGAAGAAACTTATATGGAATTAATGCTTATGATGTTGGTCTGAAGCTCTTATTGAATAAGGACAAATTTACTTTGAATTTTAAGTTGGAAGGCTAGCATAATTACTATTATTATGATACAGCACATCCTTGGATGATTTCTAGCTATGATTAGCTAATGTTGAACTAGCTTTTCTTGCTGGATATATTGAGAAAGAATTGAGTTCCTGTTCATATGGACACATAACTATTATGCATAATTGATTCCTGAATTGGATTTTGGGAAAATGATGGAATTTTTTTTGTTTGGGATAACTTGAGAGCTAGCTAATATGCAAGGATTATTCTGGTAGCTTTAGCTGTTATTGGGCTGCTATTGTGGTGTCTCCACCTTGGAGAGTGCACAATGGTAGCCCATGTAGCATGACTTGCTACAGAGAACAACTACAGTGGTGTAGTTGATGTTGATGTCAACAAGAGAGAAACTTAGCTTGTGATGCAAAAAAAAGGCTGAAGCTAATTTGGTGACTAGAATACCGATGTTTTCTCTTTCCTTTATCTTAGCTCTAGGATGATACTGGCTCTAGGATGATACTGGAGTAGCACTTCTACCCAGTCTGAGAGATCTATCTCTCCAACCTCATGCTCTAAACAAAGTGATAAGAACAGATACTTAAGCATGATCTTGGTGTTGAGTAGTAACCTGGTGTTGGACTTGAGGTTTCTATGCTGGTACTAGCACTTGATCAGTTAGCCTATTTTTTCCTTGTGATGGAGTTGTTGCCTGCTCCTCCTGATGTGGATCTTGATAATCTTGCTTATGCTCCTGGATCTGTCTTCCCCTGATTCTAGCTCTTAGATGGCTCTTGGGAGCAACCAGTTGCTGGTTGATGGTGCTAGTCCAGATTGGTGATATTGTGGTTGTTTATATGTGGTCTTGGGAGCTCTAGTGCTAAGAAATGATTTGGGGTGTGTGTTGATATGCTATAGAGAGATATGGATCAGCTCTAGCTAAGCTGATATGGCTGTGTTACCCCTTTTATGTGCATTGGCTGCTGCTGTGGTGTTGACAGCACACTAGTGCATGCTGGTGAGTGAGCAGTCTACTTGCATGTTGTGGTTTGGGGATCAGATCACGTAAAATCTTGATATTTCCTGATGTTTTACCTATTTACCTTCTTATCTGGCTTTGGTGAAACTTGCCCCTAAGCCAATGATGTTGTACTGAGGCCACTATCTGATTAAGAACAGATACTATGATTTGGCCCCTTTTTAATTCATACACAATGATGAATTCAGGCTCTAGCATCTCTAGGCCAAATCTGAGAGTACAATTAGTAAACTAACCCCCTTATTCTTTTACTTTTGTTAGTCTGTTGTTTTTATTTTGCAGAAATCAGGAAAAAAGAGATAATGAGAAGATCAAGAATTAGATAGGAAAGATAGTTTAGGTTTTATCTTATTACTCTTGTTGTAATTCCTTTTTATTCAAATGTGTAAAGATTTTGTATTATTATGTGATGGTAATAAATGAAATATTTATTTATTAATTCTTCCTTTGTAAATAAATGTTGTATTGTTTGTTTTAAATAATATAATTTACTTATTTCCTTTTTCTTTTACAATCCAATTGTAAAGACAATGTCATATATATTTTCTAGTAATAAGTAATTCTTTTATTTCTTTCAATAATGTAATTTTTTCTACTTATTTGTTTCCTAATACTTTACTTTTATTTATCTATTGTAAAAGATCAAAGTAATACTATATGTATATATATTAATAAAGAAATCTTTTTATATCATTTTTTTGTAATCATTTCAATTCAAGTTATTAAATGTTTCTAATTTCCCTTTGTGAATTGTATAAATTCATTTGAATTTCATATTTGAAATTCAAATACATGTTTGAACAAATCTTCCCCTGAAACAAAGAATTCTACAAAGGTCATGTCGAAATCTGTCGCACTTGTTCTGAAGTTTCCTTCAGTACAAGAGAGATCCCGATCCCTCTATAGCTCTTTTAGCTTTGGGCGAAAATTTCCCGGATTTTCTTATCCATGAATGCAATGCACAAACCTATGCCCTCTCTATTTCTAGGTGCTAATCATGGGATGTTGTAGGTTTCGACGACGACGCGCCACCGCCACCGCGGGCACGGATGAAAGGAACCCACGGGTTCGACGGATATGTCGTTAAGGCGCCCGCCATCACCGCTTGGAACGGATGCTCCACCTTGAAGTCGTGGTTCGCTGGCTCGGGGTCGTTCGGGGCGATGATCGTCTCCTGATACTGCAGAAGATCGCCCATCGCCAACACTCGATCGGAATATACCACGGCCCGGTCGGTCAGCTTCAACACGTCGGAGATCTCGACCGAGCCAGTCGACGAGGGGTACCCGCTGGTGACGTTGTCGAGGTCGAAGTCATCGGGGAAGTGCGCGAGCCCAAGGCTAAGCGCAGTCGCAACCCCATGGCGGAAACCTGACCGTGACATGAACTATACAACCGTCGGAGCCTTCTCCAGGTAGCGCCATACTTTAGTAAGTTCACTAGGGATCACCTCCGTCGGCGAGATCTCTTGAAGATATGCGCGAATACAAGTCACCAAAAGAGCGGAAGAGTCCACCAGCGTGGTGACACAGTGACGCGCATCGTACGACTGCGCCTCGGCCTCGTCATCAAGAATCTACCCTGCGAAGCACAAACAGTTCAAAGTCAGAAGGACGTACAACCGCAAAGGCGACCCGCATGCTCGGGGACTCGCCAAACCAACCAAACACACAAGATAAAGGGACTCACCAATCAAGGGACGACAGCGCCCTGTAACGAAGTCCTGAAGCTTCGACAAGTCAGTCTGCAGCCCGGCGACGAGAGCATCCGACACCTTCCGCTCTTCGGCCGTGGAAGCGACTGTTGGATATATGCCCAAGAGGCAATAATAAAGTGGTTATTATCATATCTTCATACTTATGATAAATGTTTACATACCATGCTATAATTGTATTAACCGGAAACATTAATACTTGTGTGATTTGTAAACATAAAAGAGTCCCTAGTAAAGCCTCTTGTTAAACTAGCTTGTTGGTTAATATATGATCATGGTTTCCTGATCATGAACATAGAGATGTTATTAACAACAGGGTCATATCATTAGGAGAATGATGTGATGGACATACTCCTATAGTTAAGCGTAGCATAAAGATCAAGTCATTTAATATAGTTCATTTGCTATAAGCTTTCTGATACATAGTAACCTAATTCCTTCGACCATGAGATCATGCTTATCACCATCATCGGAAGGATGCTTTGATGACATCAAACACCACACCGTAACTGGGTGGCTATAAAGGTGGCATTGAGTGTTCGGAAAGTATGGGTTGAAACACATGGATCAAGAGTGGGATTTGTCCATCCATATGACAGATAGATATACTCTGGGCCCTCTCGGTGGAATGTCATCCAATTAGCTTGCAAGCATGTGAATGGCTCACAAGGGATCACATACCACGGGAACGAGAAAAGAGTACTTATCGGTAACGAGGTTGAACTAGGTATGCAGAGATACCGACGATCAAAACCTCGGATAAGTAAACTATCATGAGACAAAGGGAAATTGGTATCGTATGTAAGTGGTTCATTCGATCACAAAGTAATCGTAGAAATATGTGGGAGCCATATGAATTTCCAGATTCCTCTATTGGTTATTGATTGGAGAAGTGTCTCGATCATGTCCGCATAATTCACGAACCGTAGGGACACAAACTTAAGGATTCGATGTTGTTGTGTAGTTATGGAATGATGAGTAAGAGACCGAATGTTGTTTGGAGTCTCGGATGGGATCCGGGATATCACGAGGAGATCCGGAATGGTCCGGAGAATAAGATTCATATAAGGAAAGTCCTGTTTCGGAGTTCGGGAATGGTTCTGGTGTTTTCATCGGGAATGTTCTAGAAGGTTCCGGAATGTCCGGCACTCCGGAGGGGAAGGGTACATGAATGTGTCATAACAAGTTGGAATGATTGCATCATGTACTAGGTGTCATCGCTGAACAAAATAAAGGGTTTAATCAAATCCTAGTTTGAAAAGTCAAACGCCAATTTGAAAAGTCAAACGGCTATTTTGGGAAGTGGAGGGAGAGAAGGAAACCTGGGAAGAGAAGGTTTCCCTTCTCTCCCCAAACCGCCGGCCAGCAAGGGAGTTGGGGGAGGACTCGGCTAGCCCTACCCGCCCCTCCCACCTATAAAAGAAAGGGAGGGGGCGCCCCCTCTCCCTACACCTTGTCCCTTAGCCGGCGCCCCTCTAAACCCTAGGCCAGCCGCCGCCCCCTTCTAGATGCGGCTGCCCTAGAGCTCCTCTAAACCGCCGTCTAGCTAATCCCTAGCTGCTGGTTGCTCTAAACCCCTTTGTGTCTCTAAACCCTAGATCGCCAAGGCCTCTCTCATAGTCCACCATACTCGCTCCGGCTTAAGGCGAAGCCCTGCGAGATCTCCCCTCTACTTTCGGTACCATGCCGTCGTGCTGCCGGAATCGCGAGGAGAGTGCTACAACCTCCGCTGCCTGCTGGAACAAGGGAGAGGAAGGTCTTCATCGAGTACCGAACGTGTGACCGACTGTGGAAGCGCTGCCGGAACGCAGCGCCGGAAGGATCGTCTACGCGATCTTTAGATCGGAAGTGTACGACTACATCACCCACGAGAATCTGCTCTCGTTAACCACTTTGGAATCTTCGAGGGTGAGTTCCTCTATCGACTCGTTGCTACAATCTAGTAGATAGATCTTGGCTTGTTTGTTTGTATGCGGTAGAAATTTTTTGTTTTCCATGCTACGAACCCCTACAGTGGTATCAGAGCCAGGTCATTGTGGGTGTTGATGCTTTTGTTGTCGATTGCTTCTTGTGTACTTTGCATCTTGCGGGATGGTGGGATGAAGCGGCCCGGGCTAACCTTACATGACATTATTCATGATACTTGCTCCACGCTTGACATGCAACTTGTATTGCATAAGTGGCTTTGCGGGTGCCTGTTTCTCCCAACATAGTTAAGATTTAGTTTACAACGGGTGATTGACAATACTAGTATCAATGTTGTGGTTCTTGTTCGTAAGTTAGAGCGACACTTATTGAAAGCCCCAAACCACGTAAAATATGCAAAGAAAATTAGAGGCGTCTAACTTTGTTTTGCAGGGGTGTGCTGTGATGTGATATGGCCATGTCACATCCCAAGATTTTCCAAATCTTGTAATGTGAAAATAAATGAAATAAAATAAAACTTTGTTTGATTTTCAGAGCCAGAAGAAACTTTTTGAATTAAAATGGAACCTCAAACCCATTTGAATTAAATAAAATCCTAAAAGGATTTAAAAAGATAAACATTTCATGAAAGGAAACAATTTGAAATGTTATTTTGAAACAATCAAATGAAAAGATTTGTTTTTCAAATGAAATAGAATTTTATAAATTAAGATTATGTTATAAAGCCAAATAAATCCTTGGCCAAGCTTTGGGAATTAAAAACATTTTATTTTAAATAAAGTAGCAAAGGTTTATTTAAAAAAATAAAGGATTGTTTAAATAAAATAATAAGGATTTAATATCCAACTTATTTAAATAAAAGGTTATTACCATTTTAATTAAAATATCAAAACTTATTAAATTATTTTAAATAAGTGTTCTAAATAAATTATATTCACAAATAAAACCTACTGAAGAGTTTTGGTTTTACTTTTTCAAAATAAAGATATTAATAAAATAAATCCTAATTGATTTAATAATGAAGTCTATTGAATTTAATTATTAAAAGATCCTAAAGTAAAAGGTTATTTTGTTTTAAACAAGTTTTCCAAATATTCTATATTTCCCAAATAAACCCACTGATTTGGTTTTGAAAACATTTGGAATTCAAATAAAGATTTTATTAAAACAAACCAAACTCTATTTTATTAATAAACCATGGACCATTTATTTAATTAATAAATGGAACCTAAAAAGATTTAAAATATTATTTTATTTTGGAAGTTGGTTTATACTACTAAACAGAACCAAAAACTTATTACAAAAGTTGGAATTGATTGAATGGTTTGAATGTTTGAAATGTTGATTGAAAATCAAATCAGAAAATAGAAATAGAAAAGAATAAAACAAAGTAAACAGAAAAAAAAGAGAAAACAACCAGCCCACCATCTAGCCCAACAAGGCCCAGCCCAACAGCCCAACTCGCAACCCACCTCCTCTCCCGAACCGTTTTTCTACACCGCAAAAGAAACCCGCACTGAGGCTGACAAGTGGACCCCCTCCACTCTTCTATTCCCACTGACCGCTGGACCCCCCTTTCCACTGTTCTCCTTCTTCCCCGCGCGGCCCCTTCTCCCCTCACCTCGCTGCCGTTTCTTCCCGTTGATAGCTCCATCAATCCGCGTTAATCCGTGCATTAAACCTCGTCGCGGCCACGCCCATTTAACCGCCTGCTTCTCCTCCTCCTTTTCCCCCAGACACCGCCTCCCCTCTACCTCCAGGCCGCCCCAATTTCTCTCTGCACCGCCGCAGCTCCGACCACCGTCCTCCCTCGATTCCGGCCGAGCCACACCCCCTCCTGCCTCCACAAGCACACATACACACTCACTACTTCCTGGCGCATCTCCCAGTACCCTCTGTTCAACCACGGGCGCCCCAGCACGTCGGCTACGACGAGCTTCTGAACGCCGTCGCGTCTGCAACCTCTCCGACAACCTCCCCCGGTAAGCCTCGACCGCCCCGCGCCCTCTCGTTCACGCACACAGCGTTGCCTTAACCTCACGCACCTGACCGCGCCTCCGTTTTGCCTTAGGGTGATCTCCAGTGACGTCCTCGACCTCAACCAGAGCCGCCCGTCGCCAGTAGCAACTCCGGCAAGGAATTACGACTTCCCCCGTGCGCCCCTCCACCAACCGGTAGCACGTTGAGCATCAGCGTTGCATTGCGAGCCTGGTGAGCATCCTCCCCCTCTTTTTCGCGTCCTGTTTCGCTAGCACCGCCGCCAACTAGCCGTTCCGCCGCTCGCCGTCGACCTAGCGCCGCCAGTCCTTGGCCAGGCAACAGGAGCCGTCTGATGTCGATCGGATGGATAAAATAGAACCACTTACCGAAGAGGTATGCGTCGATCTGCGCCGCACATTTTCAGTTAGATCCAACGCACCCCAGTAGCCGATCCACACGAAACGGTATTGCCCAATCAGAAGCAGCCACGTGTTCAGGGTTCGATTTAAAATAGAATTTTGATCTGATTAGAATACAAATTTGTAGTTGCTATAACTTTCAAACCACACGTCCAAATTTGACAAATTTTATATCAATAAAATCAGGAGAGCAAACCCTAGCCAACCATGGCCTTAGTTCTAAAAATAGTATCTGTTAGCTTGTTTGAAATTACAGAAACATTTATGTACTTGTTTAGAGTATAAAAAGTGTTTAAAATTGTTTTTAGGATTAAATCTTTTGCAAAATGGATTTGTGTGACCTTACTGACCCTAGGAACCAACCCATAGTGTTAAAAATGATTTTTGTAAAATTTAAGTTGAATTATTTAACTTAGCCATTTTCTAGCCAAATAAACTCATTGATTTTATTAGGGAAATGTTTTTGCAAGAAAAACTTTGGGAAAATGTTATGAACCAAACTTACTGACCCAAAACACCAAGCCTTGCCAAGGGCAACTCACTTGTTGAAAAATATAAAGTTTTACTTTGAAAAGAATAATTTTCACCACATAAAATGTTGAATGGATTTTAAAATAGATTTTGAGCAAAACCCTCTAACTAATGACTTTGCCATTTTGGTAAATGACCAATGTGGACCTTACAAAGTTTATAAACCTAGTAGAGACCAACCTTGCAATAGAACCCTCTTCTGCATGAGATAGGATCCATTGCTTTGTGTGTGTGAAATAATGTTTGAATGTTGGTATGGAATGCTACTTGATACTATGCTTGTTTGATTGTAGTGAAACTAGCAAAGTGTGAGACTAGCAATATCAAGGAGTGACTATCATTCCCTAACAAAAAGCCAAGTTACACTATCATACAAAAGACCTACTATTTTCATTATACTTAGTGGATTTTGTAAACATGCATGAAAATGCTTTATACTTATGCTATGCTAATCCTAATAGGATTCCCTATACACTCCTTAGTAAAATTATTGAAGTTGTACATGCTTAGCCATGCTATGTTTTGAAAAGAGATACATGTTGAGATTTTACAAAGGATGAGAAAAGGACTTGTGTTTTACATAATAAAACAATGACTCAATGAACCACCTAGGTGGTGGACACTTTATGTATTGGAGAAGGTGGCAACAAAAGGAACCATGTCTATGGCAATCACTTTGTGTTGTGCTCCAAATGAAAACCACCTAGGAAACTTAGAGATTGAACATGTTTCTCCAATTGTGGCTTTCGTGTGCAACCACATGCTATTATGGCTCTGGCTTAGTCAACTACATTAGGAAGACCCATACATTGTCTTTAGTTACCGGACATGGGGATCTGGAATGCTTCATGGGGGCTGAAGACAAGCTAGCAAGGATGTATGGGAGGACCTTTTGGAAAGACTTCGTCACACTCTCAGTCTGCCAGTACTCCATCTTGGTGAGCACTAATCCAGTAGGCCACTGGTGGCAACAAGATGGGAATGTGTCATGTGGGTAAAGTGTACTCCTTCTGCAGAAGTTAATAAAATCTAAGTACTTAGCCGTGTCCCCGGTTATGGACAATACTGAGCAACTAAAGTTTGAATCATGGGAGATCTCGACATTCCAATTTCTAATATAAAAACTTGATGCACTTGGGGGTACCAAGGAATTCAAAGAGATTTTGTTAAGCTTGTTGCACTTGGGGTTACCAAGGTGCTCAAGAGCATGATGTACTTGGGGTTACCAAGGGACTCATGAGATTTTGATAAAACTTGAAGCACTTGGGGTTACCAGGTAGCTCAAGGGATTTTGACAAGGACTTGAACACTTGAGTTTCTACCAAGGAGTTCAAGGAACTTGGAAAAGAGATTTGACAAAGGACCAAAACCATTTTGAAAAGATAGGATAAAATTTTGCTTTATGCAAATAAGCCCTAAACTCTACTTAGCCAAATATGCATGTAATGATAGGATCCACTCATATTTACATAAAAGTGAAACTTGCCAATACAATTCAAAATGTATTGACCCTTGTGGCTGTAACTTGTAATGTTGCAGGTTGATTGTTTTATTATATGAAGATTGTTTGATTGACTAGGACTACAAAGTCTACAACCAACATCTGCCTGTGGCACTTTGAAGATGAAGGACCCATGACTATGTTTATTCCGCTGTAATGTAATGTAATAGCCAAATGAGCTATGTATGATGTAATAAAATTATGTGATTCCTGGTTATAAAGTTATAATATGACCCTTGTATCTTGATATTACATCTTAACTGTGGATGCTAGCTATTGATCCAGGGACTAGCATTGTAAAACACAGGAGGGATCTACCATATTGGGTAGGGACCTCTACAGGCCATGATTGTGATTATATTTGATGTATGCAATGTTCCTTATTGTAAGTTGGCAACCGGCAGGAGCCATATGGTTGTCTTTAAATTCTGTTAAGACCCGCGCATCTATTCAAAGTAGTTGTAATAGTTGATGCTGGTGGAAGACAACCATGAAGCGGCGCCATTGACCTTGACGCCACACCGGTGATGATGGAGATCATGTTCGTGCTTGAAGATGGAGATCGGAAGCACAAGAAGAAAGGCCATATCATATCACATATTATGAATTGCATGTGATGTTAATCCTTTTATGCATCTTGTATTGCTTAGTTCACGGCGGTAGCATTATAAGATGATCCCTCAAGCACACAATTTCAAGTTTTAAAGTGTTCATCCTTAGTAAGCACCGTTGCTAAAGCTCGTTGTTTCGAAGCACCACGTGATGATTGGGTGTGTTAGATTCTGCGAGTGTATACAACGTGAGCAAACCAGATTTTCTCATGCGGAAGCTAAGGTTTGATCTTGACGAGCCTAGCATGTACAGACATGGTCTCGGAACACGGATCACCGATAGGTAAAGCATGAGTCATATAGTAGATATGATGAACATGTTGATTGTTCGCCATTGAAGCTACATCAACTCTCATGATGATCGGTTTTGATGTGGTGGATTTAGTTCGTGTGATCACTAAAACAATGTGAGGGATATTGTTTTGAGTGGGAGTTCAACAGCAATATGATTAAAAGTTGGACACTATTTATCATAAATTAAATCAAAGTGAATTTGCATAGTTGTTGTAGTCATTGGCATCCGTTTACCACCTTGCGCTTAGTTTTAATTGAGATGATAGAACTATAGAATTCTGGTTAGTTACTTTATGAACTGGTATCGTATTGTTTTGAAGTGTTAATCTAAAGTTTAAAAGTCCTACTACAAACTTTCAGTTAGTTACGGTTACTCCATGAAGTTTAATAATTGGTATTAACACAAGAGTGACAATTCCAATGTTAGTGTATAATTATCATGTTAGTCTCCATGATTCTTGATATTCGAAAGATAGTTTCAATATCAAGGTAATCTAGGAGTTGAAAGAGTTCTTTCAGAAACCATGATGTGTGGAAGATATTGTGATATCTGAAACGAAGTTTTGGTTGTAACATGATAGAGTATAATATGGCAAAAGTCATGTTCTCATATTTGATGAGAATTTGCAAAAAGGTTGGAGACGCTGGTCGTCTTAATCCTCCAAAAGGTTTTGGAGAGAAACATTATACTCGTGATTCACCGTTATAAGCTAAAGGTAGCTTGATCATGGATGATTCTATGATAAGGGTGAATATTTGATGTAGGTAAAATGTTTACTACACCAAGAGATCACTAAAGAAAGGAATTTGAAAGAACACCAAACATTTGATAATGGTAATCTACTTCAAAGTGCAAGTCCAAAGACATTGGTATGTAACTATACACGCTTTGGAATATGTGGCATGTGTATGGCTCCACTATTGATGTTGATAGATTCTTTCAAACAAAAAAGAAATACTGAAAGAGAATCTCATGAATATATGGCAGAAAAGAAAAGACTTGAATTGTTCAGTTTAGGTATATAAAGGATATACGTGTTATGGATATATTCTTTGCTTGTTAAATAATGTGGTTCTTAAGTATTGGATACTGAATTTGTTGGTATGAATCGTCATATGAAACAAAAGAATTCATGTACTACAATGGCCTAAGTAACTAGCAAAATAATATGTGATGATGTTCATCGAGAACAAATAAAGGGTTATTGTGCTGCTCGTTAAACATCAAAGCTTGCCTTCAAGATTTGTTTTATCAGGTATTATGAGAACAAAAGGGTTGTTCAAATAATTGACGTAATCCATAAAAGATGGATGATTCACAAATCTCGTTGGAGAAATCACATCCATAAAACTAGTGCTAAATATGTCGAAAGACAAATTGATTGAAAGATCACTTAGGAAGTGACATCGTCGTTTAAATTATATTGAAAAGAAAACATGAAGAAACTCCATGTGGATGGAATTTTGGAGTCTATTTGATTTTGATCAAATGACGCTTGTGAAACTTTCCTAGAGATAATTAAAACTTCGTTCATAGGCCAAAAGGGAACGAATGACTAGCTTATTAGAACTTGTACATATTATTGTACAAAGTCCATTATGTGTAGCCAAGAGCGATGGATTTCAACTTCATATGCTTTCTCCGAAAATTTGAGTGAATATATGAATATTTACTTAATAAGGATGAAGTATGAAACATTTGAAAAGTTCAAAGACTTTCAAGATGAAGTGCAAGATCATTGTAACAAGAATATAAATAGTTTATGATAAGATCATAAAGGAAGATATTTTGAGTTACAAGTTTAGCAAAATACCTAAGATTTAAGGAATCGTTCCGTAGATTTACATGTCCCGAAACACCATAAGAGTATGGAGCGTTCGAGATATGTAATTAAACCTTGTTTGACATGGTAAGATCGAAGGTGTAATTCATAAAACTGCCATTATATTTTAAAGATTAAAAGCTTTAGTGACTACCGTTTTTCCACTGAAAAGAGCTCCATCATAATCCGTTGAAATGACACCATATGTTATGGTTTGGGATAAAACCCAAGTTGTCCTTTCTTAAACATTGGTATGCTATGCATAAGAAAGATGTTTGCAACCAAAGTCGGATGAACCTGTCTTTGTATGTTATTTTGAATAACTGTTAAGTAAACCTCCATAACATCGGAGACAAAAGTGTTTGTCACTTAGAACGTCAAGTTTCTTTGAGAAGGAATTTTTCGTGAAAAGATAAGTGGGAGGACAATAGAACTTTGATAAGGTTAAAAGAACCTTAGCTATATGTGCAAAGTTGCGCAGCGCCGAAAAGTGTTCCGGAGGCAGCAACAATGCTCATGGCTCACATGCCTCAAAGGTTGTGGTTACGAAGGTCAAAGTTTCTATTGAACCAAGTAGGTCGAGTAAGCAATCAAATACCAAGATTTGAGGGTTGAATCATTATTTGAGAATAATGAACGTACTACATGCAAAGAAGCGATGATGGGCCCTGACTCCGTAAAATGGCTTGAAGCCATAAAATCCGTGATAGTTCCATACACGAGAAATCAAGTTTTGAACTTGAAGGACCCTCGAGAAAGGTGTAAGACCTTACAGTTGTGTTTGGATCTATAAAGAAATAGACATAGATGTTTCACATCTATGAAATAGTCGACATGTTGGGAAAGAGTTCACAACAATGCTCAAAGGTTGACTATGACAAGATCTGATCTTTCATAGCGATATTTAGTCTAGACGGATTAATGTAGCAACCACTACATATAATTTTGTTATGTGGTAGTTGAATAAACAAAACAAGTTCTTCTAATAGAATTGTTACCTAGGACATGTGCATAACACGGTCCATAGGGTTTTGTTAATTCAAAGGATGCTAAAAGCATATAAAAACTTCAATGGTTGAAGTGAGCATCGCGGAGTTGGAATCTTCACTATGATGAAACTGTTAAAAGAGTTTAATTTCATCAGAGACAATGAAGATGCTTGCATTTGCAAGAAATTAAGTGGGAGCGCTAAGACATGTTTCTAATACATTATGTAGAAGACATATTGTTGATTGGAAATGATGTATCTTTTATTGACACAAGATAAGAATTTCATCTCGATGAAAGGCTTAGGCAAAACCCAAATATTTGGCATCAATAGACGCTAATATGGTTGTGCCAAAAGTACATAGATGATATATTGAATGAGTTCAATATAGAAACTACAAGAAAGGTTCTTGTTGCACAGAAAGGATTGAATGAGTTCAATATTGATGATATATTCAAGTGTATTGACACTTGGTAAGTGAAACAAAGATTCAAGTATAGATTGATACTTGATGTATGAAATCACAAAGAGTATTTATAACAATCATGTTGTGATATGTACAAATCCAGATATGTCCTATGCTCTAAATGTTATGATTATATACAAGAATGATTCATAAGATGATTATTGGACGATAGTAAAGATATTCTTATGATCTTGTAAAAGAACTAAGAATATATTATTTTGAAGAAGTGACAAATAGATGGTTAGTTCATTGTAAATGAATTACATTGATACTAGTTTTGTCACAAAGTACAAATTAAGTTTATCTCAATCTAAACTAAGGGTGGCACAATGTGATGGAAAGTAAGTTCCATAATGGATTTGGATGAGTTCCAAAGTTAAGAAATTGTGACAGATACTACAACAAAAGGACTAAGTATATAACTGCTATTATAGCAGCTAAAGAGGGCATTTGTGTCCATTAGTTTGTTATCAAACTAGGTGTAGTTCATATCGGTATAATACTATGAAGATATATTGTACGACAATGTTATCAACATGTTTTAAACCCCAAAGAACTAAAGGTCTCACCAAAGGACCAAATTTATACAAAGCCATCTCATTAGAGAATGAGTGATGCGTAGAGACGCAAAGACATGCAATTACACACGGACCTGGAAGTGTCAGATCCGGAGATCAGTTGACCACTAGCAATCGTGTACATACGACACCAGAAAGCCATAGGTGTTGAATACACAAAGGTTTGAAACTAGATTATTGACTCTAGTGCAAGTGGGAGACTGTTGGAGATATGCCCAAGAGGCAATAATAAAGTGGTTATTATCATATCTTCATACTTATGATAAATGTTTACATACCATGCTATAATTGTATTAACCGGAAACATTAATACTTGTGTGATTTGTAAACATAAAAGAGTCCCTAGTAAAGCCTCTTGTTAAACTAGCTTGTTGGTTAATATATGATCATGGTTTCCTGATCATGAACATAGAGATGTTATTAACAACAGG
The DNA here is from genome assembly GCA_910589765.1 of Avena atlantica. NCBI lineage: Eukaryota > Viridiplantae > Streptophyta > Magnoliopsida > Poales > Poaceae > Avena > Avena atlantica. Next base: position 484,068,023 of record OU342739.1, on the reverse strand, counting down.
GTCATATCATTAGGAGAATGATGTGATGGACATACTCCTATAGTTAAGCGTAGCATAAAGATCAAGTCATTTAATATAGTTCATTTGCTATAAGCTTTCTGATACATAGTAACCTAATTCCTTCGACCATGAGATCATGCTTATCACCATCACCGGAAGGATGCTTTGATGACATCAAACACCACACCATAACTGGGTGGCTATAAAGGTGGCATTGAGTGTTCGAAAAGTATGGGTTGAAACACATGGATCAAGAGTGAGATTTGTCCATCCATATGACGGATAGATATACTCTGGGCCCTCTCGATGGAATGTCATCAAATTAGCTTGCAAGCATGTGACTGGCTCACAAGGGATCACATACCACGGGAACGAGAAAAGAGTACTTATCGGTAACGAGGTTGAACTAGGTATGCAGAGATACCGACGATCAAAACCTCGGATAAGTAAACTATCGTGAGACAAAGGGAAATTGGTATCATATGTAAGTGGTTCATTCGATCACAAAGTAATCGTAGAAATATGTGGGAGCCATATGAATTTCCAGATTCCTCTATTGGTTATTGATTGGAGAAGTGTCTCGATCATGTCCGCATAATTCACGAACCGTAGGGAGACACACTTAAGGATTCGATGTTGTTGTGTAGTTATGGAATGATGAGTAAGAGACCGAATGTTGTTCGGAGTCTCGGATGGGATCCGGGATATCACGAGGAGATCCGGAATGGTCCGGAGAATAAGATTCATATAAGGAAAGTCCTGTTTCGGAGTTCGGGAATGGTTCCGGTGTTTTCATCGGGAATGTTCTAGAAGGTTCCGGAATGTCCGGCACTCCGGAGGGGAAGGGTACATGAATGTGTCATAACAAGTTGGAATGATTGCATCATGTACTAGGTGTCATCGCTGAACAAAATAAAGGGTTTAATCGAATCCTAGTTTGAAAAGTCAAACGCCAATTTGAAAAGTCAAACGGCTATTTTGGGAAGTGGAGGGAGAGAAGGAAACCTGGGAAGAGAAGGTTTCCCTTCTCTCCTCCAAACCACCGGCCAGCAAGGGAGTTGGGGGGGGGGACTCGGCTAGCCCTAGCCGCCCCTCCCACCTATAAAAGAAAGGGAGGGGCGCCCCCTCTCCCTACACCTTGTCCCTTAGCCGGCGCCCCTCTAAACCCTAGGCCAGCCGCCGCCCCCTTCTAGATGCGGCTGCCCTAGAGCTCCTCTAAACCGCCGTCTAGCTAATCCCTAGCTGCTGGTTGCTCTAAACCCCTTGGTGTCTCTAAACCCTAGATCGCCAAGGCCTCTCTCATAGTCCACCATACTCGCTCCGGCTTAAGGCGAAGCCCTGTGAGATCTCCCCTCTACTTCCGGTACCACGCCGTCGTGCTGCCGGAATCGCGAGGAGAGTGCTACAACCTCCGCTGCCTGCTGGAACAAGGGAGAGGAAGGTCTTCATCGAGTACCGAACGTCTGCCCGACTACGGAAGAGCTGCCGGAACGCAGCGCTGGAAGGATCGTCTATGCGATCTTGAGATCGGAAGTGTACGACTACATCACCCACGAGAATCTGCTCTCGTTAACCGCTTTGGAATCTTTGAGGGTGAGTTCCTCTATCGACTCGTTGCTACAATCTAGTAGATAGATCTTGGCTTGTTTGTTTGTATGCGGTAGAAATTTTTTGTTTTCCATGCTACGAACCCCTACAGCGACAGCCGCTTTAGCCCTCTCGTTTGTCGAGCTCGCCTCTGCCTTCGCAGCCCTGAGCTCTCGCTCCAGCTCCGTCACTCGCTTCTCCGTCGAGGTCAAAGACGACTAGACAGCCATCAAGTCGCGGGGAACAAACCCTCGCGAGCCTTCGCCATCATGGCCGAGTGACCCTCTGCAGCAACGTGAGTGTGAGTATAAAATCAGAAACAAGACGGTTGTGGGAAAGGGCACCTCGAAGACCTACCGGCAGTTGCTTGCAGTTGTTTGTTCACCTCTTGCACGGAGCGGAATTCTTTCTCTAGACGCTCCTTGGCGGCCAATCGCTCCGCCGACTCACGCTGGAGGCCCTACATAGACATGGAAAACGTTAGCAAACTTTGAAGAAATTCCTAAGTGCCTAGCCGCTGAAATTCAACGACTAGCCGCTCGGGGACTGGATATTGCAAATTTTCCTAAGTGCCTAGCCACTAAAACACAGCGACTAGTCACTCGGGGACTAGACATTGAAAAACAATAAGAATCTACTCGCTGAAATTTAGCCACCAGATCCTCGGGGACTGTACATACCTGGAATAGCCGCACCCAGCATACTATGCAGCTCGACCGCATCCACCGACGGGAGCACAAGAGGTGTGCGCCCGCGACGCTGCTCGACTTTCCAGCCTAGAACTTCGAGCGCCTGGGCCGACTGCACCGACGTACTCACGGTGGAGGCCTTCGCCACAAAGCGAGGTAAGGTCGCCACCGCCTCTACCGCATCACTCGTAGACGGGCCCGCCGCCCCGACCAATGTTGCAGGCTCCACCTGCTGTGAACCCACATCCACTACGGCCTCCACGGCCACATCCGCTCCAATCGGAGCCTCACTAGGGGCGTCGATTGGCTCATCCGAGATTGTGACGACCTTGTCGCCCTTCACCTTCTTCGCGCCCTCAGCAGGCGCCTCGGAGTCATTGTCCTTCCTCTTCTTGGAGGGATCAGCCTCCGCCCCTGTGGTGCCTACTAGAACTTTGGCCACAAAGGGGTGACCGATCTTCTTCACGCTAGTCCTGCAAAACAAAGTCAGCAGCGATCTCGCCCGACAAATACAAGCCAATAACTCAAAAGAATACGTCAAAACAATTACTTGGCGACTGGGATGAAGCGCAGGCTGGTGTGGATATGTGCCGGCTTCTCCAACTCTGGGCCCAGTTTCCGGCTAAGGCCCGTATTGAACAGGCTCAGAGCCCACGATATGGAGGGCTTCTTCGAGGACGAGGCCACGGCAGGAAGCTCCCCTCCGGTAGACGCGGCTGCCTCCCTCAATGGTGACGCCCCCGCGGGTGGAACGGCCCCGAGAACGGTGACTGCAGGGAAGGGCGGTGGAAGCGATGCCAATGTCACCTCATCTTCCACCATGGTCGCGCTGGCTGCCATAGTCGCCTGCGCTGGCATGCTGGCCCCGGCCTCGTCGGTCGCGCTAGTCGCTTCGGAGATAGTCGCGGATCAAGGCAGCGACACCGCTTTGGATGCCCCTTCTTCTTCTTCGGCGATTTCTTCTTCGACGGCGTAGCCACGCGCTGTGAAGTGTGTTCTAGGGCCTCATCGTCGCCCCCATCATGAGCCTTGAGGATATTGCTGGCGTCGAGCTCGTGCTGCCGTTGCCCGCGGGTCTTCTGAACCGCGGGTGCGGCAACCTCTACGGCTTGGTCGTCATCATCATCATCGTCATTGTCGCCTCTGACATTGCCCTTGTCGGAGGAGGACTCGCTCTTGTCCTCAACGGACTCGTTCGAGTTTTCGTCATCAGGGGGTGGAAGCCAACCTTCCACCACTTGGAACAGCTACGCAAATAGAGCACAATCAGTAAAGGCGCGACTGGATTTATGCGACTGCGAAATGGACAAGGAAGAGTGGACTTACCGGTGGCGCCTTGCGCTTCATGGTGTACGGGGCAATCCGGCCTTCGGGTCAAGGTATTCCGCATCAGTGATCTTCTTCAGCACGAGGGCGTAATCGTCGGCGCTCCACTCGGCGGTGCATGACTTGGTCGTGTCGTCCTTGCCCATGTACTCGTACATCCAGTGGGCACGGCTGGCCAGAGGCACCAGCCGCCGCCCGAGCCAGTAGTTGTACAGGTTGATGGTTTGAAGGCCGTTCTTCTTCAGTTGACGAATCGTCATCAACATCTCGTTGACCACCATTGCCTGGTCGAGCAGAAGCTTGGCGACTTGAAGCCGGCGTGGCTCGGGCCGGCCGGTGGAGTACATCGGAAGCGCCACCTCGCCGTCCGGCATTGATTCGCTGACGTAGAACCAATGCTTCTTCCACTCGTTCGCCGCCTTCTTCGGCAGCATGAGGTCGAGAAAGGAGGCCTTGGACTTCAGCTGGAAGGTGAGGCCGCCCGCAGCTAGCACCGGGCCACCTGCCCCTTCGCGTCCGACCCGCCCATGGAATAGTTCCTGCCACAAGGGGGAAGTACGGGCGGAGACCCAGATAACACTCGCAAAACGCCACGAAAATGGCGAGTTGCTCGATGCTATGTGGCCCCAGATCCGATGGTTGGATGCCGTAGTACGAGCAGAAGCGGCAGAAGAAGATCGAGGTGGGGAAGTCGAGCCCCCTCTCGAGATGGCTGGTGAAGCAAATGAACTCCCCAGCGCGCGGATTCGGCTACACTTCTCCGGACACGGGGATTTGCCATATCTCAGCGCAGAGAACTCCCGCGTCCTCAAACGATTTCAGCAGCACCTTCATGCACTTGGATCTCCCCCGCAGATCTTTCAGTGGCGCCATCAATCGGAGGATCTGAGGTTACGGGGTCACGGCAGAATCGCTGGATCGCTCTGACTCGCTCTGGAGGGGATGAAATATTGGGAAACGCGCGAGGTCGGAGGAAATGTGGGGAATGATCGCTCCTCGCCCATCACTCTCCCTATATAGCGGTTGGTGCCCTCCATTTTTGGGGAGCCGTTACCGCACGGTGATTACACCGATATTACCGTTGGATTATCCAACGGCTAGTTTGACCAGATTGACGGTCCAACTTCATCTAGTCGAATCGCCAGCCATAGCGACTCGACCACTTGCCGACCCGTTCGCCTTAGCTGCGATTCAATTGCTCGCCGACTATTCGCCAGATTGGCGATTCGACTGATCGCCATTATTGCGACTAAGGAAACATGCCAAAGATTATTTATTTCCCTAAAGGAGTCCACCGCCGATTCGACTAGGCGTCCAAATTGGACCCGAATACTCCGACTACCAAAGAACACCTGTGACGAATCAACGACGGCCTTAGGGACTACTGATGGGGATATGCCGAGTGGGGTATACCCAGCAGGACGTTTCCTACTGGCCCATCCTGCCAGTGAGTGGGTCTGCAGGATGGCGACTGGGGACCCAAGAAGAAGTTAGGCGACTGGAAGCTGAAGGCCCAAAAGCGTAGCTAGGCCCTGTCGGATTAGGTCAAACGCCCTCCGAGTCCTTAACCAACTCGGTTGTACATCTGTAAACCCTAGAGAGGTGACCCTATATAAACCTCCCAAGGGCACACATAGAACTTACGTTCCATCATACACCCCCTGCGACTCGCCGCCGAGCTCGCCCTTCTACTCTCTCATCAATACAATCTAGCAGGAGTATGTCTTTACCCTCCGGGGGCCGAACCTGGGTAAAACCCTGTGTCTTTGCCCTCATCTCGCACCGCAGATGGTTGGCCGCCCTTGCCCCTTGTTCTACTACTCGCTGCCGATTGCAGCATTTGCCGTGGCCATTCCCACGACACATACAAGTTTATGTTATCTTCTATGATGATATTGATGTACTATCATATGCATGCACACATGTGTTGGGGGATACACAAGGTTGTCACTATTGTATGATGATAGGAGGAGGGATAGTCGGAGTTGACAAGAACCGGACCACAATTTTTTGATATGCATGTTATATTAATTCATGGTTAATTAACGAGGGTATTATCATAGGGACCTTAGATCTAAATGTGGTGGTTGAACTCTATGTCTTAATAATTCCCTTGTTTGTACTTAATTGGCCTTCGGATCAATCACCAGTGGTGTATTTGCTCATAGACAATTTTCTCCATTGTCAAGTGTGAGTGTATATTACTGGTACGCGAGGAGAGAAGCGATCAGGCGGAAAACACCAAAAACCATCTAGAGTTGTATCCTTCTCGCCGGCGCCGACGATGGTCTGCTCCGTCTCCGGTGGCCTTGGAGCCTAGGATGTGTGATGGACCACGGCCTCTGATACGTCGGAAACATATCTATCATTTTTGATGCTCCATGCTTGTTTAGTATCTAATTTGCTTTTCTTTGTCTACACTTTGAGGTGCTTTTTACATTTTTTCTGGTACTAACCTATTAACAAGTTGCCACAGTGCCAGTTGCCTGTTTTTTGATGTTTTTGGTTCCAGAAAAGTTAGTAAAGAAATATTCTCGGAATTGGACGGGACAAACATCAAAGTCAATAACTTTTCGTGGGGAAAAAGAAGTCCAGAGGGGAGCTGGAGAGGCGGGCTAGGGCGCCCAGACCCCCCTAGGCGCGGGTGGGCCCTGCCCCGCACCTAGGCAGGGTGTGGGGCCCCTGGCCGCTGCCTCGTCCTCCCCCTTCTCCTATAAGAAGCCCCCGATGCAGAAACCCTAAGTACCCGATCAAATCTCCACGAAACCTTCTGTAGCCGCCGCCATCGTTGTCCCTAAATCAGGGGGATCTGAAGTTCTTCCCAACACCCTGCCAGAGGGTAGATCATCCCGGAGGCCTTCTCTCCGGTATATGCATGAGTAGTTCCACCTTGGACATGGGTCCATGTAGTAGCTAGATGGTTGTATCTCCTCCTTGTGCTTTCATGTATAGATCTTGTGAGCTCCGTTCATGATCAAGATCTAATCTATTTGTAATCATGCATGTTGTGTTTGTGGGGATCCGATGGATATTGATATTATTATGTTGGTTTGATTAATGGTTTTGTCTTTATGATTCTATCATGTCTGTGTTGTTTGTGATCTTGCATGCTCTCCATTGTTAGTAGCTATCTTGGCTAAGCAGTTGCTAGTGACTCCAAGAGGGGGTATTTATGCTCGATAGTGGGTTCATGCCTCTAGTTTCCAAGGGAAGTGACATAAATCTCTTCGGTTGTAGATGTGCTATTGCTACTAGGGATAAAACAACGGTCTCTTGTTCATGGAACATGTGGACTGTTTACCTTACACACTTTGCTTAAAGCAGTTGTCTGTTGCTCGCAACTTAATACTAGAGGGGGATCGGATGATAACCTGAAGGTGGACTTCTAGTCATAGATGCAGTTGGATAGCGGTCTATGTATATTGTTGTATTTCCCAATCAAATCTCATAGGATCTTTCTGACTAGTAATTGCATTGTTATGCCTTGCTTAGTTTATGTCAATTGCCCTGCTATAATTTGTTTACCCTTCATGTCATGTTGTTTATCTAAGAAGAGCACCTCTAGTGAACTATGGACCCTGGTCCAATCTTTACCATTGATACATCTTCCATCGTTACTTGTTTACTTGCTGCAAACCATTACCTTCCACACAATACGTTTAATCCTTTGTTACAGTAAACCGGTGAGCTTGACAACATCACTGTTCGTTGGGGCAAAGTCTTGAGTTTGTGTTGTGCAGGTCTCCGCGTTGCTTGCAACACATGTGTGAGGTTTCCTTCCTCCTACTGGTTAGATAACCTTGGTTTCTTACTGAGGGAAAACTTGCTGCTGTGCTGCTTCACACCTTGCTCTTGGGGTTCCCAATGAAGCGCTCCTACATCAACTCAGCACTGCATCAAGCTTTTCTGGCGCCGTTGCCGGGGAGGCTAAGGACGTATTCACTAGGGGAGTCCTCCACTTCCTTTCTCTTTACTTTGTTTCTTTTGCTTGGTTTTGTTTGCCTCTTTCCAAAAAACCCAAAAAAATAGTCTAGCTTGGTTTGCTTTCTTTATTCAAAAACTCCAAAAAATTAGTTCCCACTTTGGTTTCTGGTCTGTTATTGCCTTGCTTGGTCATGATTTCTATCAATGGATGGTTTCTTTGAAACTAGTTCTTATTGGCAAGGTGGGTTCACGGAGGAACAGAAGTATTATTATAAGGAACACCGTTTGTCACAAAAAGGGAAACACCTATGGGAACAAATTGATAGGTTGAATACTATTGCTAGAGATGTGTGCTCTATTTATACTGTTACTTATTGCTTTGATAAAGCTTGTTGTTGCAGGAGTTATAAACACCTACCCTTTTAATGTGAGTATAATGATAATGTTACCATATCTTCTAATGTTAAAAAATTATGATTTTCATGATGTGGAACAAATTGAAGAATTTATTGCCTTCAAGGGTGCATTTAAACTTGCCAGTTTGCTTGAAAATACTGATGATGCACCTTATGAATCTGAAGTTTATGAGATACTTAAATTTTTCTTTGATAATTACAGGGAAGAAAATGGCTATATCCTTGAATATTTTAATAGACGCTTTCCACAAATGGAAGAGACTAATGCCTTGCAGGAGCCTATGGGAGAAGAAATTATTGAAACTGGAAGCTCATTAGATGAAAAAGAGGAGGAGAGTGATGAAAAAAAGGAGGAAGAATGGATTACCTACCCATGCCTACCTTCTAATGAGATAACTCTTTATCCCTCACATTATTTTATTGTCCCCCATGCTTACCAAAGGAGGATGAATGTTATGTTCCTGTGGATCCTTTTGAAATATCTACTCTGGGTAAAACCTGTGAAGGTTTTAATCCCACTATTTTTGAGCTTGATAGAAATTATGTGTTTGTAGCTCATGAAAAGTCTGCTTTATGTGATAGTTATATTGTTGAGTTTATTCATGAGGCTACTGAAAATTATTATGAGAGAAGAAAATATGGTTATAGAAGTTTTCATGGTACTGAAACACCTCTCTATGTGTTGAAAGTTTTGAATTTACTCTTGTTTTATCTTCCTATGGATGTCACTTTGTTCTTTGAGAATTTATTTTCTTACAAGATTCCTATGCATAGGAAGTGGGTTAGACTTAAATGTGTTTTGAATTTGCTCCTTGATGCTCTCTTTGACTTCAATTCATAATTCTTATGTGAGCATCTTCTCAAGCTATTGTGCCTAACTTAAAGGCGTTAAAGAAAAGTACTTGTTGGGAGATAACCCAAGAGTTTCCTTGAGTCTTGGAAGTTATTACTTCAGTAATAACCTCTCCTTATCCTTTTTGTTTGCTTTTTGTGCCAAGAATGACCTCTAATGAGAGGGAAGTAAGATTTGGAGAGTTGTTGTCCCGAAACAGATTTCTGTCCTCCACAAAAAAATCGCGAGGAGTCTCTGTAACTCGGATTGAGCTCAAAATTTACAAATAAATCCCCCAGTATGTTATCTAACTTCATTAGTTCAAAACTTTTTGATTTGAGCAACATAAGATGTTTGAAAAAATCGGTTCTACCTGCTGGTCTGTTTTGACAGATTTCTGCCATTATTTGCATTTGCTTCTTATTGATTCCTTTTTGGGTTCTTTTTGGAAATTGAGCTTTTTGAAGGAGTTACTACAAGTAGCTTGTGTTTTTAGTGAAAATCCTTGCTATTCCAAAGCTTTGCCAGAGGTCTAATATCTTTTGAATACACTAATGTTGCTAATGAAGATTGTGTGAAGTTTTGTATGAAGAAAAAAATTCAGGTGTAGAGAGAGAATGATGCAATGAGATGAAGAATGGACAAAAGCTCAAGCTTGGGGATGCCACCATGGTGTCACCCCAAGAAATATCCAAGAGTTACAAGCATCAAAGCTTGGGGATGCCCAAGGCATCCCCTTCTTCATTAATAAAAAGCTCAAGTTTGTCTAGACACTTCGTTTTTATTGTTTCATGCACAGTTATGTTGTTCTTGGAGCGTCTTAGTTTTCGTTTGCTTTGCTTAGTTTGTTTAGTTTGCTAAAGTAGTTTGGACCCCCGTTCTTGCTGTGTTATTTTGCAAATAAGTTGCTTGGTGTTGGAAAGGAGTAGTAAGTTCTTGCTTGTAAGTGCAAGAGGAGCTTGCATTGACTATGACTTAGACTTTAGCATGACATGCTAGGTGTTGTTTTGACCTTATGCTTAGTGATTATTGCTGTAGCATGTATTGTTCCAAACAATTGGGATTGCTTAGCGTGCCTTGAAGAAATTATGTGTTGTTTTAGCATGCAAAAGCATAGTATTGTGGTATTCTCCCTTGAGGTTTGTTTGGGTTGACTTGGCACATGCTCACACCATGTTATGACTTCCACAAGTCACCATAGCCTCTATGATCATTTAGTCCTTGACTTGTAGTACCACTCTATTCCTTGATTAGTAATGCTTTGTTGCTCTGCATGATTATGGCCATTATTGCTCTCTTAATTGGTTGCTCCTAGTCTTTTGCTAGCCTCCACTTGTATGAGTAAGTTCTACTCATGCTTCCAACTCCCAAGAAACCAAGTTTTTCCAAAGTGTCCACTATAAACTCCTATGCATGGTGTGTTACACCATTCCAAGTATATTCTTGTTTTCAGCTATCTTCCAATTAAAAACTATATTTTTATGTGAAAACTTAGTGATTAAAGCCCTCACAAACTTGATGGCACACTTTATATTCCTTGCCCCTAATGAACTTGAACCATTGTGTCATCTATGTTGTATATGCTTGCATTTATACGTTGGAATTAGCAGAACCGTGCTATCACGGGGAATGTTTTCAACATTGCACTTGTACTTTATACTCAGTTGATATCATGCTCTTTTGTCTATGGATGTCACCGGTGTGAAATAAAGAGGGAACTTGTAAGTCCATGGAGTTTGTATCCCGTGTTAGAGAAACGCCTAGGCCGCTAGCCTAAGCCATGCCTAATCATGGTAGAAACTTGCAGCATCACCATAGTGACATCTATGAAGCATTCTTCTTATAAAAAAGCGACACATTGAGAAAAGAGGAAAGAGAGAAAAAACACCATATTCCCATGGTAAACAAGAAGATTGCTGAGATGCTTATTGTCTGCTTGCCTTGTCATTTTGGTTATGGGATAGCTCCTGTACCATGTGCAAGGGGTACCTCATTGGCGGTTCTCAATGATATGCAAATACTTACAATGACAAGAACTTACAGGTGACTAAAGTTGAGTAGCATGAGGTGTGGCCCTCGTATTCAAGGGACTTGAGATTGCCAACTTATACTTCGTCAAGCATATACTCCATATTTGTTCACTTTAACCTTAATCACTTCAAGATGCTTATGATAGGGGCAATGGGGGCTGAAAGCTAACAAGTACCATAATTTTTGGAAGCTCTTTTTGAAACTTGAAATACCTGCTTCCTTTATAAAAGGCCTTTCTTCTACCACTATTGAGTCTCCATCTTCTACCTTTAGGCACCATTAAGAGAGCATAGTTGTCATTCTGTGTGCAGTGTTCCAAAGCTTATTGATTGATGCATATTGTGATATTACTTGCTCTTATGCTATTTGTTTCTAGTCACCCTTATGAACTTTGAAGGTGTCCTATGCATCTATTTGCTACTCTATGAGGGATAAGCTGATTGCCACTATGCTATGTTTTCTGTATGTGAAACAAACAAACATTTTTCAATGCATGTTATTCATGATCTTTGTTTGTAGCTTGTCATATTACATGCATAGTTACTATGTACTATTGTTAGAACTCCATCTTTCATGCACATGTTTAGAGTTCTTTAGTCCTAGCTTTCAATGCTTGCAAATGGTTGGATCTTTATTGTGAGGGTGCATGTCGCCTCAAAAATTATTCTTTTTATCACTTACCTACTCGAGGATGAGCGAGAGTTAAGCTTGGGGATGCTTGATATGTCGGAAACATATCTATAATTTTTGATGCTCCATGCTTGTTTAGTATCTACTTTACTTTGTTTTGTCTACACTTTGAGGTGTTTTTTACATGTTTTCTGGTACTAACCTATTAACAAGTTGCCACAGTGCCAGTTGCCTGTTTTCTGCTGTTTTTGGTTCCAGAAAAGTTAGTAAAGAAATATTCTCGGAATTGGACGGGACAATGTAAGACCCCTCCTTTGTAAAGGAAAAAGGATCCCTGTGATTGCAATGCTAGTCCCTGGATCAATGCTAGCATCCACAGTTTAAGATGAAGTACACAGATACAAAGGTCGTTTATTACATTCATTCCAGAGATAAAACATAGTCTTTTACAACTCAGGGCCAAAGGCCTAATACAAGAGTTTATGGAATAAGTAAATAAACACAAGTCCTCATCTTCATGTGCCACAGGCAAGCATGTTGAGTGTAGACTCATGACTCCTAATCATCATCGGAGTAACCTGCAACATCACAAGTTACAGCCACAGAGGGTCAATACTTTGGAATAGTATTGGCAAGTGATACCTTAGTAAATTTTAAGTGGACTATAGTACTATATGCATTTGGCTGAGTGTAGCTTGGCTTGCTTTGCTTGAAAATAGGTTTTTCCTATTAGTTGAAATCACTAAGTTTTTCTTTGTTAAAAACTTTCCCAAGAAACCACCAATAGACATTGGGGTCCTTCACCCTTGTTCACCCACAAGTTTTACTTAGAAGTTGGAGTGATGAGATTCTTGTAGCTTCCATGTCTTGATGCTCAAATTGTCCATTTCCATGGACTTGGCTAAGTACTTAGATTTTCCATCTGCAGAGGTTGTGCACTTTCCCCACCAGACTTGGTTTCCCAAGACAGTACCTTTCAGAAGCCTTTCCTTAGTCAAATGGACGCGTTCCAACCTATCATCCCACTACCACCAACTGTCCAAATGACTAAGTTCTAGCAACCTGTATGATCAAGGCAGAGCCCATATTTCCAAGTGGTTGCATTGTAAGCTTTCTCAACACTTGGCCTCCAAATCCCTTTGTGCCTGGGTGGCATACCACAAGTGAGATACACAAGCCAAATCCATGGCCTTGTGTAACCACTCAACCAAAAACCACCATTCAAGTCCCATTCCACCCAGGAAGTTCATTTACTTAGTTGTTTTATTAAGAAAAGCATGAGTCCCAAAGGACTTAGAATTATTTCACCATAACATGTGTATACTTTACCAACCCTTGTTTTCTACTAGCTAGGCTAAGCATGGCATAGTAAATTAACTTAGGAAAATTCCCTAGCAATTCTACAATTCTACACTACATAGGATTTCCCAACAAAGCATTTGGCAAAAGTAGCATGCAAGACTTAGCAAAAATAATTCTAATGCTTATTCAAAATAAAGGGTGGAAATATCATGAAGTATCACTTGCCTTGGTAATGGGGAGAGTAGCACTCTTCACAATCACATTCACTAGCAAAATCTACACAAAAATTTGTAGCATACAATTACACACAATTTATATACAAGCAAAAATATGAATGCATGCATGCAAGAATTTACTAAGTGATGATTTTGAAAACCCTACCAAGCAAGTGCATGATACATAATCATAACAAGTCACAAAGTTTGCTAACTGAACTTATTTAGCCCTAAAACAATTTGCTAAACTAAAACTATACTCAAATTGGACCTAAACATGTTTCTATATAAAAAGTCATTTTAACAGTTACTATTTGTTAAACACATTGAATATTCAGAAAGGTCTTGACTCTCTGAATCCAACGGTATAAAGTTTGCAAAATTCCAACATGGGAATCAAAAGTTATAGCCAATTGAAAATTTGATCCAAATCTGATTTTGAATTCTGTTTTTGAACTAACCCTAGACACGCGTCGCGTTTCAATTGGTGCGTACCGCTTCGGTTGGATTGACAGACGCGGACCGCAGGATCTAAGTGAGATCTGGCGGCTCAGATGCGCGCGTACCTCTTCGGCCACGTTCTAATCTACACCGCAGGATCTACATCTGACGCTCCTAATTGTCCTGACCATACACGGGCGGCGCTAGCGGCGTTGACTGGCGGCGGCGCGTCTGACTACGGCGGTGCCGGCGTTCTAGGTCGCCCGGGGAGGAAGGGAGATGCTTACCGGAATCGCAGTGGCGTGCTGAAGCTCGAGGTGGCTTTGGTTTATCAAGGGGCGCGCGGAGACGGTCTCTGGGGCTCGACGGAGTTGCGGGCGGCGACAGTAGCTTGCAGATGTGGTCCTTGCCGAGGTGTGGCGTCGCCCTAGCACGAACCAGTGGCATCAGGACTTGCGCAAGACACAGGCGAACAAGTTCGTGTGAAGGGGGAGGCAAAGGGCGCTCGGGATTTACCTTAATTGGTCGCCGGAGTTTATCGGCGGCGCAGGTGGTTTCGGCTGCGAACGGAGACGACGACCTGGGTCACGAGCAGGTAAAAGGAAGGTATCAGAGGATGCACAAGAACATTCTGAACATTTTCGTTTGAACCAGAGAGAGAGGGGTGGTCGAGGCTCACCGTATTTGGTCACCGGAGTTCTCGGTACTGCGGAGCTTTGAGAGCAATTGCGCGCAGCCTGGCGGCGGAGTGAGCGAGGTGAATGGGGGAAATTGCTCGCGAGGCAGAGAGGGTTAAATAGGCTCAGGTGCGACAGGAAACGCTCGCGGGTTAATGGCCAATTACGCCGCGCCATTACCGGCCTTGACTGCAGTAGCGACGTGGTCGCGGGCGCGGTTTGGGGAAGAAGAGGACGACGTGGACGGGGCCCGCTGGTCAGTGAAATAAACAGAGGGGCGTGGGGTCTGGCTGTCAGTGACTGAAGGAGTGCGCTCGCGCGTGAGAGAAGAAAGGAAATGCCCCGGGTGGGCTTGTTGGGCTTGATTCGTTGCTGGGCTAGATCCCTGGCGCGCGGCCTTTTTCTTTTGTTTACTCCTTTTCTTTTTCTATTTTGATTTTCTGAATTGATTTTCAAATGAATTCAAGTTTCATTTGAATTCAAAACTTCTTGGGATTTTTGCAGTGAGCAGTAGTCTCAAATATGGGCACAAAATCATGTGGTTGCTTTGCAAAGGTTTGGTCAGGCTTGGTGAACAAAATATCAGAGGCTTGGCACTTGGTTTGCAAAATTTGAGAAATGGTTTTTGAAACATTTCAAATTTGTAAATCTTGGTCCAAAGCCACACTCAATCCTTTCTATAAGAAAGGCAACCAAGCTAGGTTTAAAATCAATCATACTTCTCAAATGGGGATGGCCATTTGATTTAAATCTGTTCACATAAAATCATAGCACTTTGTGCTTCTGTTTTTCTAAAAATGAGTTTGAAATTGTTCTCAAAATTATATGCATGCATGAATGATATGCAAACTTTGAAATTATGATTTTAGGGATGTTACAGACAAACGTCAAAGTCAATAACTTTCCGTGGGGAACAAGAAGTCTAGAGGGGAGCCGGAGAGGCGGGCTAGGGAGCCCAGACCCCCTAGGGGCGGGAGGGCCCTGCCCCGCGCCTAGGCAGGGTGTGGGTCCCCTGGCCACCGCCTCGGCCTCCCCCTTCGCCTATAAGAATCCCCCGATGAAGAAACCCTAAGTACCCGATCAAATCTCCACGAAACCTTCTGTAGCCGCCGCCACCATCATCCCTAGATCAGGGAGGGGGATCTGAAGTTCTTCCCGGCACCCTACCGGAGGGGAGATCCTCCCAGAGGCCTTCTCCGGTATTATGCGTGAGTAGTTCCACCTTGGACTATGGGTCCATGTAGTATCTAGATGATTGTATCTCCTACTTGTGCTTTCATGTATAGATCTTGTGAGCTCCGTTCATGATCAAGATCTAATCTATTTGTAATCATGCATGTTGTGTTTGCGAGGATCCGATGGATATTGAGATTATTATGTTGGTTTGATTATTGGTTTTTTCTTTATGATTCTATCATGTCTGTATTGTTTGTGATCTTGCATGCTCTCCTTTGTTAGTAGCTATCTTGGCCAAGCAGTTGCTAGTGACTCCAAGAGGGGGTATTTATGCTCGATAGTGGGTTCATGCCTCTAGTTTCCAAGGGAAGTGACAGAAATCTCTTCGGTTGTAGATGTGTTGTTGCTACTAGGGAGAAAACAACGGTCTCTTGTTCATGGAACACGTGGACTGTTTACCTTACACACTTTGCTTAAAGCAGTTGTCTGTTACTTGCAACTTAATACCGGAGGGGGTTCAGATGATAACCTGAAGGTGGACTTCTAGTCAAGGATGCAGTTGGATGGCGGTCTATGTATATTGTTGTATTGCACAATCGAATCTCATAGGATCTTTCTGACTAGTAATTGCATTGTTATGCCTTGCTCAATTCCTGTCAATTGCCCTACTGTAATTTGTTTACCCTTCATGCCATGTTGTTTATCTAAGGAGAGAACCTCTAGTGAACTACGGACCCCGGTCCAATCTTTACCATTGATACATCTTCCATCGTTACTTGTTTACTTGCTGCAAACCATTACCTTCCACACAATATGTTTAATCCTTTGTTACAGCAAACCGGTGAGCTTAACAACCTCACTGTTCGTTGGGGCAAAGTCTTGAGTTTGTGTTGTGCAGGTCTCCGCGTTGCTTGCAACACCTGTGTGACGTTTCCTTCCTCCTACTGGTTCGATTACCTCGGTTTTTTACTGAGGAAAAACTTGTTGCTGTTCTGCTTCACACCTTGCTCTTGGGGTTCCCAACGAAGCGCTCCTACATTAACTCAGCGCTGCATCAGCCTCTCGCCAGAGAGAGGTTTCCAATCATGTGTTTAATTTGTTTTTCCGTGTCTTCTTCGGAATTGTGAAGTAGCGACTACATCCCGAAGTCATAACAAGTTTCTCTTCGCCCTTTCCTCGCTCCGATGGTGCGTCTAGCACTGACGGAGGGCGTGTGGAGTCCTATATTTGATGGATCTCCCGTGTTTCGTTTTTGTGTTTGTTTGTGTGGTTTCAGGCCAGTCCCTTACGAACTATGGTTGTTGTTATTGGTGATGGTTGCTTCTATGTTATGCTAGTACTTAGCACAACGATTTCCCATATGTCTACTACAATAAGATCTACTACGATAAGTTTTGCCCGGCTTTGGTGATAGAGAGGCGAGGACGACGGAACACATTCAACTCGTGCTAGTGTATGTAGTCGTAACTAGGTGGTCTAGAGACCTACTTGTATTTTTATTACCTTTTAGGCTTTTTAGTGATGTTGATGATTACTAATATATGGGTGGAATCTTCGAAATGAATAGTGTGAGTATATATGTTAGAGCATATCCACCGACGCCTCCAACGGGTGGCCGGCAAGCACGGCGACAGTTGGTTTGGGGCGCTGTCCAAACTACCGGTAGTTTGGGGACGCTGCTCCACACCGGTGCCCCCAACAATCAAAATGCCACGATGCATAGAATTCAAAGTTCACATGTCCATTTTCTAGACAAATTCAAAGTTCACATGCCATTCACCGACCAAATTCATAGTTCATGGCCACAGCGATCCAAAACGCTAAAGTCTAGTGACAAAGTACAAACCAAGCAATCAAACAGAGTTGGCGTCGCCCTCCATCGGCGTCGTGTTTGGCTGCACCGACGATGTCGATGGTGACGGGAGAAGAAAACTGAGATAGAGGGTGCGACGGCAGCCCAAGGCTACCGTTGTCCTCGAAGTAACACGGTGACGATGATGAGGTACTACGGTGGGTGTTGCCGCTCCCCGGCGTGCCGCCAACTTGGCTTTGGATGTATGCCTCCATCGACTCCTCTTGCGCCACTGCCTTGTTCCTCTCCAGGTCACAACCACGACAACCGTTGTGGTCAACGATGAACACCCACCGCAAGTCCAAGATCTTCTGTCACTCCACTGCCGACATCTCATCCGGTTTCACAGCTGATGCGCTTCTTGCATGGCTTTTGCAGCTGCGTCATCGCGCTGACAACGAATAGCGGAGCGGTGACAGCAAGAGGCCGGATGGGCGGGAAGAAGGAGCGTCTGCGCGGGAGTAGGAGGGGGAAAATGGCTTGGGTAGGAAATGAAATTGGATGTAGCGGCGGTTTGTGTGGCTACAAGTGGACCCAATGTTGGGTTTCCAGTGTGGCGTGCGTTACCGCATGTTGCCAGCAGCCCCATCCTAACCCATGGTTGTCGGGACGGTAGGGTGTGTTGGATAGATTGGAGGGCGGTCCAATCTACCGGCACCGGTTGGGAGCCTTCGGTGTGGGCAGTTATTTTTTTGTTTCCACTTGCCAACTTGGTTGGGGGGCTTGGTTCTAGGACGCCGGTGGAGCTCTTAGGGCATCTCCACCAGGAAAACGCAACCCGTCTGAGCATGTCCTAATCGGCTCGCGCGGACGCGTGAGACGTGCACGGCGTTCCAGCGGGACAACCCATTTGGACTAACTCAGATCGGACCGACCCAAATCTGATGTCTAGATGGGTCTGTCCAGACAGACGCAGACGCTGGCCCAAACTGATCTAGTTGCAATCATGCAAAAGTCATTTTTCTTTTGAGCTGGCCTATTCGATTTTATTCGTCTGAGCCGTACTACGAGAACACGACCAAAGACATCGACGACTCAACCCAAACAAAGATCAATTCTTAGGATGAGATCAATTCGAAAGCACTTTTTCATGGGTTGTGAAGAGGCCTTACCCTAACGTCCACATCTACAGCAAATTAAACTTTTTTATAGTGTCCCTCAAAAAAATTCTTTTTTATAGTGGACCGGCGACCGGTCGGTCCACGGCGTAGACCAGCCCCATAGTTGTGGAGTCCACCACGAGTCTCCACGGCCACCCACTCTCTTTCCTTTCCTCTCCTTCCTCCTCCGCTCCAGTCCACGACCACCGTTCCACGGCACGACCACAATGCCGCATGACCGCCAAGCCCCCGTCAATGCCTCCTCCCA
This sequence comes from Avena atlantica, assembly GCA_910589765.1. NCBI lineage: Eukaryota > Viridiplantae > Streptophyta > Magnoliopsida > Poales > Poaceae > Avena > Avena atlantica. Next base: position 484,049,557 of record OU342739.1, on the reverse strand, counting down.
TTCCCCCACCGTTCCACCCACTACCAGTCTCCTCCGTCCACCCCGCCTAACACGCGCAAGGAGAGAGAAAGGCCTCCTCAAACCCTAGGTAAGCTTCGCTTCCTCTGCTCCGACATACCGCAGTTCTTCCCCGTTTTAAGATTCTGTAGTAGTTTCCTCTTGTGCGCGCATACCTTTGGCCTTTTGGTATGATATGTGATTTCATGGTGGAGTTGGAGGGCTCTGCAGGCTCCCCTGGGAAGAATATGATCGTACTGTGGCCTGTCTACTGCGTACGGTATTTCTGTGGGCTTCCTGTCTGTCGTTAATTTTGGTCTTGTCTAGTTCGAGCAAGTTACTCTCTGAACTTCTGATGCTGTGGTTGTGTAGGTTGCGGGTTTGGATTTTTAGTTGTCAAGTCTTAGGTGTTAGTACTGGCATATAGAGGGTTAAGGCTTGATTTGACATTCTAACGTTACCCTGCTGCTTTTGTCGTTACAGCAGCAATTAGGCTGCCAAAGGATCGATCTAATCATGTTAGGGGTGACTTCACGGACATGTGAAATTGTTTAGCTCTTGTACGCTTGCAGTCTAGCTGCCTATATCAGGCTGGGAATTATAACATCTACTATTATTTTGACGTTTATCCCTTTAAAAGTATACCAAGGGAACTCGGAGTCATATATATTTTACTCATCATGATTTTGTTTCTACTCATGAAAGCCTCCGAATCACTGTTTACCATATTATCTTATAATCTGGTTGACAATATTTAAGCTATCTTACTGGACATTTCTGTCAGATGTATTATGGGATTGTTGGTATAGAATGTTATTGTTTACTGCTCTTACTTATGCTTGATATAATCATCAGGGAACTCGCCGTATGCAATTTCCACATCTTGAAGAATTGATCTATCCTCCAGCAGCTAACTGTTGGCCTGGTGGAGACGATGATGGAAAGAGAGGACAAATATGTTAGGTCAACTTCTTACACCCACTATTATTTGAGATGATTTCTAGAGAACAGTGATTTATCAAATTTGCAGCCTTCAACTATTTGTTATAGTAAGTTAGCAACACAACACATGTGAATACTAGTGTTATAGCTCCTTAAGTAAAACGAGGATACATGGAACTTCGGTGCTTCTACTTTCATCACACAATATTATGACTAGTTCCTATACCTCAAAATTGGTTAACAAAGTCCTCTGTCTCTAAAAATTGGACTAAAAGCTACATATTGTTTTCTCTGTCTTGGGAATAGAAGCAGCACAATTCTTTGGTTTTATGTAAAGAATGAAGCACTGGTGAAAATTTCATGTTATAACGGTTCTGAGTGTTCTGTTTTCTTCATAATATGTGCAGATTTCAGGATTGGAGATCACCAGAGCCATCTGTTACCTCAGAGAACATAGTTTCACCGCGCAGACATAATGTACTTAGATCATTTAAAGAAAGAACTGATGGAGTATTTGCATTCCTTGGAAACGTTTTCCATTCTGAAACCTCAAAGAGATCAATGCTGGATGACAGAAAGTCCACGCCAAAAATTCTTCACCCTCAAGGACCATTTCTGCAAAGATGGAACAAGATATTCGTGCTATCGTGTATTTTTGCAGTTTCTGTGGACCCATTGTTCCTCTATATCCCGGTTATCAATGATCAAAATTCTTGCTGGTATTTGGATAGGAAGTTGGGAATCACAGCAAGTGTCCTGCGTTCTGTCACAGATATGTTCTATATAGTTCATATGCTATTTCAGTTTTGGACAGGCTTTATCACATCTTCCCCTACAACTTTTGGTAGGGGTGTACTGGTTGAGGATAAATATGCTATAGCAAAGCGGTATTTGTCAACATATTTTCTGATTGATGTCTGTGCTGTCTTACCCCTCCCTCAGGTACTATACTATTTAGTTGGTTAGGCTTACGGTGGACCATATGATCACATCGTAGCAAATGCTTTTTTAGATAGATCACATGCTATTCTCTGTGAGCAATATTATTCATTCCCTCTGGTATCCCGTGCACGAGAACTTGTCAAAATAGCAGTTCATCTGTTTCAAGAGTTATATTGTGTAAAGATTTTTTTTGCCTGTTTGAAGGGTTATATTATTACCTTGTACTAATTCACATATTTGAATATTGATCAACACAAATATAGATAAAGACCAATACCATCGTTCTTTTTGGGGATTTTCTTGTAATTTCTAATTCCGAATAGTGCACTAACTAAGCATTTTTATTATCATGTACTGCAGCCAGGCTTGTAATATTGATCAATTTTTGTTACCAGGTGGTCATTTTGGCTGTGCTACCTATTCTTCAAGCCTCAGCGTTCATGAAAGCCAAGAACATCTTGATGTTTATATTTATATGCCAATATATCCCTCGGCTAATCCGAATAAGACCATTGTATCTTCAAATCACCAGATCTGCTGGGATAATTACAGAGACAGCATGGGCTGGTGCTGTTTTCAACCTCATAAATTACATGCTTGCTAGCCATGTAAGTGCCCTGTTCATTTATTTCTGTATTGTGAATAATGTAAGTCAGTTATCCTTATTTGCAATAACCGTGAAGTCAGCTGTCATGTGTGGTAAGAGATTATGTAGATTGTAGATTAAAAAGTATCTGCAAAAGTTCTGCATGAGATTATCTATGATACTTTGTCGATGGGGTGGCACAGTATGTCTGTTGTACAGCTCAGTTGCTTCCCTTTTTCATTTTTATAACTTTGCATAACACCCACCGAGGTCTCTAATGTCCTATCTGTGTGAGAACTATACTTAGTGAAACACTATTGGGAAGTTAATATAATGAGTAGTCAATTTTCTATTACAGATAGGATAGAAATGACTGAGAAATACATGTAAGTATGATGCAGTTCTTTTCCTTCATTGACCATGGTGGTGCTTCTTATGTTTGTGCATGTTCTCATTTTGAGCATCAACTTGTTAGCACAAATTTATTGTATAAAGTCATAAGATCGTCTTTGTTTATTTGCTGCATGTTGTTTTCAACTTGTCACAAAAGCAAGGTGCATAGTATTTCACTCAGAAGTATCCTTTGGGCGGAAGGAGCTACTCCATTTAATTATATATTTCTCTAGATCTATCAGTCTACGGTGTGCAAAATCTGAGTTTCTTCATATCTGAGCTGTGCGAATCTGAGAGGTGTAAGGCATTTATCTCTTTCCAGAGGTAGCCCCCAAAGTAAATAATTAGCTTGCCAATGTCCCCACTTTGTTTTGCAAATTAGAACCCATTGGTTGCCACTTGCCACCATTCCACCAGATTGTCGAAGTTTTGTGGGGCACATGGCGTCACAGTTCAACCTGTTGAGTATTGTAGACAATACCTCCTGTCTCATGAGCACAACATGCATAAATGTGTAGCCATCTCCTGTGCTAGACTTCACAAGGGACAGCGCTGCTGATTTGTCTATCTAACTGTTGTCTATTCCAACCTTCCAATAAGGTTTTGGACAAAGTAATCAATTCTGTTCTGGAGATCATTCTGGTTTGCGCTGGTATAGGACCATTCCAGGCTTCCAACCTGTTCTGGATTTTGTATAATAGTAACATGTGTATTTATGTTACAGTGCCTTCGTAACATGCCCTTGGTGAGGTCTCCTCCCTGTTTAGATATATTCTACTCTACCACACATATGCCAATTTCCTGAGAGTTGCTGAGAGATATTGTTAAAATGGTTTCCACATTTTATAGTCTATGTCAATGTTTTCTAATATAAGATTGTTAAGTTTATGATTAAAAAGTCTTATATAATACATAGCATTGTATTATCTTGTAATTTCTGTTAACATATTATTATTATCAATGGTAAAAGACTGACGGATCCCTTGACGATCGAAGCTCTAGCTCTCCGGGATGCTGTTGCATTTGTGGAGGAGAAACAGTTTATTCGGCGGTGTTTGAGGTTGATTGCACTGAGCTGGTCCATATCTGGAAGTTGGGACGGAGTGATCGCTCGGTGATCTCGCCCATATTAGATGATATTTGTGAGCTTAGCTTCTCGTTTGAGTCTTTTAGTTCATGTTCAGTTCGCTGGTCAGCCAATTAGGTGGCTCACAACTATGCTATGTACACTTGCACTAATGTGGTGTCAGATTGGCTGGCAGAATGTCCTCAGTTTAAGTTCACAACCTAGTGGCTGATTGTAACTCTGTGGCTTCTTATTAATAAAGCTCATGTTATTCTCAAAAAAAAGGCAAAAGACTCAAGTTTGTATATTCTAGCTCATGTCGATCTTTGAAGTGACATCTGTTTTTAAGCGAAGGTAGTATGCAGGCTAATTTGTATGTCATCATCTAGTTCTATCTTTGGCACAGTGGACTATCTTTGTACAGCCCAACTAAGCCTCAATGGCTAATATACGGGTAATCTTTAATATCTGCAGGTCCTTGGAGCGGTTTGGTACTTGCTTTCTATTCAACGCAAAGATGCCTGCTGGAGACTGAAATGCGGTCATAATGAAGACTGTAAACCTGCATATTTATACTGTGGGAATGGTGATACGAATTTAGGAAATGCTTTCTTACAGAGTGTTTGCATTCCAACTGACCCCACGAACAATCTTCCAGACCCATTCTTTGGAATTTATGGGCCAGCTTTACAAAATGTTTCACAATCAACAAATTTTTTTGAGAAATTATTTTATTGTGTTTGGTGGGGTCTACAAAATCTCAGGTTTGCCCTAAAGATAACTGCAGTCTGCAGTGCATATATATTTATGGATTGTAACACTTAGTCACTTACATTTGCATTGATCTATTTAATGCAGTTCTCTTGGCCAAAACTTAAAAACAAGCACTTATGCATGGGAGAATTTGTTTGCAGTTTTTGTCTCAGTATCCGGCTTAGTTCTGTTTTCACTTCTCATCGGTAATGTGCAGGTAATATTTATCACTGATAGCTAGTAATATTCTAATTCGTTTTCTCCATTTTATTTCAGAAATTTGTAGATATCTTGGAACAAAAATAAATAAATACCTTTCTTGAAATTATTGCATCAATAAAAAATGCATTTGGAAACAGAAACATGATAATGTGCTATTGTTCTGATACCTACATGATCCCAAATTTAAAAGGGAAATTTGGTTTTTTGCCATCAATTAGTCCCTAATCTGGTTTTTGGCTGTTAAAATTGTCCGTATTACCAACATGTATCTACGTTTCTAATCCGTTCACTAGATCTACACCAAACAATTGTTTTAATTCGTTCCTAGCGATACGCTCTTGTTCAAGTAGTGTACAACTTTTAGGTCTCATATACATATTGCTTGTTTGGTTTCCATGCCCTTGACCGCGAAATTTAGTAACTGTAACATAACTCAGCTATCATTTATTTTGCTGCTTAAATGTTGGGAGCTGGTGTGGTTATAATCCTCCAACGTTCTATGGATTCTATAGCTTACACGAGGAAAATCCTCCCACCTTGGTTTAGGTTGTTTACGCAGTGTAAATTTGTGATAATAATAATTATTGATGATTATACAATGAGAGAATACAATGGTTTATATAGGAGAGGGGGGAGAGGAGGTGCAGCGCACCGGCCTAAACCCTAACTTGATATGCAAGTAAATATAATCTAACATCCCCCGCAATCTCAACCGTGGGCTCGATAACGTTGAGACTGAAACGAATCTCTGTAAATGGTGTAGTAGCAAGTCCTTTGGTAAAAATATCTGCAAACCGGCCGTAGAAGGCACATGAAGAACACGCACTTCTCCCAAAGCGACCTTCTCTCGAACAAAATGGATGTCAATCTCGATGTGCTTTGGCCGCCGATGCTGAACTGGGTTTCCAGACATGTAAACAGCTGAAATGTTATCACAATATACCACTGTGGCCTGACCAATAGGTCGATGTAACTCAACAAGTAACTGACGCAACCAAACTGTTTCAGCAACTGCGTGAGCAACAGCACGGTACTCAGCCTCTGCGGACGAGCGAGAAACCGTAAGCTGACGCTTCGAAGACCAAGAAATTAAATTATTGCCAAGAAAAATACAGTATCCTGAAGTGGATCGACGAGTGTCTGGACAACCAGCCCAGTCTGCATCGGAATATGCTGCATCGGAATATGCTGTCAATGATGTGGGTGATGAGTGGTTGATATGCAAACTATGATCTAATGTACCTTTGAGATATCTAATTATGCGTTTGACATGGTTAAAATGCGGGACTCTTGGATCATGCATGTAAAGACAAGCTTGTTGGACAGCATATGATATTTCTGGACGTGTAATGGTGAGATACTAAAGGGCTCCAGTTAAGCTACGGTATAGAGTCGGATCAGGAAAAATATCACCATTCGAGGAAAATTTAGAAGAAGTATCTACAGGTGTACGGGATGGTTGACAATCTAACATTCCAGCCCTAGTTAGGAGATCAACAGAGTACTGACGTTGAGAGAGAAAAAGACCAGAAGATTCACGAATGACAGCTATACCTAAGAAGTGATGAAGGGAACCTAGATCAGTCATAGAGAATTCAGTTTGTAGGAGAGAAATAATATGAGTGAGAAGAACTATATCATCAATATAAAGTAGGAGATATGCAACCTGGGTGTTGGAGTGGTAAACAAAAAGAGAGTAGTCAGAACGAGAGGGAATGAATCCTATAGTTTGAATAAAGGTAGAAAAACGTTGAAACCAGGCTCGGGGTGCTTGTTTGAGGCCATAGAGAGATTTTTGGAGAAGGCAAACGTGATCAGGAAAAGAAGAATCTTCGAAACCGGAAGGTTGTTGAGAATAGACGACTTCGTTTAAGGAACCATGAAGGAAAGCATTTTTTACATCGAGTTGATGAATGGGCCAGGAAGAGGAAACAACAAGACTAAGAATGGTTCGGATGGTGCTAGGTTTAACTACTGGAGAGAAAGTTTCGTCGTAATCGACACCGTGTTGTTGAGAGAACCCACGACAAACCCAACGCGCTTTATACCGAGAGAGAGTGCCATCAGAATGAAATTTTTGACGGAACACCCACTTTCCAGAAACAACATTTGCATTAGGAGGTCGGGGAACAAGTTGCCATGTGTTATTGGATTGGAGTGCTTGAAACTCACCGCGCATGGCAGCGGACCAGTTCGGATCAAGAAGAGCAGATTTGTATGTTTTGGGAAGAGGTGAGAGAGTTGGAGAAGCATGAAGATTGAGGCGTGTTTTAGGAAGTCGAAAACCAGACTTGGCACGTGTGCGCATGGAATGGTCGTTGTTAGGTGCGATAATGGGAACGGCATGTGAAGGAGGAGCTGCTGCATCCGGCGCAGCGGAGGAGGAGGACGCAGCAGCATGAGGGGTAGAGGATTGGGTAGTTTGATTGTCGGGGGCAGGAGTTTTGGGGCGGCGAGCGTAAACCTGGGTTATGGGTGGTCGAGACACGGGTGCTGATGGGGCTGTCGAGGCAGCCGAGTCGGCCGGGGCAGGGTTAGGGACTACCGTGGCAGGAGAATCGGGAGCGGTATTGGTCGAGGCAGGATAGTGGGCAGCCGTGGCAGGGTTGTAGGGCAGGTTAGGAACGAAAAAGTGAGGTTTTATGGAATTGGCTGGGCGAGGGGTGGATGTGGTGGGAGTAGATGTAGGGGTTCTAGTGGCGAAAGGAAAGGTGTTTTCATCGAAAGTGACATGCCTAGAGATGTGAATGTGACCGGTCACAAGATCAAAACACCGGTAGCCTTTGTGTTCATCTGAATAACCTAGGAAGACACAAGGAAGGGAACGTGGAGAGAGTTTGTTTGGGGAAGTTGCATAGACATTGGGAAAGCAAAGGCAACCAAAAACGCGAAACTCAGTGTAGTTTGGGTGAGAGAGAAAAAGGGAGTAGAAAGGTGTGGTGTTTGGGTTAGTGCTAGATGGTCGAATATTGAGGAGATAGGTTGCGGTTCTAAGAGCTTCAGCCCAAAACGTGGAGGGCATAGATGATTGAATGAGGAGTGTGCGAACTATGTCATTGATGGTGCGGAGTGATCGCTCAGCCTTGCCATTTTGTGGGAAAGTGTAAGGGCAAGAGAAACGAAAGAGAATGCCATGTTGGAGAAAGAAATTACGGTTTGCAAAGTTGTTAAATTCTTTTCCATTGTCACATTGGATAAATTTTATGGGTAAAAAGAAGTGTGTGTGGACATAGGTTTTAAAGTTGATAAAAAGTGAGTGGACATCAGATTTGTTGCGAAGTGGAAAAGTCCAAACGAAGTGTGTAAAATCATCTAAAATAACTAAGTAGTATTTGAAACCGGAGAGACTCATAGTTGGAGAGGTCCATAGATCACAGTGCAAAAGTTCAAAGGGATAAGTACTATGAGAAGTAGAATGCGCAAATGGTAAACGAACATGTTTTCCTTGTTGACAGAACTCACAAACGGAAGAATTATGAACCTCTGTATTACAAGGGATCGAAAAATCACTAAGTAGAGAGGATAAAGTGGCTTTATTCGGATGGCCTAAGCGTTGATGCCATAGATCTACGGAGGCGAGCATGGATGATGGAGACGAGGCCACAGGAGTGCCATGAACAGAGTAGAGGTCGCCAGAGCTATCGAAGCGAGCGATCTCCACCTTGGTCATGAAATCCTTCACAGACAAGCCAAAAGGGTCAAATTCGACAGAAACATAGTTGTCTTTAGTGAAACGACGAACAGAGATTAAATTTTTAATGAGGGCTGGTGCAACTAAGACATCTTTAAGTAGGAGTGGTTTGGAAGTGGAAGATGCAAGGTTTGTATGACCGACACATGAAATTGGTATGGAGGAACCATCGCCTAATGTAATGGATGAAAAATGAGATGGTATGCAAGTTGACAGCATAGTATTCGATGAAGACATGTGACTAGAAGCACCAGAATCGAAAATCCAATCAGTACCTGAGTTACCTTGAGCAGCAAAATTATTCATGGCCTGTAGAAACGCAACTTGGTCCCAGCTCGGAGTAGAGGGAGTCGGTGCAGTTGACGGAGCAGGTACTGGCGCAGGTGGTGGCGGTGCAGCAGGAGTCGAGTACATGGTGTATGGCGAGTAGTAGCCTCCAGGATTATAAGTGACCGGTGCCGAAGGGCCATAAGGACCCATAGCAAAGGGCATCGGCGAGTGCATCGGCGAGGCATAGGGAGCCGACGATGGTGCAGCATACATGGGCGGTGAAGGAGCGGCGTAATGAGCTTGTGCAGGGACCCGTGGTGCAAGGAGGCCAGGTGAGCCTGTATGAGGATGCACGCCGGGCTGCCACGAACCAGTGTAGGCAGGTGGCGCGCCAACAGGAGAGGGCGCGGTCCAGGGCATTGGCCAAGCCTGAACCATGCCAGTCCAAGGGTCCTGAGAAGATCGCCAAGCTGGTGCTGCAGGTGGAGCCGGGGCAGGTGGAGGAGCCGGTGCTGTTGGAGGAGGCCTTGGTGCAGGCGGCCGATAGATAGGCCGGGTGCCCCTATAGTTGGGGCTAGGGCGCCAACCTGGCGGTGGAACAGGCGCAAGCGGCGCCGGAGGCGGTGGCGGTGCAGGAGGCCGTGGAGCAGCAGCATAGGCCTGAGGGCGAGACTCTTGAGTGGTCATGGCGCGGTCCGCCCAGGATAGCATGGAGCGGACTTCTGCAAAGGAAGGAGACGGCCGCATCATGGGGATGAAGGACTGCTGCTTGTCGAAGCGCTGATTGAGGCCGACGAGGAGGATCTTGATTAGCTGTTTGTCCTTAACAGGATCACCGAGTTCACGGAGTTCATCGGCGATGGTCTGGAGGCGCTGGCAGTATACCCCCACGGGCAAGTCGCCCTGGGCGGTGTTCCGAAGCTCCGTGTTGAGCGTGTTGACACGGGCGTCGGCGTTGTCCTGAAAAAGCTGACGGAGGGCTGCCCAAAGGGCGACGGCGCTGGTGGCAGCCCTGAAAACGAGATTGAAAATCTTGGTGCTCACCCGCTGGTAGATCCACTGTATCACAGCGAGATCATCCTTGACCCAGCGGGGATCCGAGGGAGACGGCGGGATGTTGGGGTCGACGTGCGCCATGAGGTTGCAGCGGCCCAAGTGCACCTCAAAAAGATGCCTCCAATGGTAGTAGTTGTGTTTGGGGAGGTCTAAAGTGATGGGAATCAATGGAGTAACGTCGGAGATTGTATCGGCGAAGTTGATGGTGGTGGCGATAGGAGGTGGGGTGGATGGTTTGGCAGCCGCGACGGCGGCCATGGCGGCGCGCCACTCGAAGAACCCCAGAGGGGGCGGTGGCGGCGAGGTGGGAGGCGTGGGAGCCATGCCCTAGAATCTAACCTTAATCTGATACCATGTAAATTTGTGATAATAATAATTATTGATGATTTTACAATGAGAATACAATGGTTTATATAGGAGAGGGGGGGAGAGGAGGTGCAGCGCACCGGCCTAAACCCTAACGTGATATGCAAGTAAATATAATCTAACACGTAGATTGAGATAGCAGAATCGAGGATTTCCTGTGATATTTAATTCCATCCTTCCCTCTGGGACACAGGAATGGACCCATAAAATGAGACCTAAAAGTTGTATGCTACTTGTACAAGAGCGTATCGCCAGGAAAATACAATTGTTGGGTGTAGATCCATTGGACGGTTTAGAAACATAGATATGCGGATGGTTTTAACAACCAAAAATCAGATTGGAGACTAATTAATGACAAAAGACTATATTTGCACTTTTAAGTTTGGGAGAGGGGGTTGTGCTGGAGCAAACCTCAGGGTGCAGGTGGGAGTGGGCTGCCCACGGAGCCCACTACCCAAGCCCACATAAAAGGCTATGCGGGACACCCGTGGGTAAACAAGAAAAAATGGTGGGTTTTCGTGGGAAGCCGACGATCGAGCGAACATTAAAAAAGTTACTTCGATCCAAATTAATATTTTTACATTTGTCTAGATTTGAATATATCTAGTCATATTTTAGTGATAGATATATCTGAATCTAGCCAAATATGAGAACATTAATTTGGATCGAAAGGAGTAGGAATTTCCCAATCAAACAAATATTATGTCTAGTAAAAAGAATGGCGAGTCACTTAAAAAGTGGAAAAAACAATTACTACATTGAAGTGCTAAATGTTGATCGTATTATGTATTAAAATATTTTTATAAACATTATACAAGCAACAATTACAGTAACGTATTTGTGGGTATATGTGAACATATGTGGGATAGTGGGCACCCGCATAAGTTTCGCGGGCTCCCGTAGGACACCCACTTAAATTATGTGGGACTGCGCGGGCATATGCGGGCCTCCCGCGGGCAGTCCCACCTACACCCTGAAGCAAACCTCTATCTTGAATGATAGACTGGTGCTAAAGTGTATCCACGCCAGAAAAAAAATTCATGATTGAGTTACGCAATACCAAAAAATTGTATTTTATGATCATAAAGCCAGAAAACTGTCCAACTGATCTTGAGAAAGATTGATGCATATTCTTGTACTCTCGGCTGTGATTTGTAAGTGCTAACCCCATGGAATTGTGTGACATTCCATACCATTATAACTTTATTAGTTCAAAAGCAGTATAGTATTGGCGGAAAATTGGATCGATTTAAGTACAACAAGATGTTAATTTTTTAAATCATGGAAGAAATAATACTCCCTCTGTCCCGAATTACTTGTCGCAGATTTGTTTAGATACACATGTATTTAGACACGTTTTATTGTATAGATACATGCGAATCTAGAAAATCCGTGACATCTAATTTGGGACAGAGGGAGTACAAAACAATGTTCAAATTCTCCCTGGTATAGAAAAACAATATGGTATTCTTTGCTGACATGTGAGTGGGTGCTATTTGGGTAATAGCTAACGCATGCTCAAAGCCTTAACTGTTTTCTTTTGTCTTTTTCTGTGAGTTTTACAGACCTACTTGCAGTCAGCTTCTTTGAGAATAGAAGAAACAAGAGTGAAAAGCCGTGACACAGATCAATGGATGTCATATCGACTTCTTCCTGAGAACCTCAAGGAGAGAATACGGCGTTATGAACAATATAGATGGCAAGAGACAAGTGGGGTTGATGAAGAGAACCTCCTGATGAACCTCCCCAAGGATCTTAGGAGGGATATAAAACGGCATCTTTGTTTATCACTTCTCATGAGGGTATATTCTTACAACATACAAGTTTCTGATTGCAGAGTAACTTGCTGTGCTGGATATAAATAGCAATGTTGGTCTCAGATCTGAGGGAGTTTTGGAAAAATCGGTTGGTCAAGCAAACAGTTAAACTATTTACACCCAGTAATAAAGCTGTTGCGCTTGCCTTTTTCTGAACAATCGTATTGCTTGAGCAGTAATTGTTAATCTTCTCTTGAGCCAGTTTAAGAAAATCTTCTGGTCCAGTGAACAGTTGGGGTATTTTTAAGACCATATCATCTGAGTTATGACTTGTGAATGATTCTCCTGTTGCGGCCGTGAGTAGTCAGTAGTCAGGACTCATCACAGATGACCTAAACTGACCTAAACTACAGTCAAGATATTCCATCTATTGGTTACCCTTAATGTATTCACCTTGTTGGTTTTTTCATTTTCAGGTTCCAATGTTTGAAAACATGGACGATCAACTCTTGAATGCCTTGTGCGACCGCCTAAAGCCTGTTTTATACACAGTAGGTGGCTGCATTGTTCGTGAAGGCGATCCAGTAAATGAAATGTTCTTCATCATGAGAGGAAGCCTCATGAGTATGACGACAAATGGTGGAAAAACTGGCTTCTTCAACTCTGATGTTCTGAAAGGTGGAGACTTCTGTGGTGAGGAGCTTCTTACCTGGGCTCTTGATCCCAACTCAACATCCAGTCTCCCCAGCTCAACCAGGACAGTGAAGCCGATGTCTGAAGTTGAAGGTTTTGCTTTGATGGCTGAAGATTTGAAGTTTGTGGCGACTCAATTCCGACGACTCCACAGCAAACAGCTCCGTCACACGTTCAGGTTCTATTCACAGCAGTGGAAAACCTGGGCTGCCTGTTTTATACAAGCGGCCTGGCACAGGCGCTGCAGAAAGAAGATTGAGGATTCTTTACGTGAGAAAGAGGAGCGGTTGCAGCTTGCGATCGTGAATGATGGCTCTACTTCGCTCAGCTTTGGTGCAGCGATACACGCTTCACGCTTTGCTCGCAACATGATGCGGATCCTAAGGAGAAATTCCGCCCGAAAGGCCCGGTTGCAGGAAAGAGTGCCAGCAAGGCTGTTACAAAAGCCAGCAGAACCTAACTTTTCTGCAGAAGAGCAGTAGTCTTACGGAGTCGCCACTTGCAAGAACGGATAACCCGAAGAAGTTATTTTTTTCTGCATGATTTATGCGGTTGCACTCGCTGATGTTGCTTAAAGTTTTCACCGGTAGTTGGAAGGCGAGGTGGGAAATTCCAATAGCATGGCGATTGAATGATGTGGTACATTGCTACTTGGTTTATACTACGAGTAGATAGTAACAGCAGACGTGTTCCGGTGTGATTACTACTCTGGTCTTAATACTTCCTCCGTCCAAAGATAACTGACTTAGTTTTGTCTAAATTTGAATGTATCTAAACACATTTTAGTATAGGTACATTTGTATCTAGACAGATTCAAGTCAGTTATTTCTGGACGGAGGGAGTATATAGAATGTGTGTATAGTGAGTATTTCATTTTGTGTTCCCATACGAGAATGTAATCTACGGGGTAGATGATAAGTTTACTCTGTGAGACACCCTCATATATTGACTTACATGTAAATGGTTTGACACTATTTTCGTGGCAAACTGTGTTAACGTACTATCCATTTTGTCCGGTTTATGATATATTCTGCGTGTAAAAGGTTTTGTACGTCGCATAATTCTGGAGTGGAACCATCTGTATTGCAAGAGAGGAATCTGCTGGTGCGTAATGCTCTTTTCCAAGAGTGGAACCTTCTGTATTCCACCCTCTTATCTTTTGATGCATGATGCTCCTTTGCAAATAGCTAGTGGCATGAATTCGTAAGTTCGTCTCTTTATTATGAAGTTAGCTGTGATGATATGAACATGATTATTTCGTTGCTGCCTTGCTGGATACATGACCAACAAATAGAGAGGTCTTGTTTTGAGCTCTCGGTTCAGATTTTGCTGTCCTTTTACTGGGTTAGTTGCCGATGGCCTCATTTTGACATTCAGTTTGGCAAGTTCTCTGTCTGTACCGACGATAGCAATCTCCAATTATACTCGAGTGGGAATAATTGGTAGGCGGTAGCCGGCATCAATTTGCAGGACCAGGTAAGTAGTAGTAGTAAGTTGGTATTCGGACACAAAATTTAGTAAGTAGTACAAGGATTTTTCTTAGAGAAAACGGTATGGGCAGTACTACGCGTCCCCTGGGGGATAAAAATTTCTGATCCCCGGGTCCTCTTGCTGACGCGTGTCCACCTAAATCCCCTTTTTGCTACACTCAGACCAACATTTGCTACATACGCCCCGCTTTTGCTACACTGTAGCAGAAAACGGTTTGACCCAGAAATAGAAAAACAGATTGAACCTCGTCGGAGAGTTCGCCGGAGACCTCGCCGGAGACCATGTAGCAAATTTTTTTAACTAATGTAGCAAAATCGACTTTGCCGGAGAATCGCCGGAGACCTCGCCGGATACCTCATAGCAAGAAGTTTGTGCTATTGTAGCAAAATCATAAAACATATGTAGCAATATAATTATGTTAATGTAGCAAAAGTCGACTTCGTCGGAGCAAAAACTTGTAAGAAAAAAAATTCAATGTAGCAGCGCCGCTCGCCGCAGGTAGCAACACCAGAACCCGTATGTATCAGGACCGGTCGCCATGTGTAGCAGAGCCTCTCGCCGAAGGTAGCACCACCGCTCACCGCAGGGTAGCAACGACTGTCGCCATATGTAGCAACACCAGAAGTTGTATGTAGCATATTTGGTCATGGTGTGTAGCAAAATATATATGAATAATTAGCAAAATTAATATGCTAAAGTAGCAAAACGTTTTTTTTACACGACGTAGCAAAACGTTAGTAGCACTTTGAGACACCAAAAATAGCAGAGCGCCGATGTAGCAGAGCGCTGCGTCTCTGTAGCAGACAACCGCCATAGCTTGTAGCAACTCTGCCGGTCGTCTGTAACGTTGTCGCCTTAAGTAACTTCGTGACGGTCGTCGACGCCGTCGCCGGAGATGGAGGTTGGACGTCTCGGTCCTCGACACCGGAGACGGAGATGGAGGCCGGCCATGGCGGTCGTCGATGCCGGAGACGAAGATGAAGGCCCGGCCAGAGCTCTGTTGGCCGGAGCTCGCAGGAACCGTGGCGGGGCGGAGGATGGCGTGAGGCGCACAAGCTCGCTGGCCGGAGCTTGCTGCAGACGGAGGATGGCGTGGTCATGGTGGCGCGGCGGCTGGAGGTGGCGCGGCCGAGAGCGGCTAGAGGCGCCGCGGCGGCTGGAGGCGTCGCGGTTGGGAGCTGCTGTAGCGGCACATCGACGGATCTGATCTGCAGGCAATGGTTCATGCGGAGGAAGTTGGATTGTTTGGTGGGCCCAGGTACAACGCGAACAGCGGACCGGTCACGCGTTAAGCGACCCGGGGGATGGAATCGCGCAATCCCCCGGGGGAGTAGTATCATTTACCAAACGGTATGCAACAACCTTGCCTTCTATCGATTCAGAAACAAGTACTCCTCGACCAGGAAACTACACAAAATCCTGGTCCTGATCCTCGAAAATTTGAAAGTATAGCATCTGCTGTTCGATCTACTGGGCCTCTTCCTCCTCGAGGTACTTCATGTACACGGCGATCTCCGCCTCCATGCACTTGGGCGGCGGATGGACTCTGGCGATCCTGGCAGCACGCTTCGGCCACTCCTTTTTCCGGTCGTACTTGCGGAGCTTCCCCGCTTGCCAGTACTCCTCCACCAGGTCCTCCTCCGTCATGGCGATGTAACGCAGCGCCTCCGCGTACAACGCCTTGCAGTACGCCGTCCCCAGCGTCGCCTCCTCTGTTTCTTGGGCCTGCTCTTTGGCATCACCGGCACCGGCGACGGCAACTCCGAGCGTCTTCACCGTGGGGTCCGAACCTGCTGATCCTTTCTCCATGTCTCTAGGTCTAAGCGTGTCTCCCTCTCTTCGCGCGTTGGGTGCAGCCTGCAGTCGTGGCCCGCGGACGTATGTATAGTGGAGTGCCGGCATGTCCCCAATCCAAGTCCGACTGGAATACCTTATCGGGTCGGAATTCGGATCGCACGAGGACTGCTGCACTGATCCTACGCGTCTTGCAAAAGGATAGCTGTCTGTTGGGCGGTTATAACAGAAAGCAATAATCTTCACTTTTTACCTATTGTACTTCCAGCCCAACTAATGTATAGCCCATGTATAATGGTCCGGCCCATTAATACGTTCTTTGATAATCACCAGAAAAAAAATCTTCACGCTTGTCACAAAATTTGTACAGTATGTTTCATTTTGCAAAACGTTTCACACTAGTAACAGCACATGTGCTAGGTAAATCACTCACTGTAGAAAACAAACCAAACAAAACATGTTGGAAAAATCTACTTATGTAGGAACAGGTCCTTGTTATATCTTTACTCATGTAGGAATAGATACTTATTCAGTTGCTCAAAAATTCTAACCAACATGTGTTAACATTTTTTTTAGCATGACTACGACGGGCTTACCCAGCCTGAACCTTTTATAACTCAAACCTGGTATGTCGTTACATGAAGAAATCGGTGAGGGAAGGAAATAAAAAGAAGAGTTCAGGGTGGGTAGAAGAATTTAGGCAAATCATGTTAGGCAAATCTACTTATGTAGGAACAGGTTAGGCAAATCTACTTATGTAGGAACAGGTCCTTGTTATATCTTTACTCATGTAGGAATATATACTTATTCAGTTGCTCGGAATTTTTAACCAACACGTGTTAACATTTTTTTTAGCATAACTACGAGGGCTTACGTCAGTATAAACCTTTTATAACTCAAACCTGGTAAGTACATCCGTTACATGGAGGAATTAGTGAGGGAAGGAAATAAAAAGGAGAGTTCGGGGTGGGTCATATCCATTACACCAATAAATACGATGAGAGGAGGGAGTAGAGGTACATCCATCCTCCATGCAGTTCAGGTTCATCCTTGGCATTGAAAACCAAAGCATTACATCTTCCAGATGCTCCAGGCAATAGAAGAATTGATGGTTCTTTCTTCCAACATGCGGGGAGAGGACAACATGTCTTGGACACTGTCAAGGGGAAGATGGTCGCCACTAGAAATCTTTGTTTGTAAGGCTTTTGTTAGTGGTATGGCAAGGATGAGTATCTGGTGTTTCGGATCTGAGGGTGAAAGTGGCAAGCACATCATTTAGAGTGGTGGCGAGATCGGAGGCAACAGCATTCGTAAGACGGGGGTAAGTTGGCTGGCGAGACCGAGCTGAAAGGTAAAAATCACACTAGCATTAGGCCTAGAAACATGGGAGAAAAGAGCAAGAAACTGGTCTTTGAGAGGAGAAGAATTCAACCAAGAGTCTAGCCAGGCTATGGATTCTCTATTCCCCGACTCGCACCACAGTGATAGAACGGAAGATGGGTATACCCGTGAGGATACCTTTCAGACAGGCGTATCAAGAGAGTGGCAGTCTTCCAAATATCTACCTCAAGTCCATCCATATCGGTAACGAAACCAGCAGACCCAAGGCGCGTTTATAGACGAGTGAAGTTTCAGGAAAAACTTGAAAAGAAGGATAAAATTTTGAGTGTGGAGAGAGAGGACGCCCAAGCCGCCCACATTTTTTGGGCAGGCGCATGTGTTAACATTTCACATGAGCTTTTCTATTATCGGTTTATAGGGAATCTTCCAGACAACATAGTGTTTAGGTAAAAGAATATTCTATACTAGACTCATCGTCATGGCAGCGGTTCTTGAAATGAATATGGGTTTTTATCATCCCTGCCACCATCACCAACCCTATTCTCGGTAAATACCATTTGACCCTTCATAAAATTGTTCATCGTCTTATATAGACCAGATGATAACATTACATACAAACGTACTCCCTCCATTTAAAATTATAAGATGTTTTATATTTATGAAGCAAATATATCTAGACTTTTTTAGTGTGTAGATTTAATCAAATGTTTTAGGTTTGTGAAGCAAATGTGTATAATTTTTTTTAGTGGGTAGATTCACTCCAAACCTGATTACGATTTGGTTACGATTACTACAACTGAAACTATTTTAATATTTCCCATATGTTATCAACTAGGGTTGAAAACGGAGGAAACTTTCTGAAAAATGGAAATAGATAGGTGGAAACGGAAATGGAAGTGGTTTGCGGAAAACAAACATAATCCGGTGTCCCTCTCTCACGAAACTTATGAAACTAAAAACACAAGGACGATCAGCATTGGCCGATACCCTTCATAATTCCGAACCAAAGGGGTATATGGACCAGTCTTGGTCGTCCTTGTGTCTTCAGTTCCGTAAGTTTGGAGAAGAGGGAGGGACACCGAAGCAAAATTCATATTCTAAATGGACATGGCAAAGGAAACGAAAAGAGCCATTTCTAGCAGGAACAAACTTTCAAAAAAAATACATTTTTTTTTAAATAGAACCCAGCCAGACTCATGTACAAAATAGTGCTTTGAGTTGTTGATTCCCCTTGATCTTAGTGCGTCATGTATTTTTTTTTGGAAAAGAGCATATATTAATATTGCGATGATACCAATTACACCTAGCTTCTGCAACAATGCATTATCCTATTGGCATTACATATGCACACATCCAAAAAAGAAGAAGAAGAATCTATGCAATATATGCAGTTAGTATCTACATCATACATGTAACCGGTCAAATCTATGTAATAATTAAGTGAGCGTCTCAGCGTCTACTTGAAACTATTTACGCGAACTTAGTGCTCATGGAGTATTGAACTATGTGTGTTCCTTATTGTTCAATTGTTGCTTGTCCAAAATTGTGAGCTATTTCTTGTCTTGTTGTCTAAATCTTTATATGTTCTTCTAGTGCATAGAGCAAGATATCATGCCATATTGTGTTCTCTCAAATGTCATTTTAGTATCGTATTCATCACATATCCATTTTAGTATAATATCCATCACATGTCCACATATAAAGTATATTTATGTCCGTTTCCGTTCCATTTTTAATCCTTACTTTTCCGTTTTCAACACTATTTGTCAACTTATAAATGAGTGTAACTTGCAACACACGTTTAACTATCGGCTCAATATATATCCTAAAAGTGTCTAAATATACTAGAAACTGCGATTAACATATTTGTTAGAGTGTACATTTAAAACCTCTACCATAATATTCAAGAATATAAGAATCAACATGAATATGCATGCACATATGTATACACATGAATATATAAGTACACACTATACAAGTTAAGAGATTATAAAAATGTAATCCAAAGATATTTTCTATAAAACATACAGTTTATATTTAAGCAATATTGTAAGTGATATGATATATATTAAAATCTATAAAAAACAATGATATAATAATTATTAGCAACATACAACAACAATTGAAACTTCTTGATAGAAAAATATACTGTTAAAATTATGGTGTGATTTATTAACACATTAATAAGTATGAAAGTTTAGTATGAAATGTATTTAATGTCATAAGAGGTGACACGTTTAAGAAAAGCCCCGATTTCCCCCTACCATTTGTCGCTTCCTCCGTCGAACCAAATAATCATCCTACCTCGGTCGCCTTTCTAAACACCAAAAAGGAAGAAACACGAGATCGACAAGAAATGACAACCATGGAAAAATGGGATCGGGTTCCGAACGACATGTGACATGTGGTGTCGCACCTTCTCGCTCCGGCTCTCGTACCTCAACTGCGTATGGTCCTTTGTGGCGTGTCGGGACTGGTGTGTGGGGAGACAAGCCTATTAGACATGTAAGATGGATAGTGTACAATATGGTGTAGTAGATTAATTGTACACATAGCAAAACTCTGTATATGCCACGATAGGGGCTTTTCCTATCCTTATAACATGCAACCGAGCCCTCTAGCGAGGGCATCGTTCCACCCAACAAATTCTACATGGTATCATACGCCTCTCCCTTCCCTTCTAGTTGTTGCCGCCGGTGCTGAGTGCGCCGCTGCCAAGACCTCGTTCAGCCGATCGCCATGACCAGGACCTCCACCAACATATTCCTTTCCAATTTCCACACAAATCAACCTACACATCTCCAATTCCCACGATCCTAGAAAAACCCTCCTCTGAAACCGATCTTTGTCCTTTTTCTTTTTTAGGCCCTTTTTCCGATATGATGGCCACCACATCTTCCTCGGCTTCGATGCTAGCCGTCGGCATGCAGCCTGCAACAAAGCTCACCAGGGAAAATTTCTGTATTGGCAGGCGCAGGTTCTGCCGACTCTCCGGGGTGCGAGGCTCATGGGTCTTCTCGAAGGATCCGATCAAGCTCCACCGAGACTCTTGATGCTGAAGATGAAAATAAGAAAAACATATCGATTCCCAATCCTGATTATTACACTTGGATCACGAGGGATCAAAACATGGTTAGCTTCCTTGTTAACTCTCTCTCGGAGGATGTTCTTCCCCATATTTTTGGGCTCTCCCATGCTGCTGATGTATGGCGTGATCTCAAGGAATTCTACTGCTCTTAATCCAAGTCAAGGGTCTCCACCATCCGGGGTGCTCTCACAAACACAAAGAAACTTGACATGACCGCTCAACAGTATATCTCGAAGATGAAAGGTTTCTCTTATGAACTTGCTGTTGCTGGGAAGTCCATCGATGGCGATGAACTCAAGGACTACATCCTTAATGGTCTGGACAGTACCTTTCACTCCCTTGTTGCTGCCAACAACGTCATGTATGGGTTCATAGCATGGAAAACAAAAAATTTCTACCGCATGTAAACAAACAAGCCAAGATCTATCTACTAGATTGTAGCAATGGGTCGATGGAGGAACTCACCCTCGAAGATTCCAAAGCGGTTAACGAGAGCAGATTCTCGTGAATGATGTAGTCGTACTCTTGCCGATCTCAATATCACGTAGACGATCCTTCTGGCGCTGCGTTCCGGCAGCGCTTCCGCGGTCGGTCACACGTTCCGTACTTGATGAAGACCTTCCTCTCCCTTGTTCCAGCAGGCAGCGGAGGTTGTAGCACTCTCCTCGTGATTCCGGCAGCATGACAGCGTGGTGTCGGAAGTAGAGGGGAGATCTCGCAGGGCTTCGCCTTAAGCCAGAGCGAGTATGGTGGAGTATAAGAGAGGCCTTGGTGATCTAGGGTTTAGAGGGCACCAAGGGGAGGGCTTGGCCTGTGGCTAGGGTTTGGGGAAACCCCAACTCGCCGAGTTGGAGGTTCCCTAGGCGGCGGCAGCACAAGGAGGTGGTGGTGCTGGCGACTTGGGGCTAGGATTTTGGGTGTGAGGGAGAGGGGCAGCCCTACCCCTCCTTATATAGGTGGGAGGGTGCGGCTTGGGAGGAGGGATTCCTCCTCCAACTCCTCCTCCTTGGCCGGCGGGTGGAGGGAGGGGACTTCCTCCCCAAGTAGGTTTCCTACTCTCCCTCCACCAAGCAAACTTGAGATTTGACTTTTTCAAATTGGCGTTTGACTTTCAAACTTTGATTTGATTTCTCTCTTTATTTTGCCCAGCCAAGTGACCTAGTACATGATACAACCATTCCACATTGTCATGACACATTCATGTACCCTTCCCCTCTGGAGTGCCGGACCTTCCGGACCCTTCTAGAACATTCCTGGTGAAAACACCGGAATCATTCCCGAACTCCGAAATAGGACTTTCCTTATATGAATATTATTCTCCGGACCATTCCGGATCTCCTCGTGATATCCCGGATCCCATCCGAGACTCCGAACAACATTCGGTTTCTTACTCATCATTCCATAACTACACAACAACATCGTATCCTTAAGTGTGTCTCCCTATGGTTCATGAATTATGCGGACATTACCGAGACACTTCTCCGATCAATAACCAATAGAGGAATCTGGAAATTCATATGGCTCCCACATATTTCTACGATTACTTTGCGATCGAATGAACCACTTACATACGATACCAATTTCCCTTTGTCTCACGATAGTTTACTTATCCGAGGTTTTGATCGTCGGTATCTCTGGACACCTAGTTCAACCTTGTTACCGATAAGTACTCTTTTCTCGTTCCCGTGGTATGTGATCCCTTGTGAGCCAGTCACATGCTTGCAAGCTAATTGGATGACATTCCACCGACAGGGCCCAGAGTATATCTACCTGTCATATGGATGGACAAATCCCACTCTTGACCCATGTGCCTTAACCCATACTTTCCGAACACTCAATGCCACCTTTATAGCAACCCAGTTACGGTGTGGTGTTTGATTTCATCAAAGCATCCTTCCGGTGATGGTGATTAGCATGATCTCATGGTCGAAGGAATTAGGTTACTATGTATCAAAAAACTTATAGCAATTGAACTACTAAAATGACTTGATCTTTATGATACACTTATCTATAGGAGTATGTCCATCATACCATTCTCCTAATGATATGATCTTGTTGTTAACAACATCTCAATGTTCATGATCGGGAAACCACGATCATATATTAACCAACAAGCTAGTATTATGAAGAGGCTTTACTAGGGACTCTATTTTAGTTTACAAATCACACAAGTATTAATGTTTTCGGTTAATACTATTATAGCATGAATGTAAACATTTATCATAAACACAAAGATATAATAATAACTACATTTATTATTGCCTCTAGGGCATATCTCCAACAGTCTCCCACTTGCACTAGAGTCAACTAATCTAGATTACATGGTAATATACCGAACACCCATGGCAGTTTGGTGCTGGTCATGTTTTTCCCTCGGGAGAGGTTTAGTCAACGGATCTGCCACATTCAGATCTGTGTGTACTTTGCAAATCTTTATGTCACCATCTTGGATATGTTCTCGAATAGCGTGAAACGTAGCTTGATGTGATTCAGCTTCTTGTGTGACCTTGGTTCTTGCGCATTGGCTATGACGCCCATGTTATCACAGTAGATAGACATTGGGTCCAGCGCACTTGGAACCACACTGAGCTCTGTAATGAACTCCTTCATCCATATTGCTTCTTGTGAAGCCTCCGAAGCAGCTATGTATTCCGATTCAGTTGAAGATCTCGCCACAACGCTTTGTTTTGCACTCCTCCAGCTAACTGCTACACCATTCAAAGTAAATACGTATCCAGATTGAGATTTAGAATCATCTGGATCGGTGTTCCAACTAGCATCGGTGTAACCATTAACAACGAGCTGTTCATCACCTCTATAAGAAAGAACCATATCCTTAGTTCTTCTCAAGTACTTAAGGATGTTTTGACCGATGTCCAATGATCCACTCCTGGATCACTTTGATATCTGCTAGTCAAACTAACAGCATATGCAATGTCGGGTCTAGTATATAGCATGGCATACATAAGAGATCCTATGGCTGAAGCATAGGGAGTCTTACTCATCATTTCTCTATCTTCTGCCGTTGCAGGACTTTGAGTTTTACTCAAGGTCGTATTGGGCAACATGGGCAAGAACCCTTTCTTGCTATCTTCCATTCCAAACCTCTTTAGAACTTTGTTCAAATATGTACTCTGTGACAATGATATTAGGCGTCTCGATCTATCTCTATAAATCTTTATGCCTAATATGTAAGCTGCTTCGCCAAGATCTTTCATTGAAAAACTATTATTCAAATAATCCTTGACACTATTAAGAAGGTCTACATCATTCCCAATCAACAATATGTAATCTACATATAGTATTAAGAATGCTACAGAGCTCCCACTCACTTTCTTGTAAATACAAGCTTCTCCATAAGTTTGTATAAAATCAAAACTTTTGATTACATTATCAAAACGTTGATTCCAACTTCGGGATGCTTGCTTCAATCCATATATGGAACGTTGAAGTTTGCATACCTTGTTAGCATCTTTAGGATCGACAAAACCTTTGGGTTGCATCATATACAACTCTTCATCAATGTCTCCATTGAGGAACGTCGTTTTGACATCCATCTGCCATATCTCATAATCATAATATGCAGCGATTGCTAACATAATCCTCACAGACTTTAGCTTCGCTACTAGTGAGAAAGTCTCATCGTAGTCAACTCCTTGAATTTGTAGAAACCCTTTTGCGACAAGTAGAGCTTTATAGACAGTAACATTACCATCAGCATCTGTTTTCTTCTTGAAAATCCATTTGTTCTCGACAGCCTTCCAGCCATCCGGTAAGTCCACCAAAGTCCATACTTGGTTTTCGTACATGGATCCAATCTCGGATTTCATGGCTTCTTGCAATTTATTGGAATCTGGGCTCATCATTGCTTCCTCGTACGTCGCAGGGTCATCGGTGTTATCCACCAACATGACACTCATAACGGGATCATACCAATCAGGAGTGGTACGATTTCTCGTTGACCTGCGAGGTTCCGTAGTAACTTCAACCAAAGTTTCATGATCAACATCATTAGCTTGCTCTCTTATTGGTGTAGGCGCCACAGGAACTACTTCCGGTGCTGTGCTACTCGCAAGTTCCAGAGAAGGTTCAAAAACCTCATCGAGTTCTACTTTCCTTCCAGTCACTTCTTTCGAGAGAAATTCATTCTCTAGAAAGGATCCATTTTTGGCAACGAAGATTTTGCCCTCGGATCTATGATAGAAGGTATACCCAATAGTTTCCTTCGGGTATCCTATGAAGACGCTTTTTTCCTCTTTGGGTTCAAGCTTGTCCGGCTGTAAATTCTTTACATAGGCTTCGCAACCCCAAACTTTAAGGAACGACAATTTAGGTTTCTTTCTAAACCATAATTCATACAGTGTCGTTTCAACGGATTTAGATGGTGCCCTATTTAAAGTGAATGCGGCTGTTTCTAATGCATAACCCCAAAACAATAGCGGTAAATCTGTAAGTGACATCATAGAACGAACCATATCTAAGAGAGTTCGATTACGATGTTCGGACACACCATTACGCTGTGGTGTTCCCGGCAGTGTCAATTGTGAAAGTATTCCGCATTTCTTCAAATGCTCGCCAAACTCGTAACTTAGATATTCACCTCCGCGATCAGATCGTAGAAATTTAATCTTCTTGTTACGTTGATTCTCTACCTCACTTTGAAATTCCTTAAACTTCTCGAAAGTTTCGGACTTATGTTTCATGAAATAGATATGCCCATATCTACTCAAGTCATCTGTGAAGGTAAGAACATAACGATAACCACCGCGCGATGCTACACTCATTGGACCACACACATCGGTATGTATGATTTCCAATAAGTCCGTAGCTCGCTCCATCATCCCAGAAAATGGAGTCTTAGTCATTTTACCCATCAGACATGCTTCGCATCTTTCAAGTGATTCGAAATCAAGTGATTCAAGAAGTCCATCGGAATGGAGTTTCTTCATACGCTTCACTTCGATATGACCAAGACGAAGTGCCACATATAGGTCGAGTTATCGCTCAATTTCAAACGTTTGGCTTCAATGTTATTAATATGTGTATTTCCACTATCGAGATTCAATAAAAATAGACCATCTATCAAAGGTGCATGTGCATAAAACATATTACTCATATAAATCGAACAACTATTATTCTCGGACTTAAACAAGTAACCGTCTCGCAATAAACATGATCCAGATATAATGTTCATGCTCAACGCAGGCACCAAATAGCAATTATTTAAGTATAAAACTAATCTCGATGGTAGATGAAGAGGTAGCGTGCCGACCGTGATCACATCAACCTTTGATCCATTTCCAACGCGCATCGTCACCTCGTTCTTCACTAGCTTCTGTTTATTCTGTAGCACCTGTTTCGAGTTACAAATATGAGCAACCGAACCAGTATCAAATACCCAGGCACTACTACGAGTACTAGTGAGATACACATCAATAACATGTATATCTGATATACCTTTCTTCTTGATGTGGCCGTTCTTCAAATCCGCTAAGTACTTTGGGAAATTCCGCTTCCAGTGACCCTCTTGCTTGCAGTAAAAGCACTCAGTATCAGGCTTAGGCCTAGCCTTGGTCTTCTTCGTCGGCACGGCAACTTTCTTACCGCCCTTCTTGAAGTTTCCCTTTTGCTTGGACTTGCCTTGTTTCTTCAATTTGGTGGTCTTATTGACCAACAACACTTGGTGCTCTTTCTTGATCTCCATTTCTGCAGATTTCAACATGGAGAAGAGTTCTGGCAACGTCTTGTCCATGTTTTGCATATTGTAGTTCATCACAAAGTTCTTGTAGCTTGGTGGTAGTGATTGGAGGACACGGTGAATCCCCAAAGAATTAGGAATCACTATACCCAAACTCTGGAGTTTGTTTGCGTGCCCAGACATCTTAAGCACATGCTCACTGACGGAGCTGCCCTCTTCCATCTTGCAGTTTAAGAACTTTTCAGAAGCCTCATAACTCTCAACTGCCGCGTGAGCCTCAAATATCATTTTGAGTTCACGGACAATATCATGTGGGTCATGGTTCTCAAACCTTTTCTGAAGCTCCGATTCCAAACCGTACAAGATAACACAATGAACTATGGAGTACTGATTCTTCCGAGTGAGGTAAACATTCTTTACTTCATCGGTAGCAGTAGCTGCAGGCGGTGCATCCAGCACATAGGTCAAATTACCAGCATTGAGTACAATCCTCAAATTGCAGAACCAATCCGCGAAGTTGCTTCCATTGTTCAACTTTTCTTTCTCTAGGAACGCATTAAAATTGATGGTAGGGGCCGCCATTGATCTACAACATATTTGCAATAGTTTAGACTAAGTTTATGACAAATTGAGTTCTAATTAATAGTTAAATTAATCTAGGTGAACTCCCACTCAAAAAAATATCCATCACATTGTTTTTGTGATCACACGAACCAAATCCACCACATCAAAACCGATCATCACGAGAGTTGATGTAGCTTCAATGGCGAACAATCAACATGTTCATCATATCTACTATATGACTCATGCTTTACCTTTCGGTGATCCGTGTTCCGAGACCATGTCTGTACATGCTAGGCTCGTCAAGATTAAACCTTAGCTTCCGCATGAGAAAATATGGCTTGCTCACGTTATATACACTCGCAGAATCTAGCACACCCGATCATCATGTGGTGCTTCGAAACAACGAGCTTTAGCAACGGTGCTTACTAAGGATGAACACTTTAAAACTTGAAATTTATGTGCTTGAGGGATCATCTTATAATGCTACCGTTGTTAACTAAGCAATACAAGATGCATAAAGGATTAACATAACATGCAATTCATAATATGTGATATGATATGGCCTTTCTTCTTGTGCTTCCGATCTCCATCTTCAAGCACGAACATGATCTCCATCATCACCGGTATGGCGTCAAGGTCAAGGGCACCGTTTCATGGTTGTCGTCCACCAGCTTCAACTATTACAACTACTTTGAATAGACACGCAGGTCTTAACGGAATTTAAAGACAACCATATGGCTCCTGCCGGTTGCCAACTTACAATAAGGAACATTGCATACATCAAATATAATCACAATCATGGCCATACCACATCATGACATACCCCTGCAAAACAAAGGTAGGCGCCTCTAATTTTCTTTGCATATTTTACGTGGTTTGGGGCTTTCAATAAGTGTCATTCTAACTTACGAACAAGAACCACAACGTTGATGTTTGAACTATCAAGTTCCCATTGTAAATTGAATCTATACTATGATGGGAGAGACAGGCACCCGCAAAGCCACTTATGCAATACAAGTTGCATGTTTAGCATGGAGAAAGTCTCATGAACGATGTCATGTAAGGTTAGCCCGGGCTGCTTCATCCCATCATACCGCAAGATGCAAAGTACACAAAAAGCAATTGATAATAAAAGCACCACCGCCCACAATGACCATTGTGTTCTACTCGTGCAACAGATCTACATATAGACACGGGTCTGATACCACTATAGGGGTTCGTAGCATCGAAAACAAAAAATTTCTACCGCATGCAAACAAAAAAGCCAAGATCTATCTACTAGATTGTAGCAACGAGTCGATGGAGGAACTCACCCTCAAAGATTCCAAAGCGGTTAACGAGAGCAGATTCTCATGGATGATGTAGTCGTACTCTTGCCGATCTCAAGATCGCGTAGACGATCCTTCCGGCGCTGCATTCCGGTAGCGCTTCCGCAGTCGGTCACACGTTCGGTACTTGATGAAGACCTTCCTCTCCCTTGTTCCAGCAGGCAGCGGTGGTTGTAGCACTCTACTCGCGATTCCGGCAGCATGACGGCGTGGTGTCGGAAGTAGAGGGGAGATCTCGCAGGGCTTCGCCGGAGCGAGTATGGTGGAGTATGAGAGAGGCCTTGGTGATCTAGGGTTTAGAGGGCACCAAGGGGAGGGCTTGGCCGGCGGCTAGGGTTTGGGGAAACCCCAACTCGCCGAGTTGGAGGTGCCCTAGGCGTCGGCGGTAGCACAAGGAGGTGGTGGCGCCGGCGACTTGGGGCTAGGGTTTTGGGTGTGAGGGAGAGGGGAAGCCCTACCCCTCCTTATATAGGTGGGAGGGTGCGGCTTGGGATGAGGGAGTCCTCCTCCAACTCCTCCTCCTTGGCCGGCGGGTGGAGGGAGGGGACTTCCTCCCCAAGTAGGTTTCCTACTCTCCCTCCACCAAGCAAACTTGAGATTTGACTTTTTCAAATTGGCGTTTGACTTTCAAACTTTGATTTGATTTCTCTCTTTATTTTGCCCAGCCAAGTGACCTAGTACATGATGCAACCATTCGACATTGTCATGACACATTCATGTACCCTTCCCCTCCGGAGTGCCGGACCTTCCGGACCCTTCTAGAACATTCCTGGTGAAAACACCGGAATCATTCCCGAACTCCGAAAAAGGACTTTCCTTATATGAATCTTATTCTCTGGACCATTCCGGATCTCCTCGTGATATCCCGGATCCCATCCGAGACTCCGAACAACATTCGGTCTCTTACTCATCATTCCATAACTACACAACAACATCGAATCCTTAAGTGTGTGTCTCCCTACGGTTCGTGAATTATGCGGACATGACCGAGACACTTCTCCGATCAATAACCAATAGAGTAATCTGGAAATTCATATGGTTCCCACATATTTCTACGATTACTTTGCGATCAAATGAACCACTTACATACGATACCAATTTCCCTTTGTCTCACGATAATTTACTTATCCGAGGTTTTGATCGTCGGTATCTCTGCACACCTAGTTCAACCTTGTTACCGATAAGTACTCTTTTCTCATTCCTGTGGTATGTGATCCCTTGTGAGCCAGTCACATGCTTTCAAGATAATTGGATGACATTCCACCAAGAGGGCCCAGAGTATATCTATCTGTCATATGGATGGACTAATCCCACTCTTGACCCATGTGCCTCAACCCATACTTTCCGAATACTCAATGCCACCTTTATAGCCACCCAGTTATGGTGTGGTATTTGATGTCATCAAAGCATCCTTCCGGTGATGGTGATTAGCATGATCTCATGGTCGAAGGAATTAGGTTACTATTTATCAGAAAGCTTATAGCAATTGAACTATTAAAATGACTTGATCTTTATGCTACGCTTATCTATAGGAGTATGTCCATCATACCATTCTCCTAATGATATGATCTTGTTGTTAACAACATCTCAATGTTCATGATCGGGAAACCACGATCATATATCAGCCACCAAGCTAGTATTATGAAGAGGCTTTACTAGGGACTCTATTTTAGTTTACAAATCACACAAGTATTAATGTTTTCAGTTAATACTATTATAGCATGAATGTAAACATTTATCATAAACACAAAGATATAATAATAACTACATTTATTATTGCCTCTAGGGCATATCTCCAACACGTCATTACCGTCATTCCCTCAACGACTCTTAGTGATATGTGCTCCCAGCTTATGGCGGTTGAGACCCGTGACAATATGCTGCAGTCTACAGGACGAGCCACTAGTTCCTTCACCTCGTCGGTAAATGCTACTTATGGGCGTCCAAACTAATCTTATGGGGGAGAACTGTTGGAATTCCATGCTAATGTTTATATTCCCTAGAGGCAATAATAAAGATGTTATTATTATAATTCTTGTTCATGATAATGTTTATATTCCATGCTAGAATTGTATTAAGCGGAAACTTTAATACTTGTGTGGTTTGTGAACAACACCGTGTCCCTAGTACGCCTCTATGGACTAGCTCATTGATCAATGATGGTTAAGGTTTCCTAACCATAGACATGAGTTGTCAATTGATAATGAGATCATATCATTGGGAGAATGATATGATGGACAGACCCAAACTAAGCGAAGCAATTAGATCGTGTCATCGTGTTTGTCTTTGCGAAGCTTTTCTTATGTCAAATATTGTATTCCTTAGACCATGAGATAATACAACTCCCTGGTATCGGAAGAAAGCTTTGAGGTCATCAAACGTCATCCTATGAGAGGGTGATCATAAAGGTGTCTCTCAGGTGATCGGAAAGTATCTGTTGGGTTGTATGTATCGAGATGGGATTTGTCCCTCCCAAGTCGGAGAGATATACTTCGGGGCCACTCGGTAATCGATATCAACACCGCTTGCAAGCATGTGGTTAAGGAGTTAATCACAAAGTGATATCGGATTACGGAACGAGTAAAGTACTTGCTGTGAACGAGATTGAACTAGGTATGCCGGTACCGACGATCAAATCTCGGGCAAGTAAAAATATCGCGAGACGAAGGGAATATATATATGGGATTGATTGAATACTGGCACCGTGGTTCATCCGATATGATCATCGATAAATGTGTGGGAGTCAATATGGGTTTCCAGACCCCACTTTTGATTATTGATAGAAAATCGTGTCTGCATATTCTCGAACCCGCAGGGTCACACACTTAACGTGTCTCGACGCTAGGATAGATTGGATAATTGGTTTATGAGTTTTTGTTCGGAGTCTAGGATGGGATCCAGGACATCACGAGAGGTTCCGGAGTGGTCCGGAGAATAAGATTCATATAAGGCAGTGCAGTTTTTGGAGTTCGGAATTGTTCCGGGTTAATCGGTATTGTACCGGAAGCTTCTAGAACCTTCCGGAAGGGGACCAACGTGGCCCCACCTTCCGGGAGGGGGCATGGGCCTATGAGAGAGTGCCCTGGCCGCATTAGGCCAGGGGCACAAGGCCCCATAGGGCCCAGCCGGCCAAGAGAGTTTTAAACTCGAGATAGACCTTCTAGAAGGGGGGGTTTCCTTGCCCCCACTCCTTCTCCTTGGGGCCGCCGGTTTGGGATTGGGGAGGGGCTAGGGCTGCGCCCACCCCTCTATATAAAGAGGGCTGGGGGCGTACCAACCCCTCACACCTTCCCCTCCAACCCTAGCCGCCCTACTACCTTCCTCTCTCCCTCCCGACTGCTTGTAGGCGAAGCCCTGCTGCAGAAATTCTCCACCATATACACCACGCCGTCGTGTTGTAGATCCAATCCATCTCTCCACCATACTTGCTGGACCGAGGAAGGAGGAGACGTCGAGGTGCTGCACGTGTGCATCTCACGGAGGCTCCGCCACTTGTGGTGCTAGATCGGATCGGATCGCGAGGAGGAGAAGCGAGTACGACTACATCACCCACGTTCCGACGAACGTTCCGCTGTGCGAATCTTCAAGGGTATGAAGATCTAATCCAATCTCTCTCGTTGTTTGCATCTCCTAGATTAGATCTTGGCTTTCCCTCTGTTCGCACCCGTAGAAAATTTTGATTTACTATGCCGCGAAACCCTTCAGTGGTATCAGAGCTAGATCTATGCGTAGATGTGTTTCACGAGTAGAACGCAACATGGTTGTTGCGGGCGTTGATGTTTTATGTTGCAAGCCTATTGTTTGTGTTCTTCTTATGACGTGGGATAGTGAGATTGAAGCGGTCCAGGCCAACCTTACGCGACGTCGTTCGCGAGACCGGCTCCGCACTTGACGTGTGGCTTGTTCCACACATGCGGCTGGTGGATGTCAGTTTTTCTCACTATAGTTGTCATGGGATTAACACCAGAGTTTGGCAACCATAATATCACCGTTGTGGCTTTCTGTAGGTAAGAATCGTTCTTAGCATCTACTCCCATAAAGCCACGTAAAACATGCAACAACAAAGTAGAGGCGTCTAACTTGTTTTTGCAGGGAGTGTTTTCTGTGATATGGTATGGCCCAAGATGTGATGTGTATATTGTATGCGATGATCATGTTTTGTAATGTTTCACGACTTGCATGTCGATGAGTACACAATCGGCAGGAGCCATATGGTTGTCTTTATAATTGTGTATGACCTGCGAGTCAACTTCTTATACGCCATGTAATAGCTTTACTTTATCGCTAAGTAGTTAGCAATAGTTGTAGTTGCTATTCGTGGTGGAGGCAATCATGGTGGAGTGATGGAGATCATGCCGGCACGCACAAGATGGAGATCATTGCGCGAAGATTGGCTATACCATGTCACATAAAGTTATATGCTTGTGATGTTTATCCTTTTATGTATCTTATTATGCTTAGATCGCGACGGTAGCATTATAAGATGATTCCTCACTTAAAGATCAAGATAAAAACTGTGTTCTCCCCAAGTATGCACCGTTGCGAAAGTTCGTCGTGTCCAAGCATCACGTGATGATCGGGTGCTATAGACTCTACGGTCACATACAACGGGTGCAAGCCAGTTTTGCACACGCGGAAATACTTGGGTCTAACTTGACGAGCCTAGCATGTACAGACATGGCCTCAGAACACAAGAACCGAAAGGTTAAGCATGAGTCATATGAATGATATGATCGACACTTCGTTGTCCACCATTGAAACCACATCTCTTCTCGTGATGATCGGATTAGGTGTGGTGAATTTGGATCGTGTTCACTAAACAACTTGAGGGATGTTGAATTTAGTGGGAGTTCATCTAGTAATTTGATTAAGTTGAACTATTTATCATGAACATAGTCTGAATTATACTTGCAAATACTGTAGATCACATGGCCAAGTCCAACTTCAACTTCAACGTTTTTGCTGAGATAGAAAAGCTTAGAAACAATGGGTCTAACTTCACCAAATGGTTCCGCGTTCTGAGAATCATTCTCGCTGGCGGACAAAAGGACTATGTCCTTGAGAAAGCGCTAGGTGACGCCCCTGCTATAGATGCGCCGGCTGATGAAAAAGTTGTTTATCAGTCGCGCAAGGATGATTATGATTTGATTAAGATCGCCATGTTGTATGCTATGGAATCGGATCTTCAAAATCGTTTTGAGGAGTTCGCCGGGCCCTTTGAGATTCTCGAGGAGCTGAAAAACATGTTTCAGACTCAAGCCCGTTCTGAGAGATATGAGATCTCTAAGAAATTCTTTAACTACAAGATGGAGGAAGGGAGTTCCGTTAGTGAGCACGCCATTGAGATGACGGGCTACACTCAACGCCTTGAGCAACTGGACTGCAAGATTCCAGAGGAGCTCAAGATTGACACTCCTAGCTACAAAAGTTTTGTAGTTAATCACAATCAGATTGGTTCCACTGATATGATCACTGAGCTCTTTGCTAAGATGAAAGTAGCGGAGGTGAACATCAAAAAGAATAATTATGTGTTGATGGTCAAAAAGCCCCCCACCTTCAAGAAAGGTAAGGGTGCAAGGAAGCCCTTCAAGAAATGCGGCGGCAAGCGCGTTGCCCTGCTGAGAAGAAGCTCAAGTCTGGTCCTAAACCGGACACTGAGTGCTTCTATTGCAAGGACAAGGGTCACTGGAAGCGCAACTGTCCGAAGTACTTAGCGGACAAGAAGGCTGGCACCATCAAAGGTATATTTGATATACATGTTATTGATGTTTTCCTTACTAGCCCTCGTTGTAGTGCCTGGGTATTTGATACCGGTTCAGTTGCTAATATTTATAACTCGAAACAGGAGCTACGGAATAGACGGCGGCTTGCGAGGGATGAGGTGACGATGCGCGTTGGCAACGGATCAAGAGTTGATGTGATGGCCGTCGGCACTCTCTCCTTAGTTTTACCTTCGGGATTAGTTTTAAACCTTAATAAGTGTTATTATGTGCCTGCGTTGAGCATGAACATTATTTCTGGATCTTGTTTATTGCAAGACGGTTATTCATTTAAATCGGAGAATAATGGTTGTTCTATTTATATGAGTAACATCTTTTATGGTCATGCACCTATTGTGAATGGTTTATTTCTTCTAAATCTCGAAAGGGATGAAACACACATCCATAACATTGAGGCTAAGAGATGCAAAGTAGATAGTGATAATACTACTTATTTGTGGCACTGTCGTCTAGGTCATATTGGTGTAAAGCGCAGGAAGAAACTCCATTCTGATGGACTTTTGGAGTCTCTTGATTTTGAATCATTTGACACATGCGAACCATGACTCATGGGCAAGATGATCAAAACCCCATTCTCCGGTATGATGGAGCGAGCAACGGACTTGTTGGAAATCATACATACCGATGTATGCGGACCGATGAGTGTTTCGACGCGCGGTGGATATCGCTATTTTCTCACTTTTACCGATGACTTAAGTAGATATGGGTATATCTATTTAATGAAACATAAATCTGAAACGTTTGAAAAGTTCAAAGAATTTCAGAATGAAATGGAGAACCATCGTAACAGAAAGATTAAGTTTCTACGATCCGATCGTGGAGGTGAATATTTGAGTTATGATTTTCTCACGCATCTTAAAGCAAGCGGAATTGTTTCGCAACTCACGCCACCCGGAACACCACAGCGCAATGGTTTGTCTGAACGCCGGAATCGAACCTTATTAGATATGGTCCGATCGATGATGTCTCTTACTGATTTGCCGTTATCATTTTGGGGTTATGCATTAAAAACCGCCGCATTCACTTTAAATAGGGCACCATCTAAATCCGTTGAGACGACACCGTATGAACTGTGGTTTGGTGCTAAACCTAAGTTGTCGTTTCTTAAAGTTTGGGGATGCGAAGCTTACGTCAAGAAGTTGATGCCGGACAAGCTCGAACCCAAAGCGGAGAAATGCGTCTTCATAGGATACCCTAAGGAAACTATTGAGTATACCTTCTATCACAGAACCGAAGGCAAAGTGTTTGTCGCAAAGAACGGTTCCTTTCTTGAGAAGGAGTTTCTCTCGAAAGAAGTGAGTGGGAGGAAAGTAGAGCTATCTGAAGTTTTTGAACCTTCTCTTGAGTTGGAGAGTAGCGTAGCACCTGAAATTGTTCCAGTGCCGCCTGCACCAACAATAGAGGAAGCTAATGATAAGGATCATGAAGCTTCGGACGATGCTGCTACTAAACGTCGCAGGTCGATAAGGTCGCGTGCCCCTCCTGAGTGGTACGGCAACCATGTCTTAACTGTCTTGTTAGTAGATGACAGTGAGCCTTCGAACTATGAGGAAGCGATGATGAGCCCAGACTCTGAGAAATGGCTAGAGGCCATGAAATCTAAATTGGGATCCATGAGCGAAAACCAAGTATGGACTTTGGTGGACCCTCCTAGCGACCGAAAGGCCGTTGAGTGCAAATGGATCTTCAAGAAGAAAACGGACGCGGATGGTAATGTTACCGTCTATAAAGCACGGCTTGTCGCGAAAGGTTTTCGACAAGTTCAAGGTGTTGACTACGATGAGACTTTCTCTCCCGTAGCGATGTTTAAGTCCATTCGGATTTTATTAGCAATTGTTGCGTTTCATGATTATGAAATATGGCAGATGGATGTCAAGACTGCGTTCCTCAATGGCAACATTGATGAAGAGTTGTATATGATGCAACCCGAAGGTTTTGTCGATCCTAAGGATGCTGATAAAGTATGCAAGCTTGAGCGTTCCATTTATGGACTAAAGCAAGCATCTCGGAGTTGGAACCTTCGTTTTGATCAAGTGATCAAGAGCTTTGGATTTGTTCCAAATTGCTATGAAGCTTGTATCTACAAGAAAGTGAGTGGGAGCTCGGTGACATTTCTGGTACTATATGTGGATGACATATTGATTATTGGAAATGACATTAACATGCTTAACGATGTGAAGAGTTATTTGAACAAGTGTTTTTCAATGAAATACCTAGGTGAAGCTGCTTATATATTGGGCATCAAAATCTATAGAGATAGAAAAAGACGCCTGATAGCTTTAAGCCAGAGTACATATCTAGACAAAGTTCTGAAAAGGTTCAGAATGGATAAGGCAAAGAAAGGTTCAGTGCCTATGTTGTCAGGTAAGATATTGAGCAAGGCTCAGTGTCCAGCTACGGTAAATGATAGGGAAGCTATGAGCAAAGTGCCTTATGCCTCGGCCATAGGTTCTATCATGTATGTCATGCTATGTACTAGACCGGATGTGTCCAATGCTCTTAGTTTGACGAGCAGGTATCAAAGTTATCCAGGAGTGGAACACTGGACAGCCGTGAAGAACATCCTAAAGTACCTAAATAGGACTAAAGAAATGTTCTTAGTCTATGGGGGTGATGAACAGCTCGTCGTAAAAGGTTACGTCGACGCTAGTTTCGACACCGACAAGGATGATTCCAAATCTCAGACAGGATACGTTTATATTTTGAATGGAGGAGCTATGAGCTGGAGAAGCTGCAAGCAAAGCGTGATCGCGGGATCTACAGTAGAAGCGGAATACATGGCTGCTGCAGAAGCGTCAAGTGAAGGAGTTTGGATCAGAAACTTCATCACTGAGCTTGGCGTGGTTCCAAGTGCATTGGACCCACTAGAGATATTGTGTGACAACACTGGCGCCATAGCACTCGCTAAGGAACCAAGATATCATCCAAAGACCAAGCATATCAACCGCAAGTTTCATATAATCCGAGATTATATAGCAGATGGAGATCTGAATATTATCAAAGTACATACAGATCTGAATGTCGCAGATCCGTTGACTAAACCTCTTCCGCGTGCAAAACATGATCAGCACCTCAGTGCCATGGGTGTGAGATTGTTGCCAAATGTAAACTAGATTATTGACTCTAGTGCAAGTGGGAGACTGTTGGAATTATACCCTAGAGGCAATAATAAAGATGTTATTATTATAATTCTTGTTCATGATAATGTTTATATTCCATGCTAGAATTGTATTAAGCGGAAACTTTAATACTTGTGTGGTTTGTGAACAACACCGTGTCCCTAGTACGCCTCTATGGACTAGCTCATTGATCAATGATGGTTAAGGTTTCCTAACCATAGACATGAGTTGTCAATTGATAATGAGATCATATCATTGGGAGAATGATATGATGGACAGACCCAAACTAAGCGAAGCAATTAGATTGTGTCATCGTGTTCGTCTTTGCGAAGCTTTTCTTATGTCAAATATTGTATTCCTTAGACCATGAGATAATACAACTCCCTGGTATCGGAAGAAAGCTTTGAGGTCATCAAACGTCATCCTATGAGAGGGTGATCATAAAGGTGTCTCTCAGGTGATCGGAAAGTATCTGTTGGGTTGTATGTATCGAGATGGGATTTGTCCCTCCCAAGTCGGAGAGATATACTTCGGGCCCACTCGGTAATCGATATCAACACCGCTTGCAAGCATGTGGTTAAGGAGTTAATCACAAAGTGATATCGGATTACGGAACGAGTAAAGTACTTGATGTGAACAAGATTGAACTAGGTATGACGGTACCGACGATCAAATCTCGGGCAAGTAAAAATATCGCGAGACGAAGGGAATATATATATGGGATTGATTGAATCCTGGCATCGTGGTTCATCCGATATGATCATCGATGAATGTGTGGGAGTCAATATGGGTTTCCAGACCCCGCTGTTGATTATCGATAGAAGATCATGTCTGCATATTCTCGAACCCGCAGGGTCACACACTTAACGTGTCTCGACGCTAGGATAGATTGGATAATTGGTTTATGAGTTTTTGTTCGGAGTCTCGGATGGGATCCGTGACATCACGAGAGGTTCCGGAGTGGTCCGGAGAATAAGATTCATATAAGGCAATGCAGTTTTTGGAGTTCGGAATTGTTCCGGGTTAATCGGTATTGTACCGGAAGCTTCTAGAACCTTCCGGAAGGGGACCAACGTGGCCCCACCTTCCGGGAGGGGGCATGGGCCTATGAGGGAGTGCCCTGGCTGCATTGGGCCAGGGGCACAAGGCCCCATAGGGCCCAGCCGACCAAGAGAGTTTTAAACTCGAGATAGACCTTCTAGAAGGGGGGTTTCCTTGCCCCCCACTCCTTCTCCTTGGGGCCGCCGGTTTGGGCTTGGGGGAGGGGCTAGGGCTGCGCCCACCCCTCTATATAAAGAGGGCTGGGGGCGCACCAACCCCTCACACCTTCCCCTCCAACCCTAGCCGCCCTGCTACCTTCCTCTCTCCCTCCCGACTGCTTGTAGGCGAAGCCCTGCTGCAGAAATTCTCCACCATATACACCACGCCGTCGTGTTGTAGATCCAATCCATCTCTCCACCATACTTGCTGGACCGAGGAAGGAGGAGACGTCGAGGTGCTGCACGTGTGCATCTCACGGAGGCACCGCCACTTGTGGTGCTAGATCGGATCGGATCGGATCGCGAGGAGGAGAAGCGAGTACGACTACATCACCCACGTTCCGACGAACGTTCCGCTGTGCGAATCTTCAAGGGTATGAAGATCTAATCCAATCTCTCTCGTTGTTTGCATCTCCTAGATTAGATCTTGGCTTTCCCTCTGTTCGCATCCGTAGAAAATTTTGATTTACTATGCCGCGAAACCCTTCAAGAACCGGTTCGTCCATCACCACCACCGATCTCACCTGGTTACCAGCAGTTGTCCCACCCGTATGCAACTCCTCCTTTGTACCAACCACCACCATACCAGCTCCAGCAGCCGGTCGCACTGGTGTATCCTCCACATCCGTACCCGCAGCAGCCATACACCTCTGTGTATCAGCCGTACCAGCCCCAGCAGTACCATCCCCCACTCCTGCCATATCCACCACCTGCTTATGTTCAGCGCAGCCTTGCCGTCCTCCGCTCCCTCCACCGCAGCAGTAGATGCTGGTGCGTCTGGATCAACACCGTCCTTCCAATTATGGGCGTCGTCATAAGGGGAAGGGGGATCAAGGATCATGGCCGTGTTGCGTCTCAGTGGCGGCAGGAAGGTGTTTACTGTCAGATTTGCCAAAAATAAGGTCACACTACTAGTGAATGTTTGTGGCGCTATGGTGACGATGATGAGGATGACACAACCAAGGAAAACAAGGGTGCCAATGGTGTAGACTCCAATTGGATTATGGATATTAGAGCCACAAATCACACAACATGACAACTCAACAAGCTCCAAGTTCATGAAATCTACCATGGGCGTGATCAAGTTCACAATGCTAGTAGACAAGGTATGTAAATTGCTCATATTGGTCATTCAGTTTTGCACACCCCACATTGTTCCTTTCAACTCAAAATATCATTCATGTTCCTTCATCTTCCATGAATTAGCTTTCTGCATATAAAATTTCCCTAGATAATAATGCCTTTATTGAAATTCACCCGTTCTTTTCTTGATTAAGAATCAGGCCACACAGAAAATCATGTTTAGAGGTCCGTGTCATAATGGCCTTTATCCTCTTGTTCTTGTTTCAATGGGGTCATTATTCAAGCATGCACTTGTCACCATCAAGCCTTCATACTCCACGTGGCATCTTTGTCTAGGGCATCCATCTTTTTTATTCTTCGGTAAGTCCTTAGGAAGAATACATTATCATACATTCTTGAAATAAATTTTTACATATGTGATCCATGCTAGCAGGCTAAGAGTTATCAGCTACCATATCCTGTTTCCACTAGTATTTCCACAGTTCCTTTGAAACAGATATTTTCTGATGTATGGGGTCTAGTCCCTCTTTCTATAGGCAAACATGCATATTATGTAAGTTTCATTGATGATTTTATACTATTTTTGTCGCAAATGTGTTAATGAACGATCCATTTTGTCCAGTTTATGATATATTCTGCATGTAAAAGGTTTTGTATGTCGCATAATTTTGGAGTGGGACCTTCTATATTGCAAGAGAGGAATCTGGTATCCTCTTATCTTTTGATGAGTAATGCTCCTTTGCAAATAGCTAGTGGCGCAAATTCGTAAGTTTGTCTCTTTATGAAGT
Source organism: Avena atlantica (assembly GCA_910589765.1). Lineage (NCBI taxonomy): Eukaryota > Viridiplantae > Streptophyta > Magnoliopsida > Poales > Poaceae > Avena > Avena atlantica. The sequence goes on along the minus strand of OU342739.1, from coordinate 484,009,490 downwards.
TTGCTGTGATGATATGAACATGATTATTTTGTTGTTGGGTACATGACCATATAAATAGAGAGGTATTGTTTTGAGCTCTCGGTTCATTGCTATCCTTTTACTGGGTTGGCCAATGGCCTCATTTTGATATTCAATTTGGCAAGTTCTCTCTCTCTCTCTGTGTACCGACGATAGCAATCTGCAATTATACTCGAGTGGGAATGATTGGTAGCGGGCATCAATTTGCAGGACCAGCTAAGTCTTAAGTTGGTATTCGGACACAAAATTTAGTAAGTACTCCCAACTGGTTATTCTTTGAGAAAACGGTGTGAAACAACGTCTTGTCTTTTATCGATTCAGAAATACAATACACGAGATCGACCACAAAACTACACAAAATCGCGTGGTGCCGACGATTTAGTTGGCAATAGAGTTGCGCTCCACATGAATCCGTGGGAAACTCTGTTACTACAGATTAGAGAATATGGATCAGGAGATCTGATCTTCGAAGATTGAAAGTAGCATCTGCTGATCGATCTACTGGGCCTCTTCCTCCTCGAGGTACTTCATGTACACGGCGATCTCCGCCTCCATGCACTTGGGCGGCGGATGGACTCTGGCGATCCTGGCGGCACGCTTCGGCCACTCCTTTTTCCGGTCGTACTTGCGGAGCTTCCCCGCTTGCCAGTACTCCTCCACCAGGTCTTCCTCCGTCATGGCGATGTAACGCAGCGCCTCCGCGTACAACGCCTGGCAGTACGCCGTCCCCGGCGTCGCCTCCTCTGTTTTCTGGGCCTGCTCTTTGGCATCACCGGCACCGGCGACGGCAACTCCGAGTGTCTTCGCCGCGGGGTCTGAACTTGCTGATCTTTTCTCCATGTCTCTAGGTCTAAGCGTGTCTCCCTCTCTTCGCGCGTTGGGTGCAGCCTGCAGTCGTGGCCTGCGGACGTATGTATGTATAGTGGAGTGCCGGCATGTTCCAGCCCAAGTCCGACTGGAATACCTTATCGGGTCGGAATTCGGATCGCTCGAGGATTGCTGCACTGATCCTACGCGCCATGCCAGAAGGATAGCTGTTGGGCAATTATAACAGAATCTTCACTTTTTACCTATTGTACTTCCAGCCCAACTAATGTATAGCCCATGTATAATGGTCCGGCCCATTAATACGTTCTTCGATAATCATTAGAAAAAAATCTCCACGCTTGTCACAAAATTTGTACTCCCTCCGTTCAGAAATAATTAACTGGATTTGTCTAAATTTGAATGTATCTAGAGCATTTAGTGTATAGATACATTCAAATCTAGACAAATCCAAATCAGCTATTTCTGAACGAAGAAAGTACACTTCATTTTGCAAAACGTTTCACACTAGTAATAACACATGTGCTAAATCACTCACTGTAGAAAACAAACCAAACAAAACATGTTGGGCAAATCTACATATGTAGGAACAGGTCCCTGTTATATCTTTACTCATATAGGAATATATACTTATTCAGTTGCTCGAAAATTTTAACCAACATGTGTTAACATTTTTTTTTAGCATAACTACGAGGGCTTACATCAGTCTTAACCTTTTATAACTCAAACCTGATAAGTACATCTGTTACATGGAGGAATCAGTGAGGGAAAGAAATAAAAAGGAGAGTTCGGGGTGGGTCATATCCATTACACCAATAAATAAGATGAGAGGAGGGAGTAGAGGTACATCCATCCTCCAGGCAGTTCAGGTTCATCCTTGGCATTGAAAACCAAAGCATTACGTCTTCCAGATGCTCCAGGCGATAGAAGAATTGATGGTTCTTTATTCCAACATGCGGGGAGAGGACAGCATGTCTTGGACAATGTCAAGGGGAAGTTGGTCGCCACTAGTGGCAAAGAAACTCCAGACTTGGTCGGTGTCCTCATCCAGGGTTCATGACGGGCATGCAGCCGAACTAACCAGACGGTGGCGAAAACGGCGCTCGTTCGTGTATAGGCGACGCTTGTGGGCCAGCCAAACAAAGATCTTGCATTTGAGAGGGGCTGCGCTTCTCCAGATGTTTTTCGCCTATGCATCGACCTGCAGGTGCTTAAAAGAATGGACATAGAAATCTTTGTTTGTAAGGCTTTTGTTAGTGGTATGGAAAAGATGAGTATCTGGTGTTATCGGATCTAAGGGTGAAAGTGACAAGCACATCATTTAGAGTGACGAGATCAGAGGCAACAACATTCGTAAGACGGGGGTAAGTTGGCTGGCAAGACCGAGCTGAAAGGTAAAGACCACACTAGCATTAGGCCGAGAAACATGGGAGAAAAGAGCAGGAAACTGGTCTTTGAGTAGAGAAGAATTCAACCAAGAGTCTAGCCAAAAGGCTGTGGATTCTCCATTCGCGACTCGCACCACAGTGATAGAATGGAAGATAGGTATACCCAGGGCCGGGCCGGCAAAATCCGGGGCCCTGTTCGAAAATCTAAAAGGGGCCCTATCTTATACAAAAAATTGAACAAATAAATATTTTTAATATATATGACATAATATTATGCGTAACAGTTACATAAATTGATAATCATACCTATATAACTTGAAGTTGCATAATGTTTATTTGAACATCATCATTATTTTTGTGTTCTTCAAAATAAAATGTTTAATGATATCCTGATAATCAATTTTTTTCCAACACTTCGACTCGCATTACTTTAAACTCTTTATTTTCTTAAGAATTTTGGCCTTAATAGCAGAAGCAAGCAAGTGTAGCAATTCATTCTGGATCTTATGATCAAGATAATGAGCACGAGTTTCTTCATTTGTTATACATTTCTGATACTTCTTTTATAATAAACTTGTCCATGGCACCTTTATGAGATTTAATTAAATTTTGTTTCTTTTCTTTTCACTTACGCTTCTGAGAACCCAGACTGATGTTTTCCTATGTTGAGTGTGTATTATTGAAATAGAAGATACAAGAGATAAAAAAACTAAAATTATGAATATGATCAGAAATTAGAAGTACTTCCTCGATCTAAATAACTTGACTTAGATTTTTCTAGATTCAGATATATCTAAATATGTTTTAATACTAAATACATTCAAATCTAAACAAATATCAGTCAACTAATTGAAAGTATTTGTTTTTACGATCAGCCGATGATGATTAAGGAGACGAAGAGTTTGAGTCACCTGCTACCTTGTCGCTCGTAGCCGGCTCACCGCGTCTGTTCCTCTTCGTCGCTCGTCGTTCTGTGCATGCGTCAGCAGGTCTGGAAACTGTGGAGGATTTGACGCGATCGATCGACCAGGACTCGTCCAGCAGAAGCACAGCCATGCAGCCCAACAGCACAGCGATGCAGCCAGCCCGCGCCCGTGTGAGATACAGCCTAGCCGCGCAGCAGCAGTGCGGTCTACGTATACATATACAAAATTTTGGGCCCTTCAAAATAATGAGCCCTGTGCTGCTGGCACAGTTGGCACAACTATGGGCCCGGGCCTGGGTATACCCGTGAGGATGCCTTCCCAGACAGGCGTATCAAGAGAGTGGCAGTCTCCCAAACTCTACCTCAAGTCTATCCGTATCAGCGACGGAACCAGCAGGTCCAAGACGCGCGTTTGCAAACGAGTGAAGTTTTGATAGAAACTTGGAGAGAAGGAAAGAGTTTTGAGTGTGGAGAGAGGAGGCCCAAGCCGCCCACATGCAGGCGCATGTGTTAACATTTCACATGAGCTTTTCAATTATCGGTTTATACGGAATCTTCAAGACAACATGGTAGTTTAGGTAAAGGAATATTCTAGACTGGCTCATTCGTCATGGCAACTGTTCTTGAAATGAATATCATCTGTGCCACCATGACCGACACTATTCTCGGTAAATACCATTTGACCCTTGATAAAATTGTACATCGTCTTATATAGACCAGATGGTAACATTACAGACAAACGTATTAGATGACCAAAAAGTATATACAAAATAAGATTTGGTTACGATTACTACAACTGAAACTATCACTAGTAGAAAACGGACCTTTGGTCCAGAGCATTAGTCCCGGTTCTGGTACAAACCGAGACTAATGCCCTGGTCCCAACGGCTAGAAACGGCCGCAGGGACCAGAAGACATTAGCCCCGGTTCGTATGTGAACTTTAGCACCAGTTCGTTTAACAAACCGGAGCTAAAGGGTCTGGCGCTGGAAAAGAGCAGATGCGTGGACCTTTAGCCCCGGTTTGTTTCTCAAACCGGGACGGTTTGTTTCTCAAACCGGGACTAAAGTCTCCGACTATATCTTCTTCCCCTTCCCAGCCCGAGCCATTTCAAGCTCACACAATCATCCCTCTCAAATTTCTCCCCTCAATCTCGCGTTCTTCCCCATTTTTCTCAAGATTTGTGAAGATTTTTTGGCTCCACATCTATCAAGGGTCCTAATAGGTTAGCAACTTCATCATTTCATCTCTCATTGCTTGTTTTAGCTCATTTCATGCTCTAGAAATGGATAGATTTTGTGTGGGTTCTATCTCTGTATATCTGGTTAATTTGGCACATATAGTTCTCGAAATTCATCTGATTCATCGAAGCACATAGATACATGAGTCCATCCTATATACATATCTTGGTTTGACACGTTGTCTTGAAATCCGGTCGGTTCACAGTGCATCATGTCACCGTCGAGCAACAAAATATTCTTCTTTCTTCTACCTGTCATCACAAAATAGCATTGAAACAAAAATAAGTACCAAAACTATGAAGACACACATATATATAGTGGCGCCCTAGAATTTTAGTTAATCATCGGCCAATTAAGCAAGAAATTAAGAACAAAAACATGAACACGCCAAGGAGCTACCAAATTAAATTAGGGAGTGCCTCTATGGTGAGCTCCTCGAAGATGTCTGAGGACGAGGCATCCTAAGATATCTTCGAGAAGCTCTGCCATAGTGGTGTCCCTGCTCTCGCACACCATCTTTCAGTTCATATCTTTTCTAGCTAAATTAGTATGCTGGTGGAGCTAACTAATTTCACATATTAGGGAGTGCCTCTACAGCGAGCTCCTCGAAGATGTCTGAGGACGAGGTCCTAAGACATCTTCGAGAAGCTCCGCCGTAGTGGTGTCCCTGGTCTCGCACACGATCTTCCTTGCAGTTGATAGTTCACAAGGAAGCCTATTTATAGATTAAGCAGCACAACATAGTGTCGACACTCATGACATAATGTCGACACTCACCCCTGTCATATTGTCGCCACCCACTGAAACAGTGTCGCCACTCACTGGCATAGTGTCCACTCACGACATATAGTGTCGTCACCCACTTTTAGTCCCGATTGGAGACACCATTCGGGACTAAACGGGCTCATGTCGGCCCCAGCCTGCCGCAACCCCTTTAGTCCCGGTTGGTGTGTCCAACCGGGACTAAAGATATAGTAGAAAGTTTTTTAAATCAGTGCTTGTTTGATGTATACGATGTGTTCTTTTATTTTTAGACTAGTACTACTCTTAGCATCGTGATTTTGTTTGATGAACTTATAAAATGCAGATGAGACGACAATGGATGTACGCTGACCGAATCTCTGACGAGTTCATTAAAGGCGTGCGTTCTTTTCTCGTTGTGGAAGAGGCAAACAAGCGGAATGGTTTTATCTGTTGTCCATGTGGTGAGTGTCGGAATCAGAAGGAATACTCTTCCTCAAGAGTCCTTCATGGCCACTTGTTTCGGTTCGGTTTCATGTCTGGCTATAATTTTTGGACCAAGCACGGAGAAAGAGGGGTTATGATGGAAGACAACGAAGATGAAGAGAATGATGACAGCTATCCTATGTCCCCTGAATATGGTGGTACTACAATGGAAGACAATGATGAAGAAGAAGCAGAAGAACGTGCATCGTATGAGCCAGATGATGATCTTGGTCGGGCCATTTCTGATGCAAAGGGAGAATGTGATAGCGAAAGGGAGAGGTTGAAATTTGAGCAGATGTTAGATGATCACAACAAATTGTTGTACCCCAATTGCGAAGATGTCCATAAAAAGCTAGGCAGCACACTGGAATTGCTGAAATGGAAGGCAGAGGTCGGTGTGCCTGACAAGGGATTTGAAAAGTTGTTGAAGATAATGAAGAAGCTGCTTCCAAAGGATAACGAACTGCCCGCCAGTACTTACGAAGCAAAGAAGGTTGCCTGCCCTCTAGGATTAGAGGTACAGAAGATACATGCATGCATTAATGACTGCATCCTCTATCGCGGTGAGCAGTACGAGAATTTGGATGCATGCCCGGTATGCACTGCATTGCGGTAGAAGATCCGACGAGATGACCCTGGTGATGTTGAGGGGGAGCACACGAGGAAGAGGGTTCCCGCCAAGGTGATGTGGTATGCTCCTATAATACCAAAGCTGAAACGTTTGTTCAGAAACGAAGAGCATGCCAAATTGTTGCGATGGCACAAAGAAGACCGTAAGAAGGACGAGATGTTGAGACACCCCACTGATGGGTCGCAGTGGAGAAAAATTGAGAGAAAGTACCCGGACTTTGCAGGTGACGCGAGAAACTTATGGTTTGGTCTAAGTACGGATGGCATGCATCCCTTTGGGGAGCAGAGCTGCAGTCATAGCACATGGCCTGTGACTTTGTGTATGTATAACCTTCCTCCTTAGTTGTGCATGAAGCGGAAGTTCATTATGATGCCAGTGCTCATCCAAGGCCCGAAGCAACCCGGCAACGACATTGATGTATACCTAGGGCCATTAGTTGAAGAAATTTTACAGCTATGGCACGGACAAGGTGTACGTGTGTGGGATGAGCACAAACGTGAGGAATTTAACCTACGGGCATTGTTGTTCGTAACCATCAATGATTGGCCTGCTCTTAGTAACATTACAGGACAGACAAACAAGGGATACAATGCATGCACACACTGTTTAGATGACACTGAAAGTATTTATTTGGATAAGTGCAAAAAGAATGTGTACCTAGGGAATCGTCGTTTTCTTTCGCCCACGCATTCCCTAAGAAGGAAAGGCAAGCATTTCAATGGTGAAGCAGATCACCGGAGTAAGCCTGTCCGTCGTACTGGTGATGATGTATTTGATATGGTGAAGGATTTAAAAGTAATCTTTGGAAAGGGTCCTAGAGGACAGTCCGTTCCGAAGGAAGCTGGCGGACACGCACCCATGTGGAAGAAGAAATCTATATTTTGGGAGCTACCCTATTGGAAAGTCTTAGAGGTCCGCTCTGCAATCGATGTGATGCACCTGACGAAGAATGTTTGCGTGATACTGCTAGGCTTCTTGGGCGTGTATGGAAAGAATAAAGATACACCAGAAGCACGACAGGACCAACAAAGTATGAAAGACCGAGAAGGCAGGCATCCAGAGTTGTTTCAAGGTACTGCCAACTACGCTCTTACCAAGGAAGAGAAGGAAATCTTTTTTGAATGCCTGAGTAGTATCAAGGTTCCTTCTGGCTTCTCGTCCAATATAAAGGGAATAATAAATATGGCAGAGAAAAAATTCCAGAACCTGAAGTCTCATGACTGCCACGTGCTTATGACGCAATTGCTTCCGGTTGCTTTGAGGGGGCTTCTGCCGGAAAATGTTAGAGTACCCATTGTGAAGCTATGTTCGTTCCTCAATGCAATTTCTCAGAAGGTAATCGATCCAGAAAGTCTACCAGGGTTACAGAAAGATGTGGTCCAGTGTCTTGTCAGTTTTGAATTGGTGTTCCCACCATCCTTCTTTAACATAATGACGCACCTTCTAGTTCACCTAGTCGAAGAGATTACTATTCTCGGTCCTGTATTTCTACACAATATGTTCCCCTTTGAGAGATTCATGGGAGTCTTAAAGAAATATGTCCATAACCGTGCGAGTCCAGAAGGAAGCATCTCCAAGGGATATGGAACAGAGGAGGTCATTGAGTTTTGTGTTGACTTTATTCGTGACCTTAAGCCGATCGGTGTACCTGAATCATGGCATGAAGGGAGACTTAGTGGAAAAGGAATGCTAGGAAAGAAAGCAAAGATATGTATGGATGGACATTCTTTCACTAAAGCACACTATACAATTCTGCAAAGTTCCACCTTGGTGGCTCCATATATCGAGGTACACAAGAATATTGTACGCTTGAACTACCCGGGGCAGTCTGACAGGTTGATTAGAGATGAACACATGAAGACTTTCGGCGGTTGGTTGCAGACACATCTCATGAATGACACCACTGTTGGAGATCAGTTGTACTTGTTGGCCAGGTCTCCATCTTCAACTATATTGACTTTCCAAGGTTACAAGATCAATGGGAATATATTTTACACGCACGCCCAAGATAAAAAGAGCACCAACCAAAACAGTTGAAAGAACATTTCTTAATCCCTAGTGTTTTGAGTGTTAGATAACAATACCAAGGATCTTCTAATGTGTGTTGAAGTGTTGCAGCTCAGAACTCTGCCTTTGGGCAACGGCCCCCAAAGTTGGGCAACGGCCAGATCTGGGGAGGGGGTATTTAAGCCAACAATCCCCCTCCTGTCAGAACTCTTGATTCAACTCGAAAAAGAACAGATCAGATCTCAAAACTTCATACAAGAGTGCTCCACCAAGATCCACCCAAAGGCCCCATCCCTTTGGGAATCGAAGGAGGAGAACTCGATCTTCATCATCAGCAATCAAGCGCTTCATCTCCTCTCCATTCATTTGGAGAACCTCCGATCTAGTATTTCTTGCAAAGATCTAGATCCTCGTTTTTGTTTATATTGATAAACCTTGTTTTTGTGACAGCTTGTTGTCATCCCGGGAGCCCCCAATTCGGTTGTGGGTGTGTGCCCCGATAGTATTGTAAAAGGCACCGGTTCCCGCCTCGAAGGGATCCAATAGTGGAGAAGGTGGATCAGGCCTCTCGTGGCGAGATCCATCGGAGAATAGGGTGAGGCCTATTGTGGCGTGGTGGTCTTAGAACCGCCCACCCCTCCAACGCAGATGTACTTCCCTTAACAAGGAAGGAACTGCGGTAAAACAAATCCCTGTGTCTCCGCGTGCTCCACTACGGTTTCCTCGCTCCTCCTTTACGTGCTTAGTAGCTAGGGTTTCATATAGGGAAATTCTCGTAGTTGCATATCTAGAGAATTTACTTTGTGTAAAGCCTAAAATTGGAAAAAGTATTAAAAATTGGTTAGCACCTATTCACCCCCCTCTAGGTGCCCATACGATCCATTTCAATTGGTATCAGAGCCTCGGCTCTTATTTCGGGCTTAACCGCCTAAGAGAAGTATGGGTTCCAAGGGAGATGGGAGTGATGCTCCGGAGGTAGTCACCATGAACGATCTCAAGACGTTGGAAACAACCTTGGTGAGTTCAATGGAGGCTAAGATGGAGGAGATGCGTCAATTGATAATGCGTCTCTCCACATCCGCAACATCACCTCCATCTAACTCTGAGGATACCACTCCGCAATCCAAGGAAACGGGTAAAACTGTTTCCAAAGATAACGAAGTGGTAGGTGATGATACTAGTAAGAGCTCCTCCTCGAAAAAGGATAGCGGCAAGGATGGATACAATGAGGTTTCTCATGTGTATTCCCCTGATCCGCCTATTCCTCACCCACACATACATAATAGGGGTGATCCACCCAAATTATCAGCTTCTACTTTCTCTCAATGGCAATTTTTGATGAAATCTCATGTGTGCAGTTCCTCCATGGAGTTGTGGAAGATCATCGAAAATGGTCTTCACGTTGGAAATCCTAACAATCTCACAAGGAGAGAAGTGGTCGATAGCCAACTCAATGCTACAGCTCTACACATGATACAGCTTGGTGTGGGTGATAAAGACATGCCACACATTCAGCATCTTAGCACAACTAAAGAAGCTTGGGATGCCCTTACCGAGCTCTTCATCGGAAATGAAAGTATGAGAAGGAATAGATATGATGCCTTGAGCAATGAAGCTGAAGGATTTTATATGCTGGATGGAGAAGACCACGAGGACATGTATAGGAGGCTCAAGGCAATAGCTACTACCTTCAAAAACCACGGTGCAGCTCATGTTGATGATGCTTGGATCAAGCGCAAGTATGTCAGTGCTCTTATGCCATTTGAGCCCACAGATTTGAAAAGTCTCCAAGGTAGGCACAATTATCACCTCATGTCATCCAATGAGGTAATGCAAGAAATGGCCGCATTCAAAGTGGCTGCCAAGAATGCCGAAGATGCTCGTGCTCGAGCTATGGGGATGCAAAAGGGGGTCAACATGGCTTTGAAGACTAGTGTGATTGATCATGATGAATATGCGGTAGAAGGCCTGGACTGTCCCGAAGATATAAAAAGGATCCACGGACAATACTTGGCTCTTTATGCAAGAAACTTTTGGAAAGATCCAGCCAAGGCTAAAGCTGAACTAGATCACAAAAGTGGAGCCTATGGAAGAAAAGAAAATGGTCCCAAGCTGAGAACATGCTTTAATTGTGGTGACCGGTTGCACTTCGTAGCTGAGTGTCCATATCAAAGTAGAGAGGATAATGGAGGAAGACTCATTTTCAAAGACAAATCAAAAGCTCCACGTAAGAAACAGTTTGTAAAGAAAAATGCTCCTTTCAAGAAGCAACCAAAGATTGTTCTAGTAGCTCAAGAAGAATATTCATCGGGGAGTGAAGATGAGGACGAGGACGATAGCTCTCAAGAGGTGGCTGCTATAGCCACCACCACATCTACATCAACATCACTCTTCGACTCTCCAAACGAAAACATCATCAACAAGAATCCTACTTGTCTCATGGCAAGAAGCTCCGAGGTAACTTCCTCTAACTCTTCCTTTCCCAAGGCTATGATAGACATGCATGATCCTGCTAGTCTTAAGGTTAAAGAAGAGATTATTGCCTTGGATTATTTCTATACTAACTTGCAAGGTGAGCACAAAGTTCATTTTGAGGCTCTTATGGATCAGTTGGCCCAAAACGAAGCACTCCTCGAAGAAAAGGGCAGAATTGAAAGGGAGGATGCAATGGAAATTGCATCCCTAAAAAATGCTCTTGAAGAAGAAGAAGAAGCTCGGGTCTCTCTTGAAGAGAGGCTTGAGTCTATGGAAGAGTCACATGAAGAGATTGTGACTAAACTAGTTAAGGAACGTGATAATGCGGTCACCAAGGCAAAGAAGTTAAAGAAGGAAAGGATTGACTTTGGGGCTGCTCATGATAGACTCTCCGAGGAATTGGAGAAACTTGACAATGCTCACAAGGCGTTGAAAAACGAGTTCTCTATCCTCAATGAGTCACATGATCAGCTTCAAAGTCGATTGGCCGAATATGATTCTCCTAGCTCGTCCAACTCAACATATAGTAACAAGAAAAATGCTAATGTGGAAAAAGGAGTGATCAAGGACATCACTACAAAGGAAAAAGGTGTGCTTGATGAAGTTCTTGACAAGCAAAGGTCAAATCATGGTAAAGAGGGACTTGGGTATGTCACCAAGTCCAAGAAGAAGAAAACCAAGAAGAACAAGACCAAGAATGTGCAATTAAAGACAAGCACTGCTGAGAAGGTTGTCATAAAAGACAAGACTAATAATATTGGTTTTGCAGGGTGTCACAATCCTAATTATGAACTCTTTTGTGATGATTATGGCGATGTTTATGCTTATTATGTTGGTCCTTTTGATGAATATATTGCTTGGTCTATTTGGGTCCCAAAGACCCTTGTTACTAACATGAAAGGACCCATTGAAAAATGGGTACCTAAAACCAAGAAGTAATTTTCTTGCAGGGCTATGCTTCCGGCGGGTCGAAATGGGTGCTGGATAGTGGCTACACTAGTCATATGACCGGAAGCAAGGAGATCATCACGGAGATGCGTCCAAATCTTGATAATATCACAGTCTCCTATGGTGATAAGTCTAAATCTCAGGTATTGGGTCTTGGCAAGGTTGTGGTTGCCCACGATATCTCTCTCGTGGACGTCATGCTTGTTGAGACCCTTGGCTACAATCTTCTTTCTGTTCGTGCCCTTGGCAAGATGGGTTTTGCTGTTTTTATCGATGATGATTTGGTGGTACTCTTATGGAGCAAGTCTCTAAAGGTCGCTTTCGTTGGATACGTCGAAAATGACCTGTATGTGGTGGACTTCTCGGGGAAAACCACTTCGGGTCCGATGTGTCTATTCGGAAAGGCCGATGTGGGCTGGCTATGGCATCGCCGTTTAGCCCATGTCAACATGAGAACTTTGCAAAGTCTCCAAAAGGGTGGCCACATTCTTGGACTAAAATACAATGTCTCTTTTGCCAAAGACCGTGTTTGCAGGGCCTGTGTTGAAGGAAAAATGCATGATTCTCCCCACAAGAGGAAGACTATTGTGTCATCGAAGAGGATCTTGGAATTACTCCATGTGGATTTATTTGGACCGCCTTCTCATGCAAGTCTTGGTGGGAAGAAATATTGCTTGGTCATCGTCGATGATTACTCAAGATATACATGGGTATATTTCTTCAAGCTGAAAAGTGATACTCAACAAACTGTCATCGACTTTGCCAATGAAGTTCAACGTCAACACAATGTTCCCATCTTGGCAATTAGAAGTGACAACGACACAGAATTCAAGAACTACACTTTAAACGAGTTTCTTAGCGAAGAGGGGATTAGACACCAATATTCCGCTGCGTACACCCCTCAACAAAATGGTGTAGCCGAGAGGAAGAACCGGACTTTGATGGATATGGCAAGATCTATGCTAGCTGAATTTAAGTCTCCTTATAATTTTTGGGCTGAAGCCATATCAACCGCTTGTCACTCATCAAACCGGCTTTACCTTTGGAAGATCTTGGACAAGACCCCATATGAAATACTTACCGGCAACAAACCCAACATCTCATACTTCAGGGTATTCGGGTGTAAGTGTTTCTTTCTTATTAAAGGTGTCCGTTTGTCAAAATTTGAATCCAAGGCTTTAGAAGGCATTTTTGTTGGTTACGGTGCCGAATCCCACACTTATAGAGTCTACAACAAGATCACTGGGATTGTTGTAGAATCTTGTAGTGTGGAGTTCGATGAAAATAACGGCTCCTTTGTAGGGCAAGTTGATGTTTGTGATGCAGATGTTGAAATACCCCAAGATGCCATAAGAAGAATGGGCGTGGGATTTTTCCGCCCCATTGAGGAACCCCTTGTGGCGGATCGGGAAGGACAATGCTCCACTCAAGTGGAGCCCTCATCTTCACAAGATCAACAAGCTCCTACTGTTGGAGAAAACTCTGCACCAACACCGCAACCTGCTGAAGATCATCAGTCTCCTGGACAAGATGGTAGTCCCAGACCGGATTATCCGCCCCCTCCAAGGGGCGGACAATCCTCCCCTGGCACTCCAACTCGTACCAGGGGATCCGAAGGAGAAATCAACACCTCTGAAGCTCCCAGGCCAGATTCTCCGGCCCCCAGGGGCGGATTATCCGGCCATGGCTCTCCAACTCCAGTCAGGCTTTCTCAGGAAGGTGGTTCTGGTACTTCACCTCCCAGGCCGGATAGTCCGGCCCCTCCAAGGGGCGGATTATCCGGGCCTGAAGAAAATGCTCAGCACCAATCTTCTGGCAGTACTGGTGAACAAGATCAAGGGCAATGCAGTCATCAAGACAAGGATACAACAATTGAATCCACTCCTTCAAGAAACAATAAGGATATTGAGGCTCGTCGCAAGGCTCGTGCGGACCGCAACCTTGAAATAAGATGTCACACTCTTGACAAGGTAGTTGGTGATCTACGACGAAGGGTATCCACTCGAAGAGAGCTTTCTAGCTTCTGTGATCATCAAGCTCACATTTCCATGGTTGAACCAAAGAAGGTTTTCGATGCTCTTGAAGACCCCGATTGGGTTGTTGCAATGCATGAAGAATTAAACAACTTCGAACGCAACAAAGTTTGGAAGCTCGTAGAAAAGCCAAAGGATTGCCGCAATGTTATCGGCACCAAGTGGATCTTCAAGAACAAACAGGATGAAAATGGCATTGTTGTGAGGAATAAAGCACGACTCGTGGCTCAAGGATTCTCTCAAGTAGAAGGAATTGATTTTGGCGAGACCTACGCTCCTGTAGCTCGCCTTGAGTCTATCCGCATCCTTCTTGCATATGCAGCCCATCATAATTTTAAGTTACAACAAATGGATGTTAAGAGCGCTTTCCTTAATGGTCCTCTACATGAGTTAGTATACGTCAAGCAGCCCCCGGGGTTTGAGGACCCCAAATTTCCGAACCATGTTTACAAACTCGATAAGGCGCTCTATGGCCTTAAACAAGCCCCACGTGCGTGGTATGAGCACCTTAAAGAGCTTTTGCTAGACCGTGGATTCGAAGTTGGGCAAATCGATCCCACTCTTTTTACTAAGAAGGTCAATGGGGAGCTTTTTGTATGCCAACTTTATGTAGATGACATTATTTTTGGCTCTACTAACCAAGCTTTTAACGATGAATTTTCAAAGCTTATGACTGATAGGTTTGAGATGTCCATGATGGGTGAGCTACGGTTTTTTCTTGGATTTGAAATAAAACAACTTAGAGAGGGAACCTTTATTAATCAAGCTAAGTACATCCAAGACATGCTCAAAAGGTTCAAGATGACGGATCTCAATGGCGTTGCTACCCCAATGCAAACAAAGTGTCATCTTGAGCTCAATCCCAAGGGTAAAGATGTGGATCAAAAGGTATACCGATCCATGATCGGCTCTCTTCTTTACCTCTGCGCATCTAGGCCCGATATCGTGTTAAGTGTAGGAGTGTGTGCAAGGTACCAAGCCGCTCCTAAAGAAAGCCACTTAGTGGCGGTCAAGCGAATTTTCCGATATTTGGTTCATTCCCCAAATTTTGGGTTATGGTATCCCAAGGGTTCAAGTTTCTCTCTGTGTGGTTACACCGATTCAGATTGGGCTGGTGACAAAGATGATAGGAAATCAACCTCTGGTGCATGCCAATTCTTGGGCAGGTCTCTAGTGTGTTGGTCATCAAAGAAATAGAATTGTATTTCACTCTCAACCGCTGAAGCTGAATATGTTGCTGCTGCAAGTGCTTGTACTCAATTGTTATGGATGAGGCAAACTTTAAAGGAATATGGTGTCAATTGTGACAAAGTGCCTCTTTTATGCGACAATGAAAGTGCTATCAAAATTGCTTACAATCCTGTGCAGCATACAAGAACCAAACATATAGAGATTCGCAACCACTTTATTCGGGATCATGTTTCTCGTGGAGATATTGCTCTGTCCTTTGTGAGCACGAAGAACCAACTTGCTGATATTTTCACGAAGCCCCTCGATGAAGCAAGATTTTGTTATTTGCGGAATGAGCTAAATATCATAGATTCAAGGAGCTTGGCTTGACTATTCTTGCACACTCACTTGCTCTTATTCATGTATTTGGTTTAGATGCGGGCATAGACATAGGGGGAGTGTGGTCCTAATTGATTGGGCCAACCCTCCCCCCATAATGCCGAAAGCAAGTAAAATCATTTCCCTTAATATCATTTTGTGATATGTGGGTCATCGATGAGCATTGGTTTTGAACTCAAGATACATCTTCGCGGTGTCATGCCATGCGCTCCAACATGGTGGCTTCAGCCACCGCCCTCTTCCTCAAGAAGAGTTGGTTTTTCATGGGTCTCGTTGGATTTTCTTGCATACCTCTTGTTCTTATGGAAAACACACTCAAATTTGGCTTTTGGTTGATTTGATTCTTGCAAATTTGGGTGCGTAGTACCATCTCAGTTTGATTCTCTCAACCCAAGCCTTTCCCTCCCTCCTTGGGACGTTAGCATCGCTCTTCTTCCTTTTTGGCGTTTCGATGCCAAAGGGGGAGAAGTAGTTCTATTAGGTCTCGTGGATTTGCAAGGGTCGGGCACAAGCTCTTCGATTTTAGTCGTTTTTATTTGCTTGCTTGTGCCTTTTCTAGCGTGAACTTGTTTGCTATTTGTGGTTGTTTGTGTAAGACTATGTCGTACTCCACAGTTTGGTACTTTGTTTGGTATTCATGGATTTCTGGATTTATCTATCATGGACCCCATGGAATTCTGGAATTATGGAGCATATTTGATGACATATGGATTCATGGGATTATCTTTGTATGCCTTGGCTATATATTCCGGTGGTATGATTTTCTTTACCAAACCTTAAAGTAGTGTTCTACCTAGTGTGTGTATTTGTATTCAAATGCAAATCTTAAATATGCACACATCTAGGGGGAGCGTCTTTCATTATCTAAGGTGGCACTTGCCGGTTTCACTGCAAATCCTAGTATTGTCATCTAACACCAAAAAGGGGGAGATTGAAAGAACATTTCTTAATCCCTAGTGTTTTGAGTGTTAGATAACAATACCAAGGATCTTTTAATGTGTGTTGAAGTGTTGCAGCTCAGAACTCTGCCTTTGGGGGCGGATAATCCGGCCCCACCAGGGGCGGATAATCCGCCCCTCCCTCTGCCCAATCAAGCGCAAGCCCCAGAAGGGGGGGCGGAGTTTCGGCCGGACTTTCCGGCCCCGCCGGATAATCTGCCCCTCAGGAGGGCCGGATTATCCGCCCCCAAGATTTTCTCCAAGCTTCACCAAGGCGCAAGCCCCAGAGAGGGGGCGGAGTTTCCCCCGAAGAGTCCGCCCTTGGGGCGGAATTTTCCCAGGGGGCGGATAATCCGCCCCCAAAGTTGGGCAACGGCCAGATCTGGGGAGGGGGTATTTAAGCCAACAATCCCCCTCCTGTCAGAACTCTTGATTCAACTCAAAAAAGAACAGATCAGATCTCAAAACTTCATACAAGAGTGCTCCACCAAGATCCACCCAAAGGCCCCATCCCTTTGGGAATCGAAGGAGGAGAACTCGATCTTCATCATCAGCAATCAAGCGCTTCATCTCCTCTCCATTCATTTGGAGAACCTCCGATCTAGTATTTCTTGCAAAGATCTAGATCCTCGTTTTTGTTTATATTGATAAACCTTGTTTTTGTGACAGCTTGTTGTCATCCCGGGAGCCCCCAATTCGGTTGTGGGTGTGTGCCCCGATAGTATTGTAAAAGGCACCGGTTCCCGCCTCGAAGGGATCCAATAGTGGAGAAGGTGGATCAGGCCTCTCGTGGCGAGATCCATCGGAGAATAGGGTGAGGCCTATTGTGGCGTGGTGGTCTTAGAACCGCCCACCCCTCCAACGCAGATGTACTTCCCTTAACAAGGAAGGAACTGCGGTAAAACAAATCCCTGTGTCTCCGCGTGCTCCACTACGGTTTCCTCGCTCCTCCTTTACGTGCTTAGTAGTTAGGGTTTCATATAGGGAAATTCTCGTAGTTGCATATCTAGAGAATTTACTTTGTGTAAAGCCTAAAATTGGAAAAAGTATTAAAAATTGGTTAGCACCTATTCACCCCCCCCCTCTAGGTGCCCATACGATCCATTTCAACAGTGGTGTCCGATTTGATGCAACGGACGAGAATGGGAAAAAGGACACATATTATGGTTACATAAAGGACATATGGGAACTTGACTATGGTCCTAATTTCAAGGTCCCATTGTTTCGATGCAAATGGGTCAAGATGACAGGAGGTGGGGTAACGGTAGACCAGCTGTATGGAATGACAACAGTGGATCTTAATAATCTTGCGTACGTAGACGAACCATTCGTCCTTGCCAATGATGTGTCTCAAGTTTTCTATGTGAAGGACATGTCTACTAGACCGAGAAAAAGGAAAGATAAGCAAAAGAATATAATATCATACGATGAGCCAAAGCGCCACATAGTTCTTTCAGGAAAAAGAAACATGGTGGGAGTTAAGGACAAGATAGACATATCGGAAGATTATGACAAATTTCATGAAATTCTGCCATTCAAAGTGAAAACTGACCCAAGCATATCGCTAAATAAGGAAGATGCTCCATGGTTACGGACAAGAAGAGAACCAAAACACTAGATGTGGATGTTGGTGATGTAATGTATTAAATCTTTTGTGAACTAATCCTATTTTTCATTTATTAAAGGAAGATGCTCCATGGTTAATAAAGGAATTTCTGAGATTGCTGTAGGCAGGTACCAAAACTGTAGACTAGGTAACACTTAGACATTTATTAATATTAAAAACCGGGACAAACCGGGACTAGCTAACACTGAGGACTAAATCCACCCCCTTTTTCCATAATCATGGCTAGTCCTATAGTACACAGCTTCAGGGTCTTCTTCGTCATCGTCATCATCATTGTCATCGTCACCTGCCACTCCAGAGATCCTCAGCCCAGCCATGGCATATACCGGGGGCACCTGCCACTCCGGTCTCGGATTCACGGCGGGCGGGGGAGGAGTCTCCTGGAAGACGATGCCGCTACCGCCGGGCGAGGGAGGGGCCTTCTTGTGGCTCTGTGGCGGGTATACTTGTGGGCACCGCAGGCGAGGATGGTCTCCCCCGGCGATGTAGCACATCATGCCGATGATAGTACGGTTCGCCCACCATAGACGCCGACCGGCTTCATTGTGGTTCATCGGGGGAGGGCCATCACCCTCGTACCTGGCAAGCTCCCTTTCCCGTCGGTTAGCGAAGAAGGCATTCCAGGTGTGGTAGTTGTCGGGATCCCACTGGGGATCCATCCGCTGCTCCGGCGTGAGCTCGTGGTAGAAGTGGTTCGTGATGGCCGCCTATCGGGCGGAGCCTTGAGTCACAGGAGGGATAGGAACCCCTCCAGCGCTCAGCATCCAGCCGGCGGCCGGTAGCCCGGCGGGCAAGGGTAGTTGGAGGCCCACAACGCCTGGGTCTCCTCGAGGGTTAGAATGGCCCAGTAGGCACTGTCCATAGTTGTGAGAGAGGAAGGTGCGGATGTATGGATAGCCATGGCGTGGTCGTCCTATATATAGATGGTAAGTGCTGGAAAACATGGCGGGAAACGGTGGAATATGGCGGGAAATATCTTTTGTCCCGGTTAGTGGCTACAACCGGGACTAAAAGCACCGTTCAGAGGGAAAGGGCGGGAAAACATGGCGGGAAGCGGTGGAATATGGCGGGAAATATCTTTAGTCCCGGTTAGTGGATACAACCGGGACTAAAAGCACCGTTAATAGGGAAACGGCGGGAAAACATGGCGGGAAGCGGTGGGATATGGCAGGAAATATCTTTAGTCCCGGTTTCATGGCTTTCGGTCCAAGAGACGGATGTTATGTGTTGAATCGCGGCATAGTTTGTGATACGGTGCCCATATTGTGCATGCATGTGTATATTAGAATGTAGAACAATGTTGCAGGAGGAAGTTTTCCTTTTCGTCGCTCGGAAAAGCCATTTTCCGAGCGCAAAAAGACGGGTCGTTTTGTGAAGCAGCCATCAAAATGCAGTTACAGAATGCTACCATCCCATTTTTCTAAAATAGTAGGCCACGTTACATGAACTATATCCCAACCAGGGGATCTCAAACCTTTCTGTCCTTCCCGGGTGAAAACGACAAATGTCTGCCAAATCGGCAGGAAGTGGGTCCGGTTTGAACTACAGGTACATGATCTAACGTCCGTGATTTTTTGAAAAAAAAAATCATTTTTAGACTCACAATATGTCGTTTTTTCAGAGATCCAATGCAAGTTCTAACATGCTCATCCCCTATCTTCACGCACGCCGTTTTGACCTAAGTTCGAAACGACAAAATTCAAAACGGGCATAAAAAATTCAAAAAAGGTCCGAACAATGTAAATCCTTCGCGTGGTGTGATATTATGTGACCTAGTTGCAAGGAAAAATATCAAACTTGGTATACTGATTATGTCTCCAAAAAACCTTCACAAAATGACCTATCATGTTCGAGGTTTCATGACTTTCGGTCCAAGATACGGATGTTATGTGTTGAATTGCGGCATAGTTTATGATATGGTGCCCATATTGTGCATGCATGTGTATATTGTGATGTAGAACAATGTTGCATGAGGAAGTTTTCCTTTTCATCGCTCGGAAAAGCCATTTTCCATTTCCCGAGCGCAAAAAGACGGGTCGTTTTGTTAAGCAGCCACCAAAATGCAGTTACAGAATGCTACCATCCAATTTTTCTAAAATAGTAGAACACGTTACGTGAACTATATCCCAACCGGGGGATCTCAAACCTTTCTGTCCTTCCCGGGTGAAAAAGACAAATGTCTGCCGAATCGGTAGGAAGTGGGTCCGGTTTGAACTACAGGTACATGATCTAACGTCCGTGATTTTTTGAAAAAATCATTTCTAGACTCACAATATGTCTTTTTTTAGAGATCCAATGCAATTTCTAACATTCTCATCTCCTATCTTCACGCACGCCGTTTTGACCTAAGTTCGAAACGACAAAAAATTCAAAACGAGCATAAAAAATTCAAAAAAGGTCCGAACAATGTAAATCCTTCGCGTGGTGTGATATTATGTGACATAGTTGCAAGGAAAAATATCAAACTTGGTATACTGATTATGTCTCCAATAAACCTTCACAAAATGACCTATCATGTTCGAGGTTTCATGGCTATCGGTCCAAGAGACGGATGTTATGTGTTGAATCACGGCATAGTTTGTGATACGGTGCCCATATTGCGCATGTTTATAGTGGGATGTAGAACAATGTTGCAGGAGGAAGTTTTCCTTTTCGCCGCTCGGAAAAACCATTTTCCATTTTTCGAGCGCAAAAAGATGGGTCGTATTGTGAAGCAGCCACCAAACCGCAGTTACAGAATGATACCATCCCATTTTTATAAAATAGTAGACCACGTTACGTGAACTATATCCCAACTTGGGGATCTCAAACCTTTCTGTCCTTCCCGGGTGAAAAAGACAAATGTCTGCCGAATCGGTAGGAAGTGGGTCCGGTTTAAACTACAGGTAAATGATCTAACGTCCGTGATTTTTTGAAAAAATCATTTTTAGACTCACAATATGTCGTTTTTTCAGAGATCCAATGCAAGTTCTAACGTTCTCATCCTCTATCTTCACGCACGCCGTTTCGACCTAAGTTCGAAATGGAAAAAATTCAAAACGGTCATAAAAAATTCAAAAAAGGTTTTGAAAAAGGTTTTAAAAAAGGTTTTTAAAAAAGGTTTTTAAAAAGGTTTTTAAAGAAGGTTTTTAAAAAAAGTTTTAAAAAAGGTTTTAAAAAAGGTTTTGAAAAAGGTTTTTAAAAAGGTTTTTGTTTCTAAAAAGGTTTTAAACAGTCATATAATAATTAATTTTAAAAAAGGTTTTGAAAAGCTTTTAAAAAAGGACCTTTAGCCCCGGTTTGACCTACAAACCGGGGCTAAAGGGGTGCGGGGCTGCGCGCGAAACGCGGCTCCCCGAAAATCCTTTAGCCCCGGTTGGTAGCACAAACCGGGGCTAAAGGTACCCCTTTAGTTCCGGTTTGTGCTACCAACCGGGGCTAAAGGTACCCCTTTAGTTCCGGTTTGTGCTACCAACCGGGGCTAAAGGTGGCGTGGGTATAAATACCCACCCCGTGCGCCCCGGTTCGTGCACCGAACCGGAGCACACAGAGCCCCCCCGCCGCCTCGCCATCTTCCTGCTGTCGCACATCCGTCGCCGCGCCGCCACGCCGTCCGTCCGTCCCCGCGCCGCCCGAGCCGTTCGTCGACCCCACGCCGTCCGTCCCCGCGCCGCCCGAGCCGTCCGTCCCTGCGCCGCCCGAGCCCGCACCGCGTCCCCGCGCCGCCGCCCACCCCGCGCCGCCCGCGCCCGACCGCGCCCACGCCGTCCCCTCTCCCTGCGGTGAGTAATTAGTGTTAATTAGTTAAATTTTGTTGTTAATTTTTTTAGTGTTAATTAGTTAGTGTAATTTTAGTGTATTTTAGGATTAATTAGTTAAGGTTATTTTAGGTTAATTAGTTAGTGTAATTTTGTTATTTTGTTGTTGAATTATTTAGTGTTAATTAGTTAGTGTAATTTTAGTGTATTTTAGGATTTTAGTTAGTGATTTTAGGATTTTTCTTAGTTAGTGAATTTTACGATTTTAGTTAGTGAATTTAGTTAGTGAATTTTAGTGTAATTTTTCTTAGTTAGTGAATTTTAGGATTTTAGTAAGTGGACAAAAACCGAGAAAGAAATGCATCTAAAGGGGTCACGCCAGCTACACGTCAGTGGCCCGCGAGGTAAAAAAATTGGCTCCTTGGGCATGGGGGGTCGTATGACACTGAAACCGGGGAGATTATTTTTACAAAGGAGGCCATTACTAAACCCAAAGATGAACTTGTTAAAGCGATACAACTGAGAAAAGATGGAAAGTTCATTCCCGACAGAGAGAACGATGAGCTGACATATGCCCTCGGGAATCCTAAAAAAGTCGGACGAACACGAGGCTTTGGCCCATCTGTTCCATGGAAGACTGGGTTTCCCGCTGACATCGACACTTATAGAAGCCGATCCAGAAAAACGAACCGGCAGAAGGCGGAGGAGGCAGCGCGGTTGGAGGCGGTTGAAAAAAGGAACGAGGAATTTCAAGCCATGTTCAAGCTGCAGCAGGAGCAGATTAATGAACTTAGAGTACTGGACCGACAGCAAGATCCTGCGTTAGACAGTCCGGTGGGACCATCTCAGCGGAGAAGCAGCATGGCTTCCACGGAGGTACAAGCTAATAATCCAATGCTGATGGACAATAATGCAACGATGGTTCACTACCCCGTGGATGAAGTCGAGGCAAGGACATCTTGTGAGCTACATGTCACAGTGAACAACATTTATATGAAGGCGCTCGGCTTTGCTTTACCTTGTCCACCGGAAGCGACCTATCATGGAAGTCAGATTCCAGCTGGCTATGCTCGTGTCGGTGTGGATGAAGTTGAACTGACATGTCGATCACTTGAGCTTGACATCCCTGCAGGCGAAGGGGAGAAAACACTTGGAGAAGTGGAGGGTGGGATCATTCTTTGGAAAAAACAACACATCGTGTTTCCAGGCTGGGCGCCAAGAAAATCTTCTCCTCCGAGAAGCAATCCATCACCTCCAAGGCCACCATCACCTCCGAGTCCACCGTCTCCACCAAGAAACAATAGTCCACCCCTTCCTGAGAGGGATCGAAGCGCGACTGCATCTCCATCTCTGGCGCCTCCGCCTCCGCCCACTGAATCAAAGGTAAGAAAGCGGAAGAATAACACCGCTACGTCGAGGGAGACCCGACGCCGAAAATGACAAGATCCCCTACCAAGAGTACCGCCGTCTCCTCCCAAGTTAGCTTATCACCGGACTGATGAGGAAAGCGCGGTGATCTCCCGGGCCGAAGTGAAGGCCCATTTTGCACCAAAACAACCAGAGCCACATGTGCTAGTTGATCCAAAAGTCAAGAAGCACTTCAAGGCATTCCTTGACCAACCACCCCAACATGTGTTAAATAGGAAAGATGACTATACACGCTGTCTTACGAAGAAACTAAAAGAGAAGTCATCAAGCAGTACTGCAAGTGGGAGAAAATCAAAAGAAGTTGCCCAGCTCGACAAACAGGCAAAATAATCCATTGCCCCGCTCAAGTTGTTACCCCAGCCCACACAAGGTGGAATAGATATTAAATTAGCCAAGGAGTGTAACGTGCCGGTCGAAGCACTTCTAGCCAGCGGAGATAATGTCGTCAAGGGACCAATAGCACGAAAATTTGTCTACGGGGAGCCTCTGGTCAGCGATGAGGTATTCGATGATCTGCCAACACATATGCGACTGTTGCATATCTGGTACTTGAAAGTCACAAAGGAAGGGCGACAATTTCTCCTATGTAAAGTTGGAGAGGAGTACTTCCATCCTGACTATATCTCCATTGAACTTTGTGAACTATTTTAGTTATTCAACCTAGACGCCCTCGACAAGTCCCTCCTCAGCATATATTGTTTGTAAGTAATTAATTTACTAACTCAGCTCGTTCAATTCATTTCCTGTCGTTATCCTCACTATATCTCCTTATGTATGCTATTATATATGCATAATGAAGATTCAAGAATGTAGAAGAAAGTCAATCTACAGCATTGGGTTCGTTGACCCAAATAGAGTAAATGGACATACGCTAATAAATAACCTCGAGGAAACAAAGGATAACTTGCTAATGTTTTTAATGGAACAACATTACAAGACACAAATACTATTTCCTTACAACTATGGGTAAGAGTCTTACTGTCCTGTACATATTCAATTTTTGTTTACTCAATGTTAAGTGTATATAAACGATCGCAGCTTCCACTGGATTCTTCTAAACATTGACGTTGACCGTACAAAAGTTGAAATCTCGGACTCGTTAAAGAAGCCGATGGAAGACTACCGCAGCATAATTGATTGCCTCCAAAAGTAATTTCAATCACTATATCTGTCTCTTTCGTTCATTCTCTGAGATGTAAACTAATTAATAACTCATTCATTTTTTTTTGCCGGACAGGGTTTAGAAAAGGTTCACGAAGGAGGTTCAGGGTGAATGGCGTGAGGAGCTCACTTTTCGTACGGTCCCGGTAAGTAGTACGAGAGCTAGGGGACTAATTTATGTGGATATTACAATTATCATTCTTACAATTATCATGCTTGATTATTATCTGATTGAATTATATTCTCGATCGAAAAGTGTGCGACGCAGCCACATGGGACTAATTTATGTGGATATTACGTATGTGAGTTCATTCGTGGGTGTATGGAGCAAGGCAGAGACTTTCTTCAAGTACGTAAACAATATATTCGCAATTTATTCTATACCATAGTTTTTGTTGAGTTTCATTCATAATGATCTACTTCTTTATATATAGTTGGATGCGATGCGGGATAAGCTCCTATCACATGAACGCCTACTAGCAATTCAAGAGGAGTTGTCGGGATTTTTGCTCACGGACGTCATAAACTCAAAAGGAGAGTACAACATAGATAGACCTTCGTGTAATCGTGGATAGACACAAAAGGACAGTATCTGTTGTAATGATGATCTTGGTGTAAATCAATTAGACGAGCTCTAGGCTCGGTTGTGTATATATTTATATGTATTTATGTTATCGTGAGTGAAATTATATTATATATGCATCAATGTATACAACATGTAGTAGCGTAGAATAATATGTATATGAAAACACAAAATTAAAAATAATTAAACACAAAAAAAGAAAACCCTAAAACCCTACCTCCTGCCGCGGCAGCAGTTTGGTGCAAAATGCTACCGTAGCAGAAGAACTTTAGTCCCGATTCGTGTTACGAACCGGGACTAAATATCCTCCAGCCCAGCGCGCACAGAGCGGCCACGTGGAGATAATCTAGTCCCGGTTTGTAACAGAACCGGGACTAAAGGCCTAACCTTTAGTCCCGATACGTTAGTCCCGGATTGCAATCCGGGACTAAAGCCTCTTACAAACCGGGACTAGTGTCCTGTTTTCTACTAGTGTATTTTAATATTGCCCATATGTTGTCAACTAGGGTTGAAAACAATGGAAACTTCATGAAAAATGGAAATAGATATCTAGAAACAGAAATGGAAGAGGTTTGTGGAAAACGAACATAATCCGGTGTCCCTCTCTCATGAAACTTATGAAACTGAAAACAAAAGGACGCCAGAGTTGGCCGATACCCTTCATAATTCCGAACCAAAGGGGTATGGACCAATCTTGGTTGTCCTTGTGTCTTCAGTTTCGTAAGTTTGGAGAAGAGGGAGGAACACCGAAGAAAAAGTCATATTCTAAATGGACATGGCAAAGGAAACGAAGAGAGACATTTCTAGCGGAAACGACAATTTCAAATAAAAACCAATACATTTTTTCGAAAATAGAACCCAGCCAGACTCATGTTCGAAATAGTGCTTTGAGTTGTTGATTCCCCTTAATCTTAGCGGGTCATGAAATATATGCAATTAGGATCTACGTCATATATGAAACTAGTCAAAGCTATGCAATAATTAAGTGAGTGTCTTAGCGTCTACTTGAAACTATTTGCGTGAACTTAGTGCTCATCGAGTATTGAACTATGTGTGTTCCTTATTGTTCAATTGTCGCTTGTCAAAAATTGTGAGATATTTCTTGTCTTGTTGTCTAAATCTTTATATGTTCTTATAGTGCATAGAGCAAGATATCATGCCATATTGTGTTCTGACAAATGTCATTTTAGTATCGTATTCATTACATATCCATTTTAGTATCATTTCCGTCACATGTCCACTTATAAAGTATATTTTCGTTTGTTTCCGTTCCATTTTTTTTAACTCTATTGCTTTTCCGTTTTCAACACTATTTGGCAACTTATAAATGAGTATAACTTGCAAGACACGTTTAACTACCGGATCAATATTTATCCTAAAAGTGTCTAAATATACTAGAAACTGCAATTAACATATTTGTTAGAGTGTACATTTAAAAACTCTACCATAATATTTAAGAATATTAGAATCAACATGAATATGCATGCAGATATGTATACACATGAATATATAAGTACACACTATACAATTTATGAAAATATAAAGTAATCCAAAGATATTGTCTATAAAACATACATTTATATTTAAGCAATTTTGTAAGTGATATGATATACATTAAAATATATAAAAAACAACAATATAATAATTATTAGCAACACATCAACAATTGAAACTTCTTGATAGAAAATTATACTGTTAAATTTATGGTATGATTTATTAACACATTAATAAGTATGAAAGTTTAGTATGAAATGTATTTAATGTCATAAGAGGTGAATCGTTCAAGCCAAGCCTGAATTTCCCCCCGCCATTTGTCGCCACCTCCGTCGAACCAAATAATCATCCCACATCGACCTCCTTTCTAAACACTAAAAGGGAAGAAAAGCGAGATCGACAAGAAACGACAACCATGGAAGAATGTGATCGGGTTCTGGACGACATGTAGTGTCGCACCTTCTTGCTCCCGCTCTCATACCTCGACTGCGTACGGTCCTTTGTGGCGTGTTGGGACTGGTGTGTTGGGGGACAAGCCTATTAGACATATAAGATAGGTAGTGTACAATATGGTGTAGTACACCAATTATACACGCAACAAAACTCTGTATTTGCCACGATAGGGGCTTTTCCTATCCTTATAACATGCAACTGAGCCCTCTAGCGAGGGCATCGTTTCACCCAACAAATTCTACATGGTATCATACACCTCTCGCTTCCCTTCTAGCTGTTGCCGCCGATGCTGATTGCGCCGCTGCCACGACCTCGATCAACCCATCACCACGACGAGGACCTCCACCAACATATTCCTTTCCAATTCCGACAAAAATCAACCTATACATCTCCAATTCCCACGATCCTAGAAAAAACCCTAGCCTCCAAAACCGATCTTTGTCCTTTTTTTTCTTCCGCCCTTTTTCGATCTGATGGCCACCACATCTAGCTCAGCCGCGGTGCCAGCCATCGGCGTGCCGCCCGCAACAAAGCTCACCAGGGAAAATTTCCTGTATTGGTGGGCGCAGGTTCTGCCGACTCTCTGGGGTGCGAGGGTCATGGGTCTTCTCGAAGGATCCGATCAAGCTCCACCAAGACTCTTGATGCTGAAGATGAAAATAAGAAAAAGCTCTCGATTCCCAATCCTAATTATGACACTTGGATCACGAGGGATCGAAACGTGGTTAGCTTCCTCGTTAAGTCTCTCTTGGAGGATGTTCTTCCCCATGTTTTTAGGCTCTCCCATGCTGTTGATGTATGGCGTGCTCTGAAGGATCTCTACTCCTATCAATCCAAGTCAAGGGTCTCCACCATCCGGGGTGCTCTCACAAACACAAAGAAACTTGACATGACCATTCAACAGTACATCTCGAAGATGAAAGGTTTCACTTCTGAACTTTCTGCTGCTGGGAAGTCCATCGATGACAATGAACTCAAGGGCTACATCCTTAATGGTCTATACAGTACCTTTAACTCCCTTTTTGCTTCCATCAACATCATTCCCTCAACGACTCTTAATGATATGTGCTCCCAGCTTCTCACGGTTGAGACCCGTGACAATATGCTGCAGTCTACAGGACATTCCACTAGTTCCTTCACCTCGTCGGTAAATGATGCTTATGGGCGTCCAAACTCATCTTATGGGGGAGAACCGGTTCGTCCATCACCACCACCGATCTCACCTGGTTACCAGAAGCTGTCCCACCCATATGCGACTCCTCCTATGTACCAGCCACTACCATACCAGCCGCGGCAGCCGGTTGCACTGGTGTACCCTCCACATTCGGACCCGCAGCAGTCGTACACTCTGTGTATCAGCCGTACCAGCCCCAGCAGTACCAGCCCCCACTCCTACCATATCCACCAGCTCCTTATGTTCAGCGCAGCCCTGTTGTCCTTCGCGCCCTCCACCACAACAGCAGCTGCCAGTGCGCCTGGATTAGGCCCTTCCTTCCAATCAACGGCGTCGTCAGAAAGGAGGGTGCAATGATCATGGCCGTGTTGCGTCTCCATGGCGGCAGGAAGGTGTTTGTTGTCAGACTTGCCAAAAATAAGGCCACACTACTAGTGAATATTTGTGGCGCTATGGTGATGATGATGATGATGATGATGATGATGACACAACCACAGAAAACAAGGGTATCTATGGCGTAGACTCCAATTGAATTATGGATACTGGAGCCAAAAATCACACAACATGACAACTCAATAAGCTCCAAGTTCATGAAATCTACCATGGGTGTGATCAAGTTCACAATGCTAGTGGACAAGGTATGTAAATTGCTCATATTGGTCATTCAGTTTTGTATACCCCACATTGTTCCTTACAACTCAAAATATCCTTCATGTTCCTTCATCTTCCATGAATTTGCTTTCTGCATATAAAATTGTATAATAATGCCATTACTGAAATTCACCGGTCTTTTTCTTGATTAAGGAGCTGGCCACGTAGCAAATCATGTTTATAGGTCCGTGTCATGATGGACTTTATCCTCTTGTTCTTGTTTTAATGGGTTCATCTTTGAAGCATGCACTTGTTACCATCAAGCCTTTATCCTCCACGTGGCATCTTCGTCTAGGGTTATCTTCTTTTATTCTTCAGCAAGTTCAGGAAGAATAAATTGCCATACATTCCTGAAATAAATTCTTACATATGTGATCCATGCCAGCAGGCTAAGAGTTATCAGCTATCATATCCTGTTTTTATTAGTATTTTCACAGTTCCTTTAAAACAGATATTTTCTAATGTATGGGGTCCAGTCCCTCTTTTTGTAGGCAAACATGTACATTATGTAAGTTTCATTGATGATTTTACACTATTTTCATCGCAAACGTGTTAATGTACGAACCATTTTGTCCAATTTATGATATATTCTGCATGTAAAAGGTTTTGTATGTCGCATAATTTTGGAGTGGAACCTTCTATATTGCAAGAGAGGAATATGCTGGTATCCTCTTATCTTTTGATTAGTAATGCTCCTTTGCAAATAGCTAGTGGCGCAAATTCGTAAGTTTGTCTCTTTGTGAAGTTTGCTGTGATGATATGAACATGATTATTTTGTTGTTGGGTACATAGCCATATAAATAGAGAGGTATTGTTTTGAGCTCTCGGTTCAGATTTTGCTATCCCTTTACTAGGTTGGCCGATGGCCACATTTTGATATTCAATTTGGCAAGTTCACTCTCTCTATACCGAGCGATAGCAATCTGCAATTATACTCGAGTGGGAATGGTTGGGCCCAGCGGACTTGGACTCTTTTTTTCTTTTTTCGAGGCATGTGAATGTCTGGAAAATTGTTGAACTTTGTATTCGGTTGGATTTTATTTATAAAGCGGGACGAAAGTCTGATTTGAAAAATGGTTGGTAGAATGGTAGCGGGAATCAATTTGCAGGACTAGCTAAGTCTTAAGTTGGTATTCGGACACAAAATTTAATATACTCCCAACTAGTTATTCTTTGGGAAAACGGTGTGCAACAACGTCTTGCCTTTTATCGATTCAGAAATGCAATACACGAGATCGACCACGAAACTACACAAAATCGCGTGGCGCCGACAATTTAGTTGGCAATAGAGGTGCGCTCCACATGAATCTGTGGGAAACTCTGTTACTACAGATAAGAGAATATGGATCAGGAGATCTGATCCTCAAAGATTGAAGGTAGCATCTGCTGGTCGATCTACTGAGCCTCTTCCTCCTCGACGTACTTCATGTACATGGCGATCTCCGCCTCCATGCACTTGGGCGGCGGATGGACTCTGGCGATCCTGGCGGCACGCTTCGGCCACTCCTTTTTCCGGTCGTACTTGCGGAGCTTCCCCGCTTGCCAGTACTCCTCCACCAGGTCCTCCTCCGTCATGGCGATGTAACGCAGCGCCTCCGCGTACAACGCCTTGCAGTACGCCGTCCCCAGCGTCGCCTCCTCTGTTTCTTGGGTCTGCTCTTTGGCATCACCGGCACCGGCGACGGCAACTCCGAGCCTCTTCGCCGCGGAGTCCGAACTTGCTGATCCTTTCTCCATGTCTCTAGGTCTAGCGTGTCTCCCTCTCTTCGCTCGTTGGGTGCAGCCTGTAGTCGTGGCCTGCGGACGTATGTATATAGTGGAGTACCGGCATGTCCCCAATCCAAGTCCGACTGGAATACCTTATCGGATCGGAATTCGGGTCGCACGAGGATTGCTGCACTGATCCTACGCGCCATGCAGAAGGATAGCTGTTGGGCAATTATAACAGAAAAAATAGTCTTCACTTTTTACCTATTGTACTTCCAGCCCAACTAATGTATAACCCATGTATAATGGTCCGGCCCATTAATACGTTCTTCGATAATCACCAGAAAAAAAATGTTCACGCTTGTCACAAAATTTGTACTCACATTTCATTTTGCTAAACGTTTCACACTAGTAACTACGCATGTGCTAGATAAATCACTCACTGTAGAAAACAAACCAAACAAAACATGATGGGCAAATCTACTTATGTAGGAACAGGTCCTTGTTACATCTTTACTCATGTACTTATTCAGTTGCTCAAGAATTCTAACCAACATGTGTTAACATTTCACATGAGCTTTTCAATTATCAGTTTCTACGAAATCTTCTAGACAACGTGGTTTGTAGGTAAAGGAATATTCTATACTAGGCTCATCGCCATGGCAGCAGTTCTTGAAATGAATATGGGTTTTATCATCAGTGCCACCATAACCGATCCCGACCAGATGATAACATTACACACAAACGTATTGGATAACCAAAACGTATATATATACAAAATTAGATTTGGTTATGATTACTACAACTGAAACTATTTTATTATCGCCCATATGTCGTCAACTACGGTTGAAAACGAAGGAAACTTTCTGTTCATTCCCGAGAAAAATGAAAATAGATAGCTGGAAATGGAAATTGAAGCGGTTTGCAAAAAAAAAAGTAATTTGGTGCCCCCTCTCTTCAAACTTATGAAAGTGAAAACATAAGAACGGCCAGGATTGGTCAATACCCTATCATAATTCCGAACCGAAGAGGTATCGGCCAATTTTGGTCGTCCTTATGTCTTTGCTTTTGTAAGTTTAGAGAAGAGGGGGACGAAGCAAAGTCATATTTTAAATGGACATGGAAAAGGAAACGAAGAGAGCCATTGGAAACGACAATTCCCAAAAAAAAAACAAATACAAAAACTTTTCGAAAATAGAACCGACCCAGACTCATGTCCGAAATAGTACTTCCCCTTGATCTTAGCGGGTCATGAAATATATGCAATTAGGGTCTACGTCATATACGCAACTAGTCAAGCTAATGTAACACTAGAGTGCTGAAAAGACTATAGCTTCTATGTAACACGCCAATCCCCGGATCAGTTCATTGTCTTACATAGAACATAGATGAATAACGTAGCAAAATATCCGTGTATCATAAATAAGAAAATATCCAGAGTAATCATCTATTACAATAATGCTTAGCTCTAAGGCTAGCTCAACTTATTCAAGTAGTAATATAAATAAATAACTCCTCCAATCTTCAAATTTCCCACAAGTGAACAAGTGCCGAGTGGAGTATTGCGACCTATTCATTCACTCAGAATCAGAACATCCTACAAAATGAAACGTAACAGCCTCAAAGGATCAATACATGAAATGTATGACAAGTAGAGCTAAATAAGGAGACAATATTCCTAGCATCTACATGCTTATTGGCAAGTGGAGCTGTGGCTAGCTTGCATTCTCAAAGACCTTTGTCCTACTTTCATAATCAGTTTTTGATTTTTTTAAAAGATCCCAATTAAGTTAACCCATCAACATTAAAACAATTAGAAAATTAGAATGAGCGAGAAACATGTCATGAACTCAATATCAAGCAACTCAGATGTCCATAACCGGGGACACGGCTAATCAATTAGTTTATACACCCTACAGCGGTTAGTACACTTTACCCATGTGACTTGGCCAGCCCAGCTCGTACCACCACTCTCGAATTGGGTGATGATAGGGAGAAGTCCAAGATGAGTCCGTTCGGAAAGTAGCTCCCCAAATCCGACACGCACCATACCAATCTATAAAAATTCTACATCTCTGGCTACGTGGTTTCGAGTTACCACAACCTACTAAGTCCAACCAACCACCCATTTCATTATTGGCACATGGTTATACACATAAGCTACAAAATAAAGAAGTCAATCATTTTCTCTTGATACCTGGGTGCCTTTTCACAATGATACCACCAAAAAATGTCAATCATGTCACACCCAGGAGATTCATTGATTAAGTTATTTTTAGTTTTCGCAAACCAATACTTTAGAAACAACTTTAAAGTGATGTAACCCAGCCCTCTTCTAACACAACACGACTAAGCACATCTACCAACGGTGGCTTAAATACAAGAGATCCCTACCACATAATAGGACATAACATAGAGATAGTAGTTCCTATTCATGCATCTACAAATTACACCACAATGCATTGAAAATAGTAGGACAATAACATGAACAAATTAGCATCTACTTGACTTGGCTGCAGCGGTCGAATGAACAATCTCCACACGAGCAAGCTTTTCACTCTTTCACAATCTACACGGCAAAATTATTGATAAATGCACAAATGCATGCATGACATCTTAATTTAAGTTTTAGTACCATATGCATGTTCTCTGTTCTTTATGACTACTAATGACATGCATGGAAAAGTTTTGATGCATTGGAAATCATTTGTTAAGAATTATTGATCCTATTAATGGGTTTTAAGAAAAATAATAAGACCATACCGTGTACTGTGTTATAAAATCTGGGGAAAATGTTTAGTGTGTAGACAGTTAAATTTGTGACCAGGGGCAACTGGAATCACGCAAAAAGGATTTACAGATCTTTTTATATAATTAAAATTCTCCAGAAAGCATTATATTACTCCTAAAACTATACATCTTGTAAACCTGTCATTTTAATTCATAAACAGTTTCTAATCTTTCTTGTGATTCCATAGACATATTATTTGCAATTTTCTGAGTAGTATTTATTTTATTATGAATTGATTACTCTAAAAAGGCCATTAATCCATTTAAATATTCACGGAAAACGTTACTGTAAATGCCTGAACTAATTGCATAGAAGTAATCTACATAAAATTGTGAATCCAACGGTACATTATTTGTGATTTTTAGACCAGTAGATTATTTACTATGAATTTTTGAAATCTTAAACATTTTCTGCCAATTAATCAATATAATAAAATAGGGGAAAATTTCCCGCTGACTAGTCAATGCCGACGTGGTGCTGACTAGACGTTTGACTGGTCAGCAGTCAGCAGCAAATCTGGGCCGTCTATCACTGATCCGATGGTGGAGAGCAAGGAAAACATGGGCTCACCAGCGACGGTCCAGGAGGTGGCGGTGGCGGCGGATCCGACGATCCCTTCGCACGGCGGTGAGGTCGGCAGGGTGGAGTGGTGGACAGGGGTCTCGGGGAGACGTTCGGTGATGGTCCTCGTATCCCCGAACGATGGCGGCAACGAACTGGAGCAGCGTGGCGGCGT
Source organism: Avena atlantica (assembly GCA_910589765.1). Taxonomy (NCBI): domain Eukaryota; kingdom Viridiplantae; phylum Streptophyta; class Magnoliopsida; order Poales; family Poaceae; genus Avena; species Avena atlantica. The sequence continues at coordinate 483,975,724 of OU342739.1, read as the reverse complement.
TGGTCTCCGGCGAGGCTCGGCGGGTCGGCTCGGCGAGCTGCAGGGCGAGAGCAGGGTCACAAACGATGGGCATGGTGCTGCGAAATAAACAGAGAGGAAAAGAGAGGCGGAGGGTTGTGTCCAAGCTCATACCGAGCTAATGGCGGCGGCGACGGGTGGAACTTTGGCAAGCAATTACTGGTACTAGGCGGCGTTGCAGCTAGGGTTTTTTGGGGGTTTCAGAAGAGGTGGGGCTAGGCTATATGGCAGGGTATAGGGGCGCGAGAGGGCTATCGAAATCGCGAGGAAATCGGAGGCATCGTCCGTTTGTGGCGTTCGTGCTCGACACGAACTGGCGGTGATGGTGGCGAGCGGTGGCGTCGATGGTGGGCCGGCCCGCGGCACGGAGCGCTGCGCGCGCGGCGCGCTATTGCAGCCGCTGCTGCCGCTGCTAGTTGACCCCGGGTGGGCCATCATGGGCCGCTAGCCTGCCCAGCTGCGATGGCTGCGTCGATTCATTTTTTCTTTTTTTTATTTAACTCTGTAGCTGTTTTATCTGAATTTCCGAACTATTGTTTGAAAACTTTGAATCTGAATTTTTTTACTAAACCAAAATGGCCATAAATTTTACCTGTAACTCTGATTTAAGTGAAACAAATTTCTATGATTTTGTATTGGAACCCTCCATGCATATGTGCACTTGGAATTGTCATATAATCCCATCCCAACAGAGTGCAAATAAAACAATACTACTCATGTGTATGTGATAACAAGCAAACTTTGTTGTGTTTTGGCAAATGCTTTAAAACTGACTTTTTTGCAATGATGATTATGATGCAATGGCATGCATGATATGCGGTACCAATTATAAAAATTGGGATGTGACAAGACTAACCCCCTTAAGATGAATCTCGTCCTTGAGATTCAGCGTGGCTAGCAAATATGTGTGGGTGGTCCTCTCGGAGGTTATCCTCTCACTCTCAAGTGTCTTCCTCTTTGGTGTGATGTCTCCATTGCACCTTGGAAAACCTGATCGTCTTGATACGGGTAAACCACTCCGCTATCTCCAATATCTTGACCGGCTTCTCCTCATATGTTAAGTAATTCTCCAGCTGAACCTCTTCCAATGGCACGGTGTCTCTCAACGGTGTATCCACCATCTCCAGATGACACTTCTTCAGCTGGGACACATGGAACACGTCATGAATAGTATACATAGCCTCTGGCAACTCCAACTGATATGCAACTTCCCCCTTGCGTTCTAAGACCCTCTATGGTCCTATAAACCGAGGTGCCAGCTTACCCTTGATTCCAAACCTCTTAATCCCACGTAGTGGTGAAACTCTGAGGTAGGCTCGATCTCCGATCTCATACAACACTTCCTTGCGCTTGGCGTCAGCATAGCTCTTCTGCCTAGATTGTGCTACCTTCAGCCTGTCCCTAATCAAACTGGTCTTTTCCTCGGCATCCTTAATCAAATCAGGCCCAAATAGCTGACGCTCTCCTACACCATCCCACAAAAATGGTATCGGAAACCTTTTCCCATATAGCACATCAAACAGTGACGTCTTGATGCTGGTCTGGTAACTTTTGTTGTAGGAAAATTCGGCATATGGTAAATTCTCATCCCAACTAGAGGCATGAGCCAGAGCGCAAGCTCTCAACTTATCCTCCAAAATCTGATTCACTCTCTCTGTCTGACCATCCGTTTGAGGGTGGAAGGCTGTACTAAACTCCAACCTAGTTACCAACAAATCATGCAGCTGGCGCCAAAAGTGTGACGTAAACTGGGTGCCTCTATCTGATACAATGCTCTTGGGAACTCCATGTAGGCACACAATCCTATCCATATAAATCTTGGCTAACCTCGCACTCGTGTAGGTGGTCTTTATTGGTATAAAGTGGGCTACCTTGGTCAAATGGTCGACCACTACCCAAATAGATTATAGCTAGACCTGGTTTTGGGAAGTCCTATGATAAAATCCATTCCCACTTTATCCCACTTCCAATCCGGTATAGGCAATGGCTGCAGCAATCCTGCTAGCTTCTGGTGTTCACCCTTCAATCTATTGCAAACATCACATAATGCAATATGTTCAACGATATCTCCCTTCATATTGTTCAACCAAAATCTTTCCTTCAAATCCATGTACATCTTTGTATTACCCGGATGTATAGAATATGGCGAGTCATGAGCTTCCCGAAGAATCGACTTCCTTATCTCTAGATTGTTGGGCAGGCACAGACGATCTCCATACCATAAGGTTCCTTGGTCATCCTCGTGGAATTCCTTTGCTCGTTCCTCCTTCATCTTTTCCTTTCTCACTTCTATCTCCTTGTCTTCTCCTTGAGATTTCCTGATCATGTCTTGTAGCATTGGTTGGACTTCCATTGCTGCCAAATATCCCTCAGACACCACTTCTAGTCTAAGATTCTTGAATTTCTCACATAAATCCTTGGGTAATTCTCCCACAGTCAAACAATTTGCATAGACCTTCCGGCTTAGAGCATCCGCTACGACGTTGGCTTTTCCTAGGTGATATTGTAGGTTCATATCGTAGTCCTTGATAATCTCCAACCATATCCTTTGTCTCATGTTTAATTCCTGCTGGGTGAATATGTATTTCAAGCTCTTGTGGTCAGTGTACATATTACAGTGTTTCCCATAAGATACTGTCTCCATACCTTGAGCGCATGCACGACTGACGCTAATTCCAAGTCATGCGTGGGTTAGTTCCTCTCATGGTGTTTAAGTTGGCATGAGGCATAAGACACCAATCTTCCATCTCGCATCAACACACTTCCAAGTCCTTGCCAAGATGCATCACAGTACACTTGGAAATCCTTCTAAAGGTCAGGAAAACATAAAACAGGTGCGGTCACTAGGCGACGCTTCAGCTCTTGGAAACTAGCTTCACACTCCTCGGTCCACTCAAACTTCTTCTCATTCTTCAGTAGTTCCATCATTGGATTCATGATCTTTGTCATGGTGGTGTCATGGCAGATGCCATGGGTAGGCTTAAGTTGGGGGCCGAATGGACGCTTGTGGTAACCGGGGAGGGAGTGCACGGTCTTTCCGTGCACGAAGAACAAGATGAACTCTCCACACTTAGAATTTTTATTGATCTTATAAGTTTACAAGTGCTCCTTGAGCTGTTTGGGCATAGCCGCAGGGCACTAGTTTCCTACTTGGTCCAACCTCCTCTAACCCTAGCTATGCCCCTCCTTATATAGGTGTTGGCCAACTAGGTTACACCCCTTTGGGTTCTAGGGTTACTGTTTGGATCTTGGTTCTCACTGTGCAGGACGGGTCATGGGCTAGCCCTGAGCCCATGACCTAGTCCACAAAGCCATACAACTAACGGTCCTCTCGTACGTAGCCTCTATCTCTTTCGGCGTCATGAAGTGACTTTGTACGTCAGCCCTTTCTTTAGGCGTCACCCGACTCCTTTTGTGTCAACTGGCGTCGCCCTTCTCTTTTGACCATGCTTTACCATGGTCCCTCCTGATTCTTACTCGGAAAGATGCCACATGTCCTTTCTGACTCGGCCTTACCTCGTGAGACTCGGCTCGCTGCTTCCTGCAAGGTAAACAAACCTGTCTCATACGGGCTGACATAATTCTTATGTCGGCCGCACTCGACCTTCTTACCCGGCCATTGTATCCCGGCCAGAGTTATTCTTTACTCGGCATAAGCCAAGTTGGGCAATGTTTTACCCCTTATGACCCTACCGAGGGTTATTCCCCCGAAATTAGTCCCGAAAGCTGGTGAGACCTAGAAGTTTTTAGCTGTTAGGCGTATCCAAGTTCCTTTAATGTGCTTGGAACTTCTTTTTCTCTCAACATTTACTGCTTAGGGCGCACTGTTTGGCGTAATATCGATCTTTACTGAGTCTATCTTGCCCCTTTGAGTCTTATCGTTGACTTTCTGGTTCATTTTTTCCTCGTGCCGAGTCATTTTGGACGCTGCTGAGTCATTTTTGGCTTGCCTTAGTCACTGACAGCTTGTAATCATGATGACTTGTCTCAATTTTTGTCCCAAATCCCGACCGCGCAATGACGGTGGCGCAGTAACTCCCCGTCACTGTGGCAGTCCCATCGCTCTGTGCCTCGTGTCCTGCACAACATGATGTGGTTGTGGATTTTCTGTGTATCGCCTACACGTGGCGCTCGCTGATGCGCTCACTCGGCCAAATACACGGCCACACGCTGGCCACCAGGCGCAGAAGAATCCCACGCCTGGGGTTTTTACTCTCCTTAAGTAGGGGTGAGGGGAACTTAACTTCCTTTGCATGTTCAGTTTCCCCCTTGCCCTCTTCTTCTTCCTCGCGCCCCCAAAATCTGAACTGCCTCCTTGCGGTTCCTTTCTTCTACTGCTTCTCCCCATTGATTCTCTTCTTCGCCTTCCAATTATACGATGGGTCCTCGTGCCTCCAGGCCTCTTCCAACAGCGGAAGATCCAGAACCAGACGATATCATGGACTCTCGTGACGCAGGCGAGGAGGCGGAGGAGCATGAGGTCGCTGCCGGCGAGCGCGGGGCTGGGAGGGCTCGGAGGTTTCAGCGGAGGAACTCGAGTGGCTGCGCTCCACCAGGCGCATCTCGCTCAAAGTTGATTGTTGCCTTCCCTCAGGTGAGATCGTTCCAAAGCCTGAGGCTAATGAGATGGTAGTTTTCCTCTCGCACTTCGAGCGTGGTTTTTCTTTACCTGTTAGCAACTTCTTTGTTTCTTTCCTTTCCACCTTCCATCTGCAAACCCACCATTTGCCTGCCAACACAATTGGCTCCTTGTCTTGCTTCATTTCTGCCTGCGAGGGCTATCTCGGTATTTGGCCCATCGTACTCCTTTGGTCCAAGTACTTCAACTTCCGGATACAAGTTGTGCCTGATCCCGGCGTTCCCCGCGCCGAGAAGAGGCCCACTAGGTGTGGTGCCGCTAGTACCACGCCTAGGAAAGACTCAACCTTTCCTCGGGTTACCGACATAGATTCTTGTAAGAAATGGCATAGAACCTTTTTCTATGTCAAGAACAGCGGGTCAAATGACTACATACGGATTCCCCCTTCAAGGACGAGGTTCCCATCAAGGAGTTTTGGAAGCTCGACTCACGACACAAGATTTCCGTGGTGAACGAGGCTCATGGGATTCTAGAGAGGCTGCTCTCGCCGGATGAGAACTTCCACCTTTCTGAGGAGGACCTCATGTGCGCTTTTATCGCACGCCGAGTCAGACCCATCCAGGCCAGAAGACACAAGATGTGCTTCATAAGCGGCCCACGAGATCCTACCCGACATTCCACGTAGGAGGTCACCAAGGACTCTGTGGCCTGCCGAGTCAGCTCCAAGCTGACCTTGGCAGAAAACTGGGCCTGGAGCTTCTCCCCTTTCAGCTGGGATAGGCCTGTCCCCTGGGTAAGCCTAGAGCTGCCGACATAACTTTTCTTGCATTCACTTGCTGTTCTGTTTATTTATTGATCTTATTCTGTTTATCTTTTACAGAATCTCATTCACTAGGTTGATGATAGTACCATCCCTCCTGGGGCCTACTATGAAGATCACTCCGATACTGATGATGTTGAGTTCAATCTGGAGTGTGTCATGCCAATCCCGCACGCCGCTGCTACCTCTGCTCCGGGTAAGACCTCTACTTGAAACCCCTTGTGAGCTTGGTCTGATGACGATGATGTGGACTGTGAGGTTCTGGAGGTACTTGTCCTTTGACCTTAACTCTCTGACTTATCTGAATGAGCTTCATTTGCTGATGCAGCTGGCCAGGTACATGAGGAACCTCCCCTTGTTGTAGGCGGGTATGGCAAGCTTCCCGCTGCCAAATTGACTAAGCGGCGCGGGGCCTCCTCCAACACTCAACCTGCAAAGAAGCGCCAAGTTGATCCTGCCGCTCCTCCTGCTACCACGCTATCCCAGACCCGCAAGACCGCTGGGCCCCGGGTCACTCTTCGCGCCCCGTGCGACCCGACCATTTCCAGGTAAGTTTATTTGTTCGTTGCTTTCCATTTTCCTCCTCTGTTCCATGATTATCCTCTTATAGGCTTCTATTTTTATTCTTAGCGTGGCCATGTCTGCTAGCCAAGCTGCACCTAGCATGGTTTCCTCTCTACTAAGGCCTGCTTATCCTCCTCATGCCAACATCGCCATGCAGAGCCCTGTCCGGGTCACTGCCCCCACTACTGAGACTCATGTGTATCAGAGTGAGGCCGACCCGGCGGCGCGCCCATCGGAGGAGACCCGGCCTAGCTCTCCAGTCAGTTTACCCGAACAGAATCTTGACCCTGGCGCCAGTAACATTGGTGCCGAGAAAACCCCTATGGTTAGTTCTCCCATAACCAGTTTGCCTGCTGACCCAGTTGTAGCCCCAGCTTATGCTGTTGAGCCTTCTCATTTGGCTCCTATTTCCTCAACCAGTCCCAGACCTGCTCCCTCTGCTTCTCTGTCTAAAGATCAGACTCGGCCTGCTACTCGAGGCCACGCTCGCTCCACATCGAGCAAGCCATCCATGACCAAGCAGTTGAACTTGGTCCACACTCCTGGCACCGCTCCACAGATTCGGCCCACACCAACAACAACGACACCCGCTTCGGTGGGTTAGTTGGGCGAATCTGCAGCTGCCGGATCCGGTAGCACTTCCAGAACTAGTGGCTTGCATACCAGAGCTGCTGCTACCCGTGCCTGGGTGGCAACTACCCTGAATAAAGGGCAATTCCTAACCCGGACGCTTAGCGGTCAGGGCCTTGGTTCCGCGGAGCGTTATTCCCTTGCCTGGAACACGACCGGCGAGCAGGAAGTAAGCTCTAGCTCTGGCCAGAAGAAGATGAAGTTGGGACCCAAGGCTCTCTCAGATTTAACTCAGCATGCCATCGCCTTGATGGCCAAGGCAGATCAAGTGAACGAGGTATGCAACCTTCTTACTCTTTTGTGTACTGAGTATCTTTATATTATACATGATCCCTAGTCTCCGAGGTTACTGCCGAGTAAGGAACTTATTCGGCTGTAGGCTCTGAAATAGAATCCAACTTTTACCTTCTCCTGCCAAATTTGTATGGCGGATTTTCGATCCCTAGCCCCCGAGGTTACTGACGAGTAAGGAACTTAGTCGGCTGTGATCTTGATCGTACTCCTTCTGACTTAGTCTTCTTTGTGTAGCTTACGCATAATGAGCGTACTAAGGTGCATAGAGATCTCCTCTGAGAGTATAGAAAGCTTGAGCTCGCTCACCAAGATCTACAAGATGAGGCTCACGGCCAAGGTACTTTCTTACTCGGCTTGCTTTTATTCGGCACACCTTCTTTGCTTCATTTTCTTGATTTTCTCTCATTGTCTTTCCACAGCTTCTGCCCAATCTACCATCGACGCGCTGCACTCACAGATTAACGAAGCTGAAAGTAAGTTTCTAGAAATTTTGTGACTGTTCTGCGCTTGTGCTTATTCCTTTTCCATTTCTCTCTCGGCTAAAACGAGATAATTTGCACTGACGAGTCACATGCTCCGAATAAGTAGAGAAGCACCGAATCGAGCTCTAAAAGGAGCGAGATGAGGTGACTCGGCTGAAGCAGCAGGTGGCTGATATGGAGCAGAAGAACCAGTCGGAGCTGAGGGGCATGCACCAAGAACTTGCCGAGAAGGATGGCCAGCATGCTGCCAGTGCCGAAAAGACCAACCAGCTGCTCAAAGAGGCCGAGGTGGCCGTTCAGTCGGCGCAGCAGGATCTGGAAGCTCTTCAAGCCAAGGCCAAAAACTGACAGAGCAAGCTAGGCGCGATCTACTCATTTCTCGATAGTGAGTTCTTACTCTTTTCGCTGTACTTCTATCCTTATTCGCTGCCCCTTTTCCATCGTTTGTTAATGTTCTTCTGTTTTTGCAAAGAACTTCCCTGAGGCTAAGATGTTCGCGCTGAGGGCCATGAAGAAGGTTCAAGACGAGTCTGGGGCTCCTGCTGATGGCGAGGTCACCATCGATGAGCACCTTGTAGCGCTTTCAGAGCGTGCAACCACTCTCAAGTCATGCGGCGTCGACTTGCTCAAGTCAGCAATCCATGCGTTTAGGATGCTCTGGACGGATGAGGATGCGCCCACGCTCATCGAGCCTTTGGCTGCCAGGTTGCTTCAGATTGAGGACAGGCTGGATCAGTGGCGTGAGTCGGCCGGTCGAGCTACAGTGGACAAGGCCCTTGCCTTTGTGCTTTCATGGTTTGAGGGCATCAACCTTGATGTCCTTCAACATATGAGGGCCGAAGGCAAGTGGATCCATCAGCCTGAGCTCATCAAGAAGCGCCAAGAGAGAGCTTATGCCATGGTGGAGTATGCTCTGGTGCATGCCTGGTGTGAAGATCCTAGCTTCCTCGACCTTGGTGAGCCGCTTGCCGAGACGATCGACGATGAGGGTGCTGACAGCGAGGCCATTGAGCCAGATGGTCCTACAGACTCGGCCACCAATGCACCTGATTCGGCAGACATTCGAGACGATGGTCCCAGCTCCAGCCCCAAAGACGCTCCTCCGAGTCCAGTTGCTTCTTAAGCTGGTTATGTCAAAAAACACTTAACTTTGATGAGATCCTCGGTATGCCGGGTGCAGATGTAATATACAGTGCACTTATTTTGGGAATGTGCCTTTTCATAAGGCTTAAACTTTTAATTTGCTCTGAATGCCAATCATCCAGGGGCAAGTCCCTGAGTTTCATTTTGTCGTTCCCCTTTTCCTTGAATTTGGCTCTTGTCTACCTTTTTGGCGTTCGACATTAGAGTCTCAAAGTTCTAAGGATTGAGTTATCGGATATGAAACTAGACAACTTGACCTAGGGTCATTCGACATACAAGTCAATATATCCTGCAATGGGTTAGTTAAAAACATACATAGAGCCGACTCGCATTTCTCCCTTTACTTATCCGGTGTTCATGTTTACTCGTCGTTGATCTTTTCCTCTTGCTTTCCATGAAGACATGTTTTCGGACAACAACATAGTCGAAGAGTTGATTCTATCCAAGTAAACATTACTTGTTCCGAGATAAGTCGTAAGTGTCAACGCCAGTCGACATATAATTTTCAAGGATAAACATAAGGGCAGTCCCTGAGTCAGTTTTTTGAGTCATATCACTTTATTATCAGCACATAGCCGGCATGAACATCCGACATATGAGAGTTCGAGAGATACATACACTGCTTCTCCTAAGTGTAGAAAGGATGGAGCAAAGCCACATTCCACGTCCTTTTGGTCTCATCACCTGATCTGTCCGCCTTGTTCTTTTGTGCTTCACGAGCATCTATTAGGTAATATGAATCATTGTGCAATGCTTTTCTTACGATGAATGGTCCTTCCCATGGGGGTGATAGTTTATGCATCCCAACTGTGCATTGCACCAGTCTGAGCACCATATCCCCTTCTCGGAAAACACGAGGTTGAACTTTCGGGCTATGACAGCGTCGGAGGCTTTGTTGGTATATGGCGGATCTGGACAATGCCAATTCTCTTGCTTCTTCGAGTAAGTCAACTCCATCTTCTCGGGCCTCTTTTACCTTTGCTTTCGAGTATTGCCTTACTCTTGGCGAATCATACTCTATGTCGGCAGGAAAAACTGCTTCTGTCCCATAGATAAGGAAGAACGACGTATAGCCCGTTGATCGATTCGGAGTTGTCCTTAAACTCCACAACACTTAGGGTAGTTCCTCGATCCAGCAACCAGGTGATCTTTGGAGTGGTTCCATTAGGCGGGTTTTATCCCGGATAGAACTAAGCCGTTAGATCGTTCAACTTGTCCATTTGATTCTGGATGACGACTGACGCTACGTCAAGTCTTATTCGGTTTTTCCCACAGAAGCGAGCGAAAGCTCCTTCGGCAAAGTTTTTGCCATTATCTATGATCACACTGTGCGGGTGACCATATCTCAAGATTAGGTCTTTTAGGAATGTGACAGCTGTTTTTCCATCCAATTTCTTGATGGGATTCAATTCTATCCATTTGGTGAACTTGTCAACATTACTAGCATGTGAGTCATGCCACCTCTCACTGGTTTGAATGGTCCTACCATATCCAGGCACCATACCGTGAATGGCCAAGTGATTGGTATAGTTTTTAACTCGGATGCTGGTAAGTGTGACTTTGACGCATAACGCTGGCAACCGTTGCATTTTCTCACTAGCTCCTGCACTTCTGCCAGTGCACTTGGACAATAAAATCCATGTCGGAATGCCTTGGCTACCAATGATCTTGACGATGCATGGTGCCCACATTCTCCTTGGTGAATGTCCAAAAAAAATTCTTGGCCTTTCTATGGGCTTATGCAACGCTACAGTACACTTGTCACACTCCTTTTGTACAACTCCCTATTGATTATAGTGTATGCCTTTGCTCTTCTTTCTGTTTGCCTTGCCAGTACCTCATCATCATCTCGCAAAGTTCCATCTTTCAAGTAGTTGAATATTGGTTGCGCCCAGGCTGGTATCAGCGGTGCCGGGTCTATTTCTCCATCAACTTCCATTGGCTCAGCCGACATATGTTCTGCCGACATGACCTGAGGAGTCCCCGAGTGTTATTCGGCAACCCCTGAGGTGAGCGGAAAAGTCCCCGAGTTACTCTAACCTGCCCCTAAGTCAATGTCCATTGGCACATCATCTGACTCCTGGTTTGCCGAGATGAGCCTGATTGACTCGGACTCTGGTGACGGCTTGATTAATGGTTTTATGAGATGTTCCAATGCTACTCCTGGTGGGATTGCTTGCCGAGATGAGCCTAACTTGGATAGTACGTCAGTTGCTTCATTCTCTGCCCTGGGTATGTGATGAAATTCACACCCGTCAAAGTATCCCAATTTTGTTGCACATGAAAGCGATATAGTGCCATGTCTGCATCCAACGCATCCCAATGCCCAGATACTTGCTGAATAACCAAGTCCGAGTCACCAAAACACATGATCCTTTTGATGCCAATTTCCTTGGCCACTTTTATGCCATGGACAAGTGCGTCATACTCGGCCACATTATTGGATGCAGCAAAGTGGATCTGCAACACATACTTGAGTTGATCCTTCTTTGGTGATGTGAGTACTATCCCGGCACCCAGACCCATATTTGTCTTGGATCCGTCAAAATGCATCTTCCAGTAATTCGGATCTGGCAGTGGTGACTCATATTGCATTTCCATCCAATCCACAAAGAAATCAACTACATCTTGAGACTTAATTGCATCTCGCCTGTCATATTGTGGAGTGTATGGTGGAAGATCTATGGCCCATTTTGCCACCCATACACTGGCATCTTTGCTTCCCAATATATCCGAGATAGGTGCCTCGCATATTACCCGAATTGGGTGTTCTTGGAAATAGTGTTTCATCTTCTATGCTGCCATATACACCACATATGTCATTTTTTGGTAGTGGGGGTAATTTTGCTTCGATATAGAGAGCACTTAGCTCAAGTAATAAACTGGCCTTTGGACTGATTTGCCCTCTTCTTCGCGCTCTACCACTACCACTGCACTGACAACTCTGTTGGTTGCCGCGACATAGAGCAGCATTGGCTCTTTGTATAGTGGTGACGCTAATATTGGTGTTGTTGCCAACATCTTTTTCAGTTCATGGAAAGCGCTATGAGCTTGCTGTGTCCATGTGAATTTGTCTGATTTTTTAATCAGTTGATATAGTGGTAAGGCTTTTTCGCCTAGCCGACTGATGAACCTACTCAACGAGGCCAGGCATCCTGTAAACTTCTGGACATCGTTGAGGGTTTTCAACAATTCCATTCTTTCACGGCCCTGATCTTTGTCGAATTAGCCTCAATTCCTCGGCTGGACACGAGGAATCCGAGTAATTTTCGATCCGGGACACCAAATGTGCATTTTTTCGAGTTAAGTTTCATCCGGAGTCTTCTTAAGTTTGCAAATGTTTGACGCAAGTCCTCTATTAGAGTATGAATTTGTTTGGTTTTTATCACCACGTCGTCGACGTATACTTGAACATTTTTGTCCACTTGATCTTGCAAGCATTTTGCATGCATCTTTGGTATGTTGCACCTGCATTTCTCAATCCAAACGGCATAGTACGATAGCAATAAGCCCCATACGGGGTGATAAAAGCTATCTTTATTTGATCATTCGGATTCAGTGGTATCTGGTGGAAACCAGAGTACGCATCCAAAAATGACAACAACTCACACCCGACAGTAGAGTCAATGACTTGATCGATCCGTGGCAGGGGGAATGGATCTTTTGGACACGCCTTATTGAGGTTCGTGTAGTCAATACACATGCGCCACACCACTGCCACGTTCGGGTCATCTTTTTTCTTCTCGACCAAGGTTGGATTTGACAACCAATATGGGTGCAGTACTTCCATGATAAACCTGGCAGCCAAGAGCCTGGATATCTCGGCGGCTATCACTTTCCTCCTATCCTCGGCGAAGCGACGGAGGGGTTGCTTCACCGGCTTGGCATCTGGCCTTACATGAAGAGAGTGCTCACCCTGCTTCCTCGGAACTCCTTGCAGGTCTTGTTTGGACAATGCAAAGATATCCCGATTCTCACGGAGGAAGCTGGTGAGCTCACTTTCCTATTTGTCAGTCAGCCTAGCACCAATGGTAACTGTGCGCTCTGGGAAGGCCTCATCAACCTATATCTTCTTTGTTTCCTTGGTAGCTTGTAAAGATACACTGCCATGCGGGTTAGTGAGTGCTGGCAGAGACATTTGTGCTTCTTTGGCCAATGCGGCCACTTCCATCATTTGATGCTTTTCCTGTGCTATGACCAGTGACTCGGCCAGCGAAGATCCGGCTGAGGCGCATGCAATAGATATCTTGTAATCTCCCTCAACTGTGATAACTCCGCATGGCCTGGCAGTTTCATCTTTAAGTAATCAATGTGAGGAGTAGCCATAAATTTTGCCATAGCCGGCCTGCCGAGTAAGGCATGGTATGAACTGACCAAGTCAACCACCTCGAACTCTATGGCTTCAGTGCGACAATTTTCTCTGTTGCCAAATAAGACATCAACCCAGATCTTACCAATTGGCTCACAGGACAATCTTGGCACAATACCATGGAAAGTTGTCTTAGTTGGCTCTAGCATGTTCATAGTGATTCCTAACTTGAGCATTGTATCCTTGTACATGATGTTGATGCTAGTGCCATCATCAATCAATACCTTGGAGAACTTCACGTTGATATCAGGGCCCATGAATGTTGGATCCAAGCCCAGAGCATAACCTCCTGGTGTTGGCATGATCTTGGGGTGATCCTTTATGCTCCAAGTTATCTCCTTCTCAGACCAATGCATGTATTTTGGTATTGCCGTCATTGTGGCATTCACTTCCATCATCCGTCTTTGTTGACTCTTCTTGTCATTTGGCTCTATAACGAATACGACATAGCTCTGGTGATGCTCTCTATACTTATTTCTGGTTCCATGGCCGACATGCGCGTCATCACCTCTTGGGTTATGCACCTGATGCACAGCCTCCCTTCTTTCTTAGTTATGATATCTTGGCTGCCTGTTCTCATATCTATGCTCAGCTCCAACAATTTGAGCATTTCCTCCTGTGAGCGGTGGAGGGGGAGGTGGTGGTAATTGCTTAGTCGGCGAATCCACTCCGTCTCCCTTCTGAAACCAAGTGCATTGTCTTGTTGTGTGATTTGCCGGCTTACTCAGACTCGGCGTGTGGAAATTACACGGTTGGTCCAACATCATTTCATAAGTATATTTCAGCATGTCTTGATATGGATTTATTTGTTCATATGGCTTTTTGCCATCATTCTTTGATATCCATTGCTGTTGCCCATTTGCTATTTGCCGTTGGCTACTTCCAGCATCTGGATGATCTTGACTCATAGCTGCAACTTGAGTCGAACCATATCTGTAATCTGGTCTCTCGTCCCTTGTTTTGCTTCTATACTCGGCCCTTTCCTGGTGCCTTTGCGACCCGGTTGTGTCGTAGATCTGAGTCTCAGTCATCCGGTCTACCGACATAAGCAGAGGCTGAGTTGGAACTCCTAACACGTATGAGTAGGCGATTCTTATTTTTTCTGCCAAACTTGCCGGCATATCTCTCTGTAACCTTTGCCACAGTACGCTTCCATGTCTGCATCCTTGTGCGAACCATGCAATGTCCTGAGACTCGATTACCCCTTTGCAAGAGTTGCGCATTTCACCACCTTGTGAGGAATTCCCTGTCTGTTTCATTCAGCCTTTGCTTGCACATAGGAAGCTGTTGTGGGCGATTCAGCCTCTTGTACATGCTTGTGAAATTGCTCACAAAAGCCTCTTGGAAACCAATCCAGCTGTTGATGCTGCCAGGTGGCAAATTATTCAGCCACACCCTTGCTGGTCCTTCTAGCATTTGCGGCACATACCGTACTACCCATCTCAGATTTCCCTATGCGATCTTTATTGCTGTTCCATAATCTATGAGCCATTCTTCCAGCTTTGTTCTCCCGCCGTAGGTCTTTGTTCCTCTGGCCAGCTGGAAGTTTGGCACTGGAGGATCTTTCATGATCCTTGGGCCAAAACATGGCGGACCCTGTGGACCTTGCGATTCAATCAGTTCTGCCATATTTCTCCGATCAAGCTTTAGCCTTGTATCATCCGGATGAAGATTTCTGCCTCCGAGTCTGGCTCCCACCTCTTGGTACACATGATCCGGCAATTCATACCCATCATTTACCATTCCCGAGTAACCATCATTGTATCTGTTTGCGTTTGGGTCTGCAGGATGTCGCACTGCTTTTCCCGCGCTTTGCTGTCTCTTTTCGGGTTGAGCTGGTGCAGGATTCAGAGCTTGGTTTCCTCCTCCTGCCGAGTGAGTCCCATGCCTAGGCTGAGGTGCATAGTTCTGCCCCTATTGTCATTTTGTTGTGCTGCTTGCCTTTCCCGGCCAGCATTTTCCTGGTTCTCATTTCCCTGAACGACATTTCTTCTTGTTCCCTGTGCATGGGATGGGTTTCCTTGAACCACTGTCGGGTCGTAGGCAACCATTTACTTGTTCCTTCCTGAATCCACACTTTTTATTTTCTCAGTCTCGCCGCGAGTCCAGGTGAGGAGGCTGTGTGCCCTGCTAATCTCGCCGGAACGGGAGTTGCCAAGTGAACCAGTTGTGATCTTCCAGCTACACCCGGATTCGCCCTGTAGTACGCTTCATTCAGCATTCTTTCTTCTCTTACCAGTTCATTTACTTGTTCCTGTTGTTTTCTCTTTGCCTCACCCGTCAGATGGGGAAGCTCAGCCATCACTGTCTCTGCGGCTCTCAGATTTGCTGCTGTAGTGTTGTATGTGGCCGCATGGCTGTCTCGTTGCTGTTTCGGGTGTTATCTTTGACGTTGCGTCTGCCAATTCTTCATTGAGGTTTCTTCCTCTCAACCTTGTTGCATCAAGCCGGGTCTTTGCGCGCATGACTCGATTTTCCGAGTTGAGCTCTCTAATTGTTATATCCACATGTTGCTGTAATTGTGCCAATTCCTTTGCCTTCTCCAGGACTTTTATCCTAACCTCCTCTAACTCGTCCTGCACACGCGCTGGATCAGATGCTGGCGCTACTGGCTCTGCTAACTTTTCTATTGCTTGTTGCAATTCTTTGCCTCTCTTACTCCTAGATATATTCTCTGGCTTTTCTAGCGGCGCTTTTGCAGTTCTTGCCACCCTCGGTGTTTCCTCTAGG
Source organism: Avena atlantica (assembly GCA_910589765.1). Classification (NCBI taxonomy): domain Eukaryota; kingdom Viridiplantae; phylum Streptophyta; class Magnoliopsida; order Poales; family Poaceae; genus Avena; species Avena atlantica. The sequence continues at coordinate 483,960,095 of OU342739.1, read as the reverse complement.
TTTTCTCCCTCGGCATCCTCATTCACCACAGGGACTACTGGAGGTGCTGGGGGTGTCGGGGGGATCGCCCCCAGTTAGGCTAACCGGACAAGATGCAAAGCACCAGCACGACAGTCGGCTGAGATTAGCTGGACGCAAAAAATCCAAGACAAATCAGAAGAAGGAACAAACCAAGACCCAACTGGAAAACCAGCCAGCCGGATGAAAACCATCGACAAGAGCGTCAGCTGGCTGGATCAAGATAGCCGGCCGGAGCAAGACAGATCAAGAGCCAACCGACAGAAGAACCAGCCGGATGAAGAAAGCAAGGGCATAAGAGTAGCCGGATGGATCCTACCATCCGGCCCAGGAAGGCCAACCGGCTAGACCACCCTAGACAGCCACTCAAGATAGGCAAGGTACCAGATGACGTAGGGCACAATGCGCAATACGCCCAGGACAGCAGACAAGACAGAAAGGAGACTCAGACACTCGGCCCATACCGACGACTTTATCGATGACGGGTGCAACAGTAGACAGTAGGTGGCACTGTGCATAACTACCCGCATGGCGGCCACTATAGACGACGTGGCGGCATGGGCTTGACTGCGAGTACACACTCCCCATGCCGGCCACTGTAGATGACCTAGTCGGCTGGGGCCCGCCTGTGGGACCCGCCAGTCGGACAGGTCGTTGCCCATGCTGCCTCGGCCTATATAAGGGGCAGCAGGGGCAACTGAGAAAGGGTTGGACTCTCTTTCATTGCTAGCCAGACCCGATACAACTTGAGGAGCCTTGTAGTCCTTAGTGATCACCCTCATAGTCAGATCGGCAGGAGTAGGAGCTTTACCTCACATCGAGGGCTCCGAACCTGGGTACTTCTTGTGTCACCGCACTTGCTTGTATCCAATCCCTCCTGCGGACGCCGTCACATGCTTACCTACTTTTCTCCCACACCTCTTTCTAGCCTACTTAGGCTCTGCTGTTTCCATAACGACGACAGGGGGATTTGGAGTTGTCATCATTACCTCGACGGAGACGAGTTGATGAAGCTTTCATGCGGCAAGGACCGCAGGTGGATCCGGCGCCAGGATGACGCGCTCCGGGTACACGCGCTCCATGCGCACCGCAACGTAGACTTGGTGTTTGCCAAACTTGATGAAGCAAACATCCCTTGGGAACGACTTGGTCCCGAAGCAACCTGCATTGTTGCTGACGAAGTTGAGTGCCCCGAACCTCTAGATGAGGCCGCAGTAGACGCGTTCGCCGGTCTTGGCGATGATGTTGCCCGCCCGGATGAAAACTCCAGCAAGCACCTGCTTCTGCCCCACGGTGGGCGCCAACTATCATGGTGGTGTCACGACAGATGCCATGGGTAGGCTTAAGTTGGGGGCCGAATGGACGGTTGTGGTAACCGGGGAGGGAGTGCACGGTCTTGACGTGCACGAAGAACAAGATGAATTCTCTACACTTAGGATTTTTATTGATCTTAGAAGTTTACAAGTGCTCCTTGAGCTGTTTGGGCATAGCCGCAGGGCACTAGTTTCCTACTTGGTCCAACCTCCTCTAATCTTAGCTATGCCCCTCCTTATATAGGCATTGGCCAGCTAGGTTACACCCCTTTGGGTTCTAGGGTTACAGTTTGGATCTTGGTCCTCACTGTACGAGCCGGGTCATGGGCTAGCCCTGAGTCCGTGACCTAGTCCACAAAGCCATACAGCTAACGGTCCTCTCGTACATATCCTCCAACTCTTTTGGCATCATGCAGTGACTTTGTACGTCAGCCCTTGCTTTAGGCGTCACCTGGCTCCTTTTGTGTCACCCGACGTCGCCTTTCTCTTTTGACCATGCTTTACCATGGTCCCTCCTGATTCTTACTCAGAAAGCTGCCATGCGTCCTTTCTGACTCGGCCTTCCCTCGTGAGACTCGGCTCGCTGCTTCCTGCAAGGTAAACAAACCTGTCTTATATGGGCCGACATAATTCTTATTTTGGCCGCACTCGACCTTCTTACCCGGCCGCTGTATCCTAGCCAGAGTTATTCTTTACTCGGCATAAGCCAAGCTGGGCAATGTTTTACCCCTTATGACCCTACCGGGGGTTATTCCCCTGACAATGTTGGAGAAATTCTCTATGAACCTCCTGTAGTATCTAGCAAGTCCCAAGAAGCTCCGGATATCTCCCACATTCTTGGGCGCCTCCCATTTAGTAACCAATGACATTTTGCTTGGTTCAACAACAACTCCTTCACCTGACACCACGTGTCCAAGAAATCCAACAATGTTCAACCAGAACTCACACTTGCTGAATTTAGCATATAGTTTATGTTCCCTAAGCTTCTCTATAATCAGTCGCAGATTCTTCTCATGCTCAACATCATCCTTGGAATATATCAGTATGTCATCAATGAATACCACCATGAATTTATTCAAGTACTCCATAAATATCATGTTCATCATGGTCATAAAATATGCTGGAGAATTTGTTAGTCCAAAAGACATAACCGTATACTTATATAAACCATACCTAGTGGTAGAAGCAGTCTTGGGTACGTCATCCTCACGGATCTTCAGTTGGAAATAGCCTGAGCTCAGATCAATCTTGGAAAACACCTTTGCTCCTTCCAAGTGATCAAACAAATCATTTATGTTCGGCAGGGGGTATTTTTTCTTGATGGTCACTTCATTCAGGGAGCGATAGTCCACCAACAACCTCTTGATACTGTCCTTCTTCTCCACAAATAGAACAGGCGCACCCCATGCCGATGAACTGGGCTGAATAAAGCCCTTGTCCAACTGCTCTCTAAGTTGCTTCTTTAATTCGTTCAGCTCGTCCACATCCATTTTGTATGGTCTCTTGGCTATAGGTATAGTTCCCGTCATCAAGTCAATGAGAAACTCCACATCTCTGTCAGGTGGCATCCCTAGTAGCTCTTCTGAAAAACACGTCGGGGTAATCCTTTATTATAGGCACTATATCCATGATAACCCCTTAAGAGAATTTACCTTGTAACTTCCTAGTCGTTCTGACGACTTGAACCTAATCCTCCTTCCATATAGGGTTTTGAGCGAAACCGCTCACTGTGCACAGTCTATGTGTCCCTCATGCATAGACATCCAATCCATGCCTAGTATTACATCTAGACCTTGTGACTCCAATATTACCAAATGTGCAGTGAAGTTGTGTGCTCCAATCCTCATAGTTAGGTCGCGGCATCCCACACTAGCTATCATTTCCCCTCCAGGTGAGCTTACTCTAATAGACCCCTTAAGAGACTCAGTAGGTAACTTATTCTTGTCCACAAATTACCTTGATATGAATGAATGTAATGCACCAGTACCAAAAAGAATAAGCGCGGGGTGGGAGTTGATTGGAAACTTACCAATCACGAGTTCCAGCTCATCAGGGATCTCCTCCACATTCATGTGGTTCACTTTGGCCTTCTGGTTGGCGCCTGGCTTGGCTCCCAATCCCTTATTTTCTAGACAGTTATTAGCATACTGTCCTTTCTGGTTGCACTTGAAACATATCACTTCACTCAGGTCCTTCTTCACATAGTGGCGATCATGGTTGCGGTTGTGTCCACCGTGCCCTCTAGAATGGTGAGTGTGTCCTCCCTTGTGGTTGTGGTTGCTACTCCTTTGACCCTCATGGCGGTGTCCATTGCCTCCATGGTTGTGACGGTCATGGCTTCCATGGTGCCGTAGTCACTTCCTCTTGCCTAGAGTATCCATCATAAGAAGTGTGAGACTTGTGATGAGATCCAGAGTGGTGGTTCATGTGCTTCCTCTTGCAATTTTCCACCTGTTTATGAAGGGATACAGGTAGGCTACACTAGCGCAAAACAAAATTTTCTACCGCATAAACAAGGATTACTGTTGTCATAGATCACGGGATTACCACTAGACGCGCAGTTGCAGAATTGATGAAGCGCGTCGAGGCAGTGCAGACGTTCCACGTCTCCTCCTTGTTCTCGTCCCACGAGCAGCTCCCCTTGCGCGGATCGTCCAAGTGCTACAGATGCAGCACCTCCGAGGTATCCACACGTGCGGGATGGAAGCGTCAGACGCCGGACTGCTAGGTCCGCGTGCGCGACACAGGCGTGAGGAGTGGTGGCTGGGTGGAATGGTCTCAGGTCTAACCCTGGTCAGCTCGCCCCACCCTCTCTTATATAGGCATCCCTAGTGGGCTTCTACATTAGCAGCCCATTTAGTAGCCTAAGCCTGGTCTAATTCGGATCCAATCCTCATTAGGCTTCTAGCCCCTTAAGTGTGTGACCCTATAGGTTCATATACGTATAGACATGACACGAATATACTTATTCTGCCAATAGTTGGTAGCGGCCTCTAGCAAGACGTGCCAACTCCTAAACGCATACAAAGATCATATCGGACGAACCATCACAAGGTTTAGTACATGTCTTTCCTTTTGCCTCACGATATTTGGTTTAGCTCCAAGCTGACCTCCCTTTCTTGATACTGTGATTCAGAATCCCTTTACTAGGTTAGCTCTTAACCTTATCACTACTAGGAAAACGGCTATAGGTAATCAGCACATCCGTGGCTCATATGGTTGAAGTGCCCCACGGCTAAAACAGGCGTGGCTCACCTGTGGGCAGTGCCCTACTAATAACTAGAACAACCGTGGCGCACATGACTATAGTGCGCCACAAATGTGTGTGGGCCAGGGCCCTGTTGGCCACACGCTAAACATCTGTAGCGCACTATAGTCATGTGCGCCACGGTTGTTAGGGTCATCTGTGGCGCACGTGTGCCTGGTGCGCTACGCCTAAGCGCATGCCCCCCTCTGCTCTGAAACGGCCACAAACTTCTGTGGCGCACTCCGCCTAGTGCGCCACAGGGACTAGGATCATCTGTGGCGCACTCGGCCTAGTGCGCCACAGAAGTTTGTACTCCCTGTGGCGCACTGGGGCCGTGTGCGCCACGGATGTGTCGATTCTTTTAGGACAGCACTTTATGTGCACATGTGTGCCCACACATCCACCACCCACACTTCACTTTCCCCTTCTTCTTCCTCCTTAGATCTAGTCGGGATCTTCTCCTTCCCACCTCAATTTCTCCATACATTCACCATTTTAGCATGTAAAACTTGCTTTGAATGTTACATAAGTAATAGAGGAGGTCTCCGGTCTCTCATCTATCCGTCTCCGGTCGACGCGCGCACCTCTCCTTTCCATCTTTCTCGCGATCGGTCTCTCATCTCGATAAGTTGTCCATGTAAGGATGTGTTCATGTGTATATGGATGATGCATGTGCTCATATGTATGTAGATGATCGATGCTCATGATGTGTGTATGTGTGGAGAGGATCGATGGTCATATGTGTGTGTATATGGAGAGTATCGATGATGCTCATGCATGTGTGTATGGAGAGGATAATGATATGTTCATGTGTGTATGGATCGGTCTCTCTCTCTCTTGTGTTTGTATGTGAACAAGTTGCCATTTGTTTTGCCAAAATGTTGATTCATTTCCATTTTGGCAAGACTTTGGCATTTCACAAAGGTCCTAATTTTAGGATAGGTCATGCCGAAATTTTCTATCGACCATTGCATGCATGCATTCATTATGTGGTTCTAATAGACTTCAAAATTGTACCGTGTACATCGTGCAGGCAAAAATGGTCCGCATAATGAGCGAAGGCATTGTGGCTAGATTTTTGAAATGTGCGACGGCCGAAATGATACGAAATAACAAGACAGATATAAGATGTCCGTGCAGAAGATGCAAACTCAACTGGGTGATCGACCCAGATTCTGGGAATCTGCAGGCGCACCTGCTCCGCCATGGTTTCATGGATGGATACACTCGTTGGATAAGCGATGGCGTAGATGATGGAGACGGTGAAGAAGGTGGCCAACATGACGATGATCATCATCACGGCGAGAACGGGCGAGATGATGAAGAGGCTCCTGGAGATGGTGAAGGTGCGGAAGCAGACCGGGATGATGATGATCTAGATGCCGGAGGAGCAGACGACGATGGAACAACGTCAGGCTGGGTGCGTGACCCTTATGTGTAAGAGCTGCTTCTCAAGCAGACAAGTAACGCCAGGGCTGCCGCTAGAGAGAAAGCCAAGCTTGCGCAACTTGAGAAAGACGCGGTTACTCCATTGTATGAAGGATGCAGGCCCGATGATACCCGGTTGAATGTAACGCTCAAGGCTATGGAGATGAAGGCAAAGCACAAATTGAGCGACGCAAGCTTCGACGATATGATGGCATTCTGGCACGATCGTCTCCCGGAGGGGAACACATGTCCAACTAGTATCGAGGATGCCAAGAAAATCGTCTGTCCTCTCGATCTACCGCACGTTAGATATCACGTATGCAGCAACGATTGCATCATTTATCGGGGCGAGGACGCGGAGAAAACCACATGTCCGGTGTGCGGCATGAGTCGATACAAGAAAGGGAAGAAAGCACCTCGAAAAGTGGTATGGTACTTTCCTATCACCCCTCGTCTGCAGCGCTATTTCGCGGACCCTAAGGAAGCGAAGCTCATGCGATGGCATGCGGAAAGGAAGAAGCCAGGAGATGATGATGACCCCGAAAAGGATGAGCTGCTGACGCACCCTTCAGATGCTAGCCAGTGGAAAGCATTGGACCTCGAATTCCTAGAATTCGGTGGAGATTCGAGGAACATCAGGCTTGGTGCGAGCACCGATGGACTCAATCCGTTCGGTAGCCAGAGCAGCACGCACAACACTTGGCCCGTGTTTGTATGGATGTACAACCTCCCTCCATGGTTGTGCATGAAGAAGAAGTACATACAAATGAGTATGCTAATTCAAGGGCCGAAACAACCTGGTACCGACATCAATCTGTATCTCGGGCTGTTGAAAGAGGAGCTAGCCACGTTATTGGAATCTGGAGCCAATACTTACGACGCCGTCGCACAAGATTATTTCACTATGAGAGCCGCGTTGGTCACTACGGTGCAAGACTATCCAGGTTGCGGGTATATCTCGGGGCAGGTTATCCAAGGATTCTGCGCATGCGTTAGGTGCATGGATAACACAAGCTATCTCCAACTAGAGAAAGATCCAGGGTCATCGAAAACCGTGTTCATGGCGCACCGGAGGTGGCTCGGCAAGAATGATCCATGGAGAAAACGTGGAGACCTGTTCGATGGCAAATCAGAGACCCGAGGAATCCCAGAGCGTAGGAGCAGCGAAGAAGTGGAAGAGTTGCTGAAAAACTGGAAAGATTGTCCTAAGCCTGGAAAGAAGCGAAAGAGGCAGCAACAAGACAAGCCGCTGATGAAGGTATGGAAAACAAGGTCTGTTTTCTGGGAGTTGCCATACTGGAAGTTTCTCCGCACGCCTCATAGCCTCGACATCATGCATATCACGAAAAACGTGTGCGAGAGTCTGGTCGCCACCATAATCAACATGCCAGATAGGACGAAAGATGGTTCGAAAGCAAGGCACGGCCTGATATGCTTGGGTATCCGGAAGGAGCTTCACGGAGGACGCACTACTCCTGATGATCAGGAAGATGACGATGATCATGAGTCGGAGACGACACAAGGTCGTCGGAAGGGTAAAAAGTTCAAGAAGAACGAATATTACTGCCCTCCTTCTTGCTTCACTCTAAGCCAGGATGAGATCAAACAGTTTTTCAAGTGCCTTCTAGGAGTCAAATTTCCTTACGGCTACGCGGGCAAGATAAGCAGATACCTAGACGAGGCGAAGCAGAGGTTCAGTGGCATGAAGTCTCACGACTGTGCCGTGCTAATGTCGCAGGTACTTCCGGTCGCACTAAGAGGGATAATGGACGAGCACGTCCGTGAAACGTTATTTGGCCTATGCAAGTTTTTCGACGTCATCTCTAGGAAGTCGATTGGCTTGAATCAGCTCGGAAGGCTACATGAGGAGATCGTGGTGATACTATGTGAGCTTGAGGTCTACTTCCCACCCGCATTCTTCGACATTATGGTGCATCTGCTGGTCCATGTCGTGGAGGACATCGTACAACTCGGGCCGATGTTTCTCCGCAGCATGATGGCGTTCAAAAGGATGAACGGACACATCAAAGGATACGTTCGCAACAGGTCCCGTCCAGATGGAAGCATAGCCAAGGGCTTTCTGGCCGAAGAGTGCATCTCTTTCTGCACGAATTATCTAGACATCGAGAACCCTGTCGGTCTTCCCGTCAACAGACACCTTGGCAAGCTCGACGGATCTGGTCACCGAGAGGGTCGTCGCATACTGCATGCAGACTTCGATTTTCGACGCGTAGACTTTGATCGAGCAAACCTCGTCGCGCTACAGCATTTAGAACTGGTCGATCCTTGGGTACAGAAGCACAAAAGGTTAATCGAGAAGAAGTACAGTGACCGGGGTATACAGAGGACGCAGGGAGAAATAATCAAAGAGCACAACTCAGATTTCACGCGTTGGTTTAGGCAGACGCTCCTTGATAATCCCCCGCGCTCGCATTCTTCTGACACGGAAAAGATCATATTCACCTTGTCGCAGGGACCGATGCAAAACCTGGTGACCTATCAGGCGTATGATATCAACGGCTACACATTCTACACGGAGGAAAAGGACAACAAGTGTGATTATCAGAACTCAGGCGTAACGTCGGAATTCTACACCGATGACAACGTGAAGGAAAGATTCTACGGAAGAATCGAGGAGATCTGGGAGCTCGACTACTGTGGAGAAAAGGTGCCGATGTTCCGTGTCAGATGGGCAAAGAGCGTCGAAAGAGAAGACCGGTATTTCACAACCATGGTTATACCCGAAGCAGCCAAATCCAAGGCCGCCGGTGCAAACGTGGCCGCGAAAAATGAACCGTGGGTACTGGCTACCAAAGTGGACCAATGTTTTTTCATTACCGACCCGACAAAGCCTAGCCGTGTTGTCGTGAGGAGAGGAAAAAGAGACATCATCGGAATGGATGGAGTCGCCAACGAGCAAGACTTCGACCAGTACGGCGATCCAAAGATTGAAGATGACGACGACTACGATGCAGCAACATACATCACAAGAAGAAAAGGACAACCCTACCCAAAAAAGGTAGCCCGTTCGAAAGAAGAAACATTAAAGTGCCGGGGCTAAATTATTCAACCGCGACAAAGAAGGGAAAAAGATTGTAAAACGCTAGCTCAAAAAATATTGTAAACGCGTGGTCAAAAAAGATTGTAATATTCATGAACAAAGTATTATGAAATTTAGTTATACTTTAAATCATATTTTTGGGCATTTTTGGAATATTATTACTTTTGGGCATTTTTGGAATATTTAAAAGTATTTTAAAATCAAAATAAAACTTCTATGGCATATATCACCACTTTTGGGCATTTTTTGGAATATTTAAAAGTGTTTTTAAAATCAAAACAAAAAATTGGGGCACCAGGATTCGAACCTGGGTGCTCTTAGGTTTAGAATAGAGTAGTGGGCAGAACCAGTGGGATAGGCTAGTATAGTTGTTAGCTAGTGGGTCTGTAGTTCTCTTATCCAGTAGTTAGAAGCCGATAGGCGTAGCGCACTAGCCCGTAGTGCGCTACAGATATCCGTAGCGCACTATGGCTCAGTGCGCTACGCCTAAGTGCCTTTATCCACACGTGTGGCGCCCGACCCCCTCTCTCATCCCCATCTCTCCATCTCTCAGCCCGAAGCCGAAGGACCGCCGCCGCCGCTCTTGATCCGCCGCCGCTGCGTCTGAGGAGGAGGAGGCCTGCCCGCGCCCGAGGAGGAGGAGGTGGAGGCCGCCGTCGTCCGCCCGTCGTCGTCCGCCCGAGGAGGAGGAGGAGGTGTCCGAGGAGGAGCAGCCGCCGCGCGTGTCTCAGGAGGTGGAGGCCGCCGTCGTCCGCCCGTCGTCGTCCGCCTGAGGAGGAGGAGGAGGTGTCCGAGGAGGAGCAGCCGCCGCGCGCGTCTCAGGAGGTGGAGGCCTCCGTCGTCCGCCCGTCGTCGTCCGCCCGTCGTCGTCAGAGGTGAGCATCTCCTCTCCCCTCTCTCCCTCTCTTCCTGCGGCGCCTATGACATGATACTCGGCGAGGTCTCTTCCCCTTATCCAATGATTTCCTAGAGGCGCTGCAGGGAGATGCCTGTGGCAGCATGGCTCTTCCCTTAGGACTGAAGCCAAGGTCTTATACTGTTGTTGGCCTATTGCTTTACAAGCTGCTCTAAGGTTAACTGACCATGCTGTAGATGATGTAGTTCAGTGGTTATTTTGCAAGCTGCTCGCTGGTATATATGGTGGATGATGGGTGTTCGGTGTTCCCATGCTCGCCGTGAAATGTGTTACGGAAGGTTTTAACTTGGGTGCTCTGTTACTTCCCGTGCATCTGAGCAATTGTCTGAAATCTGAACTTAGTATGTTGGTTACTGTGCATTCTATTAACTGCTCTGGTTTTCAACTTGTAATGTGGTTGTTTTTGTGGCTATGAAAGATATTGCATCGTTGGTAATCTCTATCTTTGGCATGGTGGTCTCTTTATTTTTTTGTGATGATTTGGCATGGTGGTCACTTTCCTTTTCTAGTACTGCTGTTGTGTTGCTAGTGTTGGTTGATGGAGTTTGAATAATATGATATGCAGTCACAGTTAACTTCCTGGTCCCCTTTCACCGTACATCAATACATTTCATCGCTTGGATTTGAAAGACACAAAACTGGGCTGGTTTGTAATTGCTTATCATGCCTGCCACACAATTGACAAGCACAAACTTAACTTCGAAAGAAAATAGGAATTCTTCTAGGAAAGTAGTACTCTTTTGATGTAATGTTACACACTGTATAGATTCATTTCTTACTGGTCTGTATAATTCTTTTGATAGATATTTTTGTTCTGCCAATAAAATATTAACACGTATTTCCAAAAATAAATCCGGTGCAGAACATTTTTATCCAGAACAGATACAAGTTTTAAAAGTCATGTTAGAATTTTTTAATTTACACATTTGGTTACCTAAAAGCTTCACATAGGATCACTAGGAATGTTGCCTCAGATCAAAGCCTCTGTTCTTTCAGGATGCAGAGTTCAGTGATATCATCCTGGGAAGGATGCCACGCTGAATTCTTAGATCACCGTTATTATCACCCTGGAAGGTTGCCAACAGTAACAGCTTAAGTACATCAACAGATCACCGTTACTTTGAATTCTTAGCTTCTTTGTATAACAGTAACAGCTTAAGAAAATATTCGTGTATCTGATCAACATCTTGCACCCCATATAGGTGGATTATAATACTAATGATGGTTGATAAGTGGTGGAGTAATTAGAAAGAGAGTAGAAGTAGTGGCATGAATTAGCATCTGGGAACTAAAAGAATAAGTTATTTTCTCTGTTCAGGTTATTTCCATCATATGAGCACAACTGAATGATATTTTCTTTTTTCAAGAGACCTAGCAGGCTTTAGTTGACAGAAACATGTATCCTTGGGTTTTAGTTGCTGCTGTGTATGCTCATATGTGTTATTTTCTTTTTTCAAGAGACCTAGCAGGCTTTAGTTATTTTCTTTCCATCATATGCTTGGTGCCTGGTGAATCCAGATGATAACTGTAATAAAAGCCCATTGCTTGATGTGGCTGGGCATGTTGATGCATTCTTAACCAATGTGTTTTCTACCTAGATGTTTATGTGTTGGTTGTGTTGGCCAGATTATCCTATGTGACCAGATTATGTGCTGGTTGTGTTGGCCATTTATTGTGTGCTGGTTGTGCTGGCTATGATGGCCATTTATTGTGTGCTAGCTATGCTGGCCATATATATGCAGGTTCTTGTATGAAATGAGTCCCGATTTTTGCCGGAATGTTGATTAACTTCCGTTTCGGCAGAAATCGGGCACTCCTAGTTTAAGAAAATTAGCAAAGGTCATGCCGGATTTTTCCGTGCATTTAACCAATTATTTGTTTTTTATTAGTGCAAAGATGTGTGACAACGAAGAGTCGTCTGTCCTCAGAAGTTGCTTCGGCTTGTTCTTGCTATGGCCAAAGAGCATGATTCGTTTGGGGACGGCGGGGGCCATCACGCCACAGATAACAGCACCGCCTGTCATGCCAGCGACAAGCGGTGGCAAGGCCCCCTTACCGCCCTCGCCGTCACCTCCACGCGGTGGGTCGGATGATCATGTTGATGATATGCACATGGCGCAGGATCCGGCCGAGGACTTCGAAGACTGGAATGATCACTTCTTCAGCACTCATTTTGGCAACGAAGAAGACCTAGCTGGTGGCCCCATAGAGAAAGCCACTATCACCAAGCGTCTGTTTGGTTCTCAGGAGACGCCTCCAGCTTGCGCCTTTACAGAGCCAGCTGATACAACCAACCGGCCCTTTATTCTAAGCCCTGACACACTACATAGGGCGGCCGGTGCTCAGATTGCGGTGCCTGCCCGCTCTCCAAAAGGAAAAAAGGGCAGGAAAAGAAAATCTAGCAGCTCGAGCCAGCCGGTGGCGTCAACAACTGCGAATCCGATCAGGTTTCGGGACGGGCCACCAAGACCCGAGGGTATTATGTGGAGGATTCATGTGGCGGGTGAGCCCATGCTACCTAAGAATTTGCGGAAGCTCGCCAGTTCGGAACTGCAGAGTGTGCATGACGGCGTGCTGACGATAGAGAGACGCCTTCTATCGGAGAAAGATCCCTCGCACCTGGTATTCGTGGTTAAGGTGCCACCAGGCTTGGGCTTCGTCGACACTGCCCCCGCGGATCTGTTCTTCCTGCGGTTCGAGGACATCTTCAATATGTTCCACCTATACCCGCTGCACTATACCATGGTCCGTCTCTTTTCTCTCAGCCTGGCCACGCAGATCATTAGAGAGAACACACCGGGCATCGCTATAGTGGACCCCTACTACATGCGTGACGGCTGCTTGGGTTCCCCCGCCGAACGACGTATCGTGGCCTCGTACCTAAAAAGAATCCTCGTGGCGAACAAGACAAAGGAATACATTCTCGTGCCTTACTTTCCCGAGTAAGTCGTTATTCAGTCGCCACCGTCGATTGGCTTTATTAGATCATCATCATTCTTTTTTCAACACATTCCATTTGAATTTTTTGCGCAGGGATGAACACTGCACGCTCATCTCCTTATCGCCGAAGCATTCCCACGCCACGTATTTCGACTCGGGGAGTCTAGAAAAGAAGAAAAACTACGACAAGATCAAGGAAGTTCTGGATGATGCTCTCACTGGCTTTGCCTCGACGGAAGGCACCAGCTTCGTGCGTAAGAAGGTCAAGTTCGGCAGGCACGTCTTCAACCACGTAACAGAGTTCCCCTGCGTGAAGCAGCCGGAAAACAGTAAGAAGGAAGCCTACTACGCACTCCATCACATGAGGGCGTTCCTACTTGACCAGCAGAATTCTACGCTGCCAGATCATCTCAAACAGTGGGCCGAAGCAAAGGCCAAGATCAATGATTCGGATATTAGACAAGAGATGTATCGCATCCAGCAGCAGTTTGGGGCAATCATCTTTCGTGATGTCATGACTTCGGGGGGGATCTTCTACGGAGGAAATATCCCGAATAACCGTGACATAGAAGATCGCCTAGAGATGCAGGGTGACTATAGGAAGTTCATGACGAGGCAGGGCGTCCTCCCGTTCCCTAAGCCGAGCCAGAAGGCTTGATGTTGGCCTAGTTGTAGTTGCAAACTATAGATGACCTTTGTGTGTGTGTGGACGACAAGTGTACTTATCTTATTAGGTTTATGAATCACCGCTTACTTATTTTGCTTATTATTATTATATATCAATCAATGCTTGGTTTTTTTGCTTACTCTTTGGTTTTTTTGCTTACTCTTTGGTTCTCGGACGACAAGTGTGAGTTATTTTTGTCTTTTTCGAGAATATGCCGATGATTGAAATGTCGTGGCACAATATATATGTGAATGTGCTATGACGGGATTGTTAGCCTTGTGATATGCACAAGTCCAGGAATTGTGCATCCTACTTGGCTAACAGTCCCGTCACAAGAATATTCCTGTGTCCAACGACCTAGCTAGTTATATATGAGGCATTCTTTTCGAGTTATTTTTGTCTTTTTCGAGAATATGCCGATGATTGAAATGTCGTGGCACAATATATATGTGAATGTGCTATGACGGGATTGTTAGCCTTGTGATATGCACAAGTCCAGGAATTGTGCATCCTACTTGGCTAACAGTCCCTTCATAAGCATATTCCTGTGTCCAACAACCTAGTTATATATGAGGCATGCTTTTTGAGTTATTTTTGTCTTTTTCGAGAATATGCCGATGATTGAAATGTCGTGGCACAATATATATGTGAATGTGCTATGACGGGATTGTTAGCCTTGTGATATGCACAAGTCCAGGAATTGTGCATCCTACTTGGCTAACAGTCCCGTCATAAGCATATTCCTGTGTCCAACGACCTAGCTAGTTATATATGAGGCATTCTTTTCGAGTTATTTTTGTCTTTTTCGAGAATATGCCGATGATTGAAATGTCGTGGCACAATATATATGTGAATGTACTATGACGGGATTGTTAGCCTTGTGATATGCACAAGTCCAGGAATTGTGCATCCTACTTGGCTAACAGTCCCGTCATAAGCATATTCCTGTGTCCAACGACCTAGCTAGTTATATATGAGGCATTCTTTTCGAGTTATTTTTGTCTTTTTCGAGAATATGCCAATGATTGAAATGTCGTGGCACAATATATATGTGAATGTGCTATGACGGGATTGTTAGCCTTGTGATATGCACAAGTCCAGGAATTGTGCGTCCTACTTGGCTAACAGTCCCGTCATAAGCATATTCCTGTGTCCAACAACCTAGTTATATATGAGGCATGCTTTTTGAGTTTGCTCTTTTTGATTTAAGAGTACTTTCTATAAGTGTATCTTCATATGCGACTTTAATTATACATGTTTTTTCAATCACCGGTTAGTTATTATTGCCAACTTGTAGATGACGTGGTACGTCGTGTACAAGGGACGGGTTCCCGGAGTCTACGATGATTGGGAAGACTGCCGGAGACAGGTGCACCGTTTCAGCGGCAATAGCTACAAAGGGTACAACACTATGGCGGAGGCGGAAGATAGATACACGCGCTATCTAGCGGGAGTTAGGACAAGGAACCGGATGAAGACCTACACCTTCGTCGCGGCGGTGATCATGCTTATCTTCTTTGGTTATTTATCCCGCGTTTGTGTCTAGCTAGCTAGTTTAGATGTCTAGGCGAGCTTCCGAGCTCTAACTTGTTCGATCGACACATGTATTCGCATGTCACCAACTACTACTTTGTAACATGATCAAAACAATGTAACTTGGACTATGTATTCATGTATGAGACTTATCTATATGTATTTGTTTCAATCTTGTTTTTCATATTGAGTATTTATATATATAATTGTATATCTTGTATCTGTGTGTGTATATCTGCTGTAATATTGTATATAATCTGTATTGCATATAATCTGGCTTGGAAATTAAAAAAAACAAAAAATACATCTGTGGCGCACATGGTCTATCTTCTCTGGCGCACTACACCTAAAGCGCACCATGGATGTTTAGTGGCGCACTAGGTAGTGCGCCACAGAAGATCCAAGGGGTAGCGCACCATGCCAAACTTCTGTGGCGCACTAGGAGGTGCGCTATGCCTATCTCTACACAACCGTGGCGCACTAGGCAGTGCGCCACGGCTGAGAGATAGCCGTAGCGCAAGGCCCGTGGCGCACTACAGGTGCGCCACGGATGGGCCTTTTAGGTGCGCCACAGACGACCATTTTCCTAGTAGTGTATGTAGCACGGCCATGCATTTCTAGATCAGATCACTCGAGGGGCCCAGAGATATCTCTCTCAAGTAGAGAGGGGCAAATCCCATCTTGATTGACCATGTCTTGCAGCATGCTTCAGGACAAACCCGAAAGCTACCTTTATGACTACCCAGTTACGGAGTAGCATTTGATAGCCCCAAAGTAGGTCGATCCACATCTCAAGTACATGTGACAATCTCAGGTCTAGTGACAAAACGTACACGATGTGTAGAGAGAGAGAGAGCTACAACTAATTGCCAGTCTCAAGTTGGGTCAGTCCAACCCCATGTTCATAACATGTGTCCACATCATTGGTTTGATATCTCCATGTCCATGACTTGCGAAACATAGTCATCAACCAATCGATGTGCTAGTCTAATATTCACGTGTGTCCTCACATGAACTCCGACTAGGGACAACTATTAAATAACCATACAAGTAAAGAGTTTCACAAACAATTCACATAATTGCCAATCAATACAAGTTGCCTGATATGGATATTCAAGGAACATTACAATAACTCATGGATACATATGAAATATAATCATCTCTATGATTGCCTCTAGGGCATATTTCCTTCAGTTTATGCTTCCCTTCCAGAATTCTGGCCTTGTCCATCTGCTCTTGCAAAGTGGGGCGGTAGACCATAGACAGCTGTAGAGAGATCTAATCACTGAGGCCATCTAGGAACCTCTCTCTCCTCTTGGCATCAGTGTCAATGTCCTTAGGGGCATAACACGACATGTTGTTGAATTCCTCTATGTATTCTGCCACAATGCGGCTAGTTTGGCGCATGTTGTGAAACTCTTTCCTATTTAGGCTTAGGATTGATACGTCCAATTTGCATCACCATTCTATATCATAATTTTCCTATATTCATTGATATATTCCTTATTAAGAGGTGATACTTATGTATTTTCATCTATTTTTGCATGTTGGATGATTCTTGGAGGATGAACTACCGGAGTCAGGATTCTGATGGTGTTTAGATGCAATTTTGCGAATCTCATAAAAATACAAGAAAAACTACAAAAACATTATATTTTCCTAGAAGATGAAGGATGCTAGAAGGGGGCGGAGTTGGGCCACAGGGGGGCACCCCCCCAGGCGCGGGCCACCCTAGGCCGCACCTACAGGGGGTGTCGCCACCCTGGCCCACCTCTGGCTCCGTCCGCTCGCCTATATCTTCTCCTCGAAACCCTAAAGTCGGGGGAGCGACCATAGAAAGATTTCGCCGCCTCTACGGGGCGGAAAACACCGAGAGAGAAAGAGCTCTCAGGCAGATAGATTTCTGCCGAGGAAATTCCTCCCCAGAGAGGGGAGATCGTCGGCATCAACACCGTCATCAAGATAGACTTCATCAGGATCATCATCATCCACACCATCATCTCCACCAGCACCATCATCACCAATCCATACCACTGTAACAATTGTGTTGAATCTTGCATAGTTCTTAGGGGAAACTTTCCCGGTGTTGATTACTATTGTAGTTGATGCTTGTGAGTGGAACCATTGAATTATTGTTTATGTTCAGATGTTTATCCATCATTATATCATCTCTTATCTTGATCCATATGATGTATCATGAGTAGTTCATTTTGTTCTTGAGGACATGGGAGAAGTCATGTTGTTACTAGTGGAATTGTGTTGAGGTATTATTCAATGGTTTAATATTTAAGTTGTGGTGCTATTCTTCTAGTGGTGTCATGTGAACTTCGACTACATGATACTTCACCATTTGTGGGCCTAGAGTAATGCATTGTGTATTTGGCTACTGTCACATCCCAAAATTTTCCAAATTTTGTAATGTGAAAAATAAATAAACAAAATAAATAATTGTTGAAATTTAGGGTGAAAAGAAACTTTTTTGATTCCAAATGGAAACATCAAAACCCATCTTGAACAAACTTTGAATAATGTTTGAATCCAACTAAATTCAAATCAAGTGGAATGCATTCTTCATAAATGCATCTTGAAATTTAAACACTTGGAAAATAAATCAAAACCCTAAAACCCTAAAGGGAGTTTTCCAAGGCATCCCTAAGACTATGGATATGATCCATATATATTTTTTGTCAACAAGCATTTAGAAATGATAAAGAATGACAAACTGAAATATTATAAAACCATAGAAATTGGTTTCACTTAATTTGGAGCCATGGATAAAATCTTATGAATTTTATAAGATAAGGAAATTGAATTTCCAAAGCTAATAAAGCACGTATCTAAAAATCCATACCAAATGGTGATCAAGTAATCCTAAAGAAGATATAAAAGTATAAACAAATAATAAATAAAATTTTACAAATTGGAATCACCAAGTTTGGATCTATAAATAAAAAGATATGGATTTTTTACAAAATAAAGAAAGAAATAATTAATAGGGAATATTTAAAAGCCAAATTAAAACTTGGCCAAGACCATAAGAAAATGGAATAAACATAATACAATTTCAAATGAAATAAATGGATAGATAATATTGAAAAAAAATAATACGGCCTTAACCAAATTCTATTCCATTGGATTAAGAAAAATTCCCTAATAAGAATGATTAATTAAATCATGAGAAAATAATATTTGGAATTTACCCAAGTGGAATAAAAGTTATTTAATTAACTTAAATGGGATCAAAGAAATCAACTAAATAAAATTTATGGAATTAAACCCATATTTAATTTCATTGGAATAAAGACAAATACCCAATTTAAATGATTAATAAATCTTATTGAAAATATTCCAAATAATTCAAAGTGAATTATTTGACACCCTAATAAATAAATAAAACCTACTGAAAAAGGTTTGGTAAAAATTTGAATTCAAATAATAGTTGAAATTATATTTAAAATCTTGTTTGAATTAAGACAAGGGATTATTTTAAATAATTAATATACCCTAAAAAGAATAAAAGAAATAATCTAAATTTGACTTTAGAATGTACTAATAAACAGTATTTGAATGTACAGAAAGTTTGGTAGAGGTTTGAATTCAAACTAGGTTTGAAATCTTTTAATCAAAATCAAAACAGAATAATGGAAATAGAAAAAGAAAAGATTATGTATAAAAAAATGAAACAAAGCCAGCCCAGCCAGCAGGCCTAGTCCAGCCCATTCCCCAGCCCAACTAAACCACCCCGAGCGAATCGTTTTTCACCCAGAGCCACACCTGCATCACCACTGACTGCCTGGACCCACTCTTCCTCTCTCTCTCTCTCTCTCTCTCTCTCTCTCTCTCTTCTCTCTCTCTCTCTCTCTCTCTCTCTCCTCTCTCTCTCTCTCTTCTCTCTCTCTCTCTCTCTCTCTCTCTCTCTCTCTCTCTCTCTCTCTCTCTCTCTCTCTCTCTCTCTCTCTCTCTCTCTCGCTGTCAAGCAGACCCCACCTCCCAGTCTTCTTCCTCACCCGCCGCGGCGACCACGCCCTCCTCCCCAGCCGTTTCTGTCGCCGTTTATTCGATTAAATTCGCGGTAACGACGCCATTTAACCGCCCCTGATCACGCCCTGCTAGACGCCTCCCTCCCCTCTGTCTTTTCCCCCAAGATCCACACTTCGAGAGCCCACATACTGCTCCAATTCTTCTCAGCACTGCCACTATCTCCAACGCACTCCGGCGACAATTCCGGCCACTCCCCACTGCCCCTTTCTCCCTGGCCTATACCAGCAAACTCCCTGACCTCTAGTGCACCTCCTAGTGTCGCCCGTTCATCCGCGCGTGCTCTGCATCGTCGACAACATCATCACTGAGCAAGCGCTGCCATTTGCTTCAATTCCGGCGACGCCTCCCTGTAAGCCACGTCTCCCCTTCCATCTCTGGATGACCCTCCTACACTCTCCTCTCTCTCGCGCTTCTAACGGATTCATTGCTTCGCTCTCCTGTGCCCTGTAGCGATGTCCCCGACGACGCAAGAGCGTGCCGACGCCGTCAGCAACTCTGGTGAGCGATTCAGGTCATCCTCGTGCGCCCCTTCGCCCACTGTGACCACCTCGAGCTTCAGCACATCACGGCGAACCTGGTAATGCCCTCCTCTACCTCCCTTGCTTCCTAAATCACCGGCTCCGCCGCCGTCTGACCGCGCCGCTGCCAACCACCGCCGCTGGCACCGCTAGTTTAGGGTTAGTTGCTTTAGGCCGTTGGATCTTGATCCATTGCATACGATTGATCATAACTCGAAGAGGTATGGTTGAACCTGAGCCGCGTGATTTCAATTTAATCCAACGCATCAGAGAGGACGATCCAACCGAAGCGGTACCAGCCTATCAGAACAAGACACGTGACCCAGTCTGTTTTATAAAAACCAGAAATGATCTATTAGATGTTCAAGTTTGTAAAATTCATAACTTTTGATCCACACGTCCAAATTTTGCAAATTGTATATCAATGGAATCAGCAGACCAATTACTATCCAACCATGCACTCTGTTTAATGAATTTCTTCTGGTAAAATGGTTGTTTTTACAGAAACTTGTGTAGGCATAATTTGAATATAAAATTCGTTCTAAAATTATTTTTGTTATAAAATCTTTGGCTAATGGATTGTTTTGAACCTACTGACCATATAAACCAACTGATGGATTCAAAAACATATTTCGTGAGGCAAAAGAATAAATCTTTGATTTAGAACATTTCTAGTCAAATAAAAATGTTGTTTATATGTTAAAAATACTTTTTGGAGAAAAACCTTTGGGAAATGATTTGGATTAAACTCTCTGACCCTAAACACAAAGTTTTATGATTTAAAAATATATTTTGTGAACCCTATAAAAATTATTACTTTGCTAAAGGCATTTTCAACAACATAAAATATTGATTTGGTATTAAAATGGTTTATAGATAAAACCTTTTTCAAATGGCTTTAATATTAAACACTTGACCATAAAACACTAACAAATGTGTGTAGGAATGTGTTTGCCAAACACTAGGGAATATTACTTTGATTTAAATCATTTCTAGCAAAAACAAAAAAATGATTTAAGCTGGCCATTTTCACTAACTTAATATCAAATGGTTTTGCCACTTTTATAAATGACCAATGGGTGTTTTCAAATGTTTATAACCTATTAGAAACCACTTTTCCGAATAAAACATTCTTTGGCATGTTTGCATGCATTGCCTTGTTCTTATTATTTTATGTGATGTTTGCTTGAATGGTGGATTGAATATTTGCTTGCTTGATTGAATTGTAGTGAAATTTGAAGAGTGTGACTATTGCAAAGATCAAGGAGTGAATTTACAATCTCTACCAAAAAGGCAAGTGATGCTTCATACTTTGTCCCATTATTTTCACTATGTATTAGTGATATTTCTAAGTAGGACTTGCATGGAATTTTTGCTAAGTATAAACTATGCCATGGGAAATCCTAGTAGATGAAACCTTAGTAGAAATTTCCTAAGTTAAGATTCCTACTACTATCATGCTTAGCTTAGCTAGTAGAAAACAAGGGTGGATTATATTCATGCTATGGAATATTTCTAAGTCAAGGACTTGTGGTTTTGTTTAATAAAACAACTAAGTGAATGAATCACCTGGGTGGAATGGAAAGAATGGTTTGTGTTGAGTGGTTATGCAAGTCCAGTATGCTGGGGAAAACTTGGGAATCACCAAGTCCAGTATACTGGGGAAAACTTGGTATCTCACTTGTGGAATGCCACCCAGGAACAAAGAGATTTGAGATGTCAAATGTTGAGAAGCTTCAAGTGCAGCCACTTGGCATTATGGGCTCTGCCTGGATCATATAGGTTGCAAGAACTTAGCCAAATGGACAGTTGGTGGTAGGGGATGATAGGTTGGAACGCGTCCATTCTGGTCTAAGGGAAGGCTTTTGAAAGATCTTGTCTTGGTGAAACCAAGTCTTGTGGGGAAAGTGCACAACCTCTGCAGAGTGAAAAATCTAAGTACTTAGCCATGTCCCTGGCAAAGGAAAATTTGAGCATCATACATGGAAGCTATCAAGAATCTCCTCATCCCAATTTCTAAGTTAAAAACTTGTGGTTGAACAAGGGTTTAAGGTTAACCAATTTCTATTGGTGGTTCCTTGGGTGTTTTTGACAAGCAAAAACTTAGTGTTTTCAAATGATAAGGAAAAACTATTTTGAGCAAAGCAAGCCTAAGATCCACTTAGCCAATTGCATATAGATGATAGACTCCACTATATTACCATAGTATCACTTGCCAATACAATTCAAATGTATTGACCCTTGTGGCTGTAACTTATTATGTTGTAGGTTTGTTTGATGTTAGTAAAGTGTGTTGATTAGGATTACAAGTCTACAGCCAACATGATTGCCTGTGGCACTTTGAATATGAAGGACCCCATGCTATAGTTATTTCTCCTGCATTGTAATGAGTTAGCCAAATGAGCTATGTAAGATGTAATGAATTATTTTATTCCGGGTTATAAAGTTGCATTATGACATTTGTTTCTCGATATTACATCTTAATTGTGGATGCTAGCTATTGATCCAGGGACTAGCATTGTAAACACAGGGATCTCTACCTTATTAAAGGTTGGGACCTCTATAGCTACTAATTGCGGGGTTGCCGGAGTGACAGAAACCTGAACACCCGTTAGGAAACCTTTACACAAGGGAGTGTAGGATCTCAGAGTTTAAGGCTGTGGTTAGGTTTATATCTTAATTGCTTTCCTATATTTGCGGATGCTTGCAAGGGGTTTAATCACAAGTATTTATTAGTCCAAGTAAGTTCGGTACATTAGCACAGGTTCACCCACACACCACTTATAAAACCAAAGAAGATTAATCAGCTATATGAAATGAAAGCACTTGACAGTATTCCCATGTGTCCTCGAGAACGTTTAGTCCTCATTAGTATTTCCACCGGCTTGTCCTTTGCTAATAAAGGATTGGGCCACTTTCTGCAATTATTTGTTGTATTTATTTACTTGCACTTTATTTCCTTGTTTTCTCAGAAAACCCCTAAAAATCTGTTTGCTAAGTATTTACAGAGATTTCCTGCTCCAAACCACTAGTCAAAACCTTCTGCTCCTTGTTGGGATCGACGCTCCTATTTATCAAAAGTACTACGATACACCCCCTATACTTGTGGGTCATCAAGACTATTTCTGGCGCCGTTGCCGGGGAGTGAAGCACTATTGAAGAGTGGGTAAAGGAAACTTCTACTATGAATATTCCTTTTTATTTTTGTTTGTTACTTTGTTTCCAATATGGATAACCCACTTGGTTTCCTATTTGGGAAAACTACTACCACTATTAGGGTAGTAGATGAACCACCACCTGTTGAGATAGATCCTTTTAAGATACCTACAAGTATTGTTAATCGTGTTATGGATAATTATTATTTTGGGGATGGAACTGTCCATCATGGTGATCATTTTCTTTTTATCCATGAATTATGCGGATTGTTTAAGTGTGCAGGTATCACAACTGAACATGTGAAGAAGAAGTTACCCTCTATATCATTGAAAGGAAGAGCTGAAGAATGGTATAAGTTGCTGAAGAATGGACAATCCATGGAATGGGAGGAAATAGTACCTCTCTTTTATTCTAAATTCTATCCTCCCATTGAGATTCATAAGGACAGGAATCAAATATTTAACTTTTGGCCTCGTGATGGAGAGAGTATAGCCCAAGCTTGGGGGAGATTGAAGTTACTAATGCTTAAATGTCCTATTCATGAACTCCCCAATAATATTATTATTAATAACTTTTATGCAAGGATTTCTCTTCATGATAAAGATTTATTAGATGCTTCTTGTGCTGGATCACTCACACGTATGAAGGGAGAAGATAAATGGGATCTCCTAGACCGTATTCAAGAGAACACGGAAGCATGGGATAATGACAAAGGAAGAAAGTCAGGTATAAACTATGATTATGAATGCATTAAATCTTTTATGGGAACTGATGACTTCCGTGATATTAGTACTGAGTATGGTTTTGATTCTCAAAGTATTGCCAATTGTTTAAGGGATTTTGCCTCTTATATAGAAATTCCTAAAAAGAAGTGGAATAAGTACCATACACCTTATAAAGATGTTCTTAATCATGTTACTGTTAGAGGCACTGAAGTTTGTATTATTGATCATATTTTGCCTAAACCTTAAGTTGAGAAAATCCCTTTTCCTGCTAAGGTAAAGGAGCATTCCATGATAATTAGTGCGGTTAGCAAAAGTACAAAGAAAACTGTGGAACCCGATGAACAAATAAATATTGAACCTATAGTAGCCATTATGAAAGATCTTGTCACTAAAAATATAGGGGATGAGCACATTGTCTTCTGTGAAGACACTTCTAATATTGTCTCTCATCCTAGAAAAGCTAGGAAAACTAGTGTACCTATGCTTTCTATGAGAATTGGTGATCATTGCTATTATGGTTTATGTGATATTGGTGCTAGTTCTAGTGTTATTCCTTATGAGATTTACAGGGAAATTATGCATGAAATTGGTCCTTATGAACTTGAGGACATTGATGTGGTTATTCACCTTGCTAATAGAGAGACAGTCTATCCAACTGGCATTGTAAGAGATGTGGAGGTTCTTTGTGGTAAGATTAAATATCCCGCTGATTTTCTAGTACTTGGTTTAGAAGCTAGTAAAACTTGTCCTATTATCTTTGGTAGACCTTTCTTGAATACTTGTGGATCTATTATAGATTATAAGAAGGAGAGAGTTTTAACTAAGTTTGATGGAGAATCGTATGAGTTTAATTTTTCCAAATTTTCTAAAGCTCCTTATGAAAATAATTTGCCTAATGAGGATTTCATGCCTGAACAACTTGCTTCTATTGATCTAGTTTGTGACCTTAAACCTCTTTTTGATGATTGTAAGTATGCTCATTCTGTTGATAAAGTTGTTTCTTGTGACAGTTATATTGTCAACTTTATTCAAAATGCTACTGAAAGTTATTATGAGAGAGGGAAACATGGTTTTATGCATCTCAATAATATTAAGTTTCCCCGCTTTATGTTAAAAGCTTTGAAGTTGCATTTGTTTTGTCTTCCTATGCTAGTGTCCTTTTGTTTCAATAATCTGTTTTCTCATGATACTCCCTTGCATAGGAAGTGGGTTAGAGTCAAATGTGTTGGATATTTGCTTCTTGATGCTCTCTTTCACTTCAAATCTATATATCCTATGTGAGCATCTTTGAAATTATCAAGCCTAACTTAAAGGCATTAAAGAAAAGTACTTCTTGCGAGATAACCCAATAGTTTTATTGAGTCTTGGAAGTTATTACTTGTAATAACCTCTTCTTATCCTTTTTTTTGGTGTTTGAGTCAAGTTCAACCTCTTTTGAGAAGTAGAGGAGTTGTGAAAAGTTGCTGTCCTGGGACAGATTTTTGTGCTGCATTGTAAAAATTCGTGAAGGAGCTCAGTACATCGGATGGAGCTGTCATTTTCTGCGCTTGTTCCCCAAGTTGTTATCCAACTTTCATTAGTTTTGCACTTTTTGATTTGAGCAACATAAGTTTTTCAAAAAAAAAACAATTTTTACCTGCTGGTCTGTTTCGACAGATTTCTGCCATCAATTGCATTTGCCTCTTATATTGATTCTCTTTCAGATTTTTTGGCCTTTTGAAAAGGAGTTGCTACAGTAGCTTTTGTTTTGATGGATTTCAGTTGAATTTTGAACTTAAAGGTTTATTGTTCACTACAAGGAATCTGCTGATACATGACCCTCCATTTTCGTATAGAATCGTCATTGTCTAATAATATATGACGATCTTATGACGAAAAACATATTGTCAAAAACAGAGCGTCAGTAATTGCATACAACGACGTTCTTGGCGAAATCGTCATAACCGTCTATGATGATATTGGATCGTCATACCAGTTATGACGATCCAATATCATCACGGGCCATCTAACCAGGCCAGGTCAGATCCTATGTGGCCGATACGCCGTGGAAAAACTATGAAAAAATCAAATCGTCGTAGAATGAAATCGGTTTGGTCCATTTCGGTGGTCGATATGGGCCAGGCCCAGTAGTTTGGCCTGTTTATGTTTTTTCCCTATCAATTTTAATAGGTTACATGGGCCAAACCCAAAATTTTGGTCCTTTTATTTACTGGGCCTCAGCCTTTTTAGGTTCAGTTATTTTATATTTACGGACTAATAACATCAATTTATTTTATAATTACGGGCAGTGGGTCCCAATTGTCATATTCTTCTGATGGTGGTTCAGATCATTCTAGACGGTGGGCTCATTCTTTTCACAAAACATAAAGTAAAATGAAATACAGAAATCAACAAGCAGAGAAAATACATTCATTAACATATTCAAACAACGACCTAGAGCATCATCGATACCCGATTCCAAAACATTCAGCAAGAACTAATCTAACAACCTAGAGCATCACCATACTAGTAAAATAGACGACCAACACAGTGATGTTTAACTTTGATTAAGGGAGATGGAGGAGCCGACCAACGCGGCGACGAGGCGTAGCTTGTGGATGGGGATCCAGGGGCTATCGACGGCAGCCAGACTGCATGAGGCATGCGCGGAGGTGCAGAAGGTCGGAGGAGGTTGGGGGCGCCATATCCATGCGGGGCTCCAACGGATGATTGAACGATGACGGGGAGGATCCTTGCCAGATCCTTGCTTGGCGATGCTTGATCTGGTTAGGGAAGAGCGGGTCCTAGAGGCCGATAGATGATTGAACGACGACAGAGTTAGGTGGCGCCCGCCCTCCTCCATAACGACGGTGCCATCTTCCCACTGCTCCTCCATAACGACGGCGCCATATTCCCGCTACTCATCCTCTCCATGAGGGCAACAAACTAGGGTTCACCAAGGCTACACCGGTGGGAGGCGAAGCTGGGATAGGGTTGATCAGCTAGAGATGAGAATCGGCGGCTGGAGAGGGTGGGAAGGAAGGGCGGCGTGAGGGGAGGCAGTCTGAAGTTGGTGGGGTTAGGGTTTGTGAGGCTCTGGGCACGGCGGAGAGTGGGTTGTTCTTCTTCGGGTGAGCCACGTGACGTTGGATTGGGAACCAACGGTCCATATCAGGCCGATAAGGCTGATCCGTGACAGGCTGTCTCCTGTGTTTTGATTGGTTGGTTCAGAAAACATCTTACTTTTTGTATTTGGAAAAGAAAAATGATTTTTTTGTGCAAGGGAAATGAAAAGTTTCTGTGATAACATTGTTTTTCATTCTAAGATGCACTTGTGAGCAGAATATTCTCATGTATAAAATTTGGTAAGTTGATTGCGTCTCGAAAAAACCTTCTCAGAAACAACCTATCATGTCTGAGGTTTCATGGCTTTCGGGTCAAATGGCCAATGTTATGGCTAGAATCAGGGCATAGTTTGCGATATTGCACCCGTATTGTGCATGTGTGTGCATCTTGGGATGTCGAACAATGTTTCAGGAGGAAGTTTTCCTTTTTGACGCACGGAAAACCCATTTTCCATTTTCCGAGCGCAAAAACCGGGGCGTTTGGTGAAGCAACCACCAAATGACAGTTTTAGAATGGTACCACCACATTTTGTAAAAATAGTAGACCACCTTACATGTACAATATCCTAACCGGGGTATCTCAAACCTTTCCATCCACCTCTGGAAAAAAAGACAAATTCCTGCCGAATCGGTAGGAAATGGGTTCGGTTTGAACTACAGGTACATGATATGATGCTCATGATTTTTTGCAAAAATCATTTTTAGACTCACAATATGATGTTTCATCAAATATCCAATGCAAGTTTATCAAAGATCATCCCCTAGATAAGAATCTTCACGCCCGCCGTTTTTACCATTATTTGAAACATGCATTAAAATTTCAAAAAAGGTCCGAACTATGTGAAACCTTCGCGTGGCGTCATGTTTTGTGACATAGTTCCGAGGAAAAATATCAAACTTGGTAAATTGATTGGGTCTCGAAAAAACCTTCTCAGAAACGACCTATCATGTCTGAGGTTTCATGTCTTTCGGGTCAAATGGGCAATGCTATGGCTAGAATCAGGGCATAGTTTGTGATACGGTGCCCGTATTGTGCATGCGTGTGCATATTGGGATGGATAACAATGTTTCAGGAGGAAGTTTTCCATTTTGCCGCACGGAAAACCCATTTTCTATTTTCCGAGCGCAAAAAAACGGGGCATTTTGTGAAGCAACCACCAAATGACAGTTTTAGAATAGTACCACCATATTTTGTAAAAATAGTAGACCACCTTACATGTACAATTTCCCAACCGGGGTATCTCAAACCTTCCCATCCACCCTAGCAAAAAAGACAAATTCTTGCCGAATCGGGAGGAAGTGGGTCCGGTTTGAACTACAGGTACATGATATGATGCTCATGATTTTTGGAAAAAATCATTTTTAGACTCACAATATAATGTTTCATCAGAGATCCAATGCAAGTTTAGCAAGGAATTAGGTTACTATGTATTAGAAAGCTTATAGAAAATGAACTATTGAAATGAATTGATCTTAATGCTACACTTATCTATAGGAGTATGTCCATCATGCCATTCTCCTAATGATACGATCTTGTTGTTAATAACATCTCAATGTTCATGATCGACAAACCACAATCATCTATTAACCAACAAGCTAGTATTATAAAGAGGCTTTACTAGGGACTCTAATTTAGTTTACAAATCACACAAGTATTAATGTTTTCGGTTAATACTATTATAGCATGAATGTAAACATTTATGATAAACACAAAGATATAATAATAACCACTTTTATTATTGCTTATAGGGTATATCTCCAACAGTCTCCCACTTGCACTAGAGTCAACTAATCTAGATTACATGGTAATATACCAAACATCCATGGCGGTTTGGTGTTGGTCATGTTTTGCCCTCGGGAGAGGTTTAGTCAATGGATCCGCCACATTCAGATCTGTGTGTACTTCGAAAAGCTTTATGTCACCATCTTGGACATGCTCTCCAATAGCGTGGAAACGTAGCTTGATGTGCTTCAGCTGCTTGTGTGACCTTGGTTCTTGCGCATTGGCTATGGCTCCCATGTTATCACAATAGATATACATTGGGTCCAGCGCACTTGGAACCACACCGAGCTCTGTAATGAACTCCTTCATCCATATCGCTTCTTGTGAAGCTTCCGAAGCTGCTATGTATTCCGATTCAGTTGAAGATCTCGCCACAACGCTTTGCTTTGCACTCCTCCAGCTAACTGCTGCACCATTCAAAGTAAATACGTATCCAGATTGAGATTTAGAATCATCCGGATCGGTGTTCCAACTAGCATCGGTGTAACCATTAACAACGAGTTGTTCATCACCTCCATAAGAAAGAACCATATCCTTAGTTCTTCTCAAGTACTTAAGGAAGTTTTTAACCGCTGTCCAATGATCCACTCCTGGATCACTTTGATATCTGCTAGTCAAACTAACATCATATGCAATGTCGGGTCTAGTACATAGCATGGCATATATTAGAGATCATATGGCTGAGGCATAGGGAGTCTTACTCATCCTTTCTCTATCTTCTGTCGTTGCTGGACTTTGAGTTTTACTCAAGGTCGTATTGGGCAACATGGGCAAGAACCCTTTCTTGCTATCTTCCATTCCAAACCTCTATAGAACTTTGTCCAAATATGTACTTTGTGATAATGATATTAGGCGTCTCGATCTATCTCTATAAATCTTTATGCCTAATATGTAAGATGATTCGCCAAGATCTTTCATTGAAAAACTATTATTCAAATAATCCTTGACACTATTAAGAAGGTCTACATCATTCCTAATTAACAATATGTCATCTACATATAGTATTAAGAATGCTACAGAGCTCCCACTCACTTTCTTGTAAATACAAGCTTCTCCATAAGTTTGTATAAAACCAAAGTTTTTGATTACCTTATCAAAATGTTGATTCCAACTTCGTGATGCTTGTTTCAATCCATAAATCAACCGTTGAAGTTTGCATACCTTGTTAGCATCTTTAGGATCGACAAAACCTTTGGGTTGCATCATATACAACTTTTCATTAATGTCTCCATCGAGGAATGTTGTTTTGACATCCATCTGCCATATCTCATAATCATAATATGCAACGATTGATAACAAAATCCTCATAGACTTTAGCTTCGCTATCGGTGAGAAAGTCTCATCGTAGTCAACCCCTTGAATTTGTCAAAATCCTTTTGCGAGAAGTCAAGCTTTGTAGACAGTAACATTACCACCAACATCTGTTTTCTTCTTGAAAATCCATTTGTTCTCGACAGCCTTCTGACCATCCTGTAAGTCTACCAAAGTCCATACTTGGTTTTCGTACATGGATCCAATCTCGGATTTCATGGCTCTTGCCATTTATTGGAATCTGGGCTCATCATCGCTTCCTCATATGTCGCAAGGTCATCGGTGTTATCCACCAACATGACACTCATAACGGGATCATACCAATCATGAGTGGTACGAGTTCTCGTTGACCTGCGAGGTTCCGTAGTAACTTCAACCGAAGTTTGATGATCAACATCATTAGCTTCCTCTCTTATTGGTGTAGGCGCCACAGGAACTACTTCCGGTGCTGCGCTACTCTCAAGTTCGAGACAAGGTTCAATAACCTCGTCGAGTTCTACTTTCCTTCTAGTCACTTCTTTCGAGAGAAACTCCTTCTCTAGAAAGGATCCATTCTTGGCAACAAAGACTTTGCCCTCGGATCTATGATAGAAGGTATACCCAATAGTTTCCTTAGGGTATCCTATGAAGACGCGTTTTTCCGCTTTGGGTTCAAGCTTGTCGGGCTGTAACTTCTTTAAATAAGATTCACAACCCCAAACTTTAAGGAACGACAATTTAGGTTTCTTCCCAAACCATAATTCATACGGTGTCGTTTCAACGGATTTAGATGGTGCCCTATTTAAAGTTAATGCGGCTGTTTCTAATGCATAACCCCAAAACGGTAGCGGTAAATCTGTAAGTGACATCATAGAACGAACCATATCTATGAGAGTTCGATTACGATGTTCGGACACACCATTACGTTGTGGTGTTCCCGGTGGTGTCAATTGTGAAAGTATTCCGCATTTCTTCAAATGCTCGCCAAACTCGTAACTTAGATATTCACCTCCACGATCAGATCATAGAAATTTAATCTTCTTGTTACGTTGATTCTCTACCTCACTTTCAAATTCCTTAAACTTCTCGAAAGTCTCGGACTTATGTTTCATGAAATAGATATACCCATATCTACTCAAATCATCTGTGAAGGTAAGAACATAACGATAACCACCGTGCGATGCTACACTCATTGGGCCACACACACATCGGTATGTATGATTTCCAATAAGTCCGTAGCTTGCTCCATCATACCAGAAAATGGAGTCTTAGTCATTTTACCCATCAGACATGCTTTGCATCTTTCAAGTGATTTGAAATCAAGTGATTCAAGAAGTCCATCAGAATGGAGTTTCTTCATACGCTTCAATCCAATATGACCAAGACAACAGTGCCATATATAGGTCGAGTTATCGCTCAATTTCAAATGTTTAGATTTAATGTTATTAATGTGTGTATTTCTACAATCAAGATTCAATAAGAATAGACCATCTATCAAAGGTGCATGTGCATAAAACATATTACTCATATAAATCAAACAACCATTATTCTCGGACTTAAACAATTAACCGTCTCGCAATAAACATGATCCGGATATAATGTTCATGCTCAACGCAGGCACCAAATAACAATTATTTAAGTATAAAACTAATCCCGATGGTAGATGAAGAGGTAGCGTGCCGACCGCGATCACATCAACCTTTGATCCATTTCCAACGTGCATCATCACCTCGTTCTTCGCTAGTTTCCGTCTATTCTGCAGCACCTGTTTCGAGTTACAAATGTGAGCAACCAAACCAGTATCAAATACCCAGGCACTACTATGAGTACTAGTGAGATACACATCAATAACATGTATATCAGATATACCCTTCTTCTTGATGTTGCCGTTCTTCAAATCTGCCAAGTACTTAGGGCAATTCCGCTTCCAGTGACCTTCTCCCTTGCAGTAAAAGCACTCAGTATTAGGCTTTGGCCCAGCCTTGGTCTTCTTCGCCAGCGCGGTAACTTTCTTACCGCCCTTCTTGAAGTTTCCCTTTTTCTTAGACTTGCCTTGATTCTTGAATTTGGTGGTCTTATTGACCAACAACACTTGGTGCTCTTTCTTGATCTCCACTTCCGCAGACTTTAACATGGAGAAGAGTTCAAGCAACGACTTGTCCATGTTTTGCATATTGTAGTTCATCACAAAGTTCTTGTGCCTTGGTGGTAGTGATTGGAGGACACGATGAATCCCCAAAGCATTAGGAATCACTATATGCAAGCTGTGAAGCTTGCTTGCGTGCCCAGACATCTTAAGCACATGCTCACTGATGGAGCTGCCCTCTTGCATCTTACAGTTAAAGAACTTTTCAGAAGCCTCATAACTCTCAACTGCCGCGTGAGCCTCAAATATCATTTTGAGTTCACCGACAATATCATGTGGGTCATGGTTCTCAAACCTTTTCTAAAGCTCCGATTCCAAACCATACAAGATAGCACACTGAACTATGGAGTACTGATTCTTCCGAGCGAGGAAAACATTCTTTACCTCATCGGTAGCATCAACTGCAGGTGGGTCACCCAGCGGTGCATCCAACACATAGGTCAAATTACCAGCATTAAGGACAATCCTCAAATTGCGGAACCAATCCGCAAAGTTGCTTCCATTGTTTTTCAACTTTTATTTCTCTAGGAACGCATTAAAATTGATGGTAGGGGCTGCCATTGATCTATAACATATTTGCAATAGTTTAGACTAAGTTTATGACAAATTGAGTTCTAATTAATAGTTAAATTAATCTAGGTGAACTCCCACTCAAAACAATATCCCTCACATTGTTTTAGTGATCACACGAACCAAATCCACCACATCAAAACCGATCATCACGAGAGTTGATGTAGCTTCAATGGCGAACAATCAACATGTTCATCATATCTACTATATGACTCATGCTTTACCTTTCGGCGATCCGTGTTCCGAGACCATATCTATACATGCTAGGCTCGTCAAGATCAAACCTTAGCTTCCGCATGAGCAAATCTGGCTTGCTCATGTTGTATACACTCGCAGAATCTAACACACCCGATCATCACGTGGTGCTTCGAAACAACGACCTTTAGCAATGGTGCTTACTAAGGATGAACACTTTATAACTTGAAATATTTTTGCTTGAGGGATCATCTTATAATGCTACCGTTGCGAACTAAGCAATACAAGATGCATAAAAGGATTAACATCACATGCAATTCATAATATGTGATATGATATGGCCTTTCTTCTTGTGCTTCTGATCTCTATCTTCAAGCATGAACATGATCTCCATCATCACTGGCATGGCGTCAAGGTCAATGGCGCCGCTTCATGGTTGTCGTCCACCATATGTCTCCTGCCGGTTGCCGACTTACAATAAGGAACATTTCATAAATCATATATAATCACAATCATGGCCATATCACATCGCAACACACCCCTGCAAAACAAAGTTAGACGCCTCTAATTTTCTTTGCATGTTTTTGGGGCTTTCAATAAGTGTCGTTCTAACTTACGAACAAGAACCACAATGTTGATACTAGTATTGTCAATCACCCGTTGTAAATTGAATCTTAACTATGTTGGGAGAAACAGGCACCCGCAAAGCCACTTCTGGAATACAAGTTGCATGTCAAGCGTGGATCAAGTCTCATGAACGATGTCATGTAAGGTTAGCCCAGGCCGCTTCATCCCACCATCCCGCAAGATGCAAAGTACACAAGAAGCAATCGACAACAAAAGCATCAATGCCCACAATGACCATTGTGTTCTACTCGTGCAACATATCTACATATAGACACGGCTCTGATACCACTGTAGGGGTTCATAGCATGGAAAACAAAAAAAATTCTACCGCATGCACACAAACAAGCCAAGATCTATCTACTAGATTGTAGCAACGAGTTGATTAGAGTACTCACCCTTGAAGATTCCAAAGTGGTTAATGAGAGCAGATTCTCGTGGGTGATGTAGTTGTACACTTTCCGATCTCAAGATCGCGTAGACGATCCTTCCGGCACTGCACTCCGGCGGCGCTTCCGCAGTCGGTCACATGTTCGATACTTGATGAAGACCTTCCTCTCCCTTGTTCCAGCAGGCAGCAGAGGTTGTAGTTCTCTCCTCGCAATTCTGGCAGCACGACGGTGTGGTGTCGGAAGTAGAGGTAATATCCCGCAGGGCTTCGCCTAAGCCGGTGCGAGTTATGGTGGATGTAGGGTTTCCCAACGATCTAGGTTTAGAAGGCCGGGAGGAGGAGGAGGTGTTGGCGGCGGCAACGCGGCGGCACACGGGTGGGGAGGGCTGGCTCTTGTATTGTTTGTGGCAGCCCTCCCCCTCTATTTATGAGAGGAGGGCAGCCTTGGGAGGGGAGAGTTTGAATCCAAACCCAAACCCAAGTTGTATTGAAGGAAGGACTCTTTCCTTCTTCCACTAGGAAACCATTGTTCCAGTTTGACTTTTCAAACCTCCCGTTTGACTTTCAATTTAGAGCTTTAGTTCTCTCTTGTAAATGCCCAAACCAAGTGACCTAGGATATGATCCAATCATTCCACTTACCCATGACATATTCATGGACCATTCCCCTTCCGGTCCGGTGAACCTTCTAGAACCTCTCCGATGAAAACGTCGAAATCATTCCCGAACTCCGGAATCAGACTTTCCTTATATGAATCTTATTCTCCGAACCATTCCGGATCTCCTCGTGATATCCCGGATCCCATCGGAGGCTCCAAACAACATTTGGTATCCCTACTTACATTCCATATCTACTAAACAACATCGAATCCTTAAGTGTGTCTCCCTACGGTTCGTGAATTATGCGGACATGACCGAGACACTTCTCCGATCAATAACCAATAGAGGAATCTGGAAATTCATATGGCTCCCACATATTTCTACGATTACTTTGCGATCGAATGAACCACTTACATACGATACCAATTTCCCTTTGTCTCGCGATAGTTTACTTATCCGAGGTTTGATCATCGGTATCTCTGCATACCTAGTTCAACCTCATTACGGATAAATACTCTTTTCTCATTCCCGTGATATGTGATCCCTTTTGAGCCAGTCACATGCTTACAAGACAATTGGATGACATTCCACCGAGAGGGCCCAGAGTATATCTATCCGTCATATGGATGGACAAATCCCACTCTTGATCCATGTTACTCAACACATACTTTTCGAACACTCAATGCCACCTTTATAGCCACCCAGTTACGGTGTGGTGTTTGATGTCATCAAAGCATCCTTCCGGTGATGGTGATTAGCATGATCTCATGGTCAAAGGAATTAGGTTACTATGTATCAGAAAGCTTATAGCAAATGAACTATTGAAATGACTTGATCTTAATGCTACACTTATCTATAGGAGTATGTCCATCATGCCATTCTCCTAATGATATGATCTTGTTGTTAATAACATCTCAATGTTCATGATCGAGAAACCACGATCATCTATTAACCAACAAGCTAGTATTATAAAGAGCATTTACCAGGGACTCTAATTTAGTTTACAAATCACACAAGTATTAATGTTTTCGGTTAATATTATTATAGCATGAATGTAAAGATTTATCATAAACACAAAGATACAATAATAACCACTTTTATAATTGCCTCTAGGGCATATCTCCAACAGTCTGAACTATGTGAAACCTTTGCGTGGCATCATGTTTTGTGACATAGTTCCAAGGAAAAATATCAAACTTGGTAAATTGATTGCGTCTCGAAAAAACCTTCTCAGAAACGACCTATCATGTCTGAGGTTTCATGGCTTTCGGGTCAAATGGCCAATGTTATGGCTAGAATCAGGGAATAGTTTGTGATACTGTGCCCGTATTGTGCACGCGTGTGCATATTCGGATGGCGAACAACGTTGCAGGAGGAAGTTTTCCTTTTCGACGCACGGAAAACCCATTTTCCATTTTCCGAGCGCAAAAACCGGGGTGTTTTGTGAAGCAACCACCAAATGACAGTTTTAGAATGGTACCACCACATTTTGTAAAAATAGTTGAGCACGTTACATGTACAATGTCCCAACCGGGATATCTCAAACCTTTCCATCCACCGCTGGCGAAAAAGACAAATTCCTGCCGAATCGGTAGGAAGTGGGTCCGGTTTGAATATAGGTGCATGATATGAACGCTCATGATTTTTGAAAAAAAATCATTTTTAGACTCACAATATGATGTTTCATCAGAGATCCAATGCAATTTTGGCGAGGATCATCCCTTAGATAAGAACTTTCACGCCCGCTGTTTTGACCATTTTTTGAAACGGGCATTAAAATTTCAAAAATGGTCCGAACTATGTGAAGCCTTCGCGTGGCATCATGTTGAAAATATGTCATTAGAAAATTTGTAATTTATACTTATTATTTGTCGATTTCCGATTCACGGATTAAAAATTATGAATTATGGAAGATTTAAGTAATTTATAAATATTTAAAAAGATTTGGAATTTTAGTTATCCATATTTAATTATAGATGTAATCTTCATATTTTTTTATCAGTTTATATATAGAACATTTTATTTTAACTTACCAATAAAAAGTTATGAATTATGCCATATAAAAGATTTTTCTAGAATTTTAAAGAAAAATTTATAGAAACAGAACCTTTTCTCACCTAAAGAAAGCTAGCCATAGAAAATGATGGGTGGGCCATGGGACGCTGACTAGTCATTGGCGTGGTTGTGTGTTTTGTACCTGTGTGAATCTAGCCTAGCTCAATGGCATGTGGTCCGCGTGCGGAAAAGTTTAAAGAAAAAATGAAACGAGAGAAGAATTGGAGGTCATGGTCCATTTAGGCCCAAGCCCAACAGACGATGTTATGTTTATTAATGCCCATCGCTTCGTTTCCTATAAGAAGTAGCTTGTATCTTGATGGTTAGCGTGCGGGTGTGAGGCTAGGAGGTCGCGTGTTCGATTCCCCATAGGGATGTATTTTTATGGAATTTCACAAAGGAGACGGGGCCTATCTGTCAGTTCGCTAGTGGGGCCAACTCGTCAGGTCGCACGTGGGGCTTTCTTGTAAGGCCGGTGGGGTCCTTCTATCAGTTCGCTGGTGGGGTTTTCCTGTCAGTATGATGTGGTTGGTGGTGGGTCCATCTTGTTAGCTTGGTTGTGGCAAAATATTAACATGTAGATAAATATTAACACGTGGACAAAACACGTATGCAAAAAATGGCACATAGACATGACACATATGTCCAATTGCTGATGTGGCTGACTAGTCATATCAATAAATCAGAATTTAGACACTACGATGATTTAAATTCATCATAATAAGTTACAAGTAAGATCTTAAATCGTATTGAGCAGATTATGACGATTTTATCTGATGAAATTAACGACGATTTTGACACAAAACGTCGTAAACGTATATGGTTTTAACCTCTCTATATGGCATGTGACCATCTTGTGCGAAATCGTCATAAATCTATGATGATTTCATTTCGCGTCACTACGAGAAGGTCACAAGTGAACACATTTCTTGTAGTGGTTTTTACATACACTAATGTTGCTAATAAAGATTGTGTGAGTCTTTGTATGAAAGGATTTTTTAGGTGTTGGAGAGAAGGAATATGCAGAGTCCGTCTTTGAATAGGTAAAAGTGGTGAAAACATAAGGTTCACGAAAAACCCTTTTTCTTTATATTTACATATGGAAGGTTACGAGACGAAATAGAGGAGGAAGCAGAGCCCAGGTGGGCCACAACCACCAGTGATGCGGGCCCCAGCTAGTCGCGCCACCAGGGGTGTGAGCCCCCTTGGAGTCCATCTCCTCCTTGTTTTCGCACAGTACCTTCCTTAATAGAGTAAAACTTCGTAATATATAACCCCTCGGATCCCCCGAGGTTCGTATATCGTGTTCTCATCGTGTTTTCGTTTCGATCTGTTTCTGTCAGAATTTTTCTCAAGTTTAGAGGCACCATGGTCTCCGTCAACGACAAGGGCAAGAAGCCCGCAGAAGATGATCCTCAACACCACAAGGAGGAGGAGATCCTGGTTGGGGATGAAGAGGACGTGAAGGAGGAGGAGATCCTGGTTGGGGATGAAGAGGACGTGAAGGAGGACGAGAAGGAGGACGAGCATCCGGACACCCGCGCTATCGTTGCAAGCATTGGAGTGGTGGAAAATCCTACTAAGCTTAGGAGGAAAGCACTGATGTCTACATAAGGTAAACCTCTGCATCATTGCCTCGCTCGACGGTCACTTCCTCCATGTACCAAGAACCCCTTCCATACTCTTATACATGAGTAACAATTCCAAAAGGTGCCCAAAGGGAAGTTGCCCTCTAGTTGGGATTTGCCTCGTTCTAACCATGCTGGGAAGGAACACGCTAAGGAAGAGTGCGGAAAGAATAACAAGGACTAGGATTTTTGGTCCGACATGATCATGAACTGCATTGAGCATAATTCGGAGTTGAGTCGTACTCTGGCCTTCGCGATTGAGGATTTGAGGAAGCTGATTGAAAAGCTCATCAAGGGAACACCACCACCACCGAAGGAGTAATTCGTCATCAGGTTTGGCATCCCCTTGGCTTGTTCCAAGCTTGGGGGAGTGCTGCGGTATCACATCATTATCTTTTATCTTTTTACCTTTTTAGTAGAGTTATATCTTGGGTAGAGAAGTTATCATATAGGGTGGTTTGCATTGTGGAAATATCTCTCCTTTAGTTGGTTACCTATGTATCCCTTGGTGCGAGTGCCTTTATGGAATATTAATGAGAAGTCTCATATTTTACGTTTTGCACTTCTTATTTTAGTTTGCAATCTCTATTATACGATTCATCTTGTTGATTAGTATTGGTATCACTTTGGGAGCATCAAGTAGATCTAAATTGGTTTTGGCAAACCAAGCTCTGGTCAGTAGCAACACTTTTTGAGGTTTGAAAGGAAAACAGAAAAGCACTTACAGGTATTTTGTATCATTTATTTTCTTTCTTGATTGGCTCATAAGCTTAGTATTCTTTATGTAATATCTTTTATGTCTTCAAGGAAGATTGCATGTTTGACTTTATTACTTGTATATTTGTTTGTTTCCTTCAACTCTTTTGCTACTCAGCCTTGCTAGCCAAAAACCTGTACTGAGAGGGAACACTTCTCATGCATCCAATCCTTTAAACCAAAACCCGTGCCATTTGTGTCCACCATATCTACCTATTAACATTATTGCTATTCCATGTAAATTCTCAAGCTTCGTCTATCTTTCAAATTAAAAATTATTTTGTTATGTGAAAACTAGTTAGTAAAGCTCTCAGGAACATGATGGCACACCTTATTTTCTTTCCCCTAATAAACTTGAACCATTGTGTCATCGAAGTTGTATATTCTTGCATCTATACTTTGGAATTAGCAGAACCGTGCTATCACGGGGAACGCTTTCAACATTGCACATGTACACTGTACACATTTGATATCATCCTCTTTAGTTTGCGGATGTCGTCAGCGTGAAATAAAAGGGGATCTTGTAAGTCCATGGAGTCATGTATGTGTGTTAGAGAAACGCCTGGGCCGCTAGCCTAAGCCATGCCTAATCATGGTGGAAACTTGCAGCATAACCATAGTGAGCTATCTGTGAAGCATCCTCAATAAAAACCTATGCAAATAGCAAATAAAAAGATCGCTGAGATGCTTATTGTCTGCTTGTCTTGTCATTTTGATATGGGATAGCTCCTGTATCATGTGCAAGGAGTACCCCATTGGCGGTTCTCTATGATACA
Source organism: Avena atlantica (assembly GCA_910589765.1). Lineage (NCBI taxonomy): Eukaryota > Viridiplantae > Streptophyta > Magnoliopsida > Poales > Poaceae > Avena > Avena atlantica. The sequence goes on along the minus strand of OU342739.1, from coordinate 483,920,615 downwards.
CATGTACTTACTATGACAAGAACTTACCAGTAACTAAAGTTGAGTAGCATGAGGAGCCGCACTCGTACTCAAGGGACATGAGATTGCCAACTTATATTTCGTCAAGCATATACTCCATCCTTGATCACTTTAACCTTAATCACCTCAAGATGCTTATGATAGGGGCAATGAGAGCTCAAAGCTAGTAAGTACCATAATCTTCTGAAAGCTCTTTATGAACTTGAAATCCCTACTTCCCTCTATGAAGGGCCTTTCTTCTACTTCTAAGTTGAGTCAGTAAACCTATTGCTCTCTATCTACAACAAGAATTTGAGTTGTTGTGTTTCAAGCATTCTTATGATGATTTATTCAATCATGTTCTTTATCTTCCTTGTTTGCACAAGACTCTTATCTAAATGAGTATTACTTTGAAAGCCATCATTGTGAAAAGCCTTTTATGTTTGAGCAAAAAGGACTCTTGTTATAAACTTCCTTATAAAAGCTTTGCTTGAAAACTGTTTGCCAACTGTTCTCTAACCAAGAACAAAGTTTGCCAATCCCAATTATGATTTATCCTTGTGCATCTTTATTGTGACTCCCATACATGTTGCAAGCTAAGTTATATAATGGTGAGTTGCTTTCTACTTTGAGTTGTGTATTGGTAAGTGTGATGCTTCTTGTCCATATTATTTATATTGACACTTCACTCCATAAACCTATGGACATGTTTAATTAGTGATGACCCACAAGTATAGGAGATCGCAACAGTCTTCGCGGGTAGTATTACCCAATTTATTGATTCGACACAAGGGGATCGAAAGAATACTTGCAAGCCTTAACAACTGAGTTGTCAATTCAGCTGCACCTGGAAATAGTTCTTGCTCACAGAAGTTTATCAGTAGCAACAGTTCTGTAGTAGCAATAGCAAAGTAACAGCAGCAGTAAAACAAGAGCAATAGTAACTGTAGTAGCAAACAGTAGGATATGAGCGCGGGAGGCATAGGGATGGATGGACGGGCGTTGCATGGACGAGTCTAAACATGTAACTTCAAGATTTAGGGCATTGCAGATAAATGAGAATAACCATCCAAGTACTAAACAATCCTAGGCATGTGCTCCATATATAGTTATGCGTGCTCGCAATGAGAACTTGCACAACATCTTCTGTCCATCCATCCCATTGTAGTGGGGCCTGATACGTCGGAAACGTATCTATAATTTTTGATGTTCCATGTTTGTTTAATATCTACTTTGCTTTGCTTTGTCTACACTTTGAGGTGTTTTTATATCTTTTCTGGAACTAACCTATTAACAAGTTTCCACTGTGCCAGTTGCCTGTTTTCTTATGTTTTTGGTTCTAGAAAGGCAGAAAATCAATATTCTCGGAATTGGACGGGACAAAAGCCAAAGTCAATTTCTTTCTGTGGGGAACACGAAGTCCAGGGGAGAGATGGAGGGGCGAGCCAGGGCCGCCACACCCCCCTAGGCGTCGCCAGGGGTGGGCCCGCACCTAGGCAGGGTGTGGGCTTCTTGGTCGCCTCCCAGCCTCGACTCTTCGCCTATAAGAATCCTCTGATGCAGAAACCCTGGGCACCCGATCAAAACTCCACGAAACCGCCTGTAGCCGCCACCACCATCGTCCCTAGATCGGGGGTATCTGAAGTTCTTCCCGGCACCCTGCCGGAGAGGAGATCTTCCTAGAGGCCTTCTTCTCCGGTACGATGCGTGAGTAGTTCCACCTTGGACTATGGGTCCATGTTGTAGCTAGATGGTTGTATCTCCTCCTTGTGCTTTCATGTATAGATCTTGTGATCTCCGTTCATGATCAAGATATAATCTATTTGTAATCATGCATGTTGTGTTTGCAGGGATCCGATGGATATTGAGATTATTATGTCAGTTTGGTTAATGGTTTTGTCTTTATGATTATATCATGTCTGTGTTGTTTGTGATCTTGCATGCTCTCCTTTGTTAGTAGCTATCTTGGCCGAGTAGTTGCTAGTGACTCCAAGAGGGAGTATTTATGCTCGATAGTGGGTTCATGCTTCTAGTTTCCAAGGGAAGTGACAGAAATCTCTTCGGTTGTAGATGTGTTGTTGCTACTAGGGAGAAAACAACGGTCCCTTGTTCATAGAACAAGTGCATTGTTTACCTTACACACTTTGCTTAAAGTAGTTGTCTGTTGCTTGCTACTTAATACTGGAGGGGGTTCGGATGATAACCTGAAGGTGGACTTATAGTCATAGATGTAGTTGGATGGCGGTCTATGTATCTTGTTGTATTGCCCAATCGAATCTCATAGGATATTTCTGACTAGTATTGCATTGTTATGCCTTGCTCAGTTCCTGTCAATTTCCCTACTGTAATTTGTTTACCCTTCATGCCATGTTGTTTATCTAAGGAGAGCACCTCTAGTGAACTATGGACCCCGGACTAATATTTACAATTGATACATCTTCCACTGTTACTTTTTTACTTGCTGCAAACCATTACCTTCCACACCATACAGTTAATCCTTTGTTACAGCAAACTGGTGAGCTTGACAACCTCACTGATTCGTTGGGACAAAGTCTTGAGTTTGTGTTGTGTAGGTATCCACGTTGTTTGAAACACCTGTGTGATGTTTCCTTCCTCCTTCTGGTTCGATAACCTCGGTCTCTACTGAGGGAAACTTGGTGATGTGCTCTTCACACCTTGCTCTTGGGGTTTCCAACGAAGTGCACCATGTCGAGCACCATCAAGATTTTCTGGCGCCGTTGCTGGGGAGGCTAAGGACGTCTTCACAGGGGGAGTCCTCCACTTCCTTTCTCTTTACTTTGTTTTTAGTTTGCTTAGTTTATTTTACTTGGTTTTGTTTGCCTCTTTTCAAAAACTCCAAACAAATTAGTTTAGTTTGGTTTGCTTTCCCTATTCAAAAACACAAAAAAAATAGTTCTTGCTCTAGTTGCTGGTCTGTTATTGCCTTGCTTGGTCATGCTTTCTATCAATGGATGGTTTCTTTGAAACTAGTTCTTATTGGAAAGGTGGGTTCACGGAAGAAAAAAAGTATTATTATAAGGAACACCGTTTGTCACAAAAAGGGAAACACTTATGGGAACAAATTGATAAGTTGAATACTATTGCTAGAGAGGTGTGCTCTACTTATAATGTTACTTATTGCTTTGATAAATCTTGTTGCTATAGGAGGTATAAACACCTGCCTTTTCAATGTGAGTATAATGATAATGTTACCATATCCTCTTATGTTAAAGGAAATTATAACTTTGATGATGTGGAACAAATTGAAGAATTTATTGCCTTCAAGGGTGCATTTGAACTTGCCAGTTTGTTTGAAAATACTGATGATGAACCTTATGAATGCGAGGTTTATAAGATACTTAAATTTTTCTTTGATAATTAAAAAGAATAAAATAGCTATATTCTTGAATATTTTAATAGGTTCTTTCCACAAATGGAAGAGACTAATGCCTTGCAGGAGCCCATGGAATAAGAAATTGCTGAAACAGGAAGCTCATTAGATGAAAAAGAGGAGGATGAATGTTATGCTCCTGTGGATTCTTTTGAAATATCTACTATGGGTAAAACTTGTGACGATGTTCCTATGCCTGTTACCTATACTAGTGATCATGATTGGGAAAAGCACACTACTTTTGAAATTGAAAACCTCTTTGGTACCAATTCTGAAAATTCTATTGCCTATGATGATACTTTACCTCCAATTTATGATGATTACAATGATGATATTGATATTTTTAGTCCACCTACTATTGAGGATGAAATTGATTATGATCACAATATGCCTCCTATATTTGATGATTATGGTGATGAGAATAATAATAATAGCTATTTTGTTGAATTTGCTCCCACAACTTACGTGGATAGTAATAATCATTTTATGCATGTGGCTCATGATAAGAATGTTTTATGTGATAGTTATATTGTTGATTTTATTCATGATGCTACTGAAAGTTGTTATGAGAGAGGGAAACATGGTCTTATGTATCTCAATAATATTAAGTTTGCTCTCTTTATGTTGAAAGTTTTGCACTTGTTTTGCTTTCCTATGCTTGTTGATTTGAGCTTATGTGACTTGTTTCTTTACAAGATTCCTATGCATAGGAAGTGGGTTAGACTTAAATGTGTTTTGAATTTTCTTCTTGATGCTCTCTTTTACTTCAATCAATATTTCTTATGTGAGCATCTTCTCAAACTATCAAGCCTAACTTAAAGGCGTTAAAGAAAAGTACTTGTTGGGAGATAACCCAAGAGTTTCCTTGAGTCTTGGAAGTTATTACTTTAGTAATGACCTCTCCTTATCCTTTTTGTTTGATTTTTGTGACCTCTAATGAGAGGGAAGTAAGATTTGGGGAGTTGCTGTCCCGAAACAGATTTCTATCCTCCACCATAAAACTTCGTGAGGAGTCTCTGTAACTTGGATTGAGCGGATAGTTTACGAATAAATCCCCCAGTATGTTAGATAACTTTCGTTAGTTCAACACTTTTTGATTTGAGCAACATAAGATTTTCGAAAAAAATCGGTTTCTACCTGCTAGTCTGTTTAGATAGATTTCTGCCATTATTTGCATTTGCTTCTTATTGATTCCTTTTTGAGTTCTCTTTTGGGGAATTGAGCTTTATGAAGGAGTTACTACAGTAGATTGTGTTTTTAGTGAAAGGTTTTGCTGTTCCAAAGCTTTGCCAGAGGTCTAATATCTTTTGAATAAACTAATGTTGCTAATGAAGATTGTGTGACGTTTTGTATGAAGGAAAAAAATTCAGGTGTAGAGAGAGAATGATGTAATGAGATGAAGAATGGACAAAAGATCAATCTTGGGGATGCCACCATGGTGTCATACCAAGAAATATCCAAGAGGTACAAGCGTCAAAGCTTGGGGATGCCCAAGGCATCCCCTTCTTCATTAATAAAAAGCTCAGGTCTGTCTAGACACTTCATTTTTATTGTTTCATGCACTGTTGTGTTTTTCTTGGAGCGTCTTAGTTTTCATTTGCTTTTCTTAGGTTTTTTAGTTTGCTTGAATAAAGTAGTTTGGACCCCGTTCTCGCTATGTTGTTGCAAATAAGTTGCTTGGTGTTGGACAGGAGTAGGAAGTTCCTTCTTGGAAGTGTAAGAGGAGTTTGCATTGACTGTGGCTTAGACTTTAGCATGACATGATAGGTGTTGTTTTGACCTTATGCTTCGTGATTATTGCGGCAATTTAAATAAAAATAATCTAAAAGTCAAACAAATTTAAATAATAAACCTTCTTGCAAACAATTTTCCACAATCTAACCCTTTTCTGCAACTCCCGCCCGCACGGCGCCGCACACATGGCTGCAACTCCATCCCGCACGGCGCTGCACACCTGCCACGCTAGCGCGGAGGAACCCGACGATGCAGCCCTACCACGCTGGCGCGCACGTGCGGCGCCAGCCTATACAGCGCAGCAACCACCGCTGCATCGCCAGGCCATGCGGCGCTGCAGCCTCTGCCACGCTGGTGCCATGGGCCCCCGCAGCGCAAGTGTGGCGCTACTCTGAACGGCGTCGCACGCGTGCTTGCCGCGCCGCGGTGGCTGGCGCCGCACAGCCACCGGCACTTAGTCGTGCGGCCCCGCCGAACCTGACCCAAACCACCACTTAGCCACCGGACCGCGAACTTTGGCGCCCAGCTGCGGCTCACCAGTGCCTCGTACTCGCGCCCGAAGACGGTGCTGAGACGGAGCCGTCGAGGAGCTCTGCGATGAGGACCGCGTAGGGGACCCTAGAACCAGCAGCGGACATGAGGCGGAGGGCTTCCCGCGTGACGCCGAGCAGCGCGGTGTCGACGGAGATGACCTTGCCTTCGAATGCCGCAGCAAGATGTTCTGCGCAAACACCGCGACCTGTCGAATGTCGAGCAACGGCAGCAACATCACAATTAGTCAAAAAATCACTTGATTCTCAAGCCTCGCCTGTAAATCAAAATCGATTCAAAATGGTTCCGGACTGGACGAGCAATGGTGGCACGAGAAAATACGTACTAGATCGAAATTCTTAGTTGAGTTTATACTGATGGTACGGGGAGAGGTCTGGATCGAGTGAGCGACAGAGGAGTAGGTAACTGAGTGACTAAAGTGGCGTGTTGTGCTCGTATCCTTTGTTCAGGCAATTCAGATGTTATCTATATACTGTGTGCATTTGATAATCATTGTTTGGGTGCAAACTTGTATCCTTTGTTTAGGCACAGTATGTTCATATGGTGACCACTCTGAGTTCTCTGAATTATCGGAGGCTCTAACTGAGTCAAAAGAAATACTAGAAATGTGTTCGAAGAAATATTTTCTTGCCATTCCAATTTCCTACAAAACCATTTTTACTTTCGAACTACTGTTATATTTACAGATTATCCGTCGAACACTACTTCTCTTTAGTCTCTGTCATAATGTATACACCAGTAGCACTCAATTTGGTAGAAGAAACCGTGGCAGGTTCAAGTAAAACAAAAGTTTTAATGGTCACAGAGGAGCCTTTGGGTTGTCGACATTGATCAGGGATTCTGAGAGGAGTAGATGACTGACTAAAGTGGCGTGCTGTGCTGGTATCTGAATCTTACCACATCGCGGCGCTGGACCCCGAGGCCGGCAAGGGCGGCGGCGACGCGAAGGCAGCATGCCCGGGTCTCCCTCCATGTCCGCGGCGGCACATTGCCGGTGGCGGTGACGATGGCGGAATGGTCCGGGTAGACAAGCGCAGACCGCTCGAGGAAGGAGATGGCGCGTGAGCGGCGCGTGTTTGGCGGCACAGAGGATGGCGACCTCCATCTCCGAGACGGCGAGCTGCTAGAGAGACGATCACGGCGAGCTAGGACTAGGATGCGCAGGAGACAGGATCGAGCGAGAAAACGCAGAGTGCTGGTGGCTATGCGGCACCAGCCACCGCGGCGCGGAAAGCACGCGTGCGACGCCGTTTGGAGTGGCGCCACACTTGCGCGGCGGGGGCCCATGACACAAGCGTGGCAGAGGCTGCAGCGCCGCATGGCCTAGCGATGCAGCGGTGGTTGCGGCGCCGTATAGGTTGGCGCCGCACGTGCGCGCCAGCGTGGCAGGGCTGCATCGCCGGGTCCCGCCGTGCCAGCGTGGCAGGTGTGCAGCGCCGTGCGGGGTGGAGTTGCAGCCATGTGTGCGGCGCCGCACGGGCTGGAGTTGCAGAAAAGGGTTAGACTGTGTGAAATTGTTTGCGAGAAGGTTTACTATTTAAATTTGTTTGACTTTTGGATTATTTTTATTTAAATTGCCGATTATTGCTGTAGCATGTCTTGTTCCAAACAATTGGGATTGCTTAGTGTGCCTTGAAGAAATTATGCGTTGTTTTAGCATACACAAGCATAGTATTGTGGTATTCTCCTTTGATGCTTTGTTTGGGTTGACTTGGCACATGATCACACCATGTTATGACTATGACAAGTCACCATAGCCTCTATGATCATTTAGTCCTTGACATGTAGTACCACTCTATGCTTTGATTAGTAATGTTTTGTCGCTCTGCATGATTATGGCCACTATTGCTCTCTTAGTTGGTTGCTCCCAGTATTTTGCTAGCCTCCACTTGTATGAGTAAGCTCTACTCATGCTTCCAACTCCCAAGAAACCAAGTTTTTCCAAAGTGTCCACTATAAACTCCTATGCATGGTGTGTTACACCATTGCAAGTATTCTTGTTTTCAGCTATCTTCAAATTAATAACTATTTTGTTATGTGAAAACTTAGTGATTAAATCCCTCACAAACTTGATGTCAAATTTTATATTCTTTTCCCCTAATAAACTTGAACCATTGTGTCGTCTATGTTGTATATGCTTGCACTTATACATTGGAATTAGCAGAACCATGTTGTCATGGGGAACGTTTTCAACATTGCACTTGTACTTTGTACTCGGTTGATATCATGCTCTTTTGTCTATGGATGTCACCGGTGTGAAATAAAGAGGGAACTTGTAAGTCCATGGAATATGTATTTTGTGTTAGAAACGCCTGGGCCGCTAGCCTAAGACATGCCTAATCATGGTCGAAACTTTCAGCATCACCATAGTGAGCTATCTATGAGGCATCCTCAATAAACAGCTATGCACATAGTAAATAAAAATATCGCGGATATGCTCATTGTCTGCTTGCCTTGTCATTTTGGTTATGGGATAGCTCCTGTACCATGTGCAAGGGGTACCCCATTGGCGGTTCTCTATGATACTCATGTACTTACAATGACAAGAACTTACAGGTGAGTGAAGTTGAGTAGCATGAGGTGTGGCCCTCATATTCAAGGGACTTGAGATTGCCAACTTATACTTTATCAAGCATATACTCCATAGTTTGTTCACTTTAACCTTAATCACTTCAAGATGCTTATGATAGGGGCAATGAGGGCTGAAAGATAACAAGTACCATAATTTTTCGAAGCTCTTTTTGAAACTTGAAATCCCTGCTTCCCTTATGAAGGGCCTTTCTTACACTATTATTGAGTCTCCACCTTCTACCTCTAAGCACCATTAAGAGAGCATAGTTGCCATTCTTAGTTCTATGTGCAGTGTCCCAAAACTTATTGATTGATGCATATTGTGATATTTGTTTCTAGTCACCCTTGTGAACTTTGAAGGTGTCCTATGCATCTATTTTGTACTCTATGAGGGAGAAGCTAATTGCCACTATGCCATGTTTTCTGTATGTGAAACAAACAAACATTTTTTAATGCATGTTATTCATGATCTTTGTTGCAGATTTTCATGTTGCATGCATAGTTACTTTGTCATACTGTTAGAACTCCATCTTTCATGCACATGTTTAGAGTTCTTTGATCCCAACTTTCAAGTCCTGCAAATGGTTTGATCTTGGTTTTGATGGTGCATGTCACCTCAAAAATTATTATTTTTATCACTTACCTACTCGAGGACGAGCAGGAGTTAAGCTTGGGGATGCTTGATACGTTGGAAACGTATCTATAATTTTTTATGTTCCATGCATGTTTCGTATCTACTTTGCTTTGCTTTGTCTACACTTCGAGGTGTTTTTATATCTTTTCTGGAACTAACCTATTAACAAGTTTCCATAGTGCAAGTTGCTTGTTTTCTCCTATTTTTGGTTCAAGAAAGGCAGAAAATCAATATTCTCGGAATTGGATGGGACAAAAGCCAAAGTCAATATTTTACCATGGGCGACACATATCCAGAAGACGAGACGGAGAAGCTCCACGGGGTGGCCGCACCCCCCCAGGAGCGGACAAGCCTAGCCCGCGCCTGGGCTGGGTGTGGGCCCCCTGGCACCCCCCCTGCATCGCCTCTTTGCCTATAAGAAGCCCCCGATGCTGAAACCCTAGGCACCCTATCAAAACTCCACGAAACCGTCTATAGCCGCCGCCACCATCGTCCCTAGATCGAGGGGATCTGAAGTTCTTCCCGGCACCTTGCCAGAGGGGAGATCATCCCGGAGGCCTTCTTCTCCAGTATGATGCGTGAGTAGTTCCACCTTGGTCTATGGGTCCATGTAGTAGCTAGATGGTTGTATATCCTCCTTGTGCTTTCATGTATAGATCTTGTGAGCTCCATTCATGATCAAGATCTAATCTATTTGAAATCATGCATGTTGTTTTTGCAGGGATCCGATGGATATTGGTATTACTATGTCAGATTGATTAATGGTTTTGTCTTTATGATTCTATCATGTCTGTGTTGTTTGTGATCTTGCATGCTCTCTAGTGTTAGTAGCTATCTTGGCCAAGTAGTTGCTAGTGACTCCAAGAGGGGGTATTTAAGCTCGATAGTGGGTTCATGCCTCTAGTTTCCAAGGGAAGTGACAGAAATCTCTTCAGCTGTAGATGTGATGTTGCTACTAGGGAGAAAACAACGGCCTCTTGTTCATATAACAAGTGGATTGTTTACCTTACACACTTTGCTTAAAGGAGTTGTCTGTTGCTTGCAACTTAATACTAGAGGGGGTTCGGATGATAACCTGAAGGTGGACTTCTAGTCATAGATGCAGTTGGTGAAGGGAATATGTCCCGAGAGGCAATAATAAAGTGTTTATTATGTGTATTCCAAGTATATGATAGATGTTTATTTTGCATGCTATAATTGTATTAATACGGAAACGTTAATACATGTGTGTTTAATAAACAAACAGAAAGTTCCTAGTTATGCCTCTCTCGTAAACTAGCTCGTTGATTAACAAGATGATCAAGGTTTCCTGATCATAGACATTGGATGTTGTTAATAACGGGATCACAACATTAGTGTAATGATGTGATGAACATTCATCCGAAGTATAGCATTATAATCAAAGTCATTGAGTTTATATTGCTATAACAACTTACGAAGTGATCCTAATCCTTAGACCATGAGATCATGTCTATCACTAACACCGGAAGAGTTTCTTGATAACATCAAATGTCACACCGTAACAGGGTGATTATAAAGATGGGTTCAGAACTAATAAAGTGTTATGTTGAGGCCCATGGATTGATAGTGGAATTTTTTCATCCCGATGATGGATAGATATACTCTGGGCCCTCTCAGTGATATCACATTGGTTAGCTTGCAAGCAAGTGATTTGATCACTAGAATGTTATATCACGGGAACGAGAAAAGAGTGTATGTCAGTAACGAGATTAAACTAGGTATGGAGATACCGATGATCGAATCTCGGACATGTAATATATCGCTAAACAAAGGGATTAAGATACGAGCATAAAAGGTTCCGACAATCACAAGAAAGTCATCGTTGAATGTGTGGGAGTCAGTATGGATCTCCAGATCCCGCTTCTGATTATTGATCCGAGAGGGGTCTCGATCATGTCCGCATTATTCACGAACCGTAGGGTGACACACTTAAGAGACACCGACATCCAATTGGAGCAAAAGTTTCATGCCGGAAAGAATAACAAGCGCAGGAATTTATTTCACTAGATACCGAAACAGGTTTTCGGGTGAAATTGCAGAAAGTGTTTTTACATGTGAAATAGAATTCTAGCAAGGGGTTATATGTGAATGTTTGTCATTAAAGTAATTGACAAAATTCTTAATAAATAAAAAGAGTTTTATTTAATGTGAGTTTGCATTAAATTTGGTGGAAATTTAATGGCAAGTTTGAGTGGGATTTTGAGTGGAGGGAATTTAAAGGAAATTTGTGAGTGGAGTGTCCACCCACATGAAGAGGGGAGGGAAAGGGGTCAGCCCCCATGCGCCGGCCACCCCCTTGGGGTCCCCCCTCTCCTATAAAAGGCACCCCCTCCTCACTTCTCACTCACACCTCCTCATGAAGGATCTCTCTCCCCCTCTAGAATTTATCCCCCATGATATCGGACTAGCGATATACATGTTCCCGGTGGCTATTCAGCAAGAAAGAGTTGTGCTTCCGCTGCATCGCTGGAGCGAGGAGGCGGAGGTTTCTCGGTGCCTCGGACGTGTGTGCGAGCACGGATGCGCTGCTGATTTGCGGCGCTAGGACTTCCTCTCGATCTTGAGATCGGCAAGAGATCGTCTACATCAACCACGAGTTTAACTCGTTAAGCTTTGTCGGTCTTCAAGGGTATGTTCTCTACGGATATACATCCGCCTGTTGTTTGTATCTAGTAGATAGATCTTGGTACATAGTTGTTCCCATCGTAGATTTTTTTTTGTTTTTTATGCTGCGAACCCTACAGTGGTATCAGAGCCGGATCTATGCGTAGATGCTTTACACGGGTAGTACACATATGAGTATGTGGGTGATGATTATCATGTTGTTGCTCCTTAGTTGCAATTTTGGATATTGGTGGCATAGTGGGATGAAGCGGCCCGGACAAACTTTACATGTCCTCGCACATGAGACCTGTTCCACGCTTGACATGCAACTAGTTTGCATAAGTGGCTAGCGGTGTCTGTCTCTCCTACTATAGTCAATATCTATTTTGCAACAAGTTATCAACAATTTGGTTATCCTAGTTGTGGCTCATGTTCGTAGGTATGAATGGTTCTATCTCGAAAGCCCTAAGCCACGTAAAAACTTGCAATGGATAAATTAGAGGCGTCTAGTTTAGATTGTTGCTGGGATAGTGTTATGATATGGTGATGTTGTAAGTAGAAGTATGAGATGATACTCTTACAACACACATAACGTGTAAGTTCCATAGACCTTGGCCTTACACATAAAGGTATGATAGTGATCATACCACGGTGCACATGATTGAGATCATATGCGGGAACCATATCATTCCACTAATAAACATGTGATGTTTGATAGCATCTTATATTGCTTGTTTGGCGTTTATTAGCATAATAAGATTATCCCTCATTTAAATATCAAGATAAGAATGTGTTCTTCCTTTAGTATGCACCGATTATGTTTTCGTCGCTCCAAGACATCACGTGATGATCGGGTGTTCTTGGATCCACGACCATATTTCAGGTGTAAGACAGATACACACGCGGATACTAAGGTTCTTACTTGGCAAGCCTAGCATGTACAGACATGGCCTCGGAACACGGACCGAAAGATTAAGCATGAGTCATATAGTAGATATGATGCCCATTTGATGCTCGCCTTTGAAGCTACACCGACTCACGTGATGATCGGACTTGGTGTAGTGGATTTGGTTCATGTAATCACCAAAAGGACATGAGGGATGTCGTTTTTGAGTGGGAGTTCATTCGTAATATGGATTAGTTGAACTCAATCTATCATAAACCTAGTCTAAACTTTAAAAATTCTGTTGTACATGGCACCACCTGCTTTTAATTTCAATGTGTTCATGGAGAAAGAGAAACTTGCAACGAACGGTAGCAACTTTACCGAATGGGCCATGAATTTGAGGATTCTCCTCTCTGCTGCAGAAAAGCAATATGTGCTAGAAGCGCCGCTAGGCCCCCCACCTTTTGAGGATGCCCCTGACGAGGAGAAGAATGTCTATCAGACTCATCAGGAGGACCACAACTTAGTTCATTGCGGCATATTGTATGGGCTAGTGCCGGAACTTCGAAAGCGTTTCGAAAACGGCAATGCATTTGATACAATGGGTGAGTTGAAAATGATTTTCGACACACATGCTGCTGTAGAGAGCTACAATGATTCAGAAAATTTCTTTAGCTACATGATGGAAGAGCACAACTCCGTAAGTGAGCATGTACTCAAGATGTTGGGTTACGCCGATAAGCTTGTGTCCTTGGGAATATCGATTCCCATTGACTTAGGCATCCATCGTGTTCTGCAGTCTCTGACACCTAGCTATAAAAGCTTTGTGATGAACTATAATATGCAAGGCATGAAGAAGTCTCTCTCCGAGCTTGTGTCAATGCTTAAAACTGCAGAAGTGGAGATTAAAAAGGAACATCAAGTGTTGATGATCAATAAGAACACCGGTTTCAAGAAAGACAAGAAGGGAAAACGGAAGGGAAGTAAGGGCGGCAAGCCGGTTGCCGTGCCTGAAAAGAAACCCCGAGTTGGACCTAAGTCTGATACCGAGTGTTACTATTGTAAGGGGACTGGCCACTGGAAGCGCAACTGCCCCAAGTATTTGGCAGACAAGAAGGCCGGCAAGGCAAACAAAGGTATATATGATATACATGTTATTGATGTGTACTTGACTAGTGCTCGCAGTAGCACCTGGGTATTTGATACCGGTTCAGTTGCTAATATTTGTAACTCGAATCATGGGCTGCGGAACAAGAGACCGCTAGCAAGGGGTGAGGTCAAGATGCGTGTCGGCAATGGATCAAGCGTTGATGTGATCGCCGTCGGAACGCTGCCTCTCCACTTGCCATCAAGATTAGTAATAAACTTGAATAATTGTTATCTGGTGCCTGCACTGAGCATGAACATTGTATCTGGATCGTGTTTGATGCGAAGTGGTTATTCATTTAAATCCGAGAACAATGGTTGTTCTATTTATATGAATGAAATATTTTATGGTCATGCACCGATGATGAATGGTTTATTTCTATTAGATCTTGATGATAATGTTACACATATTCATAATGTTGATGCTAAAAGGATTAAACTTAATGATGATATATCCGCATATATGTGGCACTGCCGTCTAGGTCATATTGGCGTTAAACGCATGAAGAAGCTCCATTCGGATGGACTTTTAGAATCACTTGATTTTGAATCATTTGATACATGTGAGCCATGCCTTATGGGCAAGATGACCAAAACGCCGTTTTCCGGTTCAATGGAACGGGCGACAGATTTATTGGAAATCATACATTCTGATGTATGTGGTCCAATGAGTGTGTCGGCGCGAGGTGGATATCGTTATTTTGTTACTTTCACGGATGATTTGAGTAGATATGGTTATATCTACTTGATGAAACACAAGTCTGAAACCTTTGAAAAGTTCAAGGAATTTCAGAATGAAGTGGAAAATCATCGTAATAGAAAGATCAAATTTCTACGGTCCGACCGTGGAGGTGAGTATCTAAGTTACGTGTTTAGCACTCACATGAAAGAGTGTGGAATTGTTTCACAACTCACATCTGCCGGAACACCATAGAGAAATGGCGTGTCGGAACGTCGTAATCATACTTTATTGGATATGGTTCGATCTATGATGTCTCTGACAGACTTGTCGTTCTCATTTTGGGGTTATGCACTAGAAACTGCTGCATTCACTTTAAATCGGGCACCATCCAAATCTGTTGAAAAGACACCGTATGAATTGTGGTTTGGAAACAAACCTAAGCTGTCATTTCTTAAAGTTTGGGGATGCGATGTTTATGTGAAGAAACTTCAACCGGATAAACTCGAATCCAAAGCGGAAAAATGCGTCTTCAGAGGATACCCTAAGGCAACTATTGGGTATTCCTTCTATCACAGATCCGAGGGCAAGGTTTTTATTGCCAAGAATGGATCCTTTCTAGAGAAAGAGTTTCTCGCGAAAGGTGTGAGTAGTCGGAAGGTAGAACTCGAAGAGGTTATTGAACCTTCTCTTCAAAGTATGGCGAGTAGCGGAGCGCCGGAAGTAGTTCCGGAGTTGGCTTCACCAGTTGAAGAGGGAACTAATGATAATGATCATGAAACTTCGAAAGATAATACTACCGAACCTCGCAGGTCTAGCAGGACGCGTGTAGATCCCGAGCTGTACGGTAACCCTGTTATGAATTTCATGGTTGATGAAATTGATGACCTTGCGACGTATGAAGAAGCGATGATGATCCCGGATTCCAACAAATGGTTAGAAGCCATGAAATCCGAGATGGAATCCATGTATGAAAATCAAGTTTGGAACTTGGTGGAATTACCTCATGAACAAAAGGTCGTGGAGAACAAATGGATTTTCAAAAGGAAAACTGATGCTGATGGTAATGTGATCATCTATAAAGCTCGACTTATCGCATAGGGGTTTTGAAAAATTCAAGGAGTTGACTATGATGAGACATTCTCTCCCATAGAGATGCTAAAGTTAGTTAGGATTATGTTAGCAATTGCTGGATATTTCGATTATGAGATATGGAAGATGGATGTCAAAACTGCGTTTCTCAATGGTAATATTGAAGAAGAGTTGTATATGATACAACCAAAGGGTTTTGTCGATCCTAAGGATGCTAACAAGGTGTGCAAGCTTCAACGATCCATCTATGGATTGAAGCAAGCATCACGAAGTTGGAATCTCCGCTTTGATGAGGTGATCAAAGAGTTTGGATTTGTCCAAACTTATGGAGAAGCTTGTATTTACAAGAAAGTGAGTGGGAGCAATGTGGAATTTCTGATATTATATGTGGATGACATATTATTGATCGAAAATGATATAGATCTTTTAAATAGTGTTAAAAGTTATCTAAACAACAAATTTTCAATGAAGGACCTAGGTGAAGCGTCATACATATTAGGCATAAATATCTATAGATATATATCTAGACGCCTAATAGGGCTATCACAAAGTACATACCTTGATAATATTTGAAAGAAATTTAAAATGGACGGAAGTAAGAAGGGGTTCTTACCTATGTTGCAAGGCAAGACATTGAGTTAGACTCAAAGTCCGTCTACGGCGGAAGAAAGAGAGATAATGGACAAAGTCCCCTATGCTTTAGCCATAGGCTCTATAATGTACGCCATGCTATGTACAAGACCGGATGTGGCACATGCTATTAGTTTGACTAGTAGGTACCAGTCAGATCTAGGTTCAGAACACTGGATAGCGGTCAAGAATATCCTTAAGTACTTACGAAGAACTAAGGATATGTTTCTTTTGTACGGAGGTGAAGAAGAGCTCGTCGCTAAGTGTTATGTTGACGCAAGCTTTGACACCGGTCCGGATGACTCTAAGTCTCAATCCGGATACATATTTCTCATGAATGGCGGAGCGGTTATTTGGAGGAGCTCCAAACAACCTGTGGTGGCGGGATCAACAACGGAGGCTGAATATGTTGCTGCTTCAGAAGCGGCTCAGGAAGCGGTTTGGATGAAGGAGTTCATATCCGAACTAGGAGTGGTTGCAAACGCGTTGGACCCAATGGTGATCTATTGTGACAACAATGGTGCCATTTCCAATGCCAAATGTAAGGTTCCCAACCTTTAATAAGGTAGAGATCCCTGTGTTTACAATGCTAGTCCCTAGATCAATAGCTAGCATCCACAGTTAAGATGTAATATCTAGAAACAAAGGTCATAATACAACTTTATAACCAGGAATAAAATAATTTATTACATCTTACATAGCTCATTTGGCTATTACATCACATTGCAGCAGAATATCTATAAGCATGGGGTCCTTCATCTTCAAAGTGCCACAGGCAGACATGTTGGTTGTAGACTTGTAATCCTAATCATTAAACTTCACTAATATCAAACAAACCTGCAACATAACAAGTTACAGCCACAAGGGTCAATACATTTGAATTGTATTGGCAAGTGATACTATGGTAGTATAGTGGAGTCTATCATCTATATGCATTTGGCTAAGTGGAGCTTAGGATTGATTTGCTCAAAATATATTTTTCCTTATCATTTGAAAACACTAAGTTTTTGCTTGACAAAATAATCTTTCCCAAGGTATCTCCCAATAGAAATTGGTGATCCTTTAACCCTTGTTCAACCACAAGCTTTTAACTTAGAAATTTAGATGATGATATTCTTGATAGCTTCCATGTCTTGATGCTCAAATTGTCCTTTGCCAGGGACATGGCTAAGTACTTAGATTTTACACTCTGCAGAGGTGGCGCACTTTCCCCACAAGACTTGGTTTCACCAAGACAAGATCTTTCAGAAGCCTTCCCTTAGACCAGAATGGACGCGTTCCAACCTATCAAACCCCTACCACCAACTGTCCATTTGGCTAAGTTATTGCAACCTATATGATCCAGGAAGAGCCCATAATGCCATGTGGCTGCACTTGAAGCTTCTCAACATTTGACATCTCAAATCTCTTTGTTCCTGGGTGGCCATCCACAAGTGAGATACACAAGGTTCACCAGTCCCCTGGCCTTGTGTAACCACTCAACACAAACCATTCCTTCCATTCCACCCAGGTGATTCATTAACTTAGTTGTTTTATTAAACAAAACACAAGTCCTCAGACTTAGAAATTTTCCATAGCATGAATTTATATTCCACCCTTGTTTTATACTAGCTAAGCTAAGCATGATAGTAGTAGGAATCTTAACTTAGGAAATTCTACTAAGGTTTCATCTACTAGGATTTCCGATAGCATAGTTTATACTTAGCAAAAATTCCATGCAAGTCCTACTTAGAAATATCACTAATGCAAAGTGAAAATAATGGGGCAAAAGTATGTAGCATCACTTGCCTTTTTGTTAGAGGGTATAAGTTCACTCCTTGATATTTGCAATGTTCACACACTTCAAGTCACTACAATTCAATCAAGAAAACAATATTTCAAACTACGATTCAAGCAATTCATCACATAAAATAGTAGAAACAAAACAATGCATGCAAGCATGCTAAAGATTGTTTTATTTACAAAAAGTGATTTATAATAGGTTATAAACATTCTAAAACACTTATTAGTAATTTTATAAAGTGGCAAAATCATTTGCAAAATATTTCACTTTATAAACCATTTTTAAACCAAGTCATTATTTTATGTGGTGAAGAAATGCTTTTAATAAGGCAACATCCTATAGGTTTAACAAAATATGTTTTCAAACCATAAAATCTTGTGTTTTAGGGTCAGAGAGTTCATTTCCAAAACATTTCCCAAAGGTTTTCCTCCAAAACCATTTTTTATAATTAAACCATATTTTTATTTGACTAAAAATGTTTTAAATCAAAGATTCATTATTTTATTACACCAAATACATTTTTGAAACCACCAATTGATTTCTAGGGTCAGTAGGTTAAAAAAAACCATTTGCCAAAGATTTTATCCTCAAAATCATTTTAGAACAATTTCTATATTCTAAACATGCATACACAAGTTTCTGCAAAAACAAACATTTTCCCATGATTTAGTCAATTATTTTTAATAGGGATTTTTATCTTTATTCCAATGAAATAGGATTTGGTCAAAGTCATTTTATTTTATTTGGAGTATTCTTTATCCCTTTATTTTATTTGGATTGGGATTATATTCATTCCATTTGCTTATAGATTAGGCCAAGATTCATTTGGTCTTTCAAATATTCTTTATTTAATATTTCTTTCATTGTCTTATAAAATCCATATATTTTTATTTATTGATCCAAACTTGGTGATTCCAATTTGTAAAATCTTATTTAATGTTTATTTATCTTTTTAATTATCTTCAGGATTATTTGCTCACCATTTGGTTTGGATTTTAGATAGGTTCTTTATTAGCTTTGGAAATTTAATTCCCTTATCTTATTAAATTCATAAGATTTTATTTATGGCTCCTATTTGAATGAAAACAATTTATATGGTTTTATAATATTTCCATTTGTCATTCTTGATCATTTTGAAATGTTTGTTTGACCAATTTTTATATGGATCAAATCCATAGGTTTGGAGATAACTTGGAAATGATTTTTATTCCATTTGGGTTTAGGGTTTGGATTTATTTTCCAAGTGTTTAAATTTCCAGATACATTTTATTGAGGAATGCATTTCTCTTGATTTGGATTTTGTTGGATTCAAACTTTAATTAAAGTTTGTTCAAGATGGGATTTAAAGTTTCCATTTAGAAACAAAAAGTTTCTTTTCACCCTAAAATTCAACAATAATTTATTTTGTTTATTTTTTTTTCACATAACAAGATTTGGAAAATCTTGGGATGTGACAGGATACCACCCTTAAAATAAATCTCGTCCCGAGATTTGGGGAGGCTAAGGGTTACAAGTTTGCTCAAAGCATCTAGGGTACTACCACCCTTAAAAAGTTTCCAACTAAATTACAAATTGGTTTTCTTGGGATCTTGTTGAAATCTTTCTGGGCAAACATCTGCATAGTGTCCTTTTGTTTCCACACTTGAAACATGTGACAAGGCTGAGATCTTTCATAGGCTTTATCTTGTGCTTCATCTTTTCTGGACAGTTGCTTGCATAATGTCCTTGATTACCACAATTGTAACATGTGATAAGATTGAGTTCTTCACGTATCTTCTGTGGACAAGTTGCTACATAATGGCCTAGCTCTTTGCAGTTGTTGCACCACACTTGGCTAATCTCCTTATACTTCTTCTTCTCTGGACATTCACTGGCATGGTGTCCCATTTCTTTGCAATGACCACATTGCACATGGCTTTTGTCCTTCTTTTTCTTGGGTTTCTCCAAAGCTAGGAGTGCTTCTAATTCATGTTCTTCATATGTTATCTCAAAGGTAGGAACAGTTCCTGGTCTCCTTGACCTTCTATTATTCCTTGGATAATACATATGTCTCCTTTTTGGTCATTTGAATTGAGTCATATTGCTGGGAGGTACAAGCTGAGATTTTCCTTTGTCTTCATCCCTCTTGGTAGACTTGGCTCTCTCATGGTAGTCTGCAATCAGTTGTTGCACTCCACCTTGTTTCCTTTGTTCAACTATGGAGTAGATGGGGCATTGGATAGGGACATGATTATTTCCTTCACACAAGTAACAAGTAGCTTGGGATGTGGGGCATTGGTCAATTGGATGTTTCTCTTCACAATTGGGGCATTGATCTTCATGCTCTTTGGAAGTGTGATCCTTGTCTCCACAAATATTGCAAGCTTGGGTTCCTTCTATAATACCATCTTTATCATCCTTGTTGTCACAAACTCCTTGGGAAGAGTTATTTCCCATGTTGATCATTTGATCTGTCACCTTATGCAGCAATTGGGTTTGGGTTTCCAAAAACCTTTGCATGGTTGGATCTACCTCACTGGTGTTGGCTATAAATTGAGCTGTCACTTGGTTCAACTGGGTTTGGGTTACTATGAGTTCTCTCATGTTGGTCTCTTGTTTGTTGTTGTTGACACTATCCTTGATGTTGGAGTTTCTTGGAGAAGTCATCTGTTTGGGTTGGTTTGGGATTAGAATAGACAGAATATTTTCTAGGAAATCAATTCTAATCACACACATCACAATTCACTCAAGAAATGTGCAAGCAATCACAAACAAACATTCCACTCAAACAACAAGTTCAAGCACATTTTTAGGCAACCAAAAATATTTTTGTTACACCACATAAGTTGGTGTGTTTTGATCTATACTTAATATGGTGGTCCATCTATATGGTTCACTTTAGATCATTCTATCCTTCTTGGTTGATTCTTCTTGAACAAAATGTTTGTATCCTTAGAGAAAATTTCTTGAGTCTTGGTCACAAATCTTCAAAGGTGATCATGGTTCCTTCTAAGTTGTGTTTCCTTAGTCTTCAAGTCTTGAGCAAGATTTCTTGTCTCACTTGTAGTCCTTAGTGATATCCAAGGTTGAAGTCCTTGTTGAGAATAAGGTTGAAACCACTTGAAGATGTTGAAGTCATTAGAGTTGAAGATGTTGAACTCATTAGAGTTGATGAAGTCCTTTGCACATGGTGAAGTCTTTGGCAATGGGGTAGGCTTTATCCATCAAGTTTGAAATAGAAGAGATGTAGAATCAAACCCAAAATGGTTGAGGAAAGGAGTTTACAAGATTGTTTGTAAATAAGTTTTGGAACAATTCCAACTCCTATTTTTCTTAGGGTTTTTTCCAATCCTAGGGTTACATATCCTACAGGCAACACAATGCTCTGATACCATCTGTAAGGTTCCCAACCTTTAATAAGGTAGATATCCCTATGTTTACAATGCTAGTCCCTGGATCAATAGCTAGCATCCACAGTTAAGATGTAATATCAAGAAACAAAGGTCATAATACAACTTTATAACCAGGAATAAAATAATTTATTACATCTTACATATCTCATTTGGCTATTACATCACATTGCAGCAGAATATCTATAAGCATGGGGTCCTTCATCTTCAAAGTGCCACAGGCAGACATGTTGGTTGTAGACTTGTAATCCTAATCATTAAACTTCACTAATATCAAACAAACCTGCAACATAACAAGTTACAGCCACAAGGGTCAATACATTTGAATTGTATTGGCAAGTGATACTATGGTAGTATAGTGGAGTCTATCATCTATATGCATTTGGCTAAGTGGAGCTTAGGCTTGCTTTGCTCAAAATATATTTTTCCTTATCATTTGAAAACACTAAGTTTTTGCTTGACAAAATAATCTTTCCCAAGGTATCTCCCAATAGAAATTGGTGATCCTTCAACCCTTGTTAAACCACAAGCTTTTAACTTAGAAATTTGGATGATGAGATTCTTGATAGCTTCCATGTCTTGATGCTCAAATTGTCCTTTGCCAGGGACATGGCTAAGTACTTAGATTTTACACTCTGCAGAGGTGGTGCACTTTCCCCACAAGACTTGGTTTCACCAAGACAAGATCTTTCAGAAGACTTCCCTTAGACCAGAATGGCCGCGTTCCAACCTATCAAAACCCTACCACCAACTGTCCATTTGGCTAAGTTATTGCAACCTATATGATCCAGGAAGAGCCCATAATGCCATGTGGCTGCACTTGAAGCTTCTCAACATTTGACATCTCAAATCTCTTTGTTCCTGGGTGGCCATCCACAAGTGAGATACACAAGGTTCACCAGTCCCCTGGCCTTGTGTAACCACTCAACAAAAACCATTCCTTCCATTCCACCCAGGTGATTCATTAACTTAGTTGTTTTATTAAACAAAACACAAGTCCTCAGAATTAGAAATTTTCCATAGCATGAATTTATATTCCACCCTTGTTTTCTACTAGCTAAGCTAAGCATGATAGTAGTAGGAATATTAACTTAGGAAATTCTACTAAGGTTTCATCTACTAGGATTTCCCATAGCATAGTTTATACTTAGCAAAAATTCCATGCAAGTCCTACTTAGAAATATCACTTATGCAAAGTGAAAATAATGGGGCAAAAGTATGTAGCATCACTTGCCTTTTTGGTAGAGGGTATAAGTTCACTCCTTGATCTTTGCAATGTTCACACACTTCAAGTCACTACAATTCAATCAAGCAAACAATATTTCAATCTACCATTCAAGCAATTCATCACATAAAATAGTAGAAACAAAACAATGCATGCAAGCATGCTAAAGATTGTTTTATTTACAAAAAGTGATTTATAATAGGTTATAAACATTCTAAAACACTTATTAGTCATTTTATAAAGTGGCAAAATCATTTGCAAAAGATTTCACTTTATAAACCATTTTTAAACCAAGTCATTATTTTATGTGGTGAAGAAATGCTTTTAATAAGGCAACATCCTATAGGTTTAACAAAATATGTTTTCAAACCATAAAATCTTGTGTTTTAGGGTCAGAGAGTTTATTTCCAAAACATTTCCCAAAGGTTTTCCTCCAAAACCATTTTTAATAATCAAACCATATTTTTATTTGACTAGAAATGTTTTAAATCAAAGATTCATTATTTTATTTCACCAAATACATTTTTGAAACCACCAATTGATTTCTATGGTCAGTAGGTTCAAAACAACCATTTGCCAAAGATTTTATCCTCAAAATCATTTTAGAACAATTTCTATATTCTAAACATGCATACACAAGTTTCTGCAAAAACAAACATTTTACCAGAAGCTTTTTACTAAAAAAAGTGCATGGTTGGCTAGGGATTGTCTTGATGAATCCATTGATATAAAATTTGCAAAATTTCGACGTGTGGATTAAAAGTTATAGATTTTACAAAATTGAGCAACTAATAGATCAAATTCTGATTTTAAACCAGATTCTGTGACACGCGGCGCTATCCTATTGGCGCATACCATTTCGCGCGGATCGAAAATATGGGCCGTTAGATTTTAGTTGCATCGCATGGCGCAGGGGCACTACTTACCCTTTCGCTCACGTTTTATCGCATCCGTCAGATCAAAATCCCACAGACCTAACTGCTTTGACCATTACTCAGCGGCGCTGGCGGCGGCGACTGGCGGCGCTGGCTCTGGCTACGGCGGGGCTGGTGTTAGAGGAAGCGAGGGAGGAAGGGGATTGGCTCACCGAGATCGTCGTGGCGTGGGGAATCTCAAGGTACTCGCGGTTGGTCAAGGGGCGCACTGGGGTTGCAGGGATTGCTCGCCGGAGAGGTGTCTGGCGACGGCCGCGCGCTGTCGTCATCGAGGGCGGTGCTACGGGTCACGAGAGAGCAAACGGAAGACACATTTAGATGCGCAAGGACGTGGCGATGATGCGTGCGTGAAGGAGAAAGAGAGGGGCGGTCTGGTTCTTACCAGAGGAGTAGCCGGAGAAGAAAGCAGACGGTGGCGGCGCTTGGTGTTGTCGTTGTCGAGGCTCTGGGCGCGCGCGAGCGAGCTAATGCCACTGGGAGGTGCGCCAGGGCCTGGGGGTCACGTCCGTGTGCTCGAGGAGGCGAGGGGCGACGAGGGGGCTGACGGAATCGGTCGGGGAAAGTCGTCGGAGCAGTGGCAATGTAGCGAAAAATTGAGCAGCCTGGGGCCATGCTAGGGTGAGGCGACGGAGGGGAAATGGGGAGGAGAGGTAGGCGACTAAATACACGCGGTCGCGCCGAGCTTTTAGCACGGGGTTGATGAGAATTTACCATCGGCATTCATCACCGGAGAAACGGCCAGAGGAGCATGGTCAGCAGGGTGGGTAAGGAAGAAGGTGAGGTGGCAGTGGGGCCTGGCTGTCTGCGAGTGAGAGAGAGTGGGGGTGGGGTCGTTCTGTCAAAGGTCGAGGGGTGCGGGTTTGAGTGATAAAAGAACCAGAGAGGGGTTGTCGTGGGAATGGTCACGGCAGATGCTGCAATCGGCATCGAGTAGTAGAACGAGGGGCAAGGGCGGCCAGCCATCTGCGGTGCGAGATGAGGGCAAAGACACAGGGTTTTACCCAGGTTCGGCCCCTCGGAGGGTAAAGACCTACTCCTGCTAGATTGTATTATGGAGGTGTTACAATGGGCGAGCTCGGCGGCTAGGCGGCGAGTCGCTTGGCTGTATGAGGGAACGTGTCTCTACTCACCCTATAGGGAGGTTTATATAGGCTCACCTCCCCTAGGGTTTACATATCTCAACCGATTCGGTTAAAGCTTCAGTAGCCGTTTAACCTCACCCGACTGGGCCTATCTACTCGCCTGGGCCTTCAGCTTCCAGTTGCTTAGTTCCTGGCTGGGCTTCGATCCACTCGCCATCCTGCAGGCCCACTCGCCGGGTCTTGGGCCAGTCGGAAATGTCCTGCTGGGTATACCCCGGTAGGCATATCCCCATCAGTAGTCCCCGAGGCCGTCGTCGATTTGGCGTAGGTGGCTGCTGGCGGTCGGAGTATACGGCTTCAGAGTAGGCACCCAGTCGAATCGTCGGCGGGATCCTGTATAAAGGAGACAACCAATGATCCAGGTCGCAGCTTTGGCGAGTCGAGTCGGCGAAAACACTGTCTTAGTGATTGGGTCGGCGAGCCGAGTGGCCGTAGTTGGACCGTCAGGCGTGGTCAAACTAGCCGTTGGGGTAATCCAACGGTAACTTTCAGCGTAATCACCGCGTGGTAACGGTCCCTGATTTGGCGGGTAACTCCCGCTATATAAGAGGAATGGCAGGCAATCGTAGAGCCAACTCCTCACCACTTCTTCCGAGTGCGCACATTTTCCTTCCTTCGCTCCGCGATCCAGTCGACCCGAAATCCCCCGATCTCCAACCAATTTCTCGGCCATGGCCCTTTCCACCGAGCCGTGGGGTAGGTCCAAGTGCACGAGGGCGCAGCTGGCCTCTTTCGAGGAGGCCGGGATCCTGCGAGCCGGCTGTTGGCGTATCCCCGCAGCCGGAGAAACGACCCCAAACCCGCGAGAGAGGGAATTCGTCTGTTTCACCAGTCATCTCGAGCGGGGGCTAGGGTTTCCTACATCCCTATTATTCTGGCGCTTCTACGCCTACTACGAGATCCAGCCTTCAGATCTGGGTCCCCACAGCATCGAGCAGCTCGCCATCTTTGTGGCGTTCTGCGAATGCTACTTGGGCTGCCGGCCCTACTTCCCCTTGTGGCAAGATCTGTTCCACGGACGGATCAACCGCGAGGAGGCAGGCGGCCCAATGTTAGCCGCGGGCGGCCTGACGTTCCAGCTCAAGTCCAAAGCTTCTTTCTTTGATCTGATGCTACCCGCCAAGGCAGCGAGTGACTGGAAGAAGTCGTGGTTCTACGTGGCCGAGGCGACCCCGGAGGGCGAGGTGGCGATCCCGCGGTACTCCGCTAGTCGTTCCGAGCCGCGCCATCTCCAAGTCGGCAAGCTCCCCGACGACCAGCGGATGGTCATTGACGAGATGCTCCATACCATCCGCGGTCTGAAAAAGAAGGGCCTTCAAACGATAAACTTGTACAATTGCTGGCTTGGGCGGCGGCTCGTTCCACTCGCCCAGCGCGACCACTACATGGACCAGTACATGGGCCGGGGAGACTCGACGAAGGCCTGCCTCGACGAGTGGAAGCTGGAGGATTATCTCCCAGCATTGAAGAAGATTACCCAGGCGGTGTACCTGGATGCGCAGGATGGGATCGCCCCCTACACCGCGAAGCGTCCGGCTCCAACGGTAATTTCTTTACCTTGCTCGCAGTCGCAGTATATGCAGTCGCGGTAATTCTGATTCCGTTTTGTATTCATCGCAGTTATTCCAAGTGGTGGAAGGGTGGCTCCCACCTTCGGATGATGAGAGCTCGGGCCCATCCGCCCAGGACATAGGCGAATCGCCGCCTACCAAGGGCAACAAGGACGACGAGGACGAGTCCGAAGAGGAGGTCGCCCCGCTGGTCCGAAAGACCCGCGGGCAACGACAGCGCGAGATCGAGGCAAGCAGAAGCCTCGAACGTCATGACGACGACGACGAGCTCCCAGAGACCACCTCGCGCCGTCAAGACACTCCGTCAAAGAAGAAGAGGAAGGAAAGGGAGGCGAGCCCCCCCCCCCCCGAAAAAGAAGACGAGGCCGTCGAAGACGGCCTCGCCATCGCACTCGGTGAGCAGCTCAGACACTCCCAGCCCAGCCGGCGACGGCGCGCCACCAGCGACAGCCGCGCTGGACGCGGCGACCATGGAAGTTCCGCTGGCTTCAATGCCTCCGCCATTCGCCCCAGTCTCTGGGCTGGGGGAGGCTCCGGCTGCGGCGGCTTCGCCTCGCAAGGAGGCTCCGGCTGCGGCAGCTTTGCCCCGCACGGAGGCTCCCGCCGAGGATGTCCCAGAGGCGCCAGCTGCAGCCTCAACGACGAAGAAGCCGTCCGTGTCTTGGGCACGCAATGTCCTGGAGTTGGGGCTCAGTCGCCGTCTGGGCCCTGAGCTGGAAAAACCGGCCGGCCTCCGTACGGGACTGCGTTCCATCCCAGTCGCCAAGTGAGTACGCTCACCCCTCCTTATTTTCCATAACTATTTCGATTGTCTTTGTTGACTCGATTGATGCGCAGGACCGGAGTGAAAAGGATGGGCCATCCGACCGTGGCTAAGGTGCCACCCGTCATTAGCGAGGAGGACCCTTCCCGCAAGAGGAAGGCAGACGAGGTCGTCGCCTCGGCAGATGGCAGCAAGAAGGCCAAGGGTGATGACGTCGTCACGATTTCTGACGACAAGGCGGCCGCGCCGGCCGGGCCCGCGGTGGAAGCAGCCGCGTCTACGAAGGAGGGAGCTTCCTTGCCTGGAACGGCGGAGGCGACCTCCCTTGGAGCGGGTGCCTCTATCGCTACCTTCCCCCGCTTCGTGACCAAGGCGGCCACGACGAGTGGGGCTGCGCCCTCGAGCCACGCTCCTGGGACCGCCGATGCTGAAGTCGACCAACGTCGTGGGCACACGCCAGCGTTACTCGCGTCCGTGGACGCGATACAACTCCATGGCATGCTTGGCGCAGCCATCCAGGTACATCCAGTCCCCGAGGATCAGGTCGGTGCTTTGCAGCGGCTTGATTCTTATAATTTCTCGCCTTTTTATTTTCGCATCCTGTCCCCGAGTGCGCACGCGCTAAATTTTAGCGGGTGGGCACTGAGGAATTTCTTGATCGCCAGTCCCTGAGTGCGCACTCGCTGAATGTCAGCGAGTGGGCACTTAGGAATTTCTTGATCGCCAGTCCCCGAGTGCGCACTCGCTGAATTTCAGCGGGTGGGCACTTGGGAATTTCTTGATCGCCAGTCCCCGAGTGCGCACTCGCTGAATTTCAGCGGGTGGGCACTTAGGAATTTCGTTTTGACTAACTTTTTCGGTGATGTGCAGGGTCTGCAGCTTGAGTCGGCGGACCGATTGGCCGCGAAGCAGCGCGCGGAGAGGGAGCTGGCCATCGTCCAGGAGGCGAACAAAGGGCTTCAGGCTGTTGCTGCGAAGGCAGAGGAAGCTCGCCAGGGGCTTGTCCCCGCTGGTGAGTTGGTGGCGGCACGATCTGCGCTGGGTACCGCTGAACAGCGGATCGCCGACCTCGAGCGCGAACTGCGGGAGGCGAGAGAAGAAGCGTGCTCGGCGGACGGGCGAGCTAAGGCCGCCATTGCGGCCGCTGAGGAGGATCGCAAGGTGTCGGAAGTCCTTATTGCTGGGCTTCAGGACGACCACACGTCGCTTCAGTGCTTCATCACGGGACTCGCCCGCCCGTTGCTTGGTGAGTGCATCTTCCCTTTCTAATAGTTGTGATTTGTGTGGTGTCCGTCGTACTTATCATTGTCTTCTACTCGCAGGTCGCATCATTGATAGAGAAAGAGAGGCGAGCTCGCTCGACGCGAGGCAGTGCGTAAGCATGCTCGTCGATTCGACGACGTTGTCGGCGACGTGCATCCGTGCCTACCTCCAAGAAATATCGCCCACGGAGGTGATTCCCAGCGACCTCGTTGAGGTGTGGAAGTATTTGGAGGAGCCCGCGGTCGTTGAGTTCATGACGCGGTCGGCGTTTCGGCGTGGAGCGTCGACGGCACTGAGCCTTGTACTCGCCCACTTCCCCGAAGATTTCGACGTGGACGATGTGACGAGTGGGTATCCATCGTTGACTGGCGCGGTGGAGCTGTCCGAGGTCCTCAAGTTGCAAGAACGTGCCGCCACGTACTCGGAACGTGTCTGGGCAATGGGCGACCTCCTACCATACCAGGAGACGGTTGTCGCACCGAACGACCCCGAGCCGCCGCATTGTGACTTCAAGGTCGAGCAGCCTTTTCACGCGGCGATGGAGGGTGAACTGACGACGTATCCATCAAACCCATACACGGCGTTCATCCGCAATCGCCGGGATGCTGGCGAGTCGTCATCGAAGCCTGCAGAGTAGGGTAGTTTGCCTTGTGGCGTTAGCGGCAGTTCTGCCACGTGGGCATATTTTGTAACATAAAACAATGCAATATGCGATTGAATGAGACGTCGTGTCTATTTTGGTATTTGTTTGTGTGATTTTGATTGATGTTGAACGAGTCCCCGAGCGCATCCGCCCTTTTGTGGGGTTTACCTCGTGTATGATGTATGTGTTGTTGTTATGTGTTTTGATGTTTTAGTCTACTCGCCCGAGCTCGAAGAGCCAGTCGCTAGGCGACTCCCTTGAGTGCTCTGTACTTTACCGTTTTCCCGTGCGCGAACGAGGTCGGGTGGCCGAGTCCCCGAGCGTGGTACTTGGTAGTTCTAGGCGCAACTTGAGGGTGGTTGAGGACTTAGCGCGTTGGTGTGAGCGCGTCACTCCTGCCTGGTCCGTGGGGTCAGTCGCGTGGCGAGTCCTGGGCATGCTCTCTTACTTGGCTTTTTCCCTGACCGCTCGCGACGAACTGGTCTTCAGTCCCCGAGCGTGGTACTTAGCCGTTCGAGTCGCTATGCCGAGGATGCGGAGGACCAGGGTCGCTGTGAGAAGCGAGGGCAGTTGTCTTGGCTCGTAGAACCAGTCGAGCTAGGCGACTCCAGTGGGGCTCCGGGTTGGCGTTATTCGTGGACGATGCAAGACCTGAAGTGATTCAGTGCTCTAACACCGCACTACTTAGCCGTGCCGATCGCTGTACCAAAGGTTGACTTTTGCATTTAGCATAACGCTGTTTTTGCGCGTGCGAGTGGCACAAGTCATGGAGAGTAGGCGCAATTTGCGGTAACCGTTTCTTTTTGTTTCATAGCGACTGGAGAGTACATGTGTGGGGTTCTAGGAGTAGAACTTCCGGAGGAGGTTTACATTCCATGGTCGCTTGACGTCGAGTTCGCCGTCCCCGCGGACGTCGATGAGGTAGTAGGCGTCGTTGCCGAGTACGCGCCCGATAGCGAATGGGCCTTCCCACGGAGGGGAAAGCTTGTGCATGCCCTTCTTGTCCTGGATGAGGCGTAACACCAGGTCGCCTTCATGGAAGGTGCGAGCTTTCACCCGCCGGCTGTGGTAGCGGCGGAGTCCTTGCTGGTAGATGGCAGTGCGTGACCGAGCGAGGTCGCGTGCTTCATCGAGTTGGTCGATCCCGTCTTGGCGGGAAAGCTCGTTTGCAGCCTCCGTGTAGTGGACGACCCGCGGCGAGTCGTGTTCGAGGTCGGTGGGCATGACTGCCTCGGCGCCGTAGACCATGAAGAAGGGAGTGAATCCCGTCGATCTGTTGACTGAGGTGCGGATCCCCCATATGACGGAGGGCAACTCCTCGACCCAGCACCTGGCGGTGCGCTCGAGTGGTACTTGGAGTCGCGGCTTCAGGCCATGTAGGATGCTTTGGTTGGTCCGTTCCGCCTGGCCATTGGACTCCGGGTGGGCGACTGACGCGAGGTCGAGCCGGATATGGTGCTCTTCGCAGAATTCAGCCATGGATCCCTTGGCGAAGTTGGTGCCGTTGTCCGTGATGATGCTGTTGGGGAACCCGTAGCGATATATGAGCTCGCGTAAGAATTTAGCGGCGGTCTTCCCGTCGCATTTCCGGACTGGCTTGGCCTCCACCCACTTCGTGAATTTGTCGACGGCGACTAGCAGGTGGGTGTAGCCAGAGGGAGCCTTCTTGAAGGGGCCTACCATGTCCATGCCCCACACAACGAATGGCCAGGTGATGGGGATTGTTTTTAGCGCCGAGCTCGGTACGTGCGTCTGATTGGCGTACTTCTGGCACCCGGCGCATCGCTGGATGATGTCGACGACGTCGGCGTGTGCGGTGGGCCAGTAGAAGCCGTGTCGCATAGCCTTGGCGACTAGGGAGCGAGCGGCGGCGTGGTGGCCGCAGTCGCCTGAGTGAATGCCGTGGAGGATTTTGCGTCCTTCAGCTGGTTGGACGCAGCGTTGGAACACGCCGATGACGTTGTGCTTGTGGAGCTCGCCGTCGATGATGGTGTAAGACTTGCATCGACGAACGATCATTCGAGCGTCTGTCTCGTCTGCTGGCAGGGTGCCGGTTTCCAGGTAGGCGATGTAGGGCTTGGTCCAGTCGTCTGGCTCGTTGACGAGTGCAACCAAGGCTGCCTCTGGTTGTAGTGGGACCCCAATGTCGATCTCCCTCGGGGGAGAGACTGATGGCTTGGTAATCGTGTCGAGGAAAAAGCCGGCGGGAGGCGTGAGTCGAGCCGACCCGATGCGGGAGAGTGCGTCGGCCTCCTCATTCTTTCGCCTGTCGATCCACTCGACAGAGTAGCCGGTGAAGTGGCCGCCCAACTTGTCCACCTCTTGGCGGTACGCCGCCATGGTAGGGGAGACGGCGTCGCAGGTGCTGGCGACTTGCCCCGCGACAAGGTCGGAATCTCCGTAGCAGCGGAGGCGATTGACGTTCATCTCCTTGGCGGCTCGCATGCCGTGGAGTAGGGCCTCGTATTCAGCCATGTTGTTGGTGCAGGGCGTGAAGTCGAGGCAGAGGATGTAGCGGAGCTTGTCGCCCTTTGGTGAAGTCAACACTATCCCTGCACCTGCACCGTCCGCGTTCTTGGAGCCGTCGAAGTGCAGGCTCCAGTAGTGGAGGTACGGCAGCTTCTCTGGCTGCTGGGCCTCCTCCCAGTCGGCGATGAAGTCTGCCAGTGCCTGTGACTTGATCGCCTTTCGTGGATCGTATTTGATGTTGTGGACGCCGATCTCGACGGCCCACTTGGCGACCCGCCCGGTCGCCTCGCGATTGCGGATGATGTATTGCAGTGGTGCTGAGGAGACGACCGTGATCGGGTGCTCCTGGAAGTAGTGCGGCAGGCGCCGCTGAGCCCTGAAGACCGCGTATACTAGCTTTTGGTACTGTGGGTACCGCTGGCGCGACTCGGTGAGGACCTCGCTGATGTAGTACACCGGCCGCTGAACCGGGCGCTCCTTTCCTTCCTCTGGTCGCTCGACGACCATCACGGCGCTGACGACGCGCTCGGACGCCGCGACGTAAACCAGCATGGGTTCTTTGTCGGTGGGGGCGGCGAGTAGTGGTGCGGCGACTAGCACCTTTTTGAGGTCGCGGAGCGCGTCGTCCGCCTCCTTGTCCCACTGGAAGGTGGGGTTCTTGCGCATCAGGCGGTATAGGGGCATCGCCTTTTTGCCCAGGCGGGGGATGAAGCGACTGAGAGCCGCTACTCGCCCAGCCAGCTTCTGGACGTCGCGCAGGCACTCGGGTTTGCCGAGCCGGGCGATCGTGTCGATCTTTGTGGGGTTCGCCTCGATCCCTCGTTTGGAGATGACGTACCCCAGTAGTTGTCCGGCGGGTACACCGAAGGTGCACTTGCCTGGGTTGAGCTTTATCTTGTATCTGCGTAGGTTGGCGAAAGTTTCTGCCAGGTCGGCGAGTAGGTCGCCTTGGCGAGCGGACTTTACGACCACGTCGTCGATGTAGACGTGGATGTTGCGGCCAATTTGGCTTGCGAGGCATTCTTGCATGCACCGCTGGTAGGTCGCCCCGGCGTTCTTGAGGCCGAAGGTCATGGCGGTGTAGCAGAAGGCTCTGAATGGCATGATGAACACCGTCTTCTCCTCGTCTTCGACAGCCATTTTGATCTGGTTATACCCAGAGTAGGCGTCGAGGAAACATAGTGACTCCGAGCCCGCGGTTGAATCGATTATCTGGTCGATCCGCGGGAGGACGAACTGCTCCTTTGGGAAGGCGCTGTTCAGGTTTGTGTAGTCGATACACATTCTCGAGGTCCAGTTTTTCTTCTCGACCAGGACTGGGTTTGCCAGCCACTTGGAGTACTTGATTGGCCGGATGAAGCCGGCAGCGAGTAGACGCTGCACTTCCTCGGCGATTTCTCGACGGCACTCTTCATTGAAGGGCCTTAGCGACTGCTTGACAGGTCGTACTTTGGGGTCGGCGTTCAGCTTGTGCTCAGCGAGCTCCCTAGGAACACCGGGCATGTCGGAGGGTTTCCATGCGAAGATGTCCCTGTTCTCACGGAGGAACTCGATGAGCGCGCCTTCCTATGCTGGGCTCATGCCCGTCCTGATCGTCACCGTCTGGCTGGAGTCGCCTGGGACCAGCTCGACGGTGCGAGTGTGCGTCGTGGCCTCAAAGGTTGAGGTGTTTGCGCTCTCTGAGTTGGGCGTCTTGAGTATGGTGGGGTCGTCATTGTTGACCCCGCTCGCGTACTTGGCGAGCTCATCGGCGTGGTTGGTCTCCGCCGTGATGACGGCGTCGGCGAGCTCGGCTCCTTTGGCCTCGCACTCGGCGGCCATGTCGGGGTCGCCGTTGATGGTGATGACGCCGCACGGCCCGGAGAGCTTCATCGCGTTGTACGCATAGTGGGGCGCTGCCATGAATTTAGCGAACGCCTGGCGCCCCAGGACGCAGTGGTAGGGGCTGTCGAAGGGCACCAGCTCGAAGACGATCCGCTCGGTGCGGAAGTTTGCCAGTGTGCCGAAGGTGACTGGCAGCGTGACCTTGCCGATCGGGTACGCCTTCCGACCGGGGACGATGCCGTGGAACGTGGTGTGGGTCGTCTCGATCATCGACTGCGGGAGCCGCAGCCGCCTGAAGGTGTCGAGGTAGAGGATGTTGATGGAGCTACCTCCGTCCATCAGTGTCTTGGGGAGCCAGTAGTCGCCAACCTTGGTCTTGACCACCAAGGCGACTCGTCCTGGGTACTCGATGCGCGGCGAGTGGTCTTGGCGGCTCCAGGTGATGGGCTGCTCCGACCAGTTCAGGAACTGGGGGACGTCTATTTGGGCCACCGCGTTGACGGCGACGGCGCGGGCGATGACCTTCTTCTCGCGCTTCGTGTTGAAGCCTGTGAATTAGTGGAGCGAGCCGGCTATTTTGCCGAATTTTCCGCCGTTTGGGGGGTCGTTGTCGGGGTCCTCCCGCGCTCGCCGTGCCTTCTCGATTTCCCTGAGGGTGTGGCAGTCGGCGGTGG
Source organism: Avena atlantica (assembly GCA_910589765.1). Classification (NCBI taxonomy): domain Eukaryota; kingdom Viridiplantae; phylum Streptophyta; class Magnoliopsida; order Poales; family Poaceae; genus Avena; species Avena atlantica. The sequence continues at coordinate 483,886,997 of OU342739.1, read as the reverse complement.
TGTGCGTTGCGGGCTTCCCTTCCCTGCTATGGAACGCACATGGTTGGTTAAGGAGGGCCGCAGGATCGAACCTTGGCTTGTTCTTGTAGTTGCCGCTGTCGCGGCGTTGCCCTCCGTCGCGGCGAAAGCTCTTGGGCTCGCGTTGCGCGTGCCCAGCGTTGGCGACGAAGTCGACTCGCCCGTCACTGTGGCGCTTGCCAGTGAGGCGAGTGCCGCTGTAGCGTAGGTCGGTTCGGCGTCCGCCGTCATTGCCGCCCGCACGGCGTTGACCTCCTGACTCGTCGTCAGCTTCCTGGTTTGGGTCTTCCTCGGCGTACCGTTTGGCGATCTCGAGGAGGTCGGGGATGTTGTCGAGTGTGCGGGAGTGTCGCTTGAGCTTGGCGACTAGGGGCTCGTAGCGGCACGAGGTCTTGAAGCAATGGATCACGGTGTCCGGGTGGATGCCGACCGCGTTGTACCAAAGCTCTTGCCACCGTTGGACCCAGTTGCGGGTCGACTCGCGGGGTCCCTGGACGCACCGTTCCAGGTCCTCGATAGTGGTGGCGCGGGTGTAGGAGCACTCGAAGTGCCTGACGAAGGCGTCGCGCATTTCCTCCCAGGAGTCGATACTGTCCTGGGGGAGAGTGTTGATCCACTGCCTGCACGTCCCCTCCATCATCAGGGGGAGGTAACGGGCGGTGAGCAGGTCAGTGTGACCCGCGATCCCCATCGCCATGAGGTATGTGTCGAGCCATACGGCGGGGTCGTACGAGGAGTCGTACTTTTCTATTTCTTTTGGCGCCTTGAAGTTTGGTGGATACTTCTCGCCTCGGATCATTGGTCCGAAGCACTTTGGCCCGAGTCGGCTGAGCGACCCCATGGGCTCGCCGTCGCGGCGATTGGTTAGGGTATGTCGCAGGTCGTCGGGCTGGCGTGCGCGCCAGCTTTGGTTGTTGATGATGTGGGTGCGGGCGTCGATGGGTTGCCCGTTGGCGGCGACAAGGTTGGTTGCCGGCCTGGGGTCGTTGGTGGAGAGTGCCGCGTTCGCGGGTCGGTGTTGGAGCTGCAGCGGCTCTGGTGGCGGGCAGTTGAGGGTGTTTGCCGCCGCTGGGCGGCCGCTGGAGGCCGCTCTGCTTCCCGAGGAACGCGAGTATACTCGACCTGCCGAGTCGGCGCCCGCTCTTTGCTGCTCGACGGCCTTCGCGAGCAGGGCCCTGACGTATTGGATCTGTAGGGCGCCGTCGCCTGTGGCTGTGATGCTGTCGGCTGCTGCTCGTCCTGCCACGAGGTTGTCCATTGGGGTGGAGAACAGTGGTAGGCCGTTTGCGTCTCGCTCCCGTGAGGAGACTACTATCCGTGGCTGGTCCCTGGGAGGGGTGTGGTTGGGTGGGGGTGGGGCGCCCCTCGCCGTTGATCCTGGCGGGGGCCAGGCGCTTCCTCCTGGTGGCGCGTTCTCGCAGATCGCGCGTTCAGCCACGCGGACCGGGTCGTTTTCGTCGTCGAAGTTCAGGGAACGCCCTTGAACGGTGGGGTTCAGGCGTGACCTGATCCGCTGCTGGTGGTAGCGTGATAGCTCCTGCGCCGTCACCTGCTCGAGGCAAAAAATTTCGCGCTCGGCTTGCTCCTTGCGCATCGCCTCCGCCAGTTTCAGGCGGAGTTCCTCGACCTCCGTTGTCGTGGCGTTAGGAGGGATTGGGGTGGAGAAAGGATCCTCCGGCGGATCGGCGCCGGTGGCCATGTAGGTCGCGGCGTGGCGACCGGTTCCGTCGCGAAGGTCGGCGGAGTTCTCCGACCAGGAGTCGAATTCGAAGATCCCGAGGATGGAGGAGTCATCGAAGTCTCCCGCGTTGGAGACCTGGGCGATGGAGCCCGCGGACGAGGCCGCGGTGATGGATCCGGCGAGTGACGCCGGGGTCGCCGAGTCGGTGTCGTCGGTGAGGGCCGCATCCTCTGCGGCCGCTGAATTCCCGACCACGTTGTTGTGGGCCGAGTTGTACTCGGAGGCGAGGCGGTGGATCGTGCGGATCTGGCTCTCGGAGAGCCGATCGCGTGGCGGCGACTCGCGGATGCGAGCCGAGTCCTCCGAGACGATGACGTCGGTGAGGCCGACGAAGAGGCTGATCGTGCCGATAGGCAGGATCACGCTGTGCGTGACGGGTCGCGCCGCCGGGACGTAGCTGCTCGGCAAGATCTGAAGCATCTTGCCGATCGCTATCATGCGGCCGGTGGCGACCGTCTTGTTGATAGGCAGATTGGATCTCGCCACAGAACACCGGCCAGACCGGCCAGGCCCCACGGTGGGCGCCACTGTCGTGGGAATGGTCACGGCAGATGCTGCAATCGGCAGCGAGTAGTAGAACGAGGGGCAAGGGCGGCCAGCCATCTGCGGTGCGAGATGAGGGCAAAGACACAGGGTTTTACCCAGGTTCGCCCCCCCGGAGGGTAAAGACCTACTCCTGCTAGATTGTATTATGGAGGTGTTACAATGGGCAAGCTCGACGGCTAGGCGGCGAGTCGCTTGGGTGTATGAGGGAACGTGTCTCTACTCACCCTATAGGGAGGTTTATATAGGCTCACCTCCCCTAGGGTTTAAATATCTCAACCGATTCGGTTAAAGCTTCAGTAGCCGTTTAACCTCACCCGACTAGGCCTATCTACTCGCCTGGGCCTTCAGCTTCCAGTCGCTCAGTTCCTGGCTGGGCTTCTATCCACTCGCTGTCCTGCAGGCCCACTCGCCGGGTCTTGGGCCAGTCGGAAACGTCCTGCTGGGTATACCCCGGTAGGCATATCCCCATCAGGGGTTTCCTGCGTGGGCTGGCGATGGGCTTAGTGGGCTAGGCTAGTTGGGTTGTGTCCCTTTTATATTTTTTTTACTGCTTTGTTTTTCTTTTTCTCATTTGATTTTTCTGTTTTGATTTTGGATAAGCAATTCAAACATTCATTTGAATTCAAACCTCAACCAAAAATTGTGTAGGTTTAAATACTGATTATTAAAACATTCTGAAATCATTTTAGAATAATTTATTTATTCTTTTTAAGGTTTTTTAATTATTCAAAATAGGCTCTAGTTTTAAATCAAATAAGATTTAATAATAATTTCAAACACTATTTAAATTTCTAAATCCTTCCAAAACTTTTCAGTAGGTTCTTATTCAATTATTAGGGTGTCAAAATATTCATCTTGAATTATTTGGAAAGTATTTAATATGATTCATAATTCATTTGAATTGGGTATTTGTTTTAATTCCAATGGAATTTAATATAGTTTTAATTCCCTAATTTTTATTTGGAAGTTTTCTTTAATCTTAATTAGGTTGAATTAAGCAACTTTTATTTCACTTGGGTAAATTCTAAAATATTATTTTCCCATGAATTAGTCAATTATTTCTAATAGGGATTTTTATCTTTATTCCAATGAAATAGGATTTGGTCAAAGTCATTTTATTTTATTTGGAGTATTCTTTATCCCTTTATTTTATTTGGATTGGGATTATATTCATTCCATTTGCTTATAGATTAGGCCAAGATTCATTTGGTCTTTCAAATATTCTTTATTTAATATTTCTTTCATTGTCTTATAAAATCCATATCTTTTTATTTATAGATCCAAACTTGGTGATTCCAATTTGTAAAATCTTATTTAATGTTTATTTATCTTTTTAGTTATCTTTAGGATTATTTGCTCACCATTTGGTTTGGATTTTAGATAGGTTCTTTATTATCTTTGGAAATTTAATTCCCTTATCTTATTAAATTCATAAGATTTTATTTATGGCTCCTATTTGAATGAAAACAATTTATATGGTTTTATAATATTTCCATTTGTCATTCTTGATCATTTTGAAATGTTTTTTTGACCAATTTTTATATGGATCAAATTCATAGGTTTCGAGATAACTTGGAAATAATTTTTATTCCATTAGGGTTTAGGGTTTGGATTTATTTTCCAAGTGTTTAAATTTCCAGATACATTTTATTGAGGAATGCATTTCTCTTGATTTGGATTTTGTTGGATTCAAACTTTAATTAAAGTTTGTTCAAGATGGGATTTAAAGTTTCCATTTAGAAACAAAAAGTTTCTTTTCACCCTAAAATTCAACAATAATTTATTTTGTTTATTTATTTTTTTCACATAACAAGATTTGGAAAATCTTGGGATGTGACAGGATACCACCCTTAAAATAAATCTTGTCCCGAGATTTGGGGAGGCTAAGGGTTACAAGTTGGCTCAAAGCATCTAGGGTACTACCACCCTTAAAAAATTTCCAACTAAATTACATATTGGTTTTCTTGGGATCTTGTTGAAATCTTTCTGGGCAAACATCTGCATAGTGTCCTTTGTTTCCACACTTGAAACATGTGACAAGGCTGAGATCTTTCATAGGCTTTATCTTGTGCTTCATCTTTTCTGGATAGTTGCTTGCATAATGTCCTTGATTACCACAATTGTAACATGTGATAAGATTGAGTTCTTCACGTATCTTCTGTGGACAAGTTGCTACATAATGGCCTAGCTCTTTGCAGTTGTTGCACCACACTTGGCTAATCTCCTTATACTTCTTCTTCTCTGGACATTCACTGGCATGGTGTCCCATTTCTTTGCAATGACCACATTGCACATGTCTTTTGTCCTTCTTTTTCTTGGGTTTCTCCAAAGCTAGGAGTGCTTCTAATTCATGTTCTTCATATGTTATCTCAAAGGTAGGAACAGTTCCTGGTCTCCTTGACCTTCTATTATTCCTTGGATAATACATATGTCTCCTTTTTGGTCCTTTGAATTGAGTCATATTGCTGGGAGGTACAAGATGAGATTTTCCTTTGTCTTCATCCCTCTTGGTAGACTTGGCTCTCTCATGGTAGTCTGCAATCAGTTGTTGCACTCCACCTTGTTTCCTTTGTTCAACTATGGAGTAGATGGGGCATTGGATAGGGACATGATTATTTCCTTCACACAAGTAACAAGGAGCTTGGGATGTGGGGCATTGGTCAATTGGATGTTTATCTTCACAATTGGGGCATTGATGTTCATGCTCTTTGGAAGTGTGATCCTTGTCTCCACAAATATTGCAAGCTTGGGTTCCTTCTAGAATACCATCTTTGTCATCCTTGTTGTCACAAACTCCTTGGGAAGAGTTGTTTCCCATGTTGATCATTTGATCTGTCACCTTATGCAACAATTGGGTTTGGGTTTCCAAAAACCTTTGCATGGTTGGATCTACCTCACTGGTGTTGGCTATAAATTGAGCTGTCACTTGGTTCAAATGGGTTTGGGTTACTATGAGTTCTCTCATGTTGGTCTCTTGTTTGTTGTTGTTGACACTATCCTTGATGTTGGTGTTTCTTGGAGAAGTCATCTGTTTGGGTTGGTTTGGGATTAGAATAGACAGAATATTTTCTAGGAAATCAATTCTAATCACACACATCACAATTCACTCAAGCAATGTGCAAGCAATCACAAACAAACATTCCACTCAAACAACAAGTTCAAGCAAATTTTTAGGCAACCAAAAATATTTTTGTTACACCACATAAGTTGGTGTGTTTTGATCTATACTTAATATGGTGGTCCATCTATATGGTTCACTTGAGATCATTCTATCCTTCTTGGTTGATTCTTCTTGAACAAAATGTTTGTATCCTTAGAGAAAATTTCTTGAGTCTTGGTCACAAATCTTCAAAGGTGATCATGGTTCCTTCTAAGTTGTGTTTCCTTAGTCTTCAAGTCTTGAGCAAGATTTCTTGTCTCACTTGTAGTCCTTAGTGATATCCAAGGTTGAAGTCCTTGTTGAGAATAAGGTTGAAACCACTTGAAGATGTTGATGTCATTAGAGTTGAAGATGTTGAAGTCATTAGAGTTGATGAAGTCCTTTGCACATGGTGAAGTCTTTGGCAATGGGGTAGGCTTTATCCATCAAGTTTGAAATAGAAGAGATGTAGAATCAAACCCAAAATGGTTGAGGAAAGGAGTTTACAAGATTGTTTGTAAATAAGTTTTGGAACAATTCCAACTCCTATTTTTCTAAGGGTTTTGTCCAATCCTAGGGTTACAAATCCTACAGGAAACACAATGCTCTGATACCATCTGTAAGGTTCCCAACCTTTAATAAGGTAGATATCCCTATGTTTACAATGCTAGTCCCTGGATCAATAGCTAGCATCCACAGTTAAGATGTAATATCAAGAAACAAAGGTCATAATACAACTTTATAACCAGGAATAAAATAATTTATTACATCTTACATAGCTCATTTGGCTATTACATCACATTGCAGCAGAATATCTATAAGCATGGGGTCCTTCATCTTCAAAGTGCCACAGGCAGACATGTTGGTTGTAGACTTGTAATCCTAATCATTAAACTTCACTAATATCAAACAAACCTGCAACATAACAAGTTACAGCCACAAGGGTCAATACATTTGAATTGTATTGGCAAGTGATACTATGGTAGTATAGTGGAGTCTATCATCTATATGCATTTGGCTAAGTGGAGCTTAGGCTTGCTTTGCTCAAAATAGATTTTTCCTTATCATTTGAAAACACTAAGTTTTTGCTTGACAAAATAATCTTTCCCAAGGTATCTCCCAATAGAAATTGGTGATCCTTCAACCCTTGTTAAACCACAAGCTTTTAACTTAGAAATTTGGATGATGAGATTCTTGATAGCTTCCATGTCTTGATGCTCAAATTGTCCTTTGCCAGGGACATGGCTAAGTACTTAGATTTTACACTCTGCAGAGGTGGTGCACTTTCCCCACAAGACTTGGTTTCACCAAGACAAGATCTTTCAGAAGACTTCCCTTAGACCAGAATGGACGCGTTCCAACCTATCAAACCCCTACCACCAACTGTCCATTTGGCTAAGTTATTGCAACCTATATGATCCAGGCAGAGCCCATAATGCCATGTGGCTGCACTTGAAGCTTCTCAACATTTGACATCTCAAATCTCTTTGTTCCTGGGTGGCCATCCACAAGTGAGATACACAAGGTTCACCAGTCCCCTGGCCTTGTGTAACCACTCAACACAAACCATTCCTTCCATTCCACCCAGGTGATTCATTAACTTAGTTGTTTTATTAAACAAAACAAAAGTCCTCAGACTTAGAAATTTTCCATAGCATGAATTTATATTCCACCCTTGTTTTCTACTAGCTAAGCTAAGCATGATAGTAGTAGGAATCTTAACTTAGGAAATTCTACTAAGGTTTCATCTACTAGGATTTCCCATAGCATAGTTTATACTTAGCAAAAATTGCATGCAAGTCCTACTTAGAAATATCACTAATGCAAAGTGAAAATAATGGGGAAAAAGTATGTAGCATCACTTGCCTTTTTGGTAGAGGGTATAAGTTCACTCCTTGATATTTGCAATGTTCACACACTTCAAGTCACTACAATTCAATCAAGCAAACAATATTTCAAACTACGATTCAAGCAATTCATCACATAAAATAGTAGAAACAAAACAATGCATGCAATCATGCTAAAGATTGTTTTATTTACAAAAAGTGATTTATAATAGGTTATAAACATTCTAAAACACTTATTAGTAATTTTATAAAGTGGCAAAATCATTTGCAAAATATTTCACTTTATAAACCATTTTTAAACCAAGTCATTATTTTATGTGGTGAAGAAATGCTTTTAATAAGGCAACATCCTATAGGTTTAACAAAATATGTTTTCAAACCATAAAATCTTGTGTTTTAGGGTCAGAAAGTTCATTTCCAAAACATTTCCCAAAGGTTTTCCTCCAAAACCATTTTTTATAATTAAACCATATTTTTATTTGACTAAAAATGTTTTAAATCAAAGATTCATTATTTTATTTCACCAAATACATTTTTGAAACCACCAATTGATTTCTAGGGTCAGTAGGTTAAAAAAACCATTTGCCAAAGATTTTATCCTCAAAATCATTTTAGAACAATTTCTATATTCTAAACATGCATACACAAGTTTCTGCAAAAACAAACATTTTACCAGAAGCTTTTTACTAAAAAAAAGTGCATGGTTGGCTAGGGCTTGTCTTGATGAATCCATTGATATAAAATTTGCAAAATTTGGACGTGTGGATTAAAAGTTATAGATTTTAGAAAATTGAGCAACTAATAGATCAAATTCTGATTTTAAACCAGATTCTGTGACACGCGGCGCTATCCTATTGGCGCATACCATTTCGCGCGGATCAGAAAATATGGGCTGTTAGATTTTAGTTGCATCGCACGGCGCAGGGGCACTACTTACCCTTTCGCTCACGTACTATCGCATCCGTCAGATCAAAATCCTACGGACCTAACTGCTTTGACCATTACTTAGCGGCGCTGGCGGCGGCGACTGGCGGCGCTGGCTCTGGCTACGGCGGGGCTGGTGTTAGAGGAAGCGAGGGAGGAAGGGGATTGGCTCATCGAGATCGCCGTGGCGTGGGGAATCTCAAGGTACTCGCGGTTGGTCAAGGGGCACACTGGGGTTGCAGGGATTGCTCGCCGGAGAGGTGTCTGGCGACGGCCGCGCGCTGTCGTCATCGAGGGCGGTGCTACGGGTCACGAGAGAGCAAACGGAAGACACAGTTAGATGCGCAAGGACGTGGCGATGATGCGTGCGTGAAGGAGAAAGAGAGGGGCGGTCTGGTTCTTACCAGAGGAGTCGCCGGAGAAGAAAGCAGACGGTGGCGGTGCTTGGTGTTGTCGTTGTCGAGGCTCTGGGGCGCGCGCGAGCGAGCTAATGCCACTGGGAGGTGCGCCAGAGCCTGGGGGTCACGTCCGTGTGCTCGAGGAGGCGAGGGGCGACGAGGGGCTGCCGGAATCGGCCGGGGAAAGTCGTCGGAGCAGTGGCAATGTAGCGAAAAATTGAGCAGCCTGGGGCCGTGCTAGGGTGAGGCAACGGAGAGGAAATGGGGAGGAGAGGCAGGCGACTAAATACACGCAGTCGCGCCAAGCTTTTAGCACGGGGTTGATGAGAATTTACCATCGGCATTCATCACCGGAGAAACGGCCAGAGGAGCGTGGTCAGCGGGGTGGGTGAGGAAGAAGGTGAGGTGGCAGTGGGGCCTGGCTGTCTGCGAGTGAGAGAGAGTGGGGGTGGGATCGTTCTATCAACGGTCGATGGGTGTGGGTTTGAGTGATAAAAGAACCAGAGAGGGTTTTCCTGCGTGGGCTGGCGATGGGCTTAGTGGGCTAGGCTAGTTGGGTTGTGTCCCTTTTATATTTTTTTGTACTGCTTTGTTTTTCTTTTTCTCATTTGATTTTTCTGTTTTGATTTTTGATAAGCAATTCAAACATTCATTTGAATTCAAACCTCAACCAAAAATTGTGTAGGTTTAAATACTGATTATTAAAACATTCTGAAATCATTTTAGAATAATTTATTTATTCTTTTTAAGGTCTTTTAATTATTCAAAATAGGCTCTAGTTTTAAATCAAATAAGATTTAATAATAATTTCAAACACTATTTAAATTTCTAAATCCTTCCAAAACTTCTCAATAGGTTCTTATTCAATTATTAGGGTATCAAAATATTCATCTTGAATTATTTGGAAAGTATTTAATATGATTCATAATTCATTTGAATTGGGTATTTGTTTTATTTCCAATGGAATTTAATATAGTTTTAATTCCCTAATTTTATTTGGAAGTTTCCTTTAATCTTAATTAGGTTGAATTAAACAACTTTTATTTCACTTGGGTAAATTCTAAAATATTATTTTCCCATGATTTAGTCAATTATTTCTAATAGGGATTTTTATCTTTATTCCAATGAAATAGGATTTGGTCAAAGTCATTTTATTTTATTTGGAGTATTCTTTATCCCTTTATTTTATTTGGATTGGGATTATATTCATTCCATTTGCTTATAGATTAGGCCAAGATTCATTTGGTCTTTCAAATATTCTTTATTTAATATTTCTTTCATTGTCTTATAAAATCCATATCTTTTTATTTATAGATCCAAACTTGGTGATTCCAATTTGTAAAATCTTATTTAATGTTTATTTATCTTTTTAATTATATTTAGGATTATTTGCTCACCATTTGGTTTGGATTTTAGATAGGTTCTTTATTATCTTTGGAAATTTAATTCCCTTATCTTATTAAATTCATAAGATTTTATTTATGGCTCCTATTTGAGTAAACAATTTATATGGTTTTATAATATTTCCATTTGTCATTCTTGATCATTTTGAAATGTTTGTTTGACCAATTTTTATATGGATCAAATCCATAGGTTTGGAGATAACTTGGAAATGATTTTTATTCCATTAGGGTTTAGGGTTTGGATTTATTTTCCAAGTGTTTAAATTTCCAGATACATTTTATTGAGGAATGCATTTCTCTTGATTTGGATTTTGTTGGATTCAAACTTTAATTAAAGTTTGTTCAAGATGGGATTTAAAGTTTCCATTTAGAAACAAAAAGTTTCTTTTCACCCCAAAATTCAACAATAATTTATTTTGTTTATTTTTTTCACATAACAAGATTTGGAAAATCTTGGGATGTGACAGGATACCACCCTTAAAATAAATCTCGTCCCGAGATTTGGGGAGGCTAAGGGTTACAAGTTGGCTCAAAGCATCTAGGGTACTACCACCCTTAAAAAATTTCCAACTAAATTACATATTGGTTTTCTTGGGATCTTGTTGAAATCTTTCTGGGCAAACATCTGCATAGTGTCCTTTTGTTTCCACACTTGAAACATGTGACAAGGCTGAGATCTTTCATAGGCTTTATCTTGTGCTTCATCTTTTCTGGACAGTTGCTTGCATAATGTCCTTGATTACCACAATTGTAACATGTGATAAGATTGAGTTCTTCACGTATCTTCTGTGGACAAGTTGCTACATAATGGCCTAGCTCTTTGCAGTTGTTGCACCACACTTGGCTAATCTCCTTATACTTCTTCTTCTCTGGACATTCACTGGCATGGTGTCCCATTTCTTTGCAATGACCACATTGCACATGGCTTTTGTCCTTCTTTTTCTTTGGTTTCTCCAAAGCTAGGAGTGCTTCTAATTCATGTTCTTCATATGTTATCTCAAAGGTAGGAACAGTTCCTGGTCTCCTTGACCTTCTATTATTCCTTGGATAATACATATGTCTCCTTTTTGGTCCTTTAAATTGAGTCATATTGCTGGGAGGTACAAGCTGAGATTTTCCTTTGTCTTCATCCCTCTTGGTAGACTTGGCTCTCTCATGGTAGTCTGCAATCAGTTGTTCCACTCCACCTTGTTTCCTTTGTTCAACTATGGAGTAGATGGGGCATTGGACAGGGACATGATTATTTCCTTCACACAAGTAACAAGTAGCTTGGGATGTGGGGCATTGGTCAATTGGATGTTTCTCTTCACAATTGGGGCATTGATGTTCATGCTCTTTGGAAGTGTGATCCTTGTCTCCACAAATATTGCAAGCTTGGGTTCCTTCTAGAATACCATCTTTGTCATCCTTGTTGTCACAAACTCCTTGGGAAGAGTTGTTTCCCATGTTGATCATTTGATCTGTCACCTTATGCAACAATTGGGTTTGGGTTTCCAAAAACCTTTGCATGGTTGGATCTACCTCACTGGTGTTGGCTATAAATTGAGCTGTCACTTGGTTCAACTGGGTTTGGGTTACTATGAGTTCTCTCATGTTGGTCTCTTGTTTGTTGTTGTTGACACTATCCTTGATGTTGGAGTTTCTTGGAGAAGTCAAATCAATTCTAATCACACACATCACAATTCACTCAAGCAATGTGCAAGCAATCACAAACAAACATTCCACTCAAACAACAAGTTCAAGCACATTTTTAGGCAACCAAAAATATTTTTGTTACACCACATAAGTTGGTGTGTTTTGATCTATACTTAATATGGTGGTCCATCTATATGGTTCACTTGATATAATTCTATCCTTCGTGGTTGATACTTCTTGAACAAAATGTTTGTATCCTTAGAGAAAATTTCTTGAGTCTTGGTCACAAATCTTCAAAGGTGATCATGGTTCCTTCTAAGTTGTGTTTCCTTAGTCTTCAAGTCTTGAGCAAGATTTCTTGTCTCACTTGTAGTCCTTAGTGATATCCAAGGTTGAAGTCCTTGTTGAGAATAAGGTTGAAACCACTTGAAGATGTTGAAGTCATTAGAGTTGAAGATGTTGAAGTCATTAGAGTTGATGAAGTCCTTTGCACATGGTGAAGTCTTTGGCAATGGGGTAGGCTTTATCCATCAAGTTTGAAATAGAAGAGATGTAGAATCAAACCCAAAATGGTTGAGGAAAGGAGTTTACAAGATTGTTTGTAAATAAGTTTTGGAACAATTCCAACTCCTATTTTTCTAAGGGTTTTGTCCAATCCTAGGGTTACAAATCCTACAGGAAACACAATGCTCTGATACCATCTGTAAGGTTCCCAACCTTTAATAAGGTAGATATCCCTATGTTTACAATGCTAGTCCCTGGATCAATAGCTAGCATCCACAGTTAAGATGTAATATCAAGAAACAAAGGTCATAATACAACTTTATAACCAGGAATAAAATAATTTATTACATCTTACATAGCTCATTTGGCTATTACATCACATTGCAGCAGAATATCTATAAGCATGGGGTCCTTCATCTTCAAAGTGCCACAGGCAGACATGTTGGTTGTAGACTTGTAATCCTAATCATTAAACTTCACTAATATCAAACAAACCTGCAACATAACAAGTTACAGCCACAAGGGTCAATACATTTGAATTGTATTGGCAAGTGATACTATGGTAGTATAGTGGAGTCTATCATCTATATGCATTTGGCTAAGTGGAGCTTAGGCTTGCTTTGCTCAAAATAGATTTTTCCTTATCATTTGAAAACACTAAGTTTTTGCTTGACAAAATAATATTTCCCAAGGTATCTCCCAATAGAAATTAGTGATCCTTCAACCCTTGTTAAACCACAAGCTTTTAACTTAGAAATTTGGATGATGAGATTCTTGATAGCTTCCATGTCTTGATGCTCAAATTGTCCTTTGCCAGGGACATGGCTAAGTACTTAGATTTTACACTCTGCAGAGGTGGTGCACTTTCCCCACAAGACTTGGTTTCACCAAGACAAGATCTTTCAGAAGACTTCCCTTAGACCAGAATGGACGCGTTCCAACCTATCAAACCCCTACCACCAACTGTCCATTTGGCTAAGTTATTGCAACCTATATGATCCAGGCAGAGCCCATAATGCCATGTGGCTGCACTTGAAGCTTCTCAACATTTGACATCTCAAATCTCTTTGTTCCTGGGTGGCCATCCACATGTGAGATACACAAGGTTCACCAGTCCCCTGGCCTTGTGTAACCACTCAACACAAACCATTCCTTCCATTCCACCCAGGTGATTTATTAACTTAGTTGTTTTATTAAACAAAATACAAGTCCTCAGACTTAGAAATTTTCCATAGCATGAATTTATATTCCACCCTTGTTTTCTACTAGCTAAGCTACGCATGATAGTAGTAGGAATCTTAACTTAGGAAATTCTACTAAGGTTTCATCTACTAGGATTTCCCATAGCATAGTTTATACTTAGCAAAAATTCCATGCAAGTCCTACTTAGAAATATCACTAATGCAAAGTGAAAATAATGGGGAAAAAGTTTGTAGCATCACTTGCCTTTTTGGTAGAGGGTATAAGTTCACTCCTTGATCTTTGCAATGTTCACACACTTCAAGTCACTACAATTCAATCAAGCAAACAATATTTCAATCTACCATTCAAGCAATTCATCACATAAAATAGTAGAAACAAAAAAATGCATGCAAGCATGCTAAAGATTGTTTTATTTACAAAAAGTGATTTATAATAGGTTATAAACATTCTAAAACACTTATTAGTCATTTTTTAAAGTGGCAAAATCATTTGCAAACGATTTCACTTTATAAACCATTTTTAAACCAAGTCATTATTTTATGTGGTGAAGAAATGCTTTTAATAAGGCAACATCCTATAGGTTTAAAAAAAATATGTTTTCAAACCATAAAATCTTGTGTTTCAGGGTCAGAGAGTTTATTTCCAAAACATTTCCCAAAGGTTTTCCTCCTAAACCATTTTTAATAATTAAACCATATTTTTATTTGACTAGAAATGTTTTAAATCAAAGATTCATTATTTTATTTAAACAAATACATTTTTGAAACCACCAATTGATTTCTAGGGTCAGTAGGTTCAAAACAAACCATTTGCGAAAGATTTATGCTCAAAATCATTTTAGAACAATTTCTATATTCTAAACATGCATACACAAGTTTCTGCAAAAACAAACATTTTACCAGAAGCTTTTTACTAAACAAAGTGCATGGTTGGCTAGGTCTTATCTTGCTGAATCCATTGATATAAAATTTTCAAAATTTGGACGTGTGGATTAAAAGTTATAGATTTTACAAAATTGAGCAACTAATATATCAAATTCTGATTTTAAACCAGATTCTGTGACACGCGGTGCTATCCTATTGGCGCATACCGTTTCACGCGGATCGGCAAATATGGGCCGTTAGATTTAGTTGCACCGCACGGCGCAGGGGCACTACTTACCCTTTCGCTCACGTTCTATCGCATCCGTCATATCAAAATCCTGCGGACCTAACTGCTTTGACCATTACTCAGCGGCGCTGGCGGCGGCGACTGGCGGCGCTGGCTCTGGCTATGGCGGGGCTGGTGTTAGAGGAAGCGAGAGAGGAAGGGTATTGGCTCACCGAGATCGCCGTGGCGTGGGGAAGCTCAAGGTACTCGCGGTTGGTCAAGGGGCGCACTGGGGTTGCAGGGATTGCTCGCCGGAGAGGTGTCTGGCGACGGCCGCGCGCTGTCGTCATCGAGGGCGGTGCTACAGGTCACGAGGGAGCAAACGGAAGACACAGTTAGATGCGCAAGGACGTGGCGATGATGCGTGTGTGAAGGAGAAAGAGAGGGGCGGTCTGGTTCTTACCAGATGAGTCGCCGGAGAAGAAAGCAGACGGTGGCGGCGCTTGGTGTTGTCGTTGTCGAGGCTCTGGGGCGCGCACGAGCGAGCTAATGCCGCTGGAAGGTGCACCAGGGCCTGGGGGTCACGTCCGTGTGCTCGAGGAGGCGAGGGGCGACGAGGGGCTACCGGAATCGGCCGGGGAAAGTCGTCGGAGAAGTGGCAATGTAGTGAAAAATCGAGCAGCCTGGGGCCATGCTAGGGTGAGGCGACGGAGGGGAAATGGGGAGGAGAGGCAGGCGACTAAATACACGCGGTCGCGACGAGCTTTTAGCACGGGGTTGACGAGAATTTACCATCGGCATTCATCACCGGAGAAACGGCCAGAGGAGCGTGGTCAGCGGGGTGGGTGAGGAAGAAGGTGAGGTGGCAGTGGGGCCTGGTTGTCTGCGAGTGAGAGAGAGTGGGGGTGGGGTCATTCTGTCAGCGGTCGAGGGGTGCGGGTTTGAGTGATAAAAGAACCAGAGAGGGGTTTCCTGCGTGGGCTGGCGATGGGCTTAGTGGGCTAGGCTAGTTGGGCTGTGTCCCTTTTATAGTTTTTTGTACTTCTTTGTTTTTCTTTTTCTCATTTGATTTTTCTGTTTTGATTTTGGATAAGCAATTCAAACATTCATTTGAATTCAAACCTCAACCAAAAATTGTGTAGGTTTAAATACTGATTATTAAAACATTCTGAAATCATTTTAGAATAATTTATTTATTCTTTTTTAGGTCTTTTAATTATTCAAAATAGGCTCTAGTTTTAAATCAAATAAGATTTAATAATAATTTCAAACACTATTTAAATTTCTAAATCCTTCCAAAACTTTTCAGTAGGTTCTTATTCAATTATTAGGGTGTCAAAATATTCATCTTGAATTATTTGGAAAGTATTTAATATGATTCATAATTCATTTGAATTGCGTATTTGTTTTAATTCCAATGGAATTTAATATAGTTTTAATTCCCTAATTTTTATTTGGAAGTTTTCTTTAATCTTAATTGGGTTGAATTAAACAACTTTTATTTCACTTGGGTAAATTCCAAAATATTATTTTCCCATGATTTAGTCAATTATTTCTAATAGGGATTTTTATCTTTATTCCAATGAAATAGGATTTGGTCAAAGTCATTTTATTTTATTTGGAGTATTCTTTATCCCTTTATTTTATTTGGATTGGGATAATATTCATTCCATTTGCTTATAGATTAGGCCAAGATTCATTTGGTCTTTCAAATATTCTTTATTTAATATTTCTTTCTTTGTCTTATAAAATCCATATATTTTTATTTATAGATCCAAACTTGGTGATTCCAATTTGTAAAATCTTATTTAATGTTTATTTATATTTTTAATTATCTTTAGGATTATTTTCTCACCATTTGGTTTGGATTTTAGATAGGTTCTTTATTAGCTTTGGAAATTTAATTCCCTTATCTTATTAAATTCATAAGATTTTATTTATGGCTCCTATTTGAATGAAAACAATTTATATGGTTTTATATATTTCCATTTGTCATTCTTGATCATTTCAAAATGTTTGTTTGACCAATTTTTATACGGATCAAATCCATAGGTTTGGAGATAACTTGGAAATGATTTTTATTCCATTAGGGTTTAGGGTTTGGATTTATTTTCCAAGTGTTTAAATTTCCAGATACATTTTATTGAGGAATGCATTTCTCTTGATTTGGATTTTGTTGGATTCAAACTTTAATTAAAGTTTGTTCAAGATGGGATTTAAAGTTTCCATTTAGAAACAAAAAGTTTCTTTTCACCCTAAAATTCAACAATAATTTATTTTATTTTTTTATTTATTTTTTTCACATAACAAGATTTGGAAAATCTTGGGATGTGACACCAAAGAGCCAATGTCTCGCAAGCATTCTAAGCATATTAAGCGCCGGTTTCACTCCATCCGCGAGCATGTCAAGGATGGAGATATAAAGATTTGTAAAGTGCACACGGATCTCAATGTAGCAGATCCATTGACTAAAACTCTCCCTAGAGCAAAACATGATCAACACCAGAACTTGATGGGTGTTAGATTCATCACTATGTAACTAGATTATTGTCTCTAGTGTAAGTGGGAGACTGAAGGGAATATGCCCTGAGAGGCAATAATAAAGTGTTTATTATGTGTATTCCAAGTATATTATAGATGTTTATTTTGCATGCTATACTTGTATTAATACGGAAACGTTAATACATGTGTGTTTAATAAACAAACAGAAAGTTCCTAGTTATGCCTCTCTCGTAAACTAGCTCGTTGATTAACAAGATGATCAAGGTTTCCTGATCATAGACATTGGATGTTGTTAATAACGGGATCACAACATTAGTGTAATGATGTGATGAACATTTATCCGAAGTATAGCATTACGATCAAAGTCATTCAGTTTATATTGCTATAACAACTTACGAAGTGATCCTAATCCTTAGACCATGAGATCATGTCAATCACTAACACCGGAAGAGTTTCTTGATAACATCAAACGTCACACCGTAACAGGGTGATTATAAAGATGGGTTCAGAACTAATAAAGTGTTATGTTGAGACCCATGGATCGAGGGTGGAATTTTTTCATTCCGATGACGGATAGATATACTCTGGGCCCTCTCGGTGATATCACATTGGTTAGCTTGCAAGCAAGTGATTTGATCACTAGAATGTTATATCATGGGAACGAGAAAAAGAGTGCATGTCAGTAACGAGATCAAACTAGGTATGGAGATACCGATGATCGAATCTCGGACATGTAATATATCGCGAAACAAAGGGATTAAGATACGAGTGTAAAAGGTTCCGACGATCACAAGAAAGTCATCGTTGAATGTGTGGGAGTCAGTATGGGTCTCCAGATCCCGCTTCTGATTATTGATCCGAGAGGGGTCTTGATCATGTCCGCATTATTCACGAACCGTAGGGTGACACACTTAAGAGACACCGACATCCAATTGGAGCAAAATTTTCATGCCGGAAAGAATAACAAGCGCAGGAATTTATTTCACTAGATACCAAAACAGGTTTTCGGGTGAAATTGCGGAAAGTGTTTTGCATGTGAAATAGAATTCTAGCAAGGGGTTATATGTGATTGTTTGTCATTAAAGTAATTGTGAAAATTCTGAATAAATAAAAAGAGTTTTATTTAATGAGAGTTTGCATTAAATTTGGTGGAAATTTAATGGCAAGTTTGAGTGGGATTTTGAGTGGAGGGAATTTAAAGGAAATTTGTGAGTGGAGTGTCCACCCACATGAAGAGGGGAGGGCAAGGGGGCAGCCCCCATACGCCGGACACCCCCTTGGGGTCCCCCCTCTCCTATAAAAGGCACCCCCTCCTCACTTCTCACTCACACCTCCTCGTGAAGAATATCTCTCCCCCTCTAGAATTTATCCCCCATGGTCTCGGACTAGCGAGATACATGTTCCCGGTGGCTATTTGGCAAGAAAGAGTTGTGCTTCCGCTGCATCGCTGGAGCGAGGAGGCGGAGGTTGCTCGGTGCCTTGGACGTGTGTGCGAGCACGGATGCGCTGCTGATTTGCGGCGCTAGGAATTCCTCTCGATCTTGAGATCGGCAAGAGATCGTCTACATCAACCACGAGTTTAACTCGTTAAGCTTTGTCGGTATTCAAGGGTATGTTCTCTATGGATATACATCTGCGAGTTGTTTGTATCTAGTAGATAGATCTTGGTACATAGTTGTTCCCATCGTAGAATTTTTTTGTTTTCTATGCTGCGAACCCTACAGTTGGATGGCAGTCTATTCAGAGAGGTAGGGACTGGTCTTGCTGCTAAGGGAGAAGGAGACCTCTGTCGGAGCAAGTTAAAGAGCCCACTTTATATCATCGATTTCAGGTAAGGCACTCGATCAAGCCTATACATCCGGGAATTTCGCTCCAAACCAAAGACGACTTGATTTGCTGCATTTCTTGGGCCAGGGATTTACTTGATTTTGGCGAAAGAAAGGTATGTATATTGTTGTATTGCCCAATCGAATCTCATAGGATCTTTTTTTCTGGTATTGCATTGTTATGCCTTGCTCAGTTCCTGTCAATTGCCCTGCTGTAATTTGATTACCCTTCATGTCATGTTGTTTATCTAAGGAAAGCACCTCTAGTGAACTATGGACCCCGGTCCAATATTTACCATTGATACATCTTCCACTTTTACTTGTTTACTTGCTGCAAACCACCATCACCTTCCACACCATACGTTTAATCCTTTGTTACAGAAAACCGGTGAGCTTGACAACCTCACTGATTCGTTGGGGCAAAGTCTTGAGTTTTTGTTGTGCAGATCTCCACGTTGCTTGCAACACATGTGTGACGTTTCCTTCCTCCTACTGGTTCGATAACATCGGTTTCTTACTGTGGGAAAACTTGATGTTGTGCTGCTTCACACCTTGCTCTTGGGGTTCCCAACAGGCTTCACGTTAGCCATCAATCCTCACATCACAGTCATCCCCTTTGGTTGTCCCAATTTTTGTCACTTTGGGGCCTTTGGATCCGGACAATGATATGTGTACACAACTTGCATATAAAATCATAAACAATACTATCATAATGATTCAATAATAAGTTCAGATCTGAGATCATGGTACTCGGGCCCTAGTGACAAGCATTAAGCACAACAAGTTGCGACAAAGTCAAATAGCACTAATAGAGATACTAGGCACTATGCCCTAACAATCTTAATTGATTACATGATAGAACTCATCCAATCCCTACCATCCCCATAGCCTACTGCGGGGGATTACTCATGGCTGAGGGAAACATGGATGGTTGATGGAGAGGCATTGGTGATGACGATGGCGATGATCCTCCCCAAATTCCCCGTCCCGGCAGGGTGCTAGAACGGAGTTTCTGGTTCCGAATCTTGGTTTCTGGTGGTGGCGTCACAACAGAACTCTTTCTGGAAAAATATCGAACCCCCCTCGGTTTTTAGGTCAAGAGGCTTCTTATAGGCGAAGAGGGAGGCCGAGGGGTGCCTGGGGTGGTCGCGCCCCCCTAGGCGCGACCAGGGCTGGCCCGCGCCTGGCAGGGGTGTGGGCCCCCTAGGCCTCCACTCCGTCTCATACTGTAGCTCCGTGGATCTTATGGTGAAATAGGATTTTTGACATATTTTCCGAGATTTTTCCCGATAGTTGATTTTCTGCACAAAAACTATACACCAAGGTAATTCTGCTGAAAAAAGCGTCAGTCCGTGTTAGTTGTATCAAAATCACACAAGTTAGGAGAAACAATAGAAAAAGTGTTCGGGAAAGTAGATACGTTTTAGACGTATCAATGAGCTCAGTTTTCTCTTAGGGACAAGTGAGGTCTAAGCTTGGGGGAGTTGATACGTCCAATTTGCATCACCATTCTATATCATAATTTTCCTCTATTCATTGATATATTCCTTATTAAGAGGTGATACTAATGTATTTTCATCTGTTTTTGCATGTTGGATGATTCTTGGACGATGAACTGCCTGAGTTAGGATTCTGATGGAACAAAGCGGTGTTTTGATGCAATTTCGCGAAGATCAGAAAAATACCAGAAAAACTACAGAAAATTATATTTTTCGAGAAGACGAAGGATTCCATAAGGGGAGGTGGAGTTGAGCCACAGGGGGCCCACACCCCACCCAGGCGCGGGCCACCCTGGGTCGTGCCTACCGGGGGTGTGGCCACCCTGGGCCACCTCTGGCTCCGCCCTCTCGTATATATGTCCTCCTAGAAACCCTAAAGTTGGGGGAGCAACCACAAAAATATTCCACCGCCTCTGCGGGGCGGAAAACACCGAAAGAAAAAGAGCTCTCCGGCAGACAGATTTCTACTAGGAAAATTCCTTCCCGGAGAAGGGAGATCGTCGCCATCAACACCGTCATCAATCTAGATTTTATCGGGATCATCATCATCATCCACACCATCATCTCCACCAGCACCATCATCACCAGTCCATCCCGCTGTAAAAATTATGTTGAATCTTGCATAGTTCTTAGGGGAAACTTTCTCGGTGTTGATTACTATTGTAGTTGATGCTTGTGAGTGGAACCATAGAATTATTTTTTCTGTTCAGATTGTTATCCATCATTATATCATCTATGATCTTGATCCATATGATGTCTCGTGAATAGTTCGTTTAGTTCTTCAGGACATGGGAGAAGTCATGTTGTTAGTAGTGGAATTGTGTTGAGGTATTATTCAATGGTTTAATATTTAAGTTGTGGTGCTATTCTTCTAGTGGTGTCATGTGAACTTAGAATATATGATACTTCAACATTTATGGGCCTAGGGGAATGCATTGTGTATTTGGCTACTAATTATGGGGTTGCCGGAGTGACAGAAACCTGAACCCCCGTTAGGAAACCTTTGCACAAGGGAGTGTAGGATCTCAGAGTTTAAGGCTGTGGTTAGGTTTTTATCTTAATTGATTTCTTGTTATTGCGGATTCTTGCAAGGGGTTTAATCACAAGTATGTATTAGTCCAAGTAAGGTCGGTACATTAGCACAGGTTCACCCACACAATACTTATAAAACCAAAGAAGATTAATCAGCTATATGAAACGAAAGCACTTGACAGTATTCACATGTGTCCTCGAGAATGTTTAGTCCTCATTAGTATTTCCACCGGCTTGTCCTTTGTTAAGAAACGATTGGGCCACTTACTGCAATTATTTACTGTCTTTATTTACTTGCACTTTATTTCCTTGTTTTATCAGAAAACCACTAAAAATCCGTTTGCTAAGTATTTACAGAGATTTCCTGCTCCAAACCACTAGTCAACATCGTCTGCTCCTTGTTGGGATCGACACTCCTATTTATTGAAAGTACTACGATACACCCCCTATACTTGTGTGTCATCAAGGATCCCTGAATACACATGGTTGGTCCTAAAATCTTCCTCGAACAAGGCCCAGGTAACTATGTTCAGCGGGTGGGTGATCTGGAAAGTATCCCACCACGAAGCAGCTGGTCCCTCCAGTAGGTGAGAAATAAACCTCACCTTTTCAGCATCAGTGCATCAAATAGTCACCATATCTTTGTTCACTGAACGCAGACAGTCAAGAGCAACCATTGGTTCAGGTGCAGTAGAGAACTTTGCTGGCCTTAGCCTCAGAAACCTTGCAAGAGCATCACCCTGGGGCTGATCGTTCCCATTGTTATTGTTGTTGTTGTTGTTGTTGTTGTTGTTGTTGTTGTTGTTGTTGTTGTTGTTGTTGTTGTTGTTGTTGTTGTTGTTACTGCTGCTACTGCTGCTGTTGTTGTTGCTGCTATTGTTGTTGCTGCTGTTGTTGTTGTTGCTGCTATTGTTGCCGCTGCTATTGTTCTTGCCGCCGCTGTTGTTGTTGTTGTTGCTGCTGTTGTTGTCGCTGCTGTTTTTTGTTGTTGTTGTTGTTGTTGTTGTTGTTGTTGTTGTTGTTGTTGTTGTTGTCGCTGCTGTTTTTTGTTGTTGTTGTTGTTGTTGTTGTTGTTGTTGTTGTTGTTCTTGTTCTGGGCAGCCATGACTTGGGTCATCACATGTGCTAGTTATGCATGTGATGTTACAAGATTCTCCATCTCAGTGGGTTGATGGAGAGGAGTCATCTGCGGTTCAGCACAGGTAAGTTTAGAAAGAAACATCTATAAAAATAAAATTCGACCCATGCATTATGATCATACAACAACAAAACAATCACAAGCAACCACACACAATCATCACATCAACAACCATGCAAAAAGCACTGTTCGAGGGGTTTATCCTAGCAATATATATCTACAAAATAGTTTGGAGGCATTTGCAACAACTATAAACATAACAGGACATCTAAAGCATAAAAGAGAAAAATTGCCAGAATAGTACAACACAGTTTACAATTTTTTTGCCTGACTTAAAATCGTCATAAAATTTAGAAGTTTTTTTTGTATATATTACTGGAAATTTCGCACCAGTATTTATTTTTTCAAATTTTCCCAGTTACCAATAAAATATGAAAAATTGTACAGTCCAGCAGGTACAGCAGAAAACTGCAGCAGTAATATGATGGATTTTAACCAAAACTTTGCCATATAGAATTTATAAATTCGCAAAATATTCCTAAAACTTTAGAGTACACAGTAGAACATCCCAAACACTTTAAACTAAGAGTAACGAAGTTTTACATTGATCGATGTCTTAATACTAACGAAATATCCTAACAAAGACTAATTGGTGGCCATATCTAACTATTTGATGAAGAGGTTGCAGTAGGTCCTTGAATCCATGCGTTGGCGCTTTAGTCCACGAGCTATCCATGGCGGTGGCGTGTACACCTCCCATGAATCCTTGCTCGAGTTCTCGAAGTCCACCTCCTCGGGATCCTCTTCTTCTTCCTCATCCTCTCCTGCAATGGCAACTGCTTCATCTCCACCACCATCGTTGCCTCCATCATCATCATCGTCATCGTTATTCCCTCCATCATCATTATTGTTGCCATCATCTCCATTGTTTTCATTGTTGGGTGGGGGTTCAACTGTGCTTGAAGAGCAGCAATTTGGGATGCCATATCAACAATTGTTTGATCCCTCTCCTGGACAGTTCCATTCAGCTGCACTATGGTCTGATCCCTTTCCACCACAGCTTGGTTCCTCCCTTGAACAGTTCCATTTAGTTGCGCTATGGTTTGATCCCTGCCAATAAGCTCTTGCTCTAAAACATTTATAGCGGTATGCAAGGTATCAATCTCCTATCCATAAACCATTAGACCATGGCTAGCATGATCAACTATTTCCTTCAGCTGCATCACCTTACGGGCTAGATCCCCATTCTCAGTCTCCATGTCCTCTATGTGTTTCTGACAGGACGACATGTTGTTCCTGTTTCCTGGGGTAACCACAACGTTCCCATTCCCATCACGTCTTCCATACTCACGGAAGGGGGAGTTCAATGGCAGCAGGTGTTGGTGAAGATGGCACTGGTGTGACAAAGCCGCATCCATACCCAACTTTACTCCAAGCTCCCAAGTGACATACCGCTTGGTGTAGACCAGATGCCCAGGGTTTGGTATGGTGGGATCTCTAAATATAATGGTGGTGATCTCCCGATGGCATCTACATACACATAGGTATTTAATCTCCTTCCTTTGAACATTGTGTGGCATCCCGCAAAAAACACTACTAGAAAATCGCGTTGAATTTGTGCATTGCATCGTCATCATCATGCATTGTTTGCCAAAACTATTTTCGCAAAGCCCGTTTTGTTTTCTAAAACGCCCCATCTTTTATTCAAACGCCAAACCCGGGTCGCCGGAATATTTTGTTTTGACTAAATGTGTTTTGCAAACGGTGTTATCAAGACAAATAAAATTTTATATTGTTTTTAGTTGGGGCAGTCGAACGGGCCAGATCGACCCGAACGACCACCCCAGGATTTTTGAATCGGTCCATCTAGTCCCACCCATAATCCTAAACCTACCCTTTTTTCCTACCCAAACCCCTGGCCACCTCACTCCCTCCAATAACATCCTGCCACCTCACCTAACCTTCCCCCCCTAACCTATCAGCCTCTGCCACGTCACTCCCTCACCCTCTCTTCCCACTCCTAGCCGCCCCTGCACACTCACGCCACGCGCGCGCTGGCAGCACCCGGCCCCACCTGCCCTCCAGCCAGTCCCACACCCCACCCGGCCCCGCGGGCCCCACCCTGTCGGCACCCTCCACCACGCGGTCTCCCTCCCCCGATGCCTCTTCTTCCTCCCCAGGTCCCCGCGGCTCCCCCACCTGCTCCGCCGCCGGCGCCTGTTCCTCCCTCCAGCGCGCCGCCACCCCGGGAGACGCCCTACCCGCGAGCTCGGCCGCTCGGCCGCTCCGCCGCCCCGCGCTCGCGTCAGCCGCGTCGCCCCCGCCCCCGTCGAGCAGAGCCGGCCCGCGCCCTCCGTCCGCCCGCCGCCTGCGCCTCTTCACCGCACGCCGCCGCCGCAGGCCAGCACCCCGCGCCTCCGCCCCGAGCGCCGCCGCGCCGCCTCGACCTCCCTCACCGTCGCCCCAAGCCACCGCCACCGCGTCGGCCGCCCCTCTCCGGCGAGCCGCGACCGCCCTGCGCCACCCCGAGCCCTCCTCTCCTCCGCTTCCGTCGGCCCCGCTCCACCCGCCGCGTCCGCCCGCTTCCGTCGGCCGCTCGCCGTCTCCCGGCCTCCGCCCGCCTCTCCCCGGCTCTGCGTCCCCGCTGCGGAGCTCGCCGGCGCTCGACCCACCTCTACCGCCAGCAAGCCTCCGCTCGAGCCGAGCTCCCCGACCCCACGTCTCCCTGCACGCGAGCACGTGTCCTCTCCTCTCGCCTGTCGGCCGTGGCCCAAGTTCTGCGTGTCCCATCCGTTCCGCGGTGACGGTCCTCCCTCTCTGCGAGCGCCGTCGCTCCGGTGCCCCCGTTCCCGTCGTCCGTGCCGCTGTGTCGAGCCGCGCGCCTCCTTCGGCCATCCACGTGTGCGAGTGTTCAGATGTGGTGACATGGCTGCTACAAGAATATCCGGTGTGATGACTCACTCGCTCGAGACTCTCCCGATGAAGTTCACAGAACGCCAGGATCTTCGACATGAACAAGATCTACCGATGACCCGACCAAGGTCCGAAGACCGAACCCGGACGCGCCAAGATCGACCCCGAGGATTTCCGGTGCTACAAGAACTCCATCACGGAAACCGAAGATCGTCTAAGGGGGAACATTAAGTAGTCCATCGACACCCGAACCCGAGTTCTTCGATGCGTCGACAAGATCTCCTACATGGGAGCCCGGAGAACCCGTGACCGAAGACCGCGGAGCGTCAAGGTCGCCTCACGGAAACGAAGCCCCGAACTCCAAGGTCGTCAACATGGAGCTGAACAGGTCTACTACATGGAATAGAGAACCGAATCCGACGCACCAAGATCTTCCTCCCGGAGCCGAGGACGTCGAGCACTGCGCCCCTGACGCCAACCAAGCCCTGCTTCCCGGTTGCGACAAGACCTACCCCGATCCGAGACCCTAACCCCGGAGTTCGAGAACGACCCCGTCGAACCCTGGACCCCGAGACCGACCCCGAACCCCGGAACCCAAGATCGTCGAGATCCCTAATGTGTGAACCCCTTCCCGAAACCCTATTTTACAACATAATACAACTTGTCGCATAATGATTGTCTTGCATGCATACATTCATGTGGTTTGGGGGTCCATATGCGGGCAAATCTAGCCTTATATTGGCCTCAGTTAACTTTGTGTAGCGAACCCGTATTATCTTTTGACATGTTAAACAACATTTAATGCGGGGTATCTAAACAACTTGCACCATCTAATTAATTGTCGGGACCCCGGTTCCGCTTAATCTGACCTAATTGCACCGCATCTTGGCTATGCCATGCATCATACATGCATCATGCCGATCTTCTGCCGTTGTATTAAATAGTGTATCCGGTGTTCCTTCTAGTGTTTTGCTTCTTCGCGGATAAGGCCGTTGAGTTGATGTGAGCTTCGCCCCGATCTTCGGTTGAACCCTTCGACAATGTTTTCAGGCGAGCATCTCCCCCTTTCTACCTATCTTACTTTCATAGTATTTATTCCCTCCTGTTGATCTATTGCTATCTGCGTTGCGATGCTTTAGTTTCCGTACCTGTGATATCCCTTGCAGCCTTATATTGCCTTGGACACACCCTATTACCTGTTGTTTGGTAGATAGTTGGACTTGCGCGTCGTAGTTGCTTGCTCAAGTGCTGATGTGTGTCGCCATATGCCACAGTTGCTGATGTATTGCCGCATGTTGATGATGGAGATGGTTCTAGTTTTACTTATCGTCACTTTAATTTCTGTTTAACAACTAAAATTGAAATAAGCAGAGGCATCGGTGGGTGATAGAAAATATTTGGTTTCCGAACGCCCACTTGTGTCCCGTAGGACCCCGAGTACTTGATACCTGTTCTTTGATTTATCGCGCTATCCACATCCGGGAGGTATATGGGACCCCCCTGAGCCAGAGCTTGATTCAGTCTTATTTCTTGGGGCCACAACTAGTTTGCGGTTTTATTACGATCCTATACTTATGCCATGCTACTTTCTGTATTTAAATTGTGCGAGGAGCACACTGTACTGTTTAGGATGCGGAGTGATTACGCGGTATCGACAAGCCCAGCCACACTTTCGGGTTCCCAGTCGCTTACAGCCATTGGCGCAACCTTGAGGCCGTCTCGGAGCTTGCTTACTCCGTTGCGGGATCTACTCAAAGGGGTGGCCCCCTGAAATATTTCTGAATCCTGTGATTGTTCAGTTGTGAAAGCCTCGTTGGGTTTTGATTTGGTTTTTCCGAGGTTGATCGAGCGTGTGTTGCTATTGGTGCACCCCGGCCGGGTAAAACTTTCTGAAAGCCGTGTCCGCGGATATGGACGACTTGGAGCACAGTATCTCGATCATAGACAAGCATAACTAAAGTTTACTGCTATAAATTTGACTTATAATGACTAGTAATCAGCTTCACTATAATGGAATGGCTAATCAATACTGCCCACAATTGCTTGTTTGGTTATTGCTTGCGACAATTGTACCTGACTAGTAAATCTTGCAACTACAACGGAATGGCTGAATAAAAGTACCAACAATTGCTGGGTTTTTGGGTTATCTCATGCTCATTGTATCTGTTTAGTAAGTGTTGCAACTATAACGGAATGATTAACTAAAAGTGCCCACTGCTTATTTTATCAGGATGATCATCTATACCTGACTAGTAATTACTGCAACGAAAATTAAATAAATAAAACTGCCAACTGTGTGAGTTCCTCGGTTGACTTCCTCGTTTGGTATCGAGGGGGGGGGGAAACACCAGGATGGGTTTGTTTGGTGTTAGTTTCAGGTTGGATCCGAATAGGTCATTCTTATCCCTCTCTGATATCCGCCAGTTGTATCGAGTCTCTATAGGTTGTTTAGTGCATGCTGCCGCTGCCGCTTCAGTCCACCATACCTATGTAGGCGAGCACCGCCGAATTCTAGCCTCGCCGTGTACTGGCCTCAGTACTGACGCTCCTTCTTTTTCCTTTGCCCTTTGCCGGCACCCCTTTTGTTAAGCAGGTTTTGAGATCGGCGCCGTTAGCAGGGTTACCCTTCCGGCTTGGCCTGGGCAGGGTTATGGACTCCATTGGTTATTCTTCAGGGCTCTTAGCCCCATTTGCATCTTGTCCGTAGTCGGACGCTCTTTCATTTTTGAGGTGATTTGGATCTTTGTATATTATATCTGTATTCTTGACTCTTTGAGTCGCTGTTATATATATCTATTCTGTGGGTCCCATCGAGGACTGTTGTGTAATGTTATTACTTCGTTATCCACCCGCACGAAAGTGCCTGGTGGGCACCTTTGAATCGTTTCTATGCGGGTTTGGCGAAGTTTGCTCAAACTTGCATAGGTCCGATTCTAAGGGTGTTACACATTGGCAGCGGTACGCTCAATGACTGCGAGAGCTCTCCCAATTGTCTCGCAAAGGGACTTGGTGAGTCGATCCCAGCATACTCAGTCCTGGAGACTTCTACCATCTACCATGTAAAAGATGAAAGTGTGAGAACAACAAATGATAAAGATTTACGAGAATGAAAGGCATAAGGATGAAAGACAAAGTTAATATAAACTTTAATTAATTTATATGGCTTCCTATTCCAAACCTAGGTCACGATCCTACAGTCAACACACGGGCTCTGATACCAGCTTGTAACACTATAGTGCTGAAAAGACTGTAGCTTCTATGTAACACGCCAATCCCGGGATCAGTTTATTGGCTTACATAGAACATACATGAATAACATAGAAAAATATCCGTGTATCATAAATAATGATAGATCCAGAGTAATCATTTATTACAATAATGCTTAGCTCTAAGGCTATCTCAACTTATTCAAGTAGAAACATAAATAAATAACTCCTCCAATCTTCAAATTTCCCATAAGTGAACAAGTGCCGAGTGGAGTATCGCAACCTATTCATTCACTTAGAATCAGAACATCCGACAACATGAAATGTAACAGCCCCGAAGGGTCAATACATGGAATGTATGGCAAGTAGAGCTAAATAAGGAGACAATATTCCTAGCATCGACATGCTTATTTGGTAAGTGGACCTGTGGCTAGCTTGCATTTTCAAATACCTTTGTCCTACTTTCATAACCAGTTTTTGCTCTTCTTTGAAAAGATCCCAATTAAGTTAACCCATCAACATTAAAAAAAATAGGAAATTAGAATGAGCGAGAAACATGTCATGAACTCAATATCAAGCAACTCATATGTCCATAACCGGGGACACGGCTAATCGATTAGTTTATACACCCCGCAGGTGTTAGTACACTTTACCCATGTGACTTGTCCAGCCCAGCTCGTACCACCACTCTCGTATTGGGTGATTATAGGGAGAAGTCCAAGATGAGACCGTTCAGGAAGTAGCTCCCCAAACCCGACACACACCGTACCAACCTAACAAAAATCTATATCTCTGGCTACGTGGGTTGGAGTTACCACAACCTACTAAGTCCAACTAACCACCCATTTCATTATTGGCACATGGTTGTACACATAAGCTATAAAATAAATAAGACAATCATTTTCTCTTGATACCTAGGATGGAGTGGTAGTGATGGTGCTGGTGGAGATGATGATGATGATGATCCCGATGAAGTCTAGCTTGGTGACAGTTTTGATGGCGACGATCTCCCCTCTTCCAGAAGGAATCTCCCCTACAGATTTCTACCCGTGGGAGAGCTCTTTCTCTCTCTGTAGTTTCCTCCCCGTAGAGGCGGCAGAATATTTTTGTGGTCGCTCCCCGATTCTTAGGGTTTCGGGAGGATTATATACGACAAAGGGCGACGCCAGAGGTGGTCCAGGGTGGCCACACCACCTGGTGGCGAGGCCCAGGGGTACCCGCGCCAGGGGGTTGTGTGGGCCCCCTGTGGCCCATCTCCAGTCCTCCTTCTGGCTTCCTTCGTCTTCTATAAGAATAGGAATTTCCTTAAATTTTCTGGGATTTTCTGATCTTAATATGAAATAACATGCAAAATAGATGAAATAACATAAGTATCATCTCTTAATATGAAATATATCAATGAATAACAATAAATTATGATATAAAATAGTGATGCAAAATGGACGTATTAACTCCCCCCCAAGCTTAGACCTCGCTTGTATCCAAGCGAACGATGAAGCTTATCCCCCATCGACTCACTGGCCGACCTTGACCCCCGTTATTTTGGGTCATATCTAGTATTCATAGTTTGCCTCGATTTGGTACCGCTCGCGCAGCCCGCACCGAAATAGTGCTTTACCCTAGCAACGGAAATCTATAATGATGAATGGAAAAATCGAGGTCCACATGATAAGGTCAAATTGCAACATCGCATGCTAAGAAAGAAGTTCCCCCTATTGGAACAAGTGCGTTTCAGTTATTATAAGATTGCTGATATACCAGAAATTTTATACAATGGAACTGAGCTCAATAAACATGACCATAGGTTTATGGAGTGAAGTGTCGATCAAGATAATACGGACAAGAAGCATCACATTTATTAATACACACATCATAATAGAAAACAACTCACTATTATATAATTTAACTTGCAACGAGTATGGGAGTCACAATAAAGATGCACAAAGAAAATCATAATTGGTGATGGCAAACTTTGTTCTTGGTCAGTGAACAATTAACAAATCATACTTAGTTTTGAGCAAAGCTTTTATAATGGAGTTTTATTGCAAGAATCTCTTTCTCAAACATAATGGGATTTTTACAATGATAGATTTCAAAGTCATATTCATTCAGATAAGAGAATTGTGCAAAACAAGGAACATAAGAAACAAGATTGAATAAATCAACATATGGATGATTGAATCAAAACAACTCAAATGCTTGCTTGAGATAGAAAGGAATAGGTTTACCGACTCAACATAAAAGTAAAAGATAGGCCCTTGGCAAAGGGAATCAGGGATTTCAAGTTACATAAAGAGCTTCCAAAAAAATTATGGTACTTACTAGCTTTGAGCTCTCATTGCCCCTATCATAAGCATCTTGAAGTGATTAAGGTTAAAGTGACACAAATATGAGGTATACGCTTGATAGATCATAAGTTCACAATCTCATGTCCCTTGAGTACGAGGGTCATTCCTCATGCTACTCAACTTTAGTCATAAGCAAGTTCTTGTCATTGTAAGTATATGTATCATAGAGAACCTCCAATGGGGTACCCCTTTCCCCATGACACAGGAGCTATCCCATATCAAAATGACAAGGCAACAGACAATGAGCATCTCAGCGATCTTTTTTTACCATGAGAATGGTGCTCTTTTTTATTTTCTCTTCTTTTCTAATTTTTTTTTGAAGATGCTTCATAGATTGCTCACTATGGTTATGCTGCAAGTTTCCACCATGATTAGGCATGGCTTACGCTAGCCGCCCAGGAATTTCTCTAACACATATATAATACTCCATGGACTTACAAGCTCCCCTTTTATTTCACACCGCCGACATCCATAAAGAAAAGATCATGATATCATCTGGATAAATATGTTGTTTCAAAAAAAACTGGATAAATATGTACAAGTGTTGAAAGCGTTCCCCATGATAGCATGGTTCTGCTAACTCCCAACTTATAATTTGCAAGCATATAAGCAACATAGATGGGCACAATGGTTCAAGTTTATTAAGTACAAGAAAATAAAGTGTGTCATCAAGTTCGTGAGAGCTTTAATCACTAATTTTCACATAACATTTTTTTTAATTTGGAAGATAGATAAAACTCAAGAATTTACTTGGAATAGCAATAATGCTAATAGGTCGATATGATGGACACAAATGGCATAGGTTTTAGTTCAAGGCTTGGATACACGAGAAGCATTCCCTCTCAGTAAAGGTTTTTGGCTAGCAAGGCTGGGTAGCAAGAATAAGAGTTGAAGGAAACAAATAAACATACAAGTGATAGAAACAATCATGCAATCTTCCTTGGAAACACAAAAGATCTTAACTTGGGAACACTAAGCTTATGAGCCAATCAAGAAAGAAAATTAAATAATATATCTACAAGTACTTTTCTCTTTACCTATTCAATCCTCAAAGTAGTGTTGCTACTGACCAAAGCTAAGTTTGCCAAAACCAATTAAATTTACTTGATGCTCCCAAAGTGATACCAATACTAACAACAAGATCAATCATATAACATAAATTGCAAACTAAAATAAGATGTGCAAAAATTAAATGATGAAACTTCTCATTAATATTCCATAACGGCACTCACACCAAGGGATACATAGATAACCAACAAGAGGAGAGATACTTCCACAATGCAAACCATCCTATATGATAACTTCTCTACTAATGATATGACTCTACTAAAATGTAAAAAGATAAAAGATAATGATGTGATACCGCGGCACTGCCCCAAGCTTGGAACAAACCAAGGGGATGCTAAAACCTGATGACAAATTATTCCTTTGACGGTGGTGATGTGATCTCGATAAGATTTTCCATCAATTTATTCAAATCCTCAATCTCAAAGGCGAGAGTACAAATCATTTCTGAATTATGCCCAATGCGGTTCATGATCATGTCGGACTGTGAATCCTAGCCCTTGTGATTCTTTCCCCACTCTTCCTCCTTAAAGTATTCTTTCCCTGCATGGTTAGAATGAGGCATATCCCAATTGGAGGGAAACTTTTATTTAGGCATCTTTTGGAATTTCTGCTCATGTATAAGGGTATGGAAGAATTCTTGATGCGTGGAGGAATTGACCGTGGAGCTAGGCACTGACGCGGTGGTTTCCCTCCAGTGGACATCTGTGCAGTCCTCTTGAGCTTGACAGGATTTGCCACCACTCCAATGCTTGCAATGGTGGCGCGGGTGTGTGGACGCTTGTCTTCCTCCACTCCTTCCTCAACTTCAGCTTCGATCTCCTCCTCCTTCTTGGGGTCTTGGAGATCATGTTCCACAAGCTTCTTGCCCTTATCGTTGGCGGAGACCATCGTGCTTCTAAACTTGAGAATAGTTCCTGACAGAAACAGATTGAAACGAAAACATGAAGAGAACACGATATACGAACCTCGGGGATTCCGAGGGATTATATATCACAAAGTTTAACGACAAAAGGAAGGTACTGGGCAAAAACGGGTCGGAGACAAGCTCCGAGGTGGCCACACCACCTAGTGGCGCGGCCAAATGGGCCCGCGCCAAGGGGTGGTGTGAGCCCCATGGACTCCATCTTTGTCCCTATTTTGACTCATTATCTTCCATATTAGATAAAAACTGCAAAAATATAAATTAAAAAGTTTTCCGCGAACTTTTTCTTACCAGAATTGTTACCTATTCGAAAACGGACTCTGCGGATTCATAAATTTGGTGTTTAATAAATTCTTCCAGATTCTCCACTTGAATAATATCAATATTTTCATTATAACAATCTCCAGAAATACAATGTTTGAGCCTTTGACCATTCTTCATCTCATTATGTCATTCTCTCCCAACACTTGAAAATTTCTTTCATACAAAACTTCACACAATCTTCATTAGCAACATTAGTGTATGCAAGATAATAAACCTTTGGGTTCAGTTTCAACTGAAGTCCATCAAAACATAATATAATGTAGCAACTCCTTTCAAAAGCTCAAAGGAATTCAAAATAAAATCGATTTAAGAGGCAAATGCAAATAATGGCAGAAATCTGTCAAAATAGACCAGCAGATAAAGACCGATTTTTTCGAAGACCTTCCGTTGCTCAAATCGAGAAGTACAAAGCTGACTGAAGTTAGATAATAACTTGGGGCATATTCACAGAAATTACAGCTCAATCCAGCGTACTGGGATGTTTCATGATTTTTTATAGTGAAGCACATAAATCTGTTTCAGGACAACAACTTACCCAAATATTACCCCCTCTCATTAGAAGCTAATCTTGGCATAAAAATCAAACAAAAAGTATAAGGAGACGTTATTACAAAGGCAATAACTTCCAAGACTCAAATAAACAAAAATAAACTGAAAGCAAAATATAATGGGTTGTCTCCCAAAAGCTCTTTCTTTATAGTCATTAAGATAGGCATGATAATTTCAATGATGCTCACAGAGGAAATATAAATTGAAGTAAAAGAGAGCATCAAGAAGCAAATATCCAAAATATTGAAGTCTAACCCAATTCCTATGCAAGGGAATTTTGTAAGGAAACAAATTATTGAAACAAGAGGCTACTAGTATAGGAAGGCAAAACAAGTGCAATTTCAAAACTTTCAACAAAAAGAGGGGAAACTTAATTTTATTGAGATACATAAAACCATGTTTCCCTCTCTCATAATAAATTTTAGCATCATGAATAAAATTAACGATATAACTATCACATAAAACATTCTTATCATCACAATAAGCATATTTAGAATCATCAAATAGAGGTTTAAGGTTGAAAACTGGATCAATAGAAGCAAGTTGTTCAACTCTAAAATCCTCATCAGGAAATTCATTTTCATAAGGAGCTTTAGCAAATTTGGAAAAAATTAAACTCATCAGATTCTCCATCAAATTTAGTTAAAATTTCTCCTTCCTACAATCTATAATAGCTCCACAAGTGTTCAAGAAAGGTCTACCAAAAATGATAGGATATTTTAATAGCAGCTAAACCAAGTACTAGAAAATCAGCAGGATATTTAGTCTTACCACAAGGAACTTCCACATCTCTTACAATACCAATTGGAGAGATATTCTCTCTATTAGCAAGGTGAATAACCACATCAATGTCTTCAAGTTCACAGGGACCAATTTCATGCATAATTTCTTTGTAAAGCTCATAAGGAATAGCACTTGAACTTGCACCAATATCACATAAACCATAATAGAAATGATCACCAATTCTAACAGAAAGCACATGGACACTAGCTTTCCTAGTTCTACTAGGATGTGAAATAATATTAGAAGCATCTTCACGAAAGATAATGTGTCCATCTTCTACATTTTTAGTGACAAGGTCCTTCACAATTGCTACTGTAGGTTCAATATTTATTTGTTCATCGGATTCTACATATTTCTTTGTACTTTTGTTAACCACACTAGTTATCATAGAATGTTCCTTTACCTTAGAAGGAAAATGTATTTTCTCAATATAAGGTTCAGGCAAAATACGATCAACAGTACAAACTTCAGTATTTCTAGTAGGAACACAATTAACAATATCTTTATAGGGTGCATGATATTTGTTCCATTATTTTTTAGGAATTTCAATATAAGAGGCGAAGGACTTAAAACAATTTACAATACTTTGAGAATCAAGACCATACTCAGTACTAATATTATGAAAGTCATCAGTTCCCATAAAAGATTTAATGCATTCATAATCATAATCTATACCTGACTTTCTTTCTTTATCATTCTCCCATGCTTCAGTATTTTCTTGAATACGGTCTAGAAGATCCCATTTAGCTTCTTCTTTCATACGTGTAAATGATCCAGCACAAGAGGCATCCAATAAATCCTTATCATGAAGAGAAAGCCTTGCATAAAAGTTATTAATAATAATATTATTGGAGTGCTCATCAATGGGACATTTGAGCATTAGTAACTTCAATATCCCCCAAGCTTGGGTTGTACTCTCTCCATCACGAGGCAAAAAATTATATTTTTGATTTCGATCTCTATGAATCTCACTAGGAGGATAGAATTTGGAATAAAAGAGAGGTACAATTTCCTCCCATTCAAGAGATTGGCCATTCTTTGCAGCTTAAACCATTTGTCGTGGTGGTATCACGGCAGATGCCATGGGTAGGCTAAAGTATGGGGCCAATAAGTGCTAGAGGGATCTGGGGAGGGAAGATGTAGTTGATTCTACACACAGAAGATTAAGGTAAAGGTCTTTATTTCTTCTTCCTTGGGCTACAAGTGCTCCTTGAGCTGTATACAGGGAGAAGAGAAGAACTTTACCAGCCTAACGGCTCTAACTCTAGTCGATGCCTCTCTCTGAGTCCAAGCCTCTCCTTATAAAGGAGAGCCCTGGGTTCCTTTAGGGCTGACGTGGCAAGCATATTCGAGGAATATGCTTGTCCCAATATAGTAGTTCGGCGCCCCCCTTTCCCTGTCGCCCCTCTAACGACGGCAAGGTTCCAGATGGCCCCTCCTGTGCGCCTCGGTCTTCTGGACTGTCACCTCCGTGACCCCCTCCTGCCTCTCTATCGCTCTGCGCCTTGGTCTGTAGCGCTTGGCACTGCTTAGATTCTCCCTAGCTTGCAGCTAGGGTTTGACTTCAGGCTTCTCCTTCTCCTGCAAGCCTCATATCATTCAGCCCTCCCCTGCATAGCTCGGATTGTCCTTTACCTGCATCAAGATCACCCAGGCTAACCCGGCCGACTCACGCAGTATCTCGGCCGGATAATGTCTTAATATACATATACGGGCCTCTCGCCTCCGTATGTCGGCCGACTTCTTCATGATTCGGCCGACCTAGAATGTAACTCGGAAACCAGACGGGGATCATACCTCTGTCTTTCCCCGTCTTTGACCTACCCGGGGTCACCCCCCCCCAACATTAGTCCCCGAAGCTGGTGTGGCCCTGTCGATAACTTCGGCCGGGTCGTATCAGCTTCATCACATCTTTCAGTTTTGTTTCCGAGTTATCTTTTTCTCGTCCGAGGTACCCTTGTTCCTTCTCTCGTACGCCTTGTCCTACGTGTCACTCCCATCATTGTTCTTCTAGTTTTTGTGGTTCCTCTACAGTACTTACTGACAGGCTACAGTTAACTTTGTGCCTGCTGCGCCGCCGCTGTGACGCCTCGCGTGCCGTTTCCCTGGGGGATCGCAACCTTCTTCGTTCCTGTGTAGCCGTTGGTGCGGCTCCACTTATCGTCGTGCGTTCGTGCCGCACCCACGATCTACATGGTCAACTGCTGCACCCACGATCCCACTACCTTGTTCGTGGCCCGATTATAAAGAGGGGCACGACGTCTGGGAATTTACCTTTCCCCTTCTCGTTCGTCTCTGCCCTCCTCCTTCCTCTCGCTTGCGCGCCTTCTCGCAGCTCCGCCGCCACGCGCTCATCAGAGCTTCCGTCGGCGAGGACTCCGCCGCGCCGTTCTGCCCGCCTCGCCTGCGCTCACCAGCTTCGGCACCGTCGCCGGTGAGTCCTTTCCGGCCGCATTGCCTAGGTTTTACCCTAGATTTCTCCGTTTCGATCTCGTGTTCGTGCGGCGGTTCCTCTGCTCCTTCGCCACCGTTCCCGTGCAAAGTCACGACGGGGCCTTGCAGCTCTAAACTTTCCTCCGCCGCCAGCTCTTCTTCCGGCGATCTTTCCGGCGATCCCATGTCTAGTTCGTTTAGCGGCGCTCTGGTAGAGGATGATGACGCAGGCTCTGGGCCCGAGCGAGGCTCGTGGCAGGGCTCTTCTGTTACACGCCGTGAGATTGAGTGGCTTATCCGAACTCGGAGGATTCCCGCTGAGGTCTCCTGTCGCTTACCCGACAGCGAGTTCTCTCCGGATGTTAGGGAGGGCGAGTATGTGGTTTTTATGTCGCACTTCGCGCGTGGCTTTGGTCTCCCTCTTAGCGATTTTGCCAGAGAGTTTCTCGACTACTTCGGCCTTCAGCCGCATCATCTTCCCGCGAACGCCATCGCTTCTCTTTGTGCTTTTATCTCCGCTTCGGAGGGATACTTCGGCCTGTGGCTGTCAGTGCACGTCTGGTCAAAGTTCTTCCAGATTCGTTCCAATGTAGTCCCTGACAAATCTCTGCACCCTTCCGAGAAATCGCTTACTCAATGTGGGGCAGCATCCATTACACCTCGGAGGAAATCCATATTTCCTCATGTCACCGGGTTAGAATCGTGCAAGAAGTGGCACAGATCCTTCTTTTACGTCAAGAACAGAGGGACAGAGGACAAGATTCAGATCCCTGCTTTCTCAATTGGTCCGCCTTCTAAGGTGAACTGGCTCTACAATCCGAGGAAAACTTATGCCTTGGCCGAGGCTTTTGAGATTCGGCTCAAGGAGCTGATCCGCGCCGGGTTATGCGTCGAAGACCTGATGGCTACTTTTATTAGTAGCCGGATCTGCCCATTCTAGAAGCGGACTCACAAGCTGTGCTATATGAGTGGTCCCCTTGACCCTAACCGAGTCTCGACCGTGGAGATGGACAATTACCTTATCTATAAGCGCGTCCGAGCTATCTTTAAGACGGAGATGCCTGAGGATTGGACTTGGGGATTGAAACTGTTCACCCGCGATCATCCGCCTCCCGAGGTAAGCTTAATCAATGACGCTCTGCTATTCCATTGTTTTCGTAACGGATTCCGCTAACTTTCTTTTTCCTCGTCTTGCAGAGGTTTGCAGAGCAGAAGAATGATGACGCCGAAGTTTTGTTGCTTCCGTGGCCCGCGGACCGGAGAACCCCGGATACTGGTGAGCCGGACTCCGAGGAGTTCGTCCCTAAGTCGGATCCTGCCCCGGCTCGAGCTCGTGGCAAGACTTTGGCGCATGAGGAGGAAGGTGATTCGGACGAGGTCCAAATTCTTGAGGTAGTTGCCACAATACCTATTTCTTATGCATTTCCGGCTTCTACTTTCCCAGCTAATCCGGCCGGTCAGGTTCACGACGCCGAGCCTATTGCTTCTCGACCCCCTGTTACCTCGGGGAAACGCGGGGCTCCTGCTAGTGCCTCGGAAGCGGTCCCCAAGAAACGAACGAAGAAATCCGCTCCGAGTCCTCCCAAGCGCAAGATTATTCCTGGGGTTGCCGGGTAAGTTCCTTTTGCTCGTATTTCTTGTTTCTCTCTTTCTGTTTTTTATACTGATTCTTTTTTCTTTCTTATTTTTGCAGTGATCCGCTTTCTGTTAAGCCCGGCGGTCCTAGCATGACTAGCCGCCCGATTCGGCAGCCGTCTCCTCCGCCCGTCGATGATACCAGGATTCCCAGTCCTGTTCGTGATGCCTCTCCTCCAGCTCCGAATCCGTCGCCTCCTCGTCGCGACGTAACTGAAACTCCTTTTGTTGACCGTGATTCCAATCGGCCCTCCGAGATCTCCATGGAACCCGTTGCCCCCTCTGTGTGCCCCAGCGCCGTTACTGAGCCTCTACCTGCCCCAGCTGTTTCTACAGCCACTCCAGCCCCGGCCGAAGAGGTCGTTATCCCGGCGCCTTCTGCGACCGTGACTCCTGCTGCTCCTGAAGACACCGCCCCCACTACCGAGGTATCGCTTCCTGCTGATGCCTCGTCTAAGCCGAGCAAAGTTGTTGCCACCAAGACTTCTTCTTCCCAGAAAGGTCTTGTCGGCTCTTCTCAGCCGAGTATCGCCGACATGCTGCGCAAGGGAACTGCGCCTACGAAAGCCTCCGTTGCCTCGGCTGCCAGCACTCAGCTTGCTCTTCATAAGAGCCCTGCGGCCGCAGTGGTTACACAACATGTCCGGGGTAAGGTCTTAACTCGGAAATCTAGTGGGAACAGCCTCGACACGCTGGTGGAGTACGCCAATAATTGGAATGCTGCTGATCAGTTTGAGGGTAATCCCATCAACCAGCCCTTTTAGCTCTCCGACATCAGCGGCCGTTTCGACCAAGCTGCCCAGTTCATCCTTGATACTAACAAGATGAATGAGGTAATTACTGTTTCTCTGAGTCTAGATTAGTTCCGCAGATGTTACTATATGCTCTAGTCCCCGAAACTTGCAAGGAAATAACTTGTTATATGCTTGGAAGTTTTACTGATCTTTGACTTAATTTAAGTTTATTTCTAGGGTTCGAATATCCGGCCGTCTAGATCCGAGTTAAGTTTTGCTTGAGTTGGATCTGGTTTAGCTCTGAATATCCAGCCACCTAGATCCGAGTTAATTTTTGCTTGACTCGAATCTGATTTAGCTTTGAATATCCAGCCACCTAGATCCGAGTTAAGTTTTGCTTGACTCGGATCTGTCTTAGCTCTGAATATCCAGCCACCTAGATCCGAGTTAAGTTTTGCTTGACTCGAATTTGATTTAGCTTTGAATGTCCAGCCACCTAGATCCGAGTTAAGTTTTGCTTGACTCGGATCTGTCTTAGCTCTGAATATCCAGCCACCTAGATCCGAGTTAAGTTTTGCTTGACTCGGATCTGTCTTAGCTCTGAATATTCATTTATCGTTTTGCTCCATTGCTCAGGTTGCACATGACCGGCGAACTGCCGAATTTCAGAGGTTGCTTTTCTCGCATCGCAAACTAGAGGAAAAGTACGAGAAAATCCTCCCTCTGGTAAAAAAGGCTGGTAAGTCGATAGTTCCTTTTTGTTATTCTTGACAT
Source organism: Avena atlantica (assembly GCA_910589765.1). Classification (NCBI taxonomy): domain Eukaryota; kingdom Viridiplantae; phylum Streptophyta; class Magnoliopsida; order Poales; family Poaceae; genus Avena; species Avena atlantica. The sequence continues at coordinate 483,846,864 of OU342739.1, read as the reverse complement.
TCTTATTGATTTGTCTGTTAGATGCCGGCTCACCTTTTTGGTGAACAGGTAATATTAATAACCTCAACATTCGTCTTGAGAAGAAAGTCAAGAGCTTGGAAGGTTAGTTCCCTTTTATCTTAGACCTTTTCCCTTTTTAACATGTGTGCTAAGCTTGTTTATTTCGTTTGGCTTTGGTAAAGCCGAGTTGCAAACCTTTGCAGCGTCTCACAAAGATTGCACGCCCATGCCTGACGTGATGCTGCATTTTTTAGAACAAAACGCTACTCATTCGGCGGAGCTAAAAGAAAAAGACGATGAAATATCTCGCCTACGGGCCGAGGTGAAGACCCTTAAGCTTTCTCAGAAATCCGAACTAGAAAAGGTTGATCAGGAATTCTCCAAAGAGAAGAATCGGCTGACATTGGAGCTGCAGAAGAATAAAGAACTCCTCGAGGCTGCCGAACTGAAAACTCAGGGATTGAGCGAGGAAATTGCTCGTTTTGAGAAGAGCAAAGTTGATTGGGCCAAGGACCTTCAGATAATGATGAGATACATTCATAGTAAGTTTCTTAGCACAGCCGAATTATATTTTTGTCTTTGTCCCTGCTGCCGCCTGACATGTTCATGTTTTGCGCAGATCATTTTCCCGAAGCTCAGCCCGTGAGCTCTAAAGCTGTTCTTGCATCTCGCGTGCGCCGAGGTGTTTCTGTTGCCGCTGATTCAGAGTATTCAATGGAGGATTTCTTGGTTGCCGTTGGTGCTGCAGTTGGTCCAATGAAGATTATGGGCCGGGATTTGGTGCAAGCCGCTATTCGAGCTTACCACGTTCTTTGGCCGAACACTTCGGGGACTCCTGATATCAACGAGGTCAAATTACTGGTGAAAAGACTGATGGCATCTGAGAGGCAACTAAGTCTCTGGAGGGAATCAGCCGGGCGCGCTGGCGCTGATATGGCCCTTACTGTCATCATGTCATGGTATGAAGACATTTCTCTTGATATCCTGAGAAATTTGCGCACCGATTCCCGCTGGGTTGAGGATCCCACTTTTGTTGCTCTTCGGCAAGCTCGTGCCTTCCAACTCGTCGAGTATGCCGACGTGCACACCTGGAATGAAGGGCCGAGTTTTCTTCCAGACCCGGATGAGGAGGTCGTAGTTGAGGACGCCTCGGACAACAACTCGGCTGAGCAAGGGGAAGGTGAGGATAACTCGGCCGCATCTGACAGCTCCAGTTCAAGTTCGGACAGCAACGGCGATGTGCGGTCCTCCTCCAAAGGTACTGGGCATTCTACTGCACGGACTGATGCTCCTGAGCAGCCTCGGGCTTCCGCTAAAGTTGCACCTGGGTCCGTGGAGGGCAAAGCAACCTCGGTCGAGGTTCCTCCTACGTCGGAGTGCACCGCGCCTGACCAAGTTGCTGTCTCCCCGGCGAACAATGCTTAAGTTATTTCTTATCCCTGGCATGCCGGGCGTATGATGTAGGCGAAACATTTGTCCGCTCTCTGTATGATTCAAATTTCTTTTGCCATGTACTGTTGTGACATATATGCTTGTAGTTGCTACCATTTGGTTAAGTGGGTGTTCGTCCGAATTCTTGCTTTGGTTGCCCGCAATTTCCTGATTTTTTAGGATTTATCCTTGCCTTCGTTTTTTCATGGTTTAACTAGGCGTGAGCTCTGAATATCATATAATATTGATTTGTTCTGAACAGAGGTTGACTACTTCCTTGGGACAATATATGGCAATTCCTGAATCATTGTTTATCGCGCCGAACTTCAATATTTAAACCAAATTTCAGAAATAATATAAGATTAATAAGGGTGCGCTCAACATAAAACTGAAGCAGCATGTGGCAGTCCCTGATTCGCTGCTTTGGATGCCGAGGTTCAAATATTTAATATGACATGAAAATGATACATGGCATTTCCCGAGTCACTGCTCTGGGTGCTGAGGTTTAAGTACACAACATGAAATTGGGATGACATATGGCAGTCCCCGAGTCACTGCTCTGGGCGCTGAGGTTCAAATACATAACATGAAATTGAGATAACATACGGCAGTCCCCGAGTCACTGCTCTGGGCGCCGAGGTTCAAATACATAACTTGAAATTGAGATAACATATGGCAGTCCCCGAGTCATTGCTCTGGGCGCCGAGGTTCAAATACATAACATGAAATTGAGAAAACATATGGCAGTCCCCGAGTCACTGCTCTGGGTGCCGAGGTTCAATACATCATTGGATCTTGACCTTGAGATACAATGCTACGAGTAAAATGGTCGAAGTAAAGCTACATTCCATGGACGCTTCGTTTCTTCGCCAGCTTTGTCTGCCTTGTTATCTCCGGGGGATTGAGCGTCGATTAGATAATAGGCGTCGTTGTGCAACGCTTTGCTCACAATGAATGGTCCCTCCCATGGAGGTGACAACTTGTGCATGCCGGCCGTACGTTGCACCAGTCGGAGGACTAGATCTCCTTCTTTGAATACTCTTGGATTCACCTTCTTGCTGTGATATCATTGCAGGTTCTGCTGATAAATAGCTGATCGTGACAATGTCAATTATCTTGCTTCTTCTAGCAGGTCTACAGCATCTTGCCGAGCTATCTCGTTTATCTCCGAGGTTGTATACTGAGTAACTCTTGGCGAGTCATATATTATGTCGGCTGGAAGTACGGCCTCTGCTCCGTATACCAGGAAGAATGGTGTATAACCTGTTGATCTATTTGGAGTAGTCCTGAGGCTCCATAGTACGGCTGGGAGTTCCTCAATCCAACATCCTGCCGACCTTTGCAATGGTTCGACAAGTCGTGGTTTTATTCCTGATAGCACCAGTCCATTAGATCTTTCCACTTGCCCATTGGATGCTGGGTGAGCCACAGAGGCAATATCTAGTCTTATGTGCTTCTCTCGGCAAAATCTGGCGAAAGCTCCTTCTGCAAAGTTTGTGCCATTATATGTAATAATACTGTGCGGATACCCATATCTTAAGATGATATCCTTGAGAAATTTCACTGTTGTGGACCCATCGCACTTTTTTATTGGTTTCACTTCAATCCATTTTGTGAATTTGTCCACCATAACCAACATGTGGGTCAATCCTCCTCGTGCCGGCTTAAATGGTCCCACCATATCTAAACCCCATACAGAAAATGGCCAAGTGATGGGTATTGTTTTTAACTCGGCCGATGGCATGTGTATTTTGGTTGCATATCTCTGACATCCATTGCATTTCTTAACTAATTCTTTTGCTTCTTTCAATGCCGTCGGCCAATAAAATCCGTGCCTGAATGCTTTGGCCACCAAGGCACGAGATGAGGCATGGTGCCCACATTCTCCTTGGTGTATATCTAGGAGGATCTCCTGACCTTCTGCCGAACTCACACACTTCTGCAACATGTTTGTAACGCTCCTTTTATATAGCTCATTGTTTATGATTGTATAAGCTTTTTCTCTCCTTACAGTTTGTCTAGCTAATACCTCATTACTCGGCAACAACGAGTCTTTTAGGTAAGAAAATATGGGTTGCGCCCATAACGGTGTGACTTTTTCTGGTGTGATCTCACTGTCTATTTCCATGTTTTCTGCCGACATACCTATCTCGGCTCTTCCCATGATTGCGCTTACCTCGGCTGTCCTCCTCTTGGGGGGGTCCGAGTTATATTGCTGATCTACTTCCATCGGCGCGTTATCTTCTGCGGAATTTGCTGGGATAAAGATAGATTCGGATTCTGGTGATGGGATTATTGATGGTTTCCTGAGGTGTTCCAGGGCAATACCCGGAGGAATTGATTGCCGGGTTGATCCTAATTTTGACAATGTGTCTGCGGCATCATTTTCTGCCCGAGGTATGTGGTGAAATTCACATCCTTCAAAGTATCCACTGATTTTTTGCACGTGAAACCTGTATAAAGCCATATTGGCATCTAATGCGTCCCAACTGCCTGAGACTTGCTGTACTACTAGATCCGAGTCGCCATAGAATAAGATTCGGCGTATGCCAATTTCTTTTGCTACTTTCAATCCATGGACCAGTGCTTCATATTTGGCTATGTTGTTGGACGCAGCAAAATGTATTTGTAACACATATTTCAGTTGGTCTCTTTTAGGCGAGGTTAACACTATTCCCGCCCCCAAACCATTCCTTAGCTTGGAACCATCGAAATGCATAGTCCAATAATTTGGATCTGGCAATGGTGGCTCATACTGCACCTCGGCCCAGTCCACGAAAAATTCGGCGACCGCCTGAGATTTGATTGCATCTCTCCTATCAAATTGTGGAGCGTATGGTGATAACTCGATTGCCCATTTTGCTATTCGGCCACTTGCGTCTTTGTTGCTCAATATGTCGGCTATGGGTGCCTCATAGATCACTTTGATGGGATGCTCTTTGAAGTAATGTTTAAGCTTTTTCGCCGACATATATACCCCATAAGCCATCTTCTGATAATGTGGGTAATTCTGCTTTGAAGTGGATAACACCTCACTTAGATAATACACCGGCCTCTGAACCGACTTACCATCTTCAAGTCGTTCCACTACAACTACAGTACTCACTACTCTGTTGGTAGCCGCTACATAGAGTAACATAGGCTCTTTTGATAATGGAGAAGCCAAAACAGGTGCTGTAACCAACATCTTTTTCAATTCATGAAATGCGATGTCTGCTTGTGGAGTCCAAATGAATTTATCTGATTTCTTCATCAGCTGATAGAGTGGTAGCGCCTTCTCTCCTAGCCGACACACAAACCGACTAAGCGAGGCCAAACACCCCGTGAATTTTTGTACATCATTTAAACATTTTGGCAACTCCATTCTTTCTACTGCCTTTATCTTTGTTGGGTTGGCCTCTATACCTCGGCTAGAAACAAGAAAACCGAGTAATTTTCCTGCTGGCACGCTAAACGTACATTTTTCTGGATTAAGCTTCATTCGGAACCTTCTCAGGTTCGCAAAAGTTTGCCGTATATCTTCCAGTAACGTTTTGCTTTCTTTGGTTTTGATGACCACATCATCTACGTATACTTGTACATTTTTCCTATCTGATCGTGTAGACATTTTTGCATGCATCTCTGGTATGTCGCTCCTGCATTCCGCAGGCCGAATGGCATTGTGCGATAACAATAAGCCCCGTACGGGGTAATAAACGCGGTCTTTATTTGATCGTCCGGATTTAACGGTATCTGGTGGAAACCAGAATACGCGTCTACAAATGACAATAACTCACAACCAGCGGTCGAATCAATGACTTGATCTATTCTAGGCAATGGAAAAGGGTCTTTTGGACACGCCTTGTTCAGGTTGGTGTAATCGATACACATTCGCCATACAATGGCTACATTGGGATCATCTTTCTTCTTTTCTACTAGCACCGGATTCGACAACCAATCCGGGTATAGCACTTCCATGATGAACCCGGCCGCAAGGAGCCGAGCTATTTCATCTCCTATTATTTTTCTCCTGTCTTCGGCGAAGCGGCGGAGAGGTTGCTTCACCGGCCTTGCTCCTGGCCTCACGTTCAAAGAGTGCTCAGCCAACTCCCTCGGAACACCTTGCAGATCTTGAGTTGACCATGCAAATATGTCCTGATTCTCACGGAGGAAGTTGGTGAGCTCGCTTTCTTATTTAGCGTCCAGGCCTGCACCAATGGTAATAGTACGCTCTGGGAATTGCTCATCGATCTGAAATTTCTTCGTTTCTTTAGTCGGCCGAAAAGAGACACTTCCATGTGGGTTGGCCAGCGCCGGCATGTTCAGCTGTGCCGACTGAGCGAGGGCTGCTACCTCTTGAATCCTTCTCTTTTCTGTTGCTATAACCAATGATTCGGCCAAATTTGACCCAGCTGAAGCACACTCCATTGACTTCTTGTAATCCCCTGCAACTGTTATTACTCCTTGTGGTCCGGGTAGCTTCATCTTCAGATAACTTACATGACAGCTGCTCATGAATTTGGCCAGCGCAGGCCGTCCGAGTAGAGCATGATAGCAACTTTCCAGATCTACCACTTCAAATTCTAAGTTTTCTGCTCTGCAGTTATCTCTCGTGCCGAATAACACATCCACCCGGACTTTACCGATGGGCTCGCATGAAAGTCCCGGCACTATCCCATGGAAAGTGGTCCTTGTGGACTGCAGCATGTTCTGCGATATTCCGAGTTTATGCATGGTATCTTTGTACATGATGTTGATACTGCTTCCATTGTTAATGAGTACTTTTGAAAATTTCACATTGATGCTTGGTCCAACGAATGTCGGATCCAACACGAGTGCATACGATCTTGGATTCGGCATTATTTTGGGATGATCCTTTATGCTCCAAGTTACCTCCTGATCTGACCATGGCACATATCTTGGTACTGCCGGCATAACTGCATTTACTTCCATATGTCGGCGCTGCACACTCTGCTTGTCTTGTTGTTCCGTTGTGAACACGCAATAAGACTGATGATGTTCTCTGTAATCATTACGTCCAGTATTTGCTGGATTTGTCCTTCCATCCTGGACTTGGTTCATTACTTGATGTACTGCATCCCTCCGATCCGAGTTATCGTACCTCGGGGGAGGAGGCGGTAACATCAGTTGCTGTGCATTTGCTCCAGTCAATTGTGGTTGATGCTGTTGATGTATTTGATGGTGCGTTGCCTGAATGCCTACGGGGTTTCCCATTGCATTTTTCATCCATGCACATTGGCGGGTCGTATGATTGGATGGCCTGGATGGGTTTGACGTGTGAAATTTGCACGGCTGATCTAACATGGATTCGAATGTGTATTTCGGCCTCTCCTGCCATTGCTTCTTTTGTTCTGGAGTCCACTGCCTTTTTCCTTCATTCTTTGGTGTCCACTTCTAAGGCCCATTCTTCTGCCGTTGAGTTGCTCCGTGACTCGGCTGATCTTGCGCTACTGCCGCCACTTGGGCCGAATTATATCTATAATCCGGCCTTTCCTCTCTTCTTCTTCCTCTGAAATCACTATGCCTGGATGACCCGGCCAAATCTCTTGCATAATGGTCCTGTTGCTCGCGATGATCCGCCGACATTAATTCTGGTTGCGTTGGGTCCCCTAATGCATAGGAGTCTGCTATTCTGATAGTTTCTGCCAGTGTGGTCGGCATATCTCTTTGCAGACGTTGCCACAACACGCTGCCATAACGGCAGCCTTGCACGAACCAAGCTATTGCTTGCGATTCTATAACCCCTTCACATGAGTTTCTCAGGTTGCACCATCGAGTTAAAAACTCTCTATCTGTTTCATTCGGCCTCTGCTTGCACATGGCTAACTGTTGCGGCCTGTTTGGCCTCTTGTATGTGCTGGTAAAGTTGCTGACGAACATTTCTTCAAAATCTAACCAACAGTTGATACTGCCCGCTGGTAGATTATTCAGCCATACCCTAGCTGGTCCTTCCAACATTTGTGGGACATACCGTACTGCCCATCTTAAGTTCCCACCCGCTATTTTCACAGCAGTGGCATAGTCAATCAACCAGTCTTGTGGCTTGGTATTCCCATTGTATGTTTTTGTGCCTCTCGCTAGCTGAAAGTTCGGCACGGGTGGTTCGCCCATGATCCGTGGTCCAAAGCACGTCGGACCTGGTGGACCCTATTCTTCCAACAACTCGGACCGGTATAGCTGGTCCAGCTTCACTCTTGCATCATTTGATGGCAAATCTCTGTACAGAATTCTGTCCTGCATCCCACAGTGGTTATTTCCACCGTGGATCGCATATTCCATCTCGGAATAACCATCATTGTACCTTTCATTCACTTGATTGTGGCGAGCGGGCGTTGCTTCTCTTTCCTGCCGAGGTTCATGCCTTGGTTGCGGGTTGAGCGACAGCTCTCTCCTTACTTCGACCGGGGTCTCTTTTTCATGATTACCTCTCGCGGGTTCTCTTCTACCGAGATCCCCATTGCCTCGGCTTCCTCCATATATTTCCACACGACCATGGTTCCTCTCCCCACTGTTACCTCGGCTTGCATTGCCTCTGTTCTCATTTGCCTTTCCAGCCATTGCCGGATCATACGGAACAATTTGCTTGTTCCTCTTTCCTGAGGTTACTGCTTTGTCCCTTCGTGCATTATTTTCGGGTGACGATGTTGCTGCCGCGGATAAGGCAGGTGCTGCCCCTGCCGAGTGAACCATCCGCGAGGCCCCTGGCCTCGCCGGGTTTGTTCTGAGTATTTCTTCGTTTTGCTGGTTTGCGATGCGCACCAGCTCATTCACTATTTCTTGCTGTTTCTGCCGGGCTTCCCCGGTCAATCCCTCTAATTCCAACGCTGCGGCATTTGCTGCTCTCAGGTTCTTTGACGGGGTACTGTACCTCGGCAAACCCAAGTCACCTGATTCCTCCCTACGAGCTTCATGCTCTTTGTAATATCATCCATGAGGTTCTTCCCCCTTAATCTTAATTCGTCCACCCGCTCGGGTGCGATATCAAGCTTATTAGCTTTGGCATATTCTCTCAGGGTCCTGTTTAGGAAATCCCGCAAGGCCGATACTTTCTTGGCCTCTACCAGCACCTTTTGCCTGGTTTCTTCTAACTCTGCCTGAGCATTTGCCGGATCAAGTATCGGCACTACAGGTGTAGTCAAGTTTTCTATGGTCGCCTGAAGAATGTTCTCTGGCCTTTCTAGAGGTGGCCCTCTTACTCTTGGTGCCTTTGGGGTGGTGTCCTGCAGCTCGGTCGGGTTGGTCACTGGCGGGATTACCTCGGTGCGTTGTGGCACGGTCTGCCTGGGTGCGCCTTGTACGCCTGCGGCGGGCTCTCTGCTTGACCCGGCTACTGCTGCTCCAGCTTGCGCTCCGGCAGCGACCATCACCTCGACGCTGCCTGCAGGACGTGCTCTGGACGGACGGCTTGCTGCGTTAAGAGGTGGTTCTCCTGCAACAACATCTTGGTGAGGATAAATGCCGGTGATGTCGATGCCGACGTAAACCTTGTGCCCGCCCAGGCTGATGAAGACACCATTACGCGGGGGAGCCTTCCCCCTGAAGCTCCCTGCATTGTCGCTGACGTAGTCGCAGAGACCAAATCTCTGGACCAAGCCAGAAACAACGCGCTCGCCCGTGTTGATGAAGTTTCCCGTCCGGATCATAACTCCATCTAGCACCGCTGCTGGCCCCACGGTGGGCGCCAACTGTCGTGGTGGTATCACGGCAGATGCCATGGGTAGGCTAAAGTATGGGGCCAATAAGTGCTAGAGGGATCTGGGGAGGGAAGATGTAGTTGATTCTACGCACAGAAGATTAAGGTAAAGGTCTTTATTTCTTATTCCTTGGGCTACAAGTGCTCCTTGAGCTGTATACAGGGAGAAGAGAAGAACTTTACCAGCCTAACGGCTCTAACTCTAGTCGATGCCTCTCTCTGAGTCCAAGCCTCTCCTTATAAAGGAGAGCCCTGGGTTCCTTTAGGGCTGACGTGGCAAGCATATTCGAGGAATATGCTTGTCCCAATATAGTAGTTCGGTGCCCCCCTTTCCCTGTCGCCCCTCTAACGACGGCAAGGTTCCAGAGGGCCCCTCCTATGCGCCTCGGTCTTCTGGACTGTCACCTCTGTGACCCCCTCCTGCCTCTCTGTCGCTCTGCGCCTTGGTCCGTAGCGCTTGGCACTACTTAGATTCTCCCTAGCTTGCAGCTAGGGTTTGACTTCAGGCTTCTCCTTCTCCTGCAAGCCTCATATCATTCGCCCCCCCCCCTGCATAGCTCGGATTGTCCTTTACCTGCATCAAGATCACCCAGGCTAACCCGGCCGACTCACGCAGTATCTCGGCCGGATAATGTCTTAATATACATATACGGGCCTCTCGCCTCCGTATGTCGGCCGACTTCTTCATGATTCGGCCGACCTAGAATGTAACTCGGAAACCAGACGGGGATCGTACCTCTGTCTTTCCCCTTCTTTGACCTACCCGGGGTCACCCCCCCAACACCATTCCTCAGCAATTCCTTTAAAAGATAAAGAGAATATTTTTTGCTTAACTTGATCCGTTGTAATACCTGCACACTTGAACAATCTGCATAATTCATGTATAAAAAGCAAATGATCACAAGGATGGACAGTTCCATCTCCAAAATAGTAGTTATCCATAACACGATCAACAATTTTTGTAGGTATTTTAGAAGGATCTAATTTAGCTGGTGGTGGTTCATCTACTACCTTAGTAGTGGTAGTAGCATTCCAAAATAGGAAACTAAGTGAATTATCCACATTGAAATAAAATAACAAACAGAAATAAACAATACTCATAATAGAAATTTCCTTTACCAGTTCCACTCTTCAATAGTGCTTCACTCCCCGGCAACGGCGCCATAAAATAGTCTTGATGACCCACAAGTATAGGGTGTGTATCGTAGTACTTTTGATAAATAAGAGTGTCAAACCCAACGAGGAGCAGAAGGTGTTGACAAGTGGTTTGGATCAAGGATTCACTGTAAATACTTAGCAAATGGATGTTTAGGGTTTTTTGATAATGCAAATAAATAAAGTGCGAGTAAATAAAAGACAATAAAAACAATTGCGGCAAGTGTCCCAATACTTTATTTAGCAAAGGACAAGCCGGCTGTATTACTTAAGATGACCAAACGTTCTCGAGGACACATGGGAATATTGTCAAGTGCTTTCGCTTCATATAGTTGATTAATCTTCTTTGGTTGGATAACTGTTGTGTGGTTGAACCTATGCTAATGTACTGACCTTACTTGGACTAATACATACTTGTGATTGTACCCTTTGCAAGCATCCACAACTACAAGAAAGTAATTAAGATAAAAACTAACCACAACATTAAACTCTGAGATCCTACACTCCCTTATGCAAAGGTTTCCTAATGGGGGTTTAGGTTTTTGTCACTCCGGCAACCCCACAATTAGTAGCCAAATACACAATGCATTCCCCTAGGCCCATAAAGGTGAATTATCATGTAGTTGATGTTCACATGACACCACTAGAAGAATAGCACCACAACTTAAATATCAAACCATTAAATATTTCTCAACAAAATTCCACTACTAACAAAATGACTTCTCCCATGTCCTATGGAACTAAACGAACTACTCACGAGAAATCATATGGATCAAGATTAGAGATGAAATAATGATAATTAACAATCTGAACATGAACGATATTTCAATGGTTCCACTCAATAGCATCAACTGCAACAAGTAATCAACGCTAGGAAAGTTTCCCCTAAGAACTATGCAAGATTCAACCCAATTGTTATAGCGGGATGGAGTGGTGGTGATGGTGCTGGTGGAGATGATGGTGAAGATGATGATTATGATCCCGATGAAGTCTAGCTTGATGACGGTGTTGATGGCGACGATCTCCCCTCTCTGAGAAGGAATTTCCCCGACAGATTTCTGCCTGCCAGAGAGGTCTTTCTCTCTCTGTAGTTTCCGCCCCGCAGAGGCGGCAAAATCTTTCTATGGTTGCTCCCCGAGTCTTAGGGTTTCGGGAGGATTATATACACCAAAGGGCGACACTAGAGGTCGGCCACGATGGCCACACCACCTAGTGGCGGGGCCTAGGGGGTACCCGCGCCAGGGGGTGGTGTGGGACCCCTGTGGCCCATCTCCACTCCTCCTTCTGGCTTCCTTCGTCTTCTAAAAAATAGGAATTTCTGTATATTTTTTGGGATTTTTTGATCTTCGCTGCATAGCACTTTTCCATCAGAATCTTGACTCTGGCGATTCATCCTCCAAAAGTCATCAAACATGCAAAATAGATGGAATAACATAAGTATCACCTATTAATATGAAATATATCAATGAATAACAGTAAATTATGATATAAAATAGTGATGCAAAATGGACGTATCACTACACAATGGGCATGCAGTTACTATTGTAGTTAGGAACCGAATAAAAATTACAATGGCATCATAAGAGAACTTGTAGAGCAATAATGCAAACCACGAATGGAATATATATAGAGGATAGCTATGTGGCTGCTTAGGAAGAACCTTTAGATATGAAATATAATGGCATTACTTGTAAACCTATAGAATAGGACAAGCAAGCATTACACAAGTGTGCCTACAAATGAATTGAGCAATCGAACAGAGTGTTTCCTAAAATTTCAGCAAATATAAACTTGCCAGGTCATTTCAACAAATATATATGGAAGCAATAGTATATCGTGGAATGCAAGAGATGTTGGGTGACTTAGAATTTGCGGTGATCTACACAATGGGCGTGCAGTTACTTTCATAGCTAAGAATGAACGAGAAAGAAATTATAATGGCATCATGCGAGAACTTGCAGAACAGGAACGCAAACCACGAATGAACTACGCAGTAGATGATAGTTATGTCATTGCTTAGGATGAACCAACACCAGATTAGAAATATAATGGCGTCTCTTGCGAACCTATAGAAGAGGACAAGCAAGCATTAGACAAGTGTGCCGACAATGAAATGAGCAATCAATCAAAGTGTTTCTTAGAATTTCAGCAAATATAAACTGGCCAGGTCATTTCAACAAATATATATATGGAAGCAGTCATTTATCCTGAAATGCAAGAGACGTTGGGTGACCCAGAATTTGCGGTGAGCTACATAATGGGCATGCAGTTACTGTCATATCTAGGAGCTGCATAGAAATTATAAAGGCATCATAAGAGAACTTGTAGAGCAAAATGCAAACTACGAATGAACTATATATACAGTAGAGTATAGCTATGTTGCTACTTAGGAGGAACCATTAGTTATGAAATATAATGGCATTGCTTGTGAACCTGTTGAACATGATAAGAAAGCATTACACAAGTGTGCCTACAAATGAATTGAGCAATCGAACAGAGTTTTCTTAGAATTTCAGCAAATATAAACTATCCAAGTCAATTCAACAAATATATATGGAAGCAGTAGTATATCATGGATGCACGAGACGTTGGGTGACTCTCAGAATTTGCAGCGAGCTACACAATGGTCATGCAGTTACTTTTGTAGCTAAGAATGAACGAGACAGAAATTATAATGGCATCATGCGAGAACTTGCAGAGCGGGAACACAAACCACGAATGAACTACACAATAGAGGATAGTTATGTCATTACTTAGGATGAACCAGCACCAGATTAGAAATATAATGATGTCTCTTGCGAACATGTAGAAGAGGACAAGCAAGCATTAGACAAGTGTGACTACAATGAAATGAGCAATCAATCAAAGTGTTTCTTAGAATTTCAGCAAATATAAACTAGCCAGGTCATTTAAACAAATATATATGGAAGCAGTCGTTTATCCTGGAATGCAAGAGACGTTGGGTGACCCAGAATTTTCGGTGAGCTACACAATGGGCATGTAGTTAGTGTCATAGCTACAAACCGCATAGAAATTATAAAGGCATCATAAGAGAACTTGTAGAGAAAGAATGCAAACTACGAATGAACTATATATACATTAGAGGATAGTTATGCCGCTTCTTAGGAGGAACCATTAGATATGAAATATAATGGCATTGCTTGTGAACCTGTAGCACAGGACAAGCAAGCGTTACACAAGTGTGCCTATAAATGAATTGAGCAATCGAACAGAGTGTTTCCTAGTGACATGGATATACCCCATGGGTACATGACATTGGTATACCTGGTCCAACCCAAGGAAGGCCCACGTGTCGTGGGAATGGTCACGGCAGATGCTGCAATCGGCAGCGAGTAGTAGAATGAGGGGCAAGGGCGGCCAGCCATCTGCGGTGCGAGATGAGGGCGGAGACACAGGGTTTTACCCAGGTTCGGCCCCCCCGGAGGGTAAAGACCTACTACTACTAGATTGTATTATGATGGTGGTACAATGGGGCGAGCTCGGCGGCTAGGCGGCGAGTCGCTTGGGTGTATGATGGAATGTGTCTCTACACGCCCTGTAGGGAGGTTTATATAGACTCACCTCCCCTAGGGTTTACATATCTCAACTGAATCAGTTAAGGCTTCGGTACTCATTTAACCTAATCGGACTGGGCCTATCTACTCGCCTGGGCCTTCAGCTTCCAGTCGCTTGGATCCACACCGGGCCTTGATCCAGTCACCATCTTGCAGGCCCACTCGCCAGTTCCTGGGCCAGTCGGAAACGTCCTGCTGGGTATACCCCGGTAGGCATATCCCCATCAGTAGTCCTCGAGGCCGTCGTAGATTGGGAGCAGGTGGTCGCTGGCAGTCGGAGTATACGGCTTTCAACGCGGACATCCAGTCGAATCGGTGGCGGGCTCCTGAATAAAGGAGGAAACTAGTCATTTTGGTCGCAGCTTTGGCGATTGGATCGGTGAAATATTTAGTCACTATTTGTAGTGATCGGGTCGGCGAGCCGAGAGGCTGAAGTTGGACCGTCAAAACGCAGTCAAACTAGCCGTTGGGGTAACCCAACAGTAACTTTTGGCGTAATCACCGCGTAGTAACGGCTCCCTGATTTGGCGGGCAACAACCGCTATAAAAAGGGAATGGTAGGCGATCGGAGAACCACCTCCTTGTTATTTCATCCGATTGCGCGCACCTTCGTTTGCCCCCGCATCGCGATCCAGCCGAACCAGAATATTCCGACCCCCACGAACCCTTCCGCCGATGGCTCCCTCCACCGAACCATGGGACAGGTCCAAGTGCACGAGGGCGCAACTGGCGTCCTTCGAGGAGGCCGGGATCCTACGCTCCGGCAGGTGGCGCATCCCTGTGGCCGGAGAGGTGACCCCGGACCCGCGTGAGGGAGAGTTCGTCTGCTTCACCAGCCACCTAGAACGGGGGCTGGGATTCCCCACATCTCTTTTCTTCCGGCGCTTCTGCGCCTTCTACGGGATCCAACTGTCGGACCTGGGCCCGCATAGCATCGAGCAGCTCGCCATTTTCGTTGCGTTCTGTGAGTGCTACCTGGGCTGCAGGCCCTACTTTCCCCTGTGGCAAGATCAATTCCACGGGCGGATCAGTCGCGAGGAAGCGGGCGGCCCAATGCTCGCCGCGTGTGGCCTGACGTTTCAGCTGAAATCGAAGGCTTCCTTCTTTTATCTGATGCTACCCGCCAAGGCGGCGAGTGAATGGAAGAAGTCTTGGTTCCATGTAACCGAGGCGACTCCGGACGGCGAGGTGGCGATCCCAAGATACTCCGCCGACCGGCCTGAACCATGCCGACTCCAAGTCGGCAAGCTTCCAACAGACCAACGGATGGTTGTGGATGAAATGCTTCAGACCATCCGCGGCCTGAAGAAGAGGGGTCTCCAGCCCATCAATTTGTACAACTGCTGGCTCGGGTGGCGACTTGTCCCCCTGGCCCGCCGCGACCACTACATGTACGAGTACGCAGGCCGGGAGGACTCGACGAAGTCCTGCCTCGTTGAGTGGCAGCTCGAGGATTACCTCCTGGCGCTGAAGAAGATCACCCAGGCGGCGTACCTCGACGCGAAGGCTGGGGTCGCCCCCTACACCGCGAAGCATCCAGACCCAACGGTAAGTCATCTTTATGTCATTCGCAGTCGCAGTTAAATGCAGTCGCGGTCATACTGATGTTGTTTATGCCTATTGTAGCTATTTCAAGTGGTGGAAGGGTGGCTTCCGCCCGCGGACGACGAGAATTCGAGTTCGTCCGTCCAGGAGGTGGGCGAATCGCCTCCATCAAGGGGAGGCGTCGAGAGTGACGGGAGCGGCGACGACGACGAATCCGAGGAAGAGGTCGCCTCGCTGGTCCGAAAACACGCGGACAGCGGCAGCGTGAGCTTGAAGCGATCAAAAGCCTCGAGCGTCATGACGATGACGACGACGAGCTCCCCGAGCACACCTCGCGTCGCGAGGCCACTCCATCGAAGAAGAAGAAGAATAAGGAGTAGGCGAAGGCCCCTCCAAAGAAGAAGACGAAGCCAGCGAAACAGGCATCTCCGCCTCATTCGCCAAGCAGCTCCGACGCCACCAGCCTGTCCAGGGGTGAAGCTCCACAGACGACGACGGCGCCAGATATCACCGCCGTCCTGAACGAGGTGCCTCTGGCCTCGATGCCTCCGCCATTCGCCCCAGTCTCTGGGTCGGGGGCCGCTCCGGTCGCGGTAGCTTCGCCACCCAAGGATGCTCCTGCCAAAAATGTTTCGAAAGCTCTAGTCGCGGCCTCGACAACAAAGAAACCGTCCGTGCCTTGGGCACGCGATGTCCTGGAGATGGGCCTCAGTCGTCGACTGGGCCCCGAAATGGAGAAGCCGGCCGGCATCCGCACGGGGCTACGGTTCATTCCAGTCGCCAAGTGAGTTTTGCTCACCTACCTTTGTCTCTCATTGTACTCGGATTATTTTGCTCACGCGATCAGTTTGTAGGACCGGAGCTAAGAAGATAGGCCACCCGTCTGTGGCCAAGGTGCCACCAGTCATCGCGGAGGAGGACCCCTCTCGGAAGAGGAAGGCTGACGAGGTCGCTGCCCCCACAGATGGTGCCAAGAAGGCCAAGAACGACGAGGTCGTCACGGTGTCTGACGACACGACGGTGGCCCCGACTGATCCTGCGGCGGTGACGGCCTCGTCAATCAAGGAGGGTGCTTCTTCGCGAGGGGAGACCGAGCCGGCCTCTTTTGGTGCCGGCGCGTCCATCGCGACCTTCCCGCGCTTCATGGCTAGAGCGGCAATGGCGAGTGGTACCACGCCATCGAGATGCGCACCTGGAGTCGCCGAGATGGAGGTAGAGCAGCGGCGCGGGCACACTCCGGACCTTCTTACCTCCAGGTATGTCCAGTCCCCGAGGATCAGGCCGCTGTATTGCAGCGGTCTGATTCTTTCAATGTCTTGCTTTTATTTTTCGCGTCCAGTCCCCGAGTGCGCGCTCGCTGAATTTCAGCGGGTGGGCACTTAGGATTTTCGATTGCCAGTCCCCGAGTGCGCACTCGCTGAATTTCAGCGGGTGGGCACTTAGGATTTTCAATGTTGCTGACTGTTTGGCTTGTGTTCAGGGTTTGCAGCACGAGTCAGCTGACCGGCTTGCTGCGAAGCGTCGTGCGGAGGAAGAACTTGCCGCCGTCCAAGAGGCGAACAAGGGACTCCAGGCGACTGCTATGAAGGCGGAGGAGGTCCGCCAGGGCCCTTGTCCTAGCGAGTGAGTTGGTGGCAGCTCAGACTGCTTTAAGCTCAGCTGAGGAGCGGATCGCCCACCTTGAGCGCGAGCTGAAGGAGGCGAGGGAGGAGGCAACTTCGGCGGATGGGCGAGCCAAGGCTGCCGTTACTGCCGCCGCTGAGGAGCGTAAGGTCTCCGACGCCCTTGTTGCTGGGCTTCAAGATGACTACACCTCTCTTCAGAGCCTCATCACGGATCTCTTCCGTCCCTTGATTGGTGAGTGTGCCTTCCTGTGCCTGTAACGTTTGCACTGTGTAATCTTTGATGTACTCACTGTCGCTTTCTGTCCGCAGGTCGGATCATTGACAGCGCGAAAGAGGCGAGTTCGTTCGACGCACGGCAATGTGTGGCCACGCTGGTCGACTCGGCCACATTGTCGGCGACATCCATACGGGCGTATCTCCAGGAAATGTCACCCACGGAGGTGATTCCCAGCGACCTCGTCGAGGTGTGGCGATACTTGGAGAAGGCGCCGTCGGTCGTCAAATTCATGATGCGATCGGCGTTCTGACGCGGAGCGGCGACGGCGCTTAGCCTTGGGCTCGCTCACTTCCTGGAGGACTTCGATCTGGACGATGTGACGAGTGGCTACCCGTCGTCGACTGGCTCGGTGGAGATCTCCAAGGTGCTGAAGCTGACGGACTGCGCCGCGGTATATTCCGAGCACGTCTGGGCGATGGGCGACCTCCTTCCTTACCAGGAGACGGTCGTCGCGCCCAACGACCCCGAGCCGCAGCATCGGGACTTCAAGATCGAGCAACCCTTCCGTGCAGCAATGGCGGGTGAGCTGATGATGTACCCATCAAACCCGTACACTACCTTCATTCGCAATCGCAAGGGTGGTGGCGAGTCGTCGTCGAAGCCTGCAGAGTAGAATATTGTGCCCTGGGGCGTTAGTGACAGTGCTGCCATTGGGCATACTTTGTATTTTTTAACGCTTGCGACATGCTATTAATGGAATATCGTGTTGTTTTGTGAATTGTCGTGTGTTTCTGATTGAGGTTTGAACGAGTCCCCGAGCGCGTCCGCCCTTTTTTATGGGGTTTACCTCGTTTGTTATGTGTTTTCTGTTTTGAATGTTTTGTTTATTGGGGTCGACTCGCCCGAACTCAGAGAGCCAGTCGCAAGGCAACTCCCATGAGTGCTCTGTACTTCACCGTTTTCCCTTGCGCGAACGAGGTCGGGTGGCCGAGTCCCCGAGCGTGGTACTTGGCTGTTCTAGGCGCAACTCGAGGGTGGGTGAGGACTTGGCGCGTTAGGGTGAGCGCATCACTCCTGCCTGACCCGTCAGGTCAGTCGCATGGCGAGTCCTGGGCATGCTCTCATACTTGGCGTTTTCCCTAGCCGCTCGTGTTGAACTGGTCGTCAGTCCCCGAGCATGGTACTTGGCTGTTCGAGTCGCTATGTCGAGGATGCGGAGGATCATGGTCACTGTGAAAAGCGAAGGCAGTTGTCTTGGCTCGTAGATCCAATCGAGCTAGGCGACTCCAATGGGGCTCCGGGTAGGCATTTTTCGTGGACGTTGCATGACCTGAGGTGACCCAGTTCCCTTGTAACGCACTACTTGGCCGTGTCGATCGCTGTACCAAAGGTTGACTTCTGCAGTTAACTTGACGCTATTATTACGAGTGCGAGTGTCACAAGACACAGAGAGTAGGCGCAATTTGCGGTAACCAATTCCTTTTTTTTCATAGCGACTGGAGGGTACATATGTGGGGTTCTAGGAGTAGAACTTCCGTAGGAGGTTTACATTCCACGGTCGCTTGACGTCGAGTTTGCCGTCCCCGCGGACGTCGATGAGGTAGTAGGCGTCGTTGTCGAGTACTCGCCCGATGGCGAATGGTCCCTCCCACGGAGGGGAAAGCTTGTGCATGCCCTTCTTGTCCTGGATGAGGCGCAGCACCAGGTCGCCTTCTTGGAAGGTGCGAGTTCTCACCCGCCGGCTGTGGTAGCGGCGGAGTCCTTGCTGGTAGATGGCGGTGCGTGATCGAGCGAGGTCACGTGCCTCGTCGAGTGGATCGACTCCATCCTGATGTGCGAGTTCGTTCGCAGCCTCCGTGTAGTGGACGACCCTTGTCGAGTCGTGCTCGAGGTCGGTGGGCATGACTGCCTCGGCGCCGTACACCATGAAGAAGGGGGTGAACCCTGTCGACCTGTTGACTGAGGTGCAGATGCCCCAGATGACGGAGGGTAGCTCCTCGACCCAGCACCTTGCGGTGCGCTCGAGTGGTACTTGGAGCCGCGGCTTCAGGCCGTGGAGGATGCTCTGGTTGTCCCGTTCCGCCTGGCCGTTGGATTCCGGGTGGGCGACTGATGCGAGGTCGAGCCGGATGTGGTGTTCCTCGCAGAACTCGGCCATGGCTCCTTTGGCGAAGTTGGTGCCGTTGTCCGTGATGATGCTGTTTGGGAACCCGTAGCGATATATGAGCTCGCGTAGGAATTTGGTGGCTGTCTTCCCGTCGCATTTCCGGACTGGCTTGGCCTCCACCCACTTGGTGAATTTGTCGACCGCGACCAGAAGGTGGGTGAAGCCGGAGGGGGCCTTTTTGAAGGGGCCTACCATGTCCATACCCCACACGGTGAATGGCCAGGTGATAGGGATTGTCTTGAGCGCTGAACTTGGCACGTGTGTCTGGTTGGCGTACTTCTGGCACCCGGCGCACCGCTGGACAATGTCGGCGGCATCGGTGTGTGCGGTGGGCCAGTAGAAGCCATGTCGCATAGCCTTGGCGACCAGAGAGCGGGCGCCGGCGTGGTGGCCGCGGTCGCCGGAGTGGATGTCGTGGAGGATCTTGCGTCCTTTGGCGGGTTGGACGCAGCGTTGGAACACGCCGGTTACGCTTCGCTTGTGGAGCTCGCCGTCGATGATGGTGAAGGATTTGCATCGGCGTGCAATCATCCGGGCGTCCGTCTCGTCTGCCGGCAAGGTGCCAGCCTCCAGGTAGGCGACGTAGGGTCTGGTCCAGTCGTCTGGCTCGGCGACGAGTGCGACCAGGGCTGCCTCTGGCTGCAGTGGGACTTCGATGTCGATCTCCCTTGGGGGAGAGACTGTTGGCTTGGTGATCGTGTCGAGGAAGACGCCGGCGGGTGGTGCGAGTCGAGCCGACCTGATGCGAGAGAGTGCGTTAGCCTCCTCGTTCTTCCGCCTATCGATCCACTCGACAGAGTACCCTATGAAATGTCCCCCCAGCTTGTCTACTGCTTGGAGGTATGCCGCCATGGTGGGAGAGACGGCGTCGCAGGTGCCAGCGACTTGCCCAGCGACGAGGTCGGAGTCTCCGTAGCAGCGTAGGCGGTTGACGTTCATCTCCTTGGCAGCTCGCATGCCGTGGAAGAGTGCCTCGTACTCGGCCATGTTCTTGGTGCAGGGGGTGAAGTCGAGGCAGAGGATGTAGAGGAGCTTGTCGCCCTTCGATGAAGTCAGCACGATCCCTGCTCCTGCACCGTCCGCGTTCTTGGAGCCGTCGAAGTGCAGGCTCCAGTAATGGAGGTATGGTAGCTTTTCTGGCTGCTGGGCCTCTTTCCAGTCGGCGATGAAGTCCGCTAGAGCCTGTGACTTGATCGCTTTTCGTGGCTCGTATTTGATGTTGTGGACGCCGATCTCGACGGCCCACTTGGCGACTCGCCCGGTCGCCTCGCGGTTGCGGATGATGTCCTGCAACGGTGTTGAGGAGACGACCGTGATTGGGTGCTCCTGGAAGTAGTGCGGCAGGCGCCGCTGTGCTCTAAAGACCGCGTATACCAGTTTCTGGTACTACGGGTATCACTGGCGCGACTCGGTGAGGACCTTGCTGATGTAGTACAC
The DNA here is from genome assembly GCA_910589765.1 of Avena atlantica. NCBI lineage: Eukaryota > Viridiplantae > Streptophyta > Magnoliopsida > Poales > Poaceae > Avena > Avena atlantica. The sequence continues at coordinate 483,826,019 of OU342739.1, read as the reverse complement.
CGGTCGCTGTACTGGGCGCTCTTTTCCTTCCTCCGGCCGTTCGACGACCATGACGGCGCTGAGGACGCGCTCGGAAGCCGCGACGTAGACCAGCATGGGTTCTTTGTCGGCTTGGGCGGCGAGTAGCGGTGCGGCGAGTAGCACCTTCTTGAGGTCGCGGAGCGCGTCGTCCGCCTCCTTGTCTGTAACACCCTCAGAATCGGCCCTATGCAGGTTTTAGCGAAACCCGCCAAACCCGCATAGAAACGATTCAAAGGTGCCCACCAGGCACTTGCGTGCGGGTGGAAAATGAAGTAATAACATTACACAACAGTCCTCGATGGGACCCACAGAACAGATATATATACAACGGCGACTCAAAGAGTCAAGAATACAGATATACAGAACAAAGATCCAAATCACCTTGAAAACGATAGAGCGTCCAGCTACGGACAAGATGCAAATGGGGCTAAGAGCCCTAAAGAATAACCAATGGCGTCCATAACCCTGCCCAAGCCAAGCCGGAAGGGTAACCCTGCTAACGACGTCGATCTCAAAACCTGCTTAAACAAAAGGGGTGCCGACGAAGGGCAAAGGAAAAAGAGAGAGCGGTCAGTACTGAGGCCAGTACACGGCGAGGCTAGAATTCGGCGGTCCTCGCCTACATAGGTATGGTGGACTGAAGCGGCAGCGCAGCATGCAACGTATAGAGACTCGATATAACTGACGGCTATCAGAGAGGGGTAATAAAGACCTATTCGGATCCAACCTGATACTACCACCAAACATACCCATCCTGGTATTTCCCCCTCGAGACCAAACGAGGAAGTCAACCGAGGAACTCACACAGTTGGCAGTTTTATTTATACAGTTATCGTTGCAGCATTTACTAGTCAGGTATAGATAGTCATCCTGATATAATAAGCAGTGGGCAATTTTAGTTAACCATTCTGTTGTAGTTGCACTCTTACTAGTCAGATACAATTAGCATGAGATATCCCAAAACCCAGCAATTGTTGGTACTTCTATTTAGCCATTCCGTTATAGTTGCAATACTTACTAGTCAGGTACAATGGTAGCAAGCGACAACCCAAACAAGCAATTGTTGGCAATTTTATTTAGCCATTCCATTATAGTGAAGCTGATTACTAGTCATTATAAAGTCAAATTTATAGCACTACTTTAGTTATAGTTGTCTATGATCGAGATACTGTGCTCCAAGTCGTCCATAACCGCGGACACGGCTTTCAGAAAGTTTTACCCTGCAGGGGTGCACAAATAGCAACACACACTCGATCAACCTCGGAAAAACCAAATCAAAACCCAACGAGGCATTCACGACAAAGCAATCACAGGATTCAGAAATATTTCAGGGGGCCACCCCATTAAGCTACCCGCAACGAAGTTAGCTGACTTCGAGACGGACTCAAGGTTTGCGTCAATGGCTGTAAACGACTGGGAACCCGAAAATGTGACTGGGCTTGTCGATACCGCGAAAACACTCCGCTTCCCTAAACAGTACAGGTGCAGTACCTCGCACAATTTAAATAAAAAAGTAAAAGCATGGCATAAGTATAGGATAGTAAATAAAACCTCAAACTAGTTTGTGGCCCCAAGAAATAAGAATGAATCAAGCTCTGGCTCAGGGGGGTCCCATAATCCTCCCGGATGTGGATAGCGCGAATATTCAAGGAACAGGTATCAAGTACTCGGGGTCCTACGGGACACAAGTGGACGATTAACAACCAAATAACATCTATTGCCCACCTGTGCCTCTGCATTTACCTACTTCAATTTTAGTTGTTAAACATTAATTGAATTAAACGATAATTAAAGCCATGATCATCTCCAACATTAAACATGCGGCAATAATCCAACAACTGTGGTACTTGACGACACGCAACAGCACTTGAGCAAGCGACTACGACGCGCAGGTCCAACTATCTACCAAACAACAGGTAATAGGAGGTGTCCAAGGCAATATAAGGCTGCAAGGGATATCACGGGTACGAAAACTAGAGCATCGCAACACAGATAGCAATAGATCAATAGGAGGGAATAAATACTATAAAAATAAGATAGGTAGAAAGGGGGAGATGCTCGCCTGAAAACATTGCCGAAGGTTCATCCGAAGATCGGGGCGAAGCTCACATCGACTCAACGGCCTTATCCGCGAAGAAGCAAAACACTAGAATAAACACCGGATGCACTATTTAATACTACGGCAAAAGATCGGGCATGATGCATGTAGGATGTATGACATGGCAAAGGTGCGATGCAATTAGGCAATATTAAGCGGAGCCGGGGTTCCGACAATTAAATAGGTGGTTCATGTTGTTTAGCTACCCTGCAATTTAAATGTTGTCTTAACAAGGCAAAACATAGTATCGGTTCGCTACACAAATTTAAATGAGGCCAATATAAGACTAGATTTGCCCGCATATGAGCCCCATATTTAATTATAAGGTGAATCGGCATAATGCCCCCAAACCCACAACATGTATGCAAATATGACAATTTTATATGCAACAGTTTTATATTACTTTTATAAAAATAGGGCTCGAGAAAGGGGTCACACATTAGGGAGTTGGCGAACTTGGGGTTCCGAGGGTTCGACGGGTTTGGTCTTGCCAGGATCGATCTTCGGGGTCTGGGAATGGATCTTGCGGTTTCCAAGTGGGCGTTCTTGGCGTTCCATTGCGGAGTTCTTGTCGTTCGTCTTTCGTCGAGGATAAATACTGGGGCGAAAGTATCCAATGCTATAACCAACTAGAACAATTGGTCGATCTTGTCGAGGCCCTGCACAGCCCATCTTTCCAAATTCCCATGGGATGGTACAGTACAACCTAGATCTTTATGCAGCTCTTTAAATATGTTATGTAAGCTGGATGGTATTTTGATCCCCTCTGGTACTGAAAATGACAATCCCATGGCCTGACCAGGACCATGGTATGGATCCTGGCCGATGATGACTGCTTTGACGTTGTGGAACGGGGTGGTGTGGAGCGCGTGGAAGACGAGGTGGGTCGGCGGGTAGACAGGCACCTTGCCGTGCAGCCGCTCATCGGCGACGAAGCGGCAGAGATCGAGCGCGTAGGGCTTGCGTAGCTCCCTGGACAGCGCCTCCAGCCAAGTCTCCTCCACGAGCAGCTCCTCCAGCTTCGCGGCGCCACCAGAAGCTTTGGACTCGGCGAGGCGGAGGTTGCGGCGCGCGCGGGCGAGGGCGAGGTTGGTGTCGGCCCGGCGGCGCTGCTCCGGCGAGAGGGAGGAGGAGGAAGAGGAGAGGGAGGCGGCGGGGACGGTGGTCTCCGTTGAGATGGAGCGGAGGCGCTTGGCGGCGGGGACGAAGAAGTCGGTGATGGTCTTGGGGGCGGAGGGAGGCGACGGCGCCATGAGGACCGGCAACTTCTGGGGGGCGCCGCCGGCGGGGGACGAGATGTGTGACTTGATTTGGTGGGGAGAGGCCAGTTGCTAGGGATGGGCGCGCGTCCCGAGGAAGGATGAGGGAGAAGAAGGGGAGAAATGGGCGAGTGGGCAGGAGATGGGGCCAGGGTGAGTGGGGTCAGGCGGTTGGTGTGCGTGCGTGTGTGGGGTTGGGGTGGGGTTGGTGACTGTGTGGGTGTGAGGGAGGGGATTTCTGGTGAGGTGGCAGTGTTTGGTTGGATGGGGGATTGGGGCAGGGTGACGTGTCGTGCCGTGGTTGGCCGGGGTGATGTGGAGGGGGCTGAGTAGACTAGGATTGGGTAGAAAAAGGGTTTAGGTGGACCGGTTTGAACTGGGGGTGGCCGACTGGGTCGGATCGGCCCGGTTTGGCTGCCCCCTAAAAATAATATAAAATTTTATGTATTGTTTAAAAGACTTGTGCAATTTATTTTTAGACAAATAAAATATCCGGAAGGGCCCGAGGATTATTTTGAAATAGAGAGGGATCTTTATAGAAAGCAAAAATAGGTTTTTCCGAAAATAGTTTCGGCCAATGAGATGCATGATGATGTCATGATGATGCACAAAACAAAAATACCAAGCGATTTTCTAGTAGTGGTTTTGCGGGATGCCACATTGTCCCACTGGAAGGTGGGGTTCTTGCGCATCAGGCGGTATAGGGGCATCACCTTTTCGCCCAGGCGGGGGATGAAGCGACTGAGAGCCGCTACTCGCCCGGCCAGCTTCTGGACGTCGCGCAGGCACTCGGGTTTGCCAAGTCGAGTGATCGTGTCAATCTTGGTGGGGTTCACCTTGATCCCGCGCTTGGAGACGAAGTACCCCAGTAGTTGTCCTGCTGGTACACCGAAGGTGCATTTGCCTGGGTTAAGCTTTATCTTGTATTTCCGCAGGTTGGCGAATGTTTCCGCCAGGTCGGCGAGTAGATCACCCTGGCGAGCGGACTTTACGACCATGTCGTCGATGTAGACGTGGATGTTGCGGCCAATTCGGCTCGCGAGTCACTCCTGCATGCACCGCTGGTAGGTCGCCCCGGTGTTCTTGAGGCCGAAGGTCATGGCGGTGTAGCAGAAGGCTCCGAATGGCGTAATGAACGCCGTCTTCTCCTCGTCCTCAATAGCCATTTTGATTTGGTTGTACCCAGAGTAGGCGTCAAGGAAACACAGCGACTCCGAGCCCGCGGTGGAGTCGATTATTTGGTCGATCCGCGGGAGGACAAACTGCTCCTTCGGGCAGGCGCTGTTCAAGTTTGTGTAGTCGATACACATCCTCCAGGTACCGTTCTTCTTCTCGACCAAGACTGGGTTTTCCAGCCACTTGGAGTATTTAATTGGCCTGATGAAGCCTGCAGCGAGTAGACGCTGCACCTCCTCGGCGATAGCTCGGCGACGCTCTTCATTGAAGGGCCACAGCGACTACTTGACGGGTCGCACTTTGGGGTCGGCGTTTAGTTTGTGCTCAGCGAGCTCCCTAGGGACACCAGGCATGTCAGAGGGCTTCCATGCAAAGATGTCCCTGTTCTCACGGAGGAACTCGATGAGCGCGCCTTCCTAGGTTGGGCTCATGCTCGTCCCGATCGTCACCGTCTGGCTGGAGTCGCCTGGGACCAGCTCGACGGTGCGGGTGTGCGTCGTTGCCTCGAAGGCTGAGGTGTTTGCGCCCTCTGAGTTGGGCTTCTTGAGTATGGTGGGGTCGTCATTGTTGACCCCGCTCGCGTACTTGGCCAGCTCGTCGGCGTGGTTGGTGTCTGCCGCGATGACGGCGTCGGCGAGTTCGGCTCCTTTGGCCTCGCACTCGGCGGCCATGTCAGGGTCGCCGTTGATGGTGATGACGCCGCACGGCCTGGGGAGCTTGATTGCGTTGTACGCGTAGTGGGGCGCTGCCATGAATTTGGCGAACTCCTGGTGCCCCAAGACGCAGTGGTAGGGGCTGTCGAAGGGTACCAGCTCAAAGATGATTCGTTTGGTGCGGAAGTTTGCTGGTGTGCCGAAGGTGACGGGCAGCGTGACCTTGCCGATCGGGTACGCCTTCCGACCGGGGACGATGCCGTGGAACATGGTGTAGGTCGTCTCGACCATCGACTGCGGGAGCCGCAGTCGCCTGAAGGTGTCCAGGTACAGGATGTTGATGGAGCTGCCGCCATCCATCAATGTCTTGGGGAGCCAGTAGTCGCCCACCTTAGGCTTGACCACAGGGCGACTCGGCCTGGGTACTCGATGCGTGGCGAGTGGTCCTGGCGGCTCCAGGTGATGGGCTGCTCCGACCAGTTGAGGAACTGGGGAACGTCCACCTGGGCCACCGCATTGACGGCGACGGCGCGGGCGATGACCTTCTTCTCGCGCTTCGTGTTGAAGCCTGTGAAGGTATGGAGCGAGCCGGCCACATTGCCGAATTTTCCGCTGTTTGGCGGGTTGTTGTCGGGGTCCTCCCGCGCTCGTCATGCCTTCTCGATCTCCCTGAGAGTGTGGCAGTCGGCGGTCGTCTGTGTAGCGGGCTTCCCTTCCTTGCTGTGAAACGCACAAGGTTGGTTAAGGAGGGCCGCGGGGTCGAACCTTGGTTTCGCCTTGTAGTTGCCGCCATCGCGACGTTGCCCTCCGTCGCTGCGGAAGCTCTTGGGCTCGCGCTGCGCGTGCCCGGCGTTGGCGACGAAGTCGACTCGCCCGTCATTGCGGCAATTGCCAGTTAGGCGAGTGTTGCTGTAGCGTAGGTCGGACCGTCGTCCGTTGTGGTTGCCGCTCGTGCGGCATTGGCCTCCCGACTCGTCGTCGGTTTCCTGGTTTGGATCTTCCTCCGCGTACCGTTTGGCGATCTCGAGGAGGTCCGGTATGTTGTCGAGCGTGCGAGAATGTCGCTTGAGCTTGGCGACCAAGGGCTTGTAGTGGCACGAAGTCTTGAAGCAATGGATCGCGGTGTCCGGGTGGATGCCGACCGCGTTGTACCATAGTTCTTGCCACCGCTGGACCCAGTTGCGGGTCGACTCGCGGGGTCCCTGGATGCATCGCTCCAGGTCCTCGATGGTGGTGGCGCGGGTGTAGGAGCACTCGAAGTGCCTGACAAAGGCGTCGCACATCTCCTCCCAGGAGTCGATGCTATCCTGGGGGAGGGTGTTGATCCACTGCCTGCACGTCCCCTCCATCATCAAGGGGAGGTAATGGGCGGCTAGGAGGTCGGTGTGGCCCGCAATCCCCATCGCCATGAGGTATGTATCCAGCCACATGGAGGGGTCGTATGAAGGGTCGTACTTCTCTATTTCCTTCGGCGCCTTGAAGTTCGCCGGGTATTTTTCGCCTCGGATCATCGGTCCGAAGCACCTGGGCCCGAGTCGGCTTAGCGACCCCATCGGCTCGCCGTCACGGCGATTGGTTAGGGTGTGTCGCAGGTCGTCGGGCTGGCGTGCGCGCCAGCTTTGGTTGTTGATGATGTGGGCGCGGGTGTCGATGGGCTGACCGTTGGCGGCGACGAAGTTGGTCGCTGGCCTGGGGTCGTTGGTGGAGAGTGCTGTGTTCGCGGGTCGATGTTGGAGCTGCAGTGTCTCTGGTGGCGGGCAGTTGAGGGTGTTTGCCGCCAACGGGCGGCCGCTTGAGGCCGCTCTACTGCCCGAAGAACGCGAGTACACCCGGCCCTGCGAGTCAGCGCCTGCGTTTTGCTGCTCGACCGCCTTTGCGAGTAGGGCCCTCACGTACTGGATCTGTAAGGCGCCGTCGCCGGTGGCCGTGATGTTGTCGGCTGCTGCTCGACCCACCACGAGGTTGTCCATCGGGGTGGAGAACAGTGGTAGGCCATTCGCGTCTCGCTCCCGTGAGGAGACCACTATCCGCGGTTGGTCTCTGGGAGGTGTGCGGTTGGGTGGAGGTGGGGCGCCGTTCGCCGTCAACCCTGGTGGGGGCCGGGCGCTTCCTCCTGGAGGCGCGTTCTCGTAGATCGCGCGCTCGTCCACGCGGGCCGGGTCGTTCTCGTCGTCGAAGTTCAGGGCGCGCCCCTGAACTGTGGGGTTCAGGCGCGACCTGATTCGCTGCTGGTGGTAGCGCGACAGCTCCTGCGCCGTCACCTGCTCGAGGCGAAATTTTTCGCGCTCGGCCTGCTCCTTGTGGACTGCCCCCGCCATCTTTAGGCGAAGTTCTTCGACCTCCGTTGTCGTGGCATTAGGAGGGATCAGGGTGGAGAAGGGATCCTCCGGCGGATCGGTGCCAGCCGCCATGTAAGTCGCGGCGTGGCGACTTGTCCCATCGCGGAGATCGGCGGAATTCTCCGATCCGGAGTCGATGTCAAAGATCCCAAGGATGGAGGGATCCTCGAAGTCTCCCATGTTGGAGACCTGGGTGATGGAGCCCGCGGGTGAAGCCGCGGTGATGGATCCGGCGAGTGACGTCGGGGTCGCCGAGTCGGCGTCGTCATTGAGGGCCGCGTCTTCCGCGGCCGCGGAGTTTTCGGCCACGTTGTTGTGGGCCAAGTTGTACTCGGAGGCGAGGCGATGGATCGTGCGGACCTGGCTCTCGGAGAGCCGATCGCGTGGCAGCGACTCGCGGATGCGAGTCGAATCCTCCGAGACGATGACGTCGGTGAGACCGACGAAGAGGCTGATCGTGCCGACCGGCAAGATCATGCTATGCGTGATGGGTCGCGCCGCCGGGACGTAGCTGCTCGGCAAGATCTAGAGCATCTCGCCGAACGCTATCATGCGGCCGGTGGCGACCGTCTCGTTGATGGGCAGATTGGATCTCGCCGCAGAACACCGGCCAGGCCCCACGGTGGGCGCCACTGTCGTGGGAATGGTCACGGCGGATGCTGCAATCGGCAGCGAGTAGTAGAACGAGGGGCAAGGGCGGCCAGCCATCTGCGGTGCGAGATGAGGGCGGAGACACAGGGTTTTACCCAGGTTCGCCCCCCGGAGGGTAAAGACCTACTCCTTCTAGATTGTATTATGATGGTGGTACAATGGGGCGCGCTTGGAGGCTAGGCGGCGAGTCGCTTGGGTGTATGATGGAATGTGTCTCTACACGCCCTGTAGGGAGGTTTATATAGAATCACCTCCCCTAGGTTTTACATATCTCAACCGAATCAGTTAAGGCTTCGGTACTCGTTTAACCTAATCCGACTGGGCCTATCTACTCTCCTGGGCCTTCAGCTTCCATTCGCTTGGATCCACACCGGGCCTTGATCCAGTCGCCGTCTTGCAGGCCCACTCGCCAGTTCCTGGGCCAGTCGGAAACGTCCTGCTGGGTATACCCCGGTAGGCATATCCCCATCACCACGTGAGGACATGCGGCCCATGAAGACTTCGGGTGGCCCAATCCCGTGGCGGTTTCGACTCCTTGGAGAACAAGTCTAGATTAGATAGAATGTCAAAGGGTATCAACCCTAATTTGTAACCGACTCGACCTAAGCCCAGGACCTGCCTATCTATATTAAGGCCAGGAGGGTACAGTGAGAAGGATCTCTCTGAACGCCGCATACACACCTCCACGCCAGATTGCATCTGCGCACCCCTGTAACTTTTGGTTCCGTCGTAATCAAGAACAGACAAGCAGGAGTAGGGTTTTCCCTCCGCGGGCTTGAACCTGGGTAAATATCATGTCCCTGTGTTGTTTGTCTTTTAATCATTCCGCAACTTCCAGCATCCCCATCTTCTCCAAAACCCATGTCCATAACAATGGGCATTGACCAAATCGTACCTCGTCAATTGGCACCGTCTGTGGGAAACGGGGACGCTGATCGTGCGGTCGTGACGGTTTCATCCGGAGCAATCTACGATTCATCGGCAACAGAGAGTCACCTCCTCTTCGGCGCCTTCGACTTCACAGCCCACTCGCCGGCCACCCTGAAGGATTTTGAGTCCATCGGCGACAGGCTCGAGATGCTGTTCAGGAGCTTCTGCTTCCAGGTGGGGCAGACCGACACCCTCCGCCTCCCAGAGCAGGTGCCACCACCATCCAGACAGATGACTTGGATGACAGCAGCAGCTGCAACTCCGATCTGTGCGCCCCCCCTTTGGATGAAGGAACCTACGGTTCCGAATCCGAAAGCTGCGGCAGCAGCGACCCACTCCGCGGATGCTACCTATGCGTTGTCGTTATCAACAACATAATGGACCCACTACTGGGTTCGAGTGTGCAGCAAACACCCAATCCTCCTCCCAACCCGCAAACTGGGAACGGAGGAAACGGGGGAGATCCGCCTAACAGGGCCAAATGAAAGCGACGCTCACGCCTACAACCAGATCAACCTCAACGAGGAAGGTTGGCGCCAAGCACGCGAGGCCGTGGCAGGCAACATAATCCTACCTGTGAATGCCTCCCGAGATCTAATGATGGCCTACCACCTCCTACTCATCGATGAGCACAACCGGTAGGTGAGGTTGATGGAGGAGCTTGACGAGCGTAAGAAGGCACCTACAGAATCTAGCGCGCGGCGAGCTGCGCTCTCCACCACTGACGGTTCCACTTCGCATGGCAACAACACCAACAAGTACCGCTCCCGCACGGAGCGCATGGACCCCTCCGTGCGACGTGAGGTCACCAGGGCCCTCAACACGTCCTTCATGACGATGGACTCGCACGACACTGTCATGCCGAAAACGCCGCAGGCTGCGATCATGGCGGTCACTACCTATCTCGCATCCCATCCACCTCCAGTAGGTGACCCAAAGAGCGCCATGCACAAGTCCCCGCTAGCAGGCCTCGGACTCGTCGGAGTTGTGCTCCACGATGATGCTCCTACGGAGTCGAAGAAAAAAGTTGCGGTCAAGTTCACCCGGAGTCCTACACCCTCATTCGACGAAGACAAGCACGACCTGCCCCGGCGCCGCAAGATCCCATGACACCGGAGCAGCAACTACGACGCTCACAACGAGCTCACACAACGCAAGATCGACAAAGCATGTGCTAAATGCGCGTGCTCAACTGAGTCCAAAGAAGAGGAAGACAAAGAGCTGTGTGGAGCCAGATGCTTCAGCAGGTCCGTTTGGCGAACACGGATGCCGAAAAATTTCAAGCTCCCTTCGGACAATCCGAAGTTCGACGGCATGAAGGAGCCAAAGGCTTGGCTCGATGATCACATGTCGTCGGTCAAACTCCACTGCGGAAACAAGAGCACCGCCTTACAATGCCTTTAGTTGCAGCTGACAGGCGCAACCAAGGTCTGTCTCAGCAGCCAATCTTCTGGCTCCATTTGAAGCTGGGAAGAGCTAGCATACAGCTTCATCTGCAATTTCAAAGGCACTAGCAAGAGGCCGGCCTCAATCGAAGAGATGCGGGCCTGCACCCAACGAGCAAGCGAGTCCATCCGCTCGTACATACTCCGCTGGTCCCACATCAAGAACTCCACCGCGCACCTCTCCGAGGAAAGAGCAATCGATGCCTTCAAGGACGGTGCCAGGCACCCGGATTTCAAGGAGGAACTTGGGCGCGTCAAGCCCAAGACACTCGACCGCCTCATGGACATCGCGAACCGATGTGCAGATGGCGAGGATTCCGTCAGCCGAGCACATTCGGACGACGAAGACGACTACGGTCATAGGCCCAAACGCCGTAGCAAGAGAAGATTGCGCGTCTATGACTATCGTGACAGAGTCGACATGGTTGCAGCTGGATACGTCGATCAACGCGATGATGGCAACCGCAATAGCGGATACCGCGGCAGCAACTACCGCGACAGCGGGCGACCCACGCAAACGTGGCAACGTCGCAACCATGATGATGAGCCTTCAGCATACGACAAGTTGTCTGGTCCTTGCACCATCCACTTCTACATCGACAAGCAAGATGGTAAGAAGAAGGCCAGCCATATGCTCAAGGACTGCTGAGAGTTCTAGAAGCTCAGTGAGGGCTTCGCCCAAATGTTGTGCCAGACCATGAAACCTGGATTCGGGCCCGCACCTGCACCAGGTGAGATCTCTCACGGAGATCCTCCACCACCACCCGTCGGACCATCACAGCCACCAGTCGCACCAGCGCCAAATAACGGTGCAGGTGGATACCCACCAGCAAAAGGGTACCTAATGATCCAGAAGGGACGCCCAACCAACAGGGTGCAGAAGAAGATCACCTGCCAAGTCAGCCTGACCGTGACCTCACCACCAGCCATACCTGAGTACCTCAGCGGCTCGGAGTCCTGCATGTTCGATCACTCAGATCACCCACACCAGATCCCTCTCCCAGGTCATGCTGCCCTGGTGCTCGAGGCCTAGATTGGGGGATTCTATATGAGACGTGTCTTCATGAACGGTGGCAGCGGCATCAACCTGATATTTGCTAGCACACTCGCAGCGATGCGGATCCCGCTTGCAGCCTAGAGTAGTCAGACACGACTTTCCACGGCATAGTCCTAGGGAAGGGCATATACCCCCTAGGCAAGATATGGCTCGACGTGATCTTCGGCCAGCCTGAAAACTTCAGGCGAGAGCGGCTAGAGTTCGAAGTGGTGGACTGACCATCATAGTATCACACCATCCTCGGGCGCGTGGCATTCGCAAGATTATTGGCAGTACCGCACTATAGGGGATACTAATTTGTGGCCTGAAAGTTTGCAGGCGAAGGAAACACGGGGCCCAAGTAGTGTGTAATCACCATGATTTGAAAAGTTCGAGGGGTAATTACCGAGAGGGGCATTTTGAGTGAATGGTGTCCAAACCAAATATTTTCAAATCTTAGACGTTATGTCAGGATATTCTGTTACATTAGTACCTGTCGTGCCCTTGTTGTGCCCCTTCTAAGTCACCCTCCACGTGCCACACGGGCAAATCCATTTCTGTACTTTCCTAACCCCCGACATTGAATCCGGGAGTGCTGGTGGCGGTCCTTTTTCTCCCTCCCCTACACTGAATCCGGTTCGGTGGTGGCGACGGTAGTTTTTCTGTACTTTCCCCGCCCCCTCCCCCTCTCACCCACACACACACACACACACACACTGAATTCGGAGACGGCATGTCAAGCGAGGGCAAGGTGGTAGCTACTTCGGAAACTGATTCGGCTTCGTCAAAGCCACCGTTTGGGGCACAACGCTAGACAAGCGAAGCAGCGGTAGGGTCTATAGCCTAGGTCAGTGAGGAGGTCAGCCAGAAGTCTGCTAACAGGGTACCTACGAGCAGTGGGTTGAAGAGAAAAGCTAGAACGACAGCGGAGTGTTTGGCTATAGTGCGGGGTCGTGCAACACAGATCTCGAAGAAAACCACCCGCGAGAAGAGCGAGAGTTGAATTTTTATTATAAGTGCCTTCTCTTGCAAATAGATTAGTTACTGCAGTAGTGTCAAATAAACTGAAAGGTACCCTTTTAATCAAATTAGGAACAACTTCAATGCAGCGGTCCTATATCACGGTTCATGTCCGCCAGTACACTGCAAAACTAGATTTTGGTTGCGAGAGGGTTGTGTTCGGGCAGGATGTGCGTCTGCTTGTCAACTACAAAGAGGTTGTGTCTGTTTCCCAGCTGATAGATATGCTTCATTCTAGAATTCCTTGGGGATCTAGACAGAGGGAAAAATTGGTGTGGCGTAACATGAGTGATACCTATGTGCAAATTGAGCACTCCCATGAGCTTCAGATGCTCTGGGAGTGTTGTGCAGTTGATCGTCAGGTGAAAGTTGAAGCGATGATTGATGATATGTAAGCAAATACTGGAGATATTGCTTCCAGAGCTTCTGTTGCTCGAGTTTACGGACCACCAGATGTTGATCAAGCTAAGTTCAATATACACTTGGAGGTGGATTCATACACAGCAAAACTTGATGGCAGAGTTAGTAAGAAAATTTCTTCATGTACTCTAGAGATAGCCGTCGATTCCAAAAAACATAACTCTTGTTGAACTAAGAGAGATGATTGGTAAGGAAATCATTATTGGCCCTAAGCAGATGGCACGTCTCCGGTGGTGGCATCATAAGTAGCAGGAATTCATAGAGGTTTTGGATACCGATGATCTGATGCAGATTATGCAACGAAAGAAGCAAACTAGGAGGGTGTTCTTCCTAGCGGCCATTTCTGATGTTGTTAGACAGGTTGTAATGGATGTAGAGGCCCCTGTCGTGGCTGAACAGAACGAGGCGATAGACGTTGATCAGATCTGATGAGAGCTGCTACCCAGGGCTTGTCAGATAGACCGCAGGGCTCCCCTGCATGTATTTGTAACAAATATTGTTGTTGCTTTGAAACTGTGTTGATGTGGTCGTGTTTGTTCAGATATTGCAATCCGATGTTCTGTGAGCTGTTGAGATTTTCGGACATATCACTCGATGAAAGCATCATTGTTGTAATAAGACACAAGTACATTGTAGTTGACATGATTGTGTTTGCTGAGATGATGTGATAAATTTGTTCTGAGATTATGATTGTTGAGAGATTGTAATATAATGTGTTGTGAGATGTTGGGATTTTGAGAGATATCATTCATTGAAACCATCACTGAACTAGGTGATATATAAGTACCTTGTAGTTGACATGATTATGATGTAATATAATGCTCTGTGGGATCAATAAAAAAACTTACTAAGTAGGAGACAGTGATCTATTGGACGCACAGGTCTAGGATTTAGGAATAAGGGTTAAGGGGTTAGTACAATAAAAAGTTCATTAGACCCTAAACCATAAACCATAATCCTATATTGTTCGGTACATAAGATTATGTATGTTGCTATAAGTCAAACAAATTGGGAAGGAGGAAGTACATGATTAATATTACAAATTAAAATGAAGGACGATAAAAACTATCAGATATGAGATAGTAATCCAGCCACGGGACATTGTATCAATTAAACCATTGTAGCATGCCAATTTAGTCAATATTGCAACGTTGACGCACTTCACTTTCCCCACTCTTTCTCTCTCCACTCACTACCCTCCACTCTCTCTCTCTCTCCTCACCGTCGTCGATGCATCGTTGTGGCTGCATTCTCCATGCCGCCCTGGAATGACGAGGACGACCAGTTGAGCAGCGACAGCTTTCTCTCCGACATCGAGTCTTCCATCCCCTATGTGAGTTCCTCTGTTTTCTCGGCAATGGTTAGGCATTGGTAATTACCTCGACCCAAGACTTGAAATGTGCATGCAATTGTGTTTATTTCTAGCTTTTCATTCCCTTATAGGTACCACTCACGATCTACGACCCCGATTGGGAGGGCCTAGATATCGATTGGGAAGTACCATGTGACCATGGGCTAAAACTGTGGAAATATGTTGCATTTGAAGGCAATAACACTGGAAGAAGGTTTTTGGGCTGTAGAAATCATGTCTGCTTTCGTTATGTACAATGGCGACATGAAGAAAATTATGAAGTGTTATGTTGATAATTAGGTCCCGTGATTTTTTTAGGTTGGCCCGGTGTGTATAGCAGTAGAGTGGGTGGATCTTGAGTGTCCAGATGCACTTAAGAAATGTTTGGCCCAGTTGTGGGAGGTGTATGAGCTCGAAAGGTCAGAGAGATTTAAAGGTGCCCATGATGCAGCTGCAGAAAATTACAAGCTCTTGGTAGGAAATAAGGAGATGGAACAGGAAATCAAGCATTTGCGATAAGAACTAAATGACACAATCCATGGAAGCTTGGTGGTGGGAACTGCACAGAAGATTCGGAAGGCGGAAAGGAGAGGGATCAGCTCATGGAAGAGAATAAGAAGCTAGAGTGCTGCATTGCAGAGCTGTTGAAGGATCTGAAGATGGAGCGTGAGGTGAACAAGGACAAGCTACAGACGATCAAGGAAATTTTAGATGAATAATTTGTGCTGTGGCAATATCTAAAACTAGTTAATTGTAAGACTTGAAGTTTTGATATCTTGACTAATCCAAACTCAATCCTTGAGAAAAATAACCTTTCAAAAGAAAGCATAGCTTGCATAGAGAGAGGTTCACGTTTACAAAATCACTACTACACATGGATAAAACACGATTTGGTCCGTCAGAACACATAGTTTGCAAACTAACTTCAGAGGAACTTATAGTTTGCACCGAGCCTGGTGCAGAGATGGTCGTGTTCCTTTCTGAGAAGCTCCAGTTCAAGGGTTCGTTCGATCAGGTCTGCTTTGGTTTTTACCTACTCCCTCGGTACTTGGACGTGCGCCTCCTGCTGGTTCAAGCGCTCCGTCTGGGAAGCGACAAGCTTATCAGTAAGCTTAAGATTATCCACCATGAGATCCTTGATGATATCTTCCTTCGCACACGCCGAGGCGATACTTTTATCGTGAAGTTCCTTCCAGACGGCGATGTCCACCTTCAGACTGTGGCACCTGTCATAAAGGATGGTGACTTCTTCTCTCAAGCGGTCATGGGACACTTTCTGAAAATTCTGCTTCTCCAATTGGATAGCCATCTTGTCCTTTAGCCAGGTCGGCAGTTCTGGGTTGAGATTTTGCCTCTTCTGCTGCAACAAAAATATGTGGTTAGTTTCCACAATTTAAACAATTAACTAGTGTCAAAGTCATAATTTGAAAGATAGAGCAATCAATGATTGTACAAATTTAACATAATCAACTAGTGTCACAGTCCTAATTCTAGAGATAATGTCAGACCAATATAGGATTTTTTCCAATTCAACTAGATAAACTAGTGGCATACTTCTAATTTATATGACTGAGCAATATACCTTTTTCCAATTCAACAGGATAAAGTAGTGGCATAGTCCTAATTTCAATTTCAGAGCAATATAGCCTTTTTTCCCCAATTCAACATGATAAAGTAGTGGCACAGTCCTATTTTCTATTTGAGAGCAATATAGACTTTTTTCCCAATTCAAAAGGATAAAGTAGTGGCACAGTCCTAATTTCAATTTCAGAGCAATAAAGCCTATTTTTTCCAATTCAACAGGATAAAGTAGTGGCACAATCCTAATTTCAATTTCACAGCAATAAAGCCTAATTTTCCCAATTCAACAGGATAAAGTAGTGGAATGGTCCTAATTTCAAAGCAAGGTGGGACTATATCCAACTAAGGGTGATGTGGGTTTTTCCAATGTAACCAAATAGTAGTGGCATAGTCATAGTCTAATTCCAAGCTTAGATACATAATGGAAAGAAAGGATGGTGACCATTCATGAGAACACAAACCCATAATTAAGTTGACAGGCAAGTAAGATAAACAGAGAAATAATGAGTTTCTCCAAGATTGCTTAATTGCAAGACATGTATAAATTACAAAAGCAGCAGAGCATGAACTGAGATTCCTGCCCCCCTACTCTGAATCCGAATTGGGCATTGTCATTGGCTCCCCATTCTCCTTGTTTGGACTCTTGGGCACGGTGAGACCTCGGCCCATGTCCTCCTTCATCTGTCTCAATGCATCCAGGCAATGGTCCTTGTCATTGTAGGCTTCGATGGCAGACTTTGCTTCGATGATACGTTCTCTGCGTGTCTCGGTGGCTTCGTCCAGCAGGAGGACGCATCTATCCTGGAGATTCTTCTTGTCACGCAAGAGCTTCGTAATTAAGTTCATGGCCAGGTCTTGTTTGAACAAGATGTGTGTGATCAACTTCTGCAGCTTGTCGATCACCCTATGTAGCTCGTCGCGCTCTGCTTCGAGCCTCCTGATGGTAAGTGAAAAATAAAGCATGATCTCCTTCTGTAGAGACAAACGCCTTCGAAGGCGATCATTGGCCTGGGTTAGGGAGCGTGCACCCTGCAGTTGGTTGTCTATCTTGGAATTGATCGCGGCCTCCTTATCACGACAATCGGCCTTCGCTTGCTGCATCATTCATGTTATTTAAAATAGGCACTCTATAATTGTACTGCATGTTCCAGGGAAGCACAATATTCAAGTCACAAAAAACCCAAATGTGTCTACAAAGATTGAGCATGGTCCCTACTTGGAGGCTACTTGCGGGCAGACATGATAATATTTCCACATTTAGAATCTCAAAAATAAACCAAATGCATGTCAGGATTTCCTACCTCGGTGAGCCGGGGAACAGTGCCGAACGAGTCCTGCAACGCCGCCACCATCGTGCTGGTTTCAGGATCCACGACTGTCCTGGAACATGTAGCAGAGTAAGAAGAAGAATAAGAATAAGAAGAAGAAGAAGAAGAAGGATAAGAAGAAGAAGACTGTACCGGGAGGAGCCCTGTCCTGCTTCAACATTCCGCGCTGCCGCCATCGTGCTCCTTTCAGGGTCCACGGCTGCCCTGGAATATGTAGCATAGTACCGGGAGGAGCCCTGGCCTGCTACAACATGCAGCGTCGCCGCCGCCATCATGCTGCTTTCAGGGTCCACGGCCTCCCTGGAATATTTAGCATAGTAATAATAAGAAGAATAAGAAGTAGACATATAAGAAGAAGAAGAATAAGAAGAAGAAGAAGAAGAAGAAGAAGAAGAAGACTGTACCGGGAGGAGCCCTGGCATGCTGCAACATGCAGCGCCGCCACTGCCATCGTGCTGCTTTCAGGGTCCACGGCCGCCCTGGAATATGTAGCATAGTAATAAGAAGAAGAATAAGAAGTACACATAGAAAAGAAGAAGAAGAAGAAGAAGAAGAAGAAGAAGAAGACTGTACCGGGAGGAGCCCTGGCCTGCTGCAACATGCAGCGCCGCCGCCGCCATCGTGCTGCTTTCAGGGTCCATGACCGTGGATAATGTAGAATATTATTAAGAAGAAGAAGAAGTAGACATAGAAGAAGAAGAAGAAGAAGAAGAAGAAGAAAAAGACGAAGAAGAAGAAGACTGTACCGGCAGGAGCCCTGGCCTGCTGTAACATGCAGCGCCACCACCGCCATCATGCTGCTTTCAGGGTCCACGATCGCCCTGTAATATGTAGCATCATAATAAGAAGAAGAAGTAGACATAGAAGAAGAAAACAGAGAAGAAGAAGAAGAATAAGAAGAAGAGTAGACATAAAAGAAGAAGAAAACAGAGAAGAAGAACAAGAAAAACAAGAACAAGACTGTACTGGGAGCAGCAGGAGCGCTAGACTGCTAGAACATTCAGCACCATTGCTAGGATAGATTGGGTCTCTGTGCGAGTGGGGACTGAGCAGCTGGTTGAGTAGTAAGTCTAAGGCGGTGATTTTTCTCCATTCTCTCCGCGCGCACGGTCGATCTGCCTCTGCCTCTCCTCCGGGGAGCCATGGCTAATGCAGATGGAGGAAGGTGGGGGCAGGAGGAAGAAGAAAGTGATGTGCGGGGGAGAATGGTCAAAGATTTTAGTCCGTGGCAGAACCAGGGAATAAAACCCCAAATTCCACACGATGGGAATCGATTGGATTGGCTTTAATGAGATGGACGGTTCAGCGGGGGCTTCGGCGCGCGCCTCCAAGTTTCCCGTGGATAGGGGTGGGACTACGAGGGAGGAAGTAACTACGGGTTGCACGTCCAGCTTGCGTGCGTGCTCAAGGGGTTGTCATGACGCACGCAACTGTTGCACGGACAGAACATGATGGAATGTTCAACTCCATGTCTACAGGCACGCACTGGACACTTCCCGGCGCTGCCACACGGCGCATTTTGTGGTTTGTTACGTGACAACACTTCCAGTACGTAGATATTTTTATGATGTAGCACAATTTTTATGTGACTAAACTATGAGATGCTCCTGGCGCCCCAGGATCGGCACCCAACTCTGCGTACCCGCCAACGCGCATTTCCGAACAACTTCCTCGCGCAGCATGGAACCGTGCCGTGGCAGTGGCAGATCCTTGCCGGTGGTTGACCGTCCTGCGTCACCTGCTCGTCGCGGCATCGTTCGTGCACGCAGGCACCCATCTGAGGCACCACGACGTGTCCAGCCGCACTTGGATCCATCGACATCGGCGCTCGAGGACACCGCAACATCGAAGCTTGCCGTACCCTCCACACCCGAGAAGCGCGTTGCACCGGCAGAGACGGAGGAACGCCTAGCAGTAGCCAAGACAGGGGAGCGCTGGAGGAAAGCATGCGAGACCACCATGAAGAAGGGCAGGAGGAATAGAGGAGCCAGCAACGAGGAAGACTTCGACTCGGGCAACGAGGAGGCGTTCATGGAGAAGTTGGAGGCAGAAGCGGAGGAGAGTGACATCGACCCATGGGACTACAAGGAGGAGGAGGACTTCAATGAGGAGAGGGCGCGTATATACGAGGAGGGAGTTGCCGACGAGTCATCGGAGGACACCGCCGCCGCCACCGATGATGACGACGAGTAATTTTCTATTGTTAATATTGTTATTATTACATATTTAACTGCCACGTCCTACATTGTAATTATTGTAACTACCATGTCGTGTGTAATAATACTGGGATGTTGCTACTATAACAATTTTGTGTGGCCATTGGATCAAAGAGGATCAACGGTTGGCTGGCACGATCCGCGTGACAACTGCCTGACCAATCAGGATGTGCTGTTTTCTGCATGAGCTATAGTAAGGGCTTTTCTGAGTATTCGTGACTAGCATAGAGGGCAAATCTGAGTAAACATGGCTTGCAACCCCAGATCCCCCCTCGCTTCCCAGAACATGGAACCACACCATGGATTGAGCCCAAACCCGGCACCTAGCTCCCTCTTGGCATCGCAAGCGACTTCTCCAACTAGATATTTCGTGGTGCTTTGGAGAAATCTCGACTTTCCATTTTTTGAACCCGAAAAAATGGTGTTTCCCAAAGGAGCTGCAAGATTAGGGCATGCCCATGGGCCCGAGGCAATTTCCACACATGATACACCATGGTGCATGGCCATTCTCGGTAGGTGGGTATTTATCTTGTGGTGCACGCATGTACTGTATTTTTTCCGAGTTACGGCCCGGTAAATGCGGTTTCTAACTGTATGTACCCTATAAGACACTCAATTTTCGGGGGAAAATGGTTTGGGGTGCCTAGGCTGGATGCATGCCTGGGTCCAAGACTGCACCAACCGCCGTGTTGCCGCGGCCGTCGGCGGGTTTCGCCATTTTCTTGGGCAGCACCAAACAAAATCTAAAAAACTAAAAAAACGTGAAAACGGCTTCTGGAGCCCTTGCATGTGACCCACTGCCCTCATAAAATCATAGGCAGGGCATACCAGGTCATTTGGAACCCAAGGCACCACCAGGGTGTCTATCTAGTGTGAGTAAACATGGCTTCCAACCCTAGACCCCCCGCTCGCTGCCCAGAACATGGAACCACTCCATGGCTTGAGCCCAAACCCGGCACCTAGCTCCCTCTCGGGATCACAAGCGACTTCTCCAACTAGAGATTTCATGGTGCTTTAGAGAAATCTCGACTTTCCATTTTCTGAACCCAAAAAACCGGTGTTTTCCTAAAGGAGGTGCAAGATTAGGGAGCGCCCATGGGCCCGAGGAAATTTCCACGCATGCTACACCATGGTGCATGGCCATTCTCGGGAGGTGGGTATTTATCTCGTGGTGCAGGCATCTACTGTATTTTTTCCGAGTTACGGCCCGGTAAATGCGGTTTCTAACTGTATGTACCCTATAAGACACTCTCAATTTTCGAGGAAAAATGGTTTGGCGTGACCCATGGGGTACCTAAGCTGGATGCATGCCTGGGTCCAATATTGCACCGACCGTCGCGTTTCGCGGCCGCCGGCAGGTTTTGCCATTTTCTTGGTCAGCACCAAACAAAATCTAAAAAAACGTGAAAACGGCTCCTGGATCCCTTTCATGTGACCCACTGCCCTCATAAAATCATAGGCAGGGCATACCAGGTCATTTGGCACCCAAGGCACCACCAGGATGTCTATCCAGTGTGAGTAAACATGGCTTCCAACCCTAGATCTCCACTCGCTGCCCAGAACATGGAACCACTCCATGTATTGATCCCAAACCCGGCACCTAGCTCCCTATCGGCATCGCAAGCGACTTCTCCAACTAGAGATTTCGTGGTGCTTTGGAGAAATCTCGACTTTCCATTTTATGAACCCAAAAACCGGCATTTTCCCAAAGAAGGTGCAAGATTAGGGCGCGCCCATGGGCCTGAGAAAATTTGGACGCATGCTACACCATGGTGCATGGCCATTCCTGGGAGGTGGGTATTTATCTCGTGGTGCATGCATGTATTGTATTTTTTTCAAGTTACGGCCCGGTAAATGCGGTTTCTAACTGTATGTACCCTATAAGACACTCTCAATTTTGGGGGAAAAATGGTATGGGGTGCCCCATGGGGTACCTAGGCTGCATGCATGCCTGGGTCCAAGATTGCACCGACTGTTGCGTTGTCGCGGCCGCCGTCGGGTTTTTCCGTTTTCTTGGGCAGCACCAAACAAAATCTTAAAAAAAATAAAAAACGTGAAAACGGCTCCTGGAGCCCTTGCATGTGACCCACTGCCCTTATAAAATCATAGGCAGGGCATACCAGGTCATTTGGCACCCAAGGCACCACCAGGATGTCTATCCAGTGTGAGTAAACATGGCTTCTGATCCAACCCTAGATCCCCCCCCTCACTGCCCAGAACATGGAACTACTCCATGGATTGAGCCCAAACCCGACACCTAGCTCCCTCTCGGCATCGCAAGCGACTTCTCCAACTAGAGATTTTGTAGTGCTTTGGATAAATCTCGACTTTCCATTTTCTGAACCCGAACAACCAGCGTTTTCCCAAAGGATGTGCAAGATTCACTACTAGGAAAATGATTATAGGTAGATTTTAATTCTGAGGCGCATATAGAAAAAATGCTCCACTAAAATTAATTCTGTGGCGCAAATAGGAAATGCTCCATAGAAAGTGAGAATTCTGTGGCGCATATAGCCATATGCGCCACATAATTCCTATGGGCCCCATGTGGGCCTGGCCCAGCACATGGGCAGGCCAAAATTCTATGGCGCATATAGCATATGCGCCATAGAATTCTCACTTTCTGTGGCGCATATAGCTATATGCGCCACAGAATTTTGACATTGTGTAGCGCATGTAGCCATATGCACCACAGAATATTCGAAATAGATCTAAAAAGGTGGCATCTCCTACCACTCTGATTGACCCATCTAGACCAAACCCTAATTACCTACCCGAAACCTTAGACCTAGTACTATCCCTACCTACCCAAACCCTAGCTGCATCGACCAGTCCTACCTCCAGCCGCCACTCACCACCACCCCACCAGCGCCGCACGCACGCACTTAGACCCACCGACACGACCACACCCGCACCCTGCTCCCTGGACACACACACCGACACGCTCATAGCGACCCACACCACGTACGCACACAGTACGCACGCCCACCCCATCGTCAGGGCATGTATAATGATATCTAGTCAGCTGTCTGTAAAAATGTCCACATAAGAAATCAGATGACATGGATGAGAGAGAAAATGAATAACTGCATAGCCCGTCGGTAAGAATGCAGTCGGTCTGTAGCCAAAAAAAACGTTGCCTACAGATGACCTCGTTCCTATTGTACGATTTGAGGGAAAATCATTCGTCGGTAACGTCTGTTAGATCTCATCCGCGAGGAAAATCACGTCCCGTCTATCCCGTGAAATTCTGGTGGTTATAGACAGCCAATAGACTTACTATTGTATACGTTGTCTGCTGGGCTATCTATACGTGACATGGAGGAATCGTACAGACACCCATCGTCAGACCTAATGTACATGCCCTAATCCCGCTCCCCGTCCCGTAAACCGTCTGGCCCCACCCCGATTCCTCGATACCAATCCCCATGCACCTCTCTCCCTTGCCCGCTCCTCTCGTCTCCATCACACCGTGCCGCCGCCTTCCATCCCCGCCACCTCCACGCGATGGCCTTCCTCTCTCCCCGCCAAGCGCCTCCACCGCGGGCCCTTCCCTCTTCGCCAGCCCTCCTCTGAGCGCCTCCTCCAGAGGCCGTCCCCGCCGCCTCTAGCCCTCCTCTCCTGCAGCCCTGCCGCTCGGAGCTCCGCGGGAGCACCGCAAGCACCACGGCAGAGGGCCTTCGTGAGCCGCTTCCTCCGCCCTGGCCTCAACCGGCCACCTTCATCGTTGACCCTTTGGCCTGGCTCATCGCCGGCAGGTCCTACACCCTCCCTCCTTGTCGGTCAGCACGCCATGCCCCATCGTCGTGGCCCGTCCTGCAGTGGCCGCCCTCCTGAGCGCCCTGCCACCATGCACGCCGCCCCTGGGCCTTGTCGTCTCAGCTTCGCCCCGTTGTCGTTCCCCGAGCAAAGTCTTCCATTGTCGTTTCCCCTGTGGCCGCATGACTCGCTTCCGACCAAGTGCTCTGTTTTGAATTTGTCAGTTCAGAGGGGTTCTTGTGCTGCTGAGGTGATTCCCTGGGTACCAACGACAGTGGACCGGTTACCATGTCCTAGCTATGATATTAAACGGCACTCCCATATCTACCCCGATGGTGTGGTGGTGCTGTGTGGATTAAGGCCATATGAAATTGGCGTGATGAGGCTCGAAGAGTACAAAATCTCCACCGAGATCTTCAAGCCCGGCTTCTGCCAAGATCTTCCAACAACCATCGATGACAAGATCTTCGACACGGGAACCCAATGCCTTCGACACGGACCCCGAAGACCACCAAGCCCTACATCATGGATCTGATGTCTGAGACCCTGAAGACCGATCCCGGCGAGACCAAACCCCGTCGACCCCAAGACCTTAGACCTGATGTGTGACCCCTTTATCCGAGCCCTATTTTATAAATTGATATCTATATGAATTGTTGCATATATATTTGAATTATGTACTTGCTCTACTATTTGTCAACATATATTTGCATGATGTAATAATTTGCCTTGTCAATAGAGATGCCGACTGTGGCATCCCGCAAAACCACAACTAGAAAATCGCGTTGTTTTTGTGCATTGCAACGTCATCATCATGCATTTGTTTGTCTGAAACTATTTTCAATAAGCCTATTTTTGTTTTCTAAAAATACCCTTCTCTTATTTAAAAAATAAGTCTTATAATTATCTGTTAAATTGATTGCCTAAAAGTTATTTGCTAAAAGATTTGAAACCAAACAACACCATAAGTATTTTACAAAACTAATAAAACCCAGACCCTAATCTATTCCTACCCAAATCTAGTCTACCCACCAATCCCCTCCCTCCACCTCACCTTTCCCTCCACCTCATCACACCCATCGCCACCTCACCAATCCACACCCCATCCCCTCTCTCTCTCTTCCTCACAGCCAAACCCACCCCCACTTCCTCTCTCACCCCAGCCGCACCCACTTCACCCCCCTCTCCCTTACACCCCGCCCCCACCTTCCCCTGGCCCCACCCGCAACAACCAGACCCCCCACGCTCCCGGTCAACCGCCCACCCCGACCCCGCTCCTCACCCACCATCTCACCCTCTGCCACCGCGGGTCCCACCCGACCCCGCCTGGACCACCACACCCCCTGGCCGCCTCCCCCGTTTCCTCTCTCTCTCCCCTGGCGCCCCACGCAACCCCACCCCGACACGCTCCCTCCCTTCTCCCTCCCCTCCGGCCACCGCCTCTGCCCCTCCGCCTTCCGCCGCCGGCGACCACCCTCCCCGCTCGCCCGGCCCCACCTGCTGGCCCGTGTCCTCCCCCCCTCCTGTTTCCCCGCGCCTCCTCGTCGCCACCAGACCCTCCTCTGCTCGTCGCCGAGCCGCGACCTCCTCTCTGCCGCCCCTTCCTCCTCGGCTTCCCGGCGACCCCACCCTGCGGCGCCGCCTCCTCCGTGTCGGCCCGCCCGAGCTCGCCCCGGCCATGGCGCCTCGCCGTCGCCCCTCGCCTCCGTCCCCGCACCGCCTTCCCCACACGAGGCCGCGGCTCCGCCAGCGACCTCCCCGCCTTCCTCTCTCCGGCGCCCCCTTACCAGAGTGCCGGCCCGCCTCTGCGGCCGCTCACCAAGCTCGTCGTCTCCCTCCTCCGCGACTCGCAGCCAAGCTCGCAGGGCCCGCCGCCGACCTCCCCTCTGCAGCGCCTCGGCCCCCTCCGGTCTTTGCCAGCGATGCCACCGGAGCTCGGACCCCGCGCGTGCCGGCCGCCGCTGTGGCTCTGCTCGCTCGACGTCGCCCCGCCGGAGTCGCTGCCAAACCGCCATCGACCTTCCTCGCCTGCGCGTCGCTAGGGACCCTCCTCGGACTGCACTCCTGAGACGCCCAGCTGATATGAGATCTCCTACACGGACCCGACGAACCACACAAGGCCATCGGTGCTCGATCCATTCAAGATCGACATTGGAAAAAAAAGCCGGGCCCGAAGGTCGTCGACACAAAACATCAAGATCTCCTTCACGGATGCATCGAGGGTGCCGAAGAACCGAAGACCCCTGTTGCCGAAGGTTGACCCCGAAGAAGTGTCGAACCCGAAGAATCGCCGACAAGGACCGTCCCTACACCAAGACCTGCTTTCGAACACTTCGACCGAAGCCGAATCAAGATCTCCCCAGATGCGACAAGTTCTCCTTCCCGGCGCCCGAAGCCGAGAACCCCGACAAGAACCACGACACGGATACACCGAGTTCTCCATCGATGAAACCAAGGCCGTCGACATGGAACCAAAGGGCGTCAAGCACTTCACCCCGGACGCCAAGACCGTCCCGATACACGGACCCGACAAGATCTGCGCGACGGCAAGATCGGCCGCTTGGACCCAAGCTCTCCGTCACGACAATTTCTCCATATTGTATCCGATCCCGTCGAACCCTGAGCCCCTGTCGAACCCCGAACACCCCCCGGAACCAAGATCTCCCGAACCCTAATGTGTGACCCCTTTTTCTGAGCCCCTATTTTATAAATTGCCAACTATATAAATTGTCGCATATTTAATTGCCATGCATGCATACTTGTCATGTGGTTTGGGGGCCTTATGCCGATTCACCTAAATTAAATATGGGGCCATATGCGGACAAATCTAGTATTATATTGGTCTCATTTAAATTTGGTAGCGAACCGGTAACTTATTTTGCCATGTTAAGACAACATTTAATTTGCGGGGTAGATAAATAACTTGAACCGTTTAATAATTGTCGGGACCCCGGTTCCGCTTAATATGGCCTAATTGCACCGCATATTTACCATGTCATACATCATACATGCATCATGCCCGATCTTCTGCCATAGTATTAAATAGTGCATCCGGTGTTTTCTAGTGTTTTGGTTCTTCGCGGATAAGGCCGTTGAGTTGATGCGAGTGTCGACCCGATCTTCGGTTGAACCTTCGGCAATGTTTACAGGCGAGCATCTCCCCCTTTCTACCTATCTTACTTTTATAGTATTTATTCCCTCATGTTGATCTATTGCTATCTGTGTTGCGATGCTCTAGTTTTCGTACCCGTGATATCCCTTGCAGCCTCATATTGCCTTGGACACATCCTATTACCTGTTGTTTGGTAGATAGTTGGACCTGCACGTCGTAGTCGCTTGCTCAAGTGTTGTTGCATGTCGTCGAGTACCACAGTTGTTGGAGTATTGCCGCATGTTTATTGTTGGAGACGATCATAACTTTAATTATTGTTTAATAACTAAAATTGAAGTAGGTAAGCAGAGGCACAGGTGGGCAATAGCTGTTATTTGGTTGGTAACCGTCCACTTGTGTCCCGTAGGACCCCGAGTACTTGATACCTGTTCCTTGAATATTCGCGCTATCCACATCCGGGAGGATTATGGGACCCCCCTGAGCCAGAGCTTGATTCATTCTTATTTCTTGGGGCCACAAACTAGTTTGAGGTTTTATTTACTATCCTGTACTTATGCCATGCTTTACCGCTTTATTTACGATTGTGCGAGGAGCACCTGTACTGTTTAGGATCGTGACCCGTTTACACGGTATCGACAAGCCCAGTTTTGGGTTCCCAGTCGTTTACAGCCGGCCCCACAAATCTTGAGTCCGTCTCGGAGTCAGCTAGCTTCGTTGCGGGTGTACTCAACGGGGTGGCCCCCGGAAATATTTCTGAATCCTGTGATTGCTTTGTCGTGAAGGCCTCGTTGGGTGTTGATTTGGTTTTTCCGAGGTTGATCGAGTGTGTGTTGCTATTTGTGCACCCCTGCAGGGTAAAACTTTCTGAAAGCCGTGTCCGCGGTTATGGACGACTTGGAGCACAGTATCTCGAGCATAGACAACAATAACTAAATTAGTGCTATAAATTTGACTTTATAATGACTAGTAATCAGCTTCACTATAATGGAATGGCTAAATAAAACTGCCCACAATTGCTTGTTTGGGTTGTCGCTCGCGACCATTGTATCTGACTAGTAAGTATGGCAACTATAACGGAATGGCTAAATAAAAGTACCAACAACTGCTGGGTTTTGGGTTATCTCATGCTAATTGTATCTGACTAGTAAGTGTCGCAACTATAACGGAATGGTTAACTAAAATTTCCCACTGCTTATTATATCAGGATGATTATCTATACTTGACTAGTAATTGCTGCAACGATAACTGAATAAATAAAACTGCCAACGGTGTGAGTTCCTCGGTTGACTTCCTCGTTTGGTCTCAAGGGGGAAATACCAGGATGGGTTTGTTTGGTGTTAGAATCAGGTTGGATCCGAATAGGTCTTTCTTATCCCTCTCTGATAGCCGCCAGTTATATCGAGTCTCTATAGGTTGTTTAGTGCATGCTGCCGCTGCCGCTCAGTCCACCATACCTATGTAGGCGAGGACCGCCGAATTCTAGTCTCGCCGTGTACTGGCCTCAGTACTGACCGCTCCTCTTTTTCCTTTGCCCTTGTCGGCACCCCTTTTGTTTAAGCAGGTTTTGAGATCGACGTCGTTAGCAGGGTTACCCTTCCGGCTTGGCCTGGGCAGGGTTATGGACGCCATTGGTTATTCTTCAGGGCTCTTAGCCCCATTTGCATCTTGTCCGTAGTCGGACGCAATATCATTTTCAAGGTGATTTGGATCTTTGTATATTATATCTGTATTCTTGACTCATTGAGTCGCTGTTGTATATATTTCTGTTTTGTGGGTCCCATCGAAGACTGTTGTATAATGTTATTACTTCGTTTTCCACCCGCACGAAAGTGCCTGGTGGGCACCTTTGAATCGTTTCTATGCGGGTTTGGCGGGAAGCGCTGAAACTTGCATAGGGTCGATTCTGAGGGTGTTACAGAGTGGTATCAGAGCTCAGCAGTTGAGATACCCCACAAGTCCAGCCTGTAGGATAACCTAGCTAACGGACGAGGTAGAGTGTCAAAACTATTTTGCAAAATCGGTTGGATAGTTCTGATTAGGTCTGATTTTACTCCTTACCCCTTTGCTATTCCTCTCTTACCTCTACGTGTTTTGAATCCGCTCTCTTCTCTCTCTTCGAGTCCAGGAATTCTCGTGGTTGGGTTCCGTCGTACCTTCAGGGTTTCGCTTCCTCTTTGGTAACGGTGTTGCTACATCTGGTCTTCATGCTAGCCGAGGAATCCTCCGTCTGGGGAACTTCTCTTTGTTCCTTCTCGTGCCTTCCGGTGTTTTCCGACGCGACGACATCATCTACGCCAGATCCGATGCAGAGTCTGCATCACCCCTTTGTTCCTGAACCTCGCTTCTCGAGATCTTCAGTCTGATATGAGAGTTGGTTGCATAATTCCCCTATTCATGTGCAGAGTAATGCTTTGGGTGCGCGATGGACTGATCACCATCCGACTACTCTTATCATTCGCTCTTGTACATCGAATCAGTGGATTTTACTCCGTCCACGGAGGCTAGAGGTGGCTTTATTTGTTGATACTTCAACCTTCGCCTTTTGTTTCCGGAGTGTTCTCTCGACGTTCACGGACAACGACCTCTTGTTAGTGGTGTCGCGAGGATCTACACGATGCGAGAAGATTCAGATCACCGCCTTCATTCCGGTACCATGAGGCGGATCTCGAGGGCGAGATCCATTGTTAGTGGTGTCGAATTGTGGCATCCCGCAAAACCACTACTAGAAAATCGCGTTGTTTTTGTGCATTGCAACGTCATCATCATGCATTTGTTTATCTGAAACTATTTTCAATAAGCCTATTTTTGTTTTCTAAAAATACCCTTCTCTTATTTCAAAAATAAGTCTTATAATTATCTGTTAAATTGATTGCCTAAAAGTTATTTGCTAAAAGATTTGAAACCAAACAACACCATAAGTATTTTACAAAACTAATAAAACCCAGACCCTAATCTATTCCTACCCAAATCTAGTCTACCCACCAATCCCCTCCCTCCACCTCACCTTTCCCTCCACCTCATCACACCCATCGCCACCTCACCAATCCACACCCCATCCCCTCTCTCTCTCTTCCTCACAGCCAAACCCACCCCCACTTCCTCTCTCACCCCAGCCGCACCCACTTCACCCCCCTCTCCCTTACACCCCGCCCCCACCTTCCCCTGGCCCCACCCGCAGCAACCAGACCCCCCACGCTCCCGGTCAACCGCCCACCCCGACCCCGCTCCTCACCCACCATCTCACCCTCTGCCACCGCGGGTCCCACCCGACCCCGCCTGGCACACCACTCCTCCTGGCCGCCTCCCCTGTTTCCTCTCTCTCTCTCCCCTGGCGCCCCACGCAACCCTACCCCGACACGCTCCCTCCCTTCTCCCTCCCCTCCGGCCACCGCCTCTGCCCCTCCGCCTTCCGCCGCCGGCGACCACCCTCCCCGCTCGCCCGGCCTCAACTGCTGGCCCGCGTCCCCCCCCCGTTTCCCCGCGCCTCCTCGTCGCCACCGGACCCCCCTCTGCTCGTCGCCGAGCCGCGACCTCCTCTCTGCCGCCCCTTCCTCCTCGGCTTCCCAGCGACCCCACCCCGCGGCGCCGCCTCCTCCGCGTCGGCCCGCCCGAGCTCGCCCCGGCCATGGCGCCTCACCGTCGCCCCTCGCCTCCGTCCCCGCACCGCCTTCCCCACGCGAGGCCGCGGCTCCGCCAGCGACCTCCCCGCCTTCCTCTCTCCGGCGCCCCCTTACCAGAGTCCCGGCCCGCCTCTGCGGCCGCTCACCAAGATCGCCGTCGCCCTCCTCCGCGACTCGCGGCCAAGCTCGCAGGGCCCGCCGCCGACCTCCCCTCTGCAGCGCCTCGGCCCCCTCCGGTCTTTGCCAGCGACGCCGCCGGAGCTCGGACCCCGCACGCACCGGCCGCCGCTGTGGCTCTGCTCGCTCGACGTCGCCCCGCCGAAGTCGCTGCCAAACCGCCATCGACCTTCCTCGCATGCGCGTCGCTAGGGACCCTCCTCGGACTGCACTCCTGAGCCGCCCAGCTGATATGAGATCTGCTACACGGACCCGACGAACCACACAAGGCCATCGGTGCTCGATCCATTCAAGATCGACATTGGAAAAAAAAGCCGGGCCCGAAGGTCGTCGACACAGAACATCAAGACCTCCTTCACGGATGCATCGAGGGTGCCGAAGAACCGAAGACCCCTGTTGCCGAAGGTTGACCCCGAAGAAGTGTCGAACCCGAAGAATCGCCGACAAGGACCGTCCCTACACCAAGACCTGATTTCGAACACTTCGACCGAAGCCGAATCAAGATCTCCCCAGATGCGACAATTTATCCTTCCCGGCGCCCGAAGCCGAGAACCCCGACAAGAACCATGACACGGATACACCGAGTTCTCCATCGAGGAAACCAAGGCCGTCGACATGGAACCAAAGGGCGTCAAGCACTTCACCCCGGACGCCAAGACCGTCCCGATACACGGACCCGACAAGATCTGCGCGACGGCAAGATCGGCCGCTTGGACCCAAGCTCTCCGTCACGACAATTTCTCCATATTGTATCCGATCCCGTCGAACCCTGAGCCCCTGTCGAACCCCGAACACCCCCCGGAACCAAGATCTCCTGAACCCTAATGTGTGACCCCTTTTTCTGAGCCCATATTTTATAAATTGCCAACTATATAAATTGTCGCATATTTAATTGGCATGCATGCATACTTGTCATGTGGTTTGGGGGCCTTATGCCGATTCACCTAAATTAAATATGGGGCCGTATGCGGACAAATCTAGTATTATATTGGTCTCATTTAAATTTGGTAGCGAACCGGTAACTTATTTTGCCATGTTAAGACAACATTTAATTTGCGGGGTAGATAAATAACTTGAACCGTTTAATAATTGTCGGGACCCCGGTTCCGCTTAATATGGCCTAATTGCACCGCATATTTACCATGTCATACATCATACATGCATCATGCCCGATCTTCTGCCATAGTATTAAATAGTGCATCCGGTGTTTCTTCTAGTGTTTTGGTTCTTCGCGGATAAGGCCGTTGAGTTGATGCGAGTGTCGACCCGATCTTCGGTTGAACCTTCGGCAATGTTTTCAGGCGAGCATCTCCCCCTTTCTACCTATCTTACTTTTATAGTATTTATTCCCTCCTGTTGATCTATTGCTATCTGTGTTGCGATGCTCTAGTTTTCGTACCCATGATATCCCTTGCAGCCTCATATTCCCTTGGACACATCCTATTACCTGTTGTTTGGTAGATAGTTGGACCTGCGCGTCGTAGTCGCTTGCTCAAGTGTTGTTGCATGTCGTCGAGTACCACAGTTGTTGGAGTATTGCCGCCTGTTTATTGTTGGAGACGATCATAACTTTAATTATTGTTTAATAACTAAAATTGAAGTAGGTAAGCAGAGGCACAGGTGGGCAATAGATGTTATTTGGTTGTTAACCGTCCACTTGTGTCCCGTAGGACCCCGAGTACTTGATACCTGTTCCTTGAATATTCGCGCTATCCACATCCGGGAGGATTATGGGACCCCCCGAGCCAGAGCTTGATTCATTCTTATTTCTTGGGGCCACAAACTAGTTTGAGGTTTTATTTACTATCCTATACTTATGCCATGCTTTACCACTTTATTTACGATTGTGCGAGGAGCACCTGTACTGTTTAGGATCGTGACCCGTTTACGCGGTATCGACAAGCCCAGTTTTGGGTTCCCAGTCGTTTACAGCCGGCCCCACAAACCTTGAGTCCGTCTCGGAGTCAGCTAGCTTCGTTGCGGGTGTACTCAACGGGGTGGCCCCCGGAAATATTTCTGAATCCTGTGATTGCTTTGTCGTGAAGGCCACGTTGGGTTTTGATTTGGTTTTTCCGAGGTTGATCGAGTGTGTGTTGCTATTTGTGCACCCCTGCAGGGTAAAACTTTCTGAAAGCCGTGTCCGCGGTTATGGACGACTTGGAGCACAGTATCTCGATCATAGACAACTATAACTAAAGTAGTGCTATAAATTTGACTTTATAATGACTAGTAATCAGCTTCACTATAATGGAATGGCTAAATAAAACTGCCCACAATTGCTTGTTTGGGTTGTCGCTCGCGACCATTGTATCTGACTAGTAAGTATGGCAACTATAACGGAATGGCTAAATAAAAGTACCAACAACTGTTGGGTTTTGGGTTATCTCATGCTAATTGTATCTGACTAGTAAGTGTCGCAACTATAACGGAATGGTTAACTAAAATTCCCCACTGCTTATTATATCAGGATGATTATCTATACTTGACTAGTAATTGCTGCAACGATAACTGAATAAATAAAACTGCCAACGGTGTGAGTTCCTCGGTTGACTTCCTCGTTTGGTCTCGAGGGGGAAATACCAGGATGGGTTTGTTTGGTGTTAGAATCAGGTTGGATCCGAATAGGTCTTTCTTATCCATCTCTGATAGCCGCCAGTTATATCGAGTCTCTATAGGTTGTTTAGTGCATGCTGCCGCTGCCGCTCAGTCCACCATACCTATGTAGGCGAGGACCGCCGAATTCTAGTCTCGCTGTGTACTGGCCTAAGTACTGACCGCTCCTCTTTTTCCTTTGCCCTTATCGGCACCCCTTTTGTTTAAGCAGGTTTTGAGATCGACGTCGTTAGCAGGGTTACCCTTCCGGCTTGGCCTAGGAAGGGTTATGGATGCCATTGGTTATTCTTCAGGGCTCTTAGCCCCATTTGCATCTTGTCCGTAGTCGGACGCTCTATCATTTTCAAGGTGATTTGGATCTTTGTATATTATATCTGTATTCTTGACTCATTGAGTCGCTGTTGTATATATTTCTGTTCTGTGGGTCCCATCGAGGACTGTTGTGTAATGTTATTACTTCGTTTTCCACCCGCACGAAAGTGCCTGGTGGGCACCTTTGAATCGTTTCTATGCGGGTTTGGTGGGAAGCGCTGAAACTTGCATAGGGTCGATTCTGAGGGTGTTACACCGACATATGTTGTGTACAAGGGTTGGGTTCCAGGTGTCTACGAGGAGTGGGTGGACTGCCACCAACAACTGGAAAAGTTCAGCAGCAACAGTTACAAGGGATACGCGACTAGAGAGGAGGCGGTGGCCAAGTGGAGGAGACACGTGTGGAAGAAGAACCGGACGAAGATCTTGGTGTCGCTCCTCCTCACTGGCATCGCGGTAACGGTGTAGTAACATTCTGTCCTAAGGTAGGCGATGACAATATCGCGCGACTGTAAGTTATGTGAGTGAGATAAACACTTGTGAAATGTACTTGTACACTTATTCGGTTCTAAGTGATGTGATTAATGAACACTTGTGAACATTCTCACAAGTGATGTGATTGATGAACACTTATTCTCACTTGTGAAATGTACTTGTAGGCTTGTTGATGTATTATATGTGAACTGGAACATTTGTACTGCTGTGTGCAGCTTTTCTGTGTATTTCTGTCAATTTTTGTGTATTTGTTGTAATATACCTGTTATATACCTGTATCTGTACCAGATTCTGAAAAATTCGAAATTCTAAAAAAAGGATGTTGTGGCAGAATCTAGGACGAAATTCGGTGGCGCATATGCATATGCGCCACAGAATTCTAATTTTAGTGGTGACAATTTAGTGGCGACGGCTAGATGCGCCACATAAATCATTTTGGTGCGCCACTGATAACGTTTTTCCTAGTAGTGATTAGGGCGCGCCCATGGACCCGAGGCAATTTCCACGCATGCTACACCTGTAGGGGTTCGTAGCATGGAAAACAAAAAATTTCTATCGCATACAAACAAACAAGCCAAGATCTATCTACTAGATTGTAGCAACGAGTCGATAGAATAACTCACCCTCGAAGATTCCAAAGTGTTTAACGAGAGCAAATTCTCGTGGTTGATGTAGTCGTACTCTTGCCGATCTCAAGATCGTGTAGACGATCCTTCCGGCTCTGCGTTCCAGCAGCGCTCCCGCAGTCGATCACACGTTCGGTACTCGATGAAGACCTTCCTCTCCCTTGTTCTAGCAGGAAGCGGAGGTTGTAGCACTCTCCTCGTGATTCCGGCAGCACGACGGCGTGGTACCGGAAGTAGAGGGGAGATCTCGCAGGGCTTCGCCTTAAGCCGGAGCGAGTATGGTGGACTATGAGAGAGGCCTCAGTGATCTAGGGTTTAGACACACCAAGGAGAGAGGGCTAGGCCGGCGGCTAGGGCTTGGGGAAAGCCCCAAGTCGGCGGCTAGGGTTTGCCCTAGGGCGGCGGCGGCTGTAGGAGGGCCGGTGGCTAGGGTTTGGGTTTTGGGTGGTGGAGGTGTGTGTCTAGAGGGGCAGCCCTGCCCCTCCTTTTATAGGTGTAGGGCGCCGGCCAAGGGGGAAGGAGTCCTCCCCCAACTCGGCCTCCAAGGCCGGCAGTGGAGGGAGAGGAACTCCTCCCCAAGTATGTTTCCTACTCTCCCTCCACCAAGCAAACTTGCCGTTTGACTTTTCAAATTGGCGTTTGACTATTCAAACTAGGATTTGATTTATCCCTTTATTTTTCTCAGCGATGACACATAGTACATGATGCAACCATTCCAACTTGTTATGACACATTCATGTACACTTCCCCTCCGGAGTGCCGGACCTTCCGGAACCTTCTAGAACATTCCCGATGAAAACACCGGAATCATTTTCCAACCCCGAAACAGGACTTTCCTTATATGAATCTTATTCTCCGGACCATTCCAGATCTCCTCGTGATATCCCGGATCCCATCCGAGACTCCGAACAACATTCGGTCTCTTACTCATCATTCCATAACTACTCAACAACATCGAATCCTTAAGTGTGTCTCCCTACGGTTCGTGAATTATGCGGACATGATTGAGACACTTCTCCGAACAATAACCAACAGAGGAATCTGGAAATCATATGGTTCCCACATATTTCTACGATTACTTTGCGATCGAATGAACCACTTACATACGATACCAATTTCCCTTTGTCTCACGATAGTTTACTTATCCGAGGTTTTGATCGTCGGTATCTTTGCATACCTAGTTCAACCTCGTTACTGATAAGTACTCTTTTCTCGTTCCCGTGATATGTGATCCCTTGTGAGCCAGTCACATGCTTGCAAGCCAATTGGATGACATTCCACAGAGAGGGCCCAGAGTATATATATCCGTCATATGGATGGACAAATCCCACTCTTGATCCATGTGTCTCAACCCATACTTTCCGAACACTCAATGCCACCTTTATAACCACCCAGTTATGGTGTGGTGTTTGATGTCATCAAAGCATCCTTCCGGTGATGGTGATATGCATGATCTCATGGTCGAAGGATTTAGGTTACTATGTATCAGAAAGCATATAGCAATTGAACTATTAAAATTACTTGATCTTTATGCTACGCTTATCTATAGGAGTATGTCCATCATATCATTCTCCTAACGATATGATCTTGTTGTTAATAACATCTCAATGTTCATGATAGGGAAACCTCAATCATTTATTAACCAACAAGCTAGTATTATAAAGAGGCTTTACTAGGGACTCTAATTTAGTTTACAAATCACACAAGTATTAATGTTTCCTTGTTAATACTGTTATAGCATGAATGTAAATATTTATCATAAACACAAAGATATAATAAAAACTACATTTATTATTGCCTCTAGGGCATATCTCCAACAGTCTCCCACTTGCACTAGAGTCAACTAATCTAGATTACATGGTAATATACCGAACACCCATGGCAGTTTGGTGTTGGTCATGTTTTGCCCTCGGGAGAGGTTTAGTCAACGGATCCGCCACATTCAGATCTGTGTGTACTTTGAAAATCTTTATGTCACCATCTTGGACATCTTATCGAATAGCGTGAAAACGCAGCTTGATGTGCTTCAGCTTCTTGTGTGACCTTGGTTCTTGCGCATTGGCTATGGCACCCATGTTATCACAGTAGATAGACATTGGGTCCAGCGCACTTGGAACCACACCGAGCTCTGTAATGAACTCCTTCATCCATATCGCTTCTTGTGAAGCCTCCAAAGCTGCTATGTATTTCGATTCAGTTGAAGATCTCGCCACAACGCTTTGCTTTTGTAACTACCTCGGTGAATTACGCTCCTAGATACAAGCCTGGATGAGCGGAAATGGTTGAAATAGTACGGTGGGGCCCAAAAGCCACTCACGGGTAGACCTTTCGGCCGTCCCAACCATTTCCAATCATCGGGACCTGTATGGGCGGCGTAATCGGCAGGCGAAGGGATCAACTACATACACAAATGAGTATGTATGCAAGACACCATACAATAGTACATCATAGCCATTCCATCTAAAAGGAAAGGAAATATAGCAACGCCATACGGCAAGATTCAAATGACCTAGATAGATATAATAGTTTAGGATATTTCCTCATACATCACACATCAGAGTATCAGGCGGAAGCGGCAAACAAGATCCGAGTACGGATAAGAAGCAAATTGGCATAATATGCCTAGAAATAAGCACATCCCGCCCACAGATCTCACGGATCCCCGTTCCCAGAATCTCTACACCGAACGATCGTTGCCCACATCATCAGCCTCCTCCACCCAGTATCCGTCCTGCGAGTGTACCTGTTCATCTGAACCAATAATTTGTCGTGTGAGACCCTAAGGGTACTCAGCAAGTCTTTATGCCTCTAAAGGGGACACAACCTGGGGTGACGCAATTGCAGCAAAAGATAAACCCTAACAGTTCTATAGATACTCGCTAACCATCCGCCTAACCAAAGATAGACGGATGTCCGTGAATTAATGACAACAGTTATAACGGTAATACCATCAGATCCATCCTCCTCCTCGCTTACCAACAAGGAAGCGGACGAACAACCCCCCCATCCGTTGGCAGTTTTATTGCCCATTCCATGAGTGTTGCACTATTTACTAGTCAGTTATTTAGTCAAGTTAAAAGCGGTACTTTAGTTATGCTTGTCTATGGTCGAGAAACTGTGCTCCAAGTCGTCCATAACTGCGGACACGGCTTTCAGAAAGTTTTACCCTGCAGGGGTGCACAAATAGCAACACACACTCGATCAACCTCGGAAAAACCAAATCAAAACCCAACGAGGCCTTCACGACAAAGCAATCACAAGATTCAGAAATATTTCAAGGGGCCACCCCTTGGAGTACACCCGCAACGAAGTTAGCTGACTCCGAGACGGACCCGAGGTTTGGGTGGACGGCTGTGAACGACTGGGAACACAAAACTGGGATTGTCGACACCGCAAAAACGTGTCCCGATCCTAAACAGTACAGGTTCTATCCATCGCACAATTTAAGTAAAGCAGTAAAGCATGGCATAAGTACAGAATAGTAAATAAAACTTCAAACTAGTTTGTGGCCCCAAGAAATAAGACGGAAAGCTCTGGCTCAGGGGGGTCCCATAAGCCTCCCGGATGTGGATAGCATGAATAATCAAGGAACAGGAATCAAGTACTCGGGGTCCAACGGGACACAAGTGAGCAGAAAAAACCAAATAGCAGATATTGCTCACCGGTGCCACTTTCATTAGTTATCCCATTACTACTCAGGTTAAGTTGTTTAGGTACCTCGTTATCCATCAGACACTCACAAACCCTACACATGCTGTTCTACGACTCGCATGGCTCAAACAACTCATGTAGTAATGGCTCATGGGATGGGGGAACAAGCTTGGTGGGGTTTAAAAGTAAAGGCTATGCAATACTTGGGATTCAGTTTAATGCCATCGCGACTCAATGATGCAAGAATAAGATAGAGGCAATAGGTACTGTATGTATGCAAGCATGTGGTAGTGCTTGCCTGGCAACTCAGTTGAAGCGAGAGACGGATCTGGGTAGTGCTCCTGGTTCTCTTGATAAATCCCCTGCTCAGTGTCTAATCAAAGAAGAACCAAACAAACAAGGGACAACATAAATAAAGTGCACAAGCATAGTAATAAAATGCGTCAAGCAAACAATCATGCCATGATGAATGATGCACAAGTTGCATGGCAATACTGTAGCATGGCATGTGTGAGGTGTAGAATACAAGAAATAATATTTTTATTGGGTTTGGTCACATTTTATTGTCATATTAGTTGCTGTATACTATATATTTATATGATGCATGCTGCAATTGAAGTCATGGATAGCATAAACAGAAAGGTCTCGTCGAGCTGATCATTTTAGACATATCATTTGTTAAATTTGGAGTTATAAAACAAAAGTTATTAATTAATTAAGGTGAGGGGCATTTTGTTGTAATTTAATTCAACTTGAAATTTAAAGTGTTCAAATGATATTTTGAATGGCATATTTGAATTCCTCACATTTTTCTGATTCAAAACATATATTATTTGTATTATTTGAAATTATGAATTTAAATTTATTTTATAGTCAAAATTATTAATTAGGGTCAAAGTCAAAGGTTGACTAATTAAATTAATTCTGGAAATATTTGATTAAAGATTTGAATTAACATTCAAAAACTAAACATTTTTCATATTAAGTTTTTTGAATTCAAATTCTAAACCATTTGAAAGTTATGAATTCATTTATATTTAAACAGATTTGAATTTTTGAATTGAATTTGAATTAATTTTGAAAAGATTTGAATTTGAAATAGAAAGATTCTAGACTTTTGCTACTCAGCCTATTTCTACCCACAGTCCATGACAGATGGGGTCGCTGCTGACTGGGCAACAGGCGCTCAGGAAACACTTTTGTTACCCTGGCTCTGGCTAGCCCACGCGGATGACAAGCGGGCCTAGGGAGCCGGGAGGCCCACGGCGCGCGCGAGCGACTCCGGCGATGACACGTGGGCGATCCGGGGGGGCTGCGGTTGCGTGGTTCAGAATTGCGGGGGCTTATCTGCAAGAAGGGACGGGCGGCTGCCAGGTGGGGCTCGGGGGACCGCGGGTTTAGGCGGGAATTTCTGCGGGGGCCTAAGCACAAAAGCGTCATCGGCTGTCGCTGTCTGCTGACGGTCGCGGCGCTGCGGTGGCGGGTCTGGCCGGGGTTTTGAACGACGATGGCGACGCACCTAGCGAGATCTAGACGATGATGACAAAACAAAAAGTGAAGGGGGCAGTCCGGACTACAATTCTCGTTCAGGGAGCTAGCGCGGAGAAGGGCTGCAGCGCGCGGGGCACGGCGAGATTCAGAGGCAGACGACAACTGCTATAGCTGCTGCTGCCAGAGCGCTCGACGGAAGGCGGCGGTGATGCAAGGCGAGAGGGGGAGGGAGACGATGTCTAGGGGGATGAGGGGCTCACCAGCGACCGTCTGGTGCAGCTACCGGGCTCGGGGTAGCGTCGATCGTCGGGGAAGCAGGGGGCCGGAGCACTCCTGCTGCTCGCGGGCACGGCGGCGGCGGGGCTTCTCCGGCGGGGTTCAGCGGCTGCCTCGCGTCCTGGGCGGAGCAGGGGAAACAGAGGGCGGTCCTGGTACTCCTGGCTTGCCTTGGCGTGCTCGAAAGCGAAGGAGAGCAGAGGGGGCCGTAGCTAGGGTTTTGGGGGCATGGTGGAGAGGTTGCCCGCTTGGGGAGGAAGAAGGGAGGAAGGGGAAGGAAGGTGGGGTGCCTGGGGCTCTTGGTTTGGATCTGAGAGATGCTGGGGAGGTTGGGGTGATAAGGGAGGAGAGGGGGGTGGCGTGGGGGAGGGGAAGGTGGCTTCGGCCACCTTTTTCCTTTTTACCCTCACGTGCTCGGCATGGCCAGGGGAGGGGTAGCTAGGCAGGGAGGAGGGCTGCCAGGTGGGGCCGTCGTGAGTGCAAAGAGGCAGGGCAGGCTCGGCTAGTGGGGCCCTTGTGGCATAGAGAGAAAAGAGAGAGGGAGGAGAGGGCGTCGGGTTAGAGCTAGGGCTAGAGGGGAGAGAGGTATGGCTCGGCTAGGGTTTTGGTTTGGGTGGGTAGCTAGGTGGTATGGAGGGGGCCAGCTAGGAGAGAGAGAGAGAGGCCGAGAGAGAGGGGGTTTAGGGCTATGCATGCCCACATGATCACACATGGATGGGGATGGTTTAGAGAGGGGGGTGAGGTTGAGTGTTTGATAAGACAAAGCAAGATCAAGAAAAGGAAAAGAGATGATCCATGCAAAAGAAAACAAATAAAATTTAAATGACAAGCAAAAAGGTGGTACTTGCATGGCTCTAGCTAGATCAAGCAAAAGAAGGAGAGAGAGAGATGAGAGAATGACCTACTCCAAGAATTTCAAATAAAAACCAAATGACTTAGATGTGGTGGTTCTGCATGGCCCATGCAATAATAAATGCCATGTCTCCATATTGTGAAAACAACATAAAATCACATGGCTTTATTCCATGCATTCCCAAAAGGTGGAATAAGGCCAAGCAAAAGGGACTAGTATTGGATCCACCCAACCCACATGAGCTAGGTAAACTCAAATAAATGCCAGCTCATATTAATTGGATGGTGGAATTATAAGGTGGTGAAGAAAAAGGTGGTGGAGTCAATAAAAGATATGCCCCCAACTCAACTTGGGCATTTAACAATATATCAAGAACCAATACAATATCAAGAGGCAAATATAAAATAATAATGCATATGAGATAAGAACCAAAACACAAGGGTCTTTGTATGATGCTCAAATGCAAGGTGGCATGATGACATGAGCATGATAACATGATGATGCAACAATTATTTGTAGGAGGTAGCCATTTTATTACTAGACCAAGTAGCATTACAAATGTTAGACAATTGGGATGCTACAACTCTCCCCCACTAAACAGGAATCTCGCCCCGAGATTCTAGGAAGAAGAAGAAGACACAAAGAGGGTAGGATAGTTGGCACGGAGTTCATCTTCACGCTCCCAAGTGGCTTCATCAACAGAATGGTGCGACCACTGCACCTTGCAGAACTTGATGGACTTGTTGCGAGTCCTTCTTTCTGCGACTTCGAGGATTTTTGTGGGGTGCTCTTGATAAGACAGGTCTTCTTGGAGATTGATTAGCTCATGTTCTACGGTCCTGCCGGGATCTTTGAAGCACTTCTTGAGTTGAGAGATGTGGAAAACATCATGGACTTTGAGTTTTTCCGGTAGCTCAAGAGCATAAGCAACTTCTCCTCTTCTACCACGAATTTTGAAAGGACCGATGTATCTAGGAGCCAGCTTTCCTTTGATACCAAAGCGGTGTGTTCCTTTCATGGGAGTGACACGAAGGTAAACGAGATCACCAGGGGCATACACCATGTCCGTGTGCTTCCTGTCATAATTGCTCTTCTGGCGACTTTGAGCAATCTTCAGGTTCTCAAGGATGATATGCACCTTCTCTTCCGCTTGAGTTACAATGTCAGGGCCAAACCAAATTCTTTCTCCTGCACCTGACCAACCAATCGGAGTTTTGCACTTGCGGCCATAGAGAGCCTCAAATGGTGCCATCTTCAGACTTTTCTGGAAGCTGTTGTTGTAAGAGAATTCGGCATAAGGAAGACATTCTTCCCACTTCATGCCAAAAGAGATGACGCAAGCACGCAGCATATCCTCCAGAATCTGATTGATCCTTTCAACTTGTCCTTGCGACTGAGGGTGGTAAGCAGTGCTGAAGTTCAACTTTGTTCCCAAAGCATTTTGGAAACTTTCCCAGAACTTGGAAGTGAAGATGCTCCCACGGTCTGAACTGATCTCAAGCGGAACCCCATACAGAGAGAAAATTCTGTTGATATAGAGCTCAGCCAACTGAATTCCAGAAATTGTTTCCTTAATGGGGAAGAAATGAGCCACTTTAGAGAGCCTGTCAATGACAACAAAGATTGCATTGTTGCCCTTCTGCGACCTTGGAAAACCAGTGATGAAGTCCATCTCTACTTTCTCCCATTTCCATTCCGGAGGTTTCAATGTCTGTAGAAGACCGAAGGGTTTCTGATGGACAGCTTTCACTCTGCGGCAGACATCACACTCCGAGACATACTTGGCACAATATCGTTTCAAACCAGGCCACCAATATTGTGTTTTCAAGTCCATGTACATCTTTGTGCTGCCAGGATGGATAGAAAGAACGGAATCATGCGCCTCCTTGAGAACTTGCTCTCTCAAACCCGGGTAGTTTGGAACAAACATCCGGTGTTCAAAGAAAAGCGTGCCTTGATCATCGACGTGGAAAGACTCATACTTCGGAAGCTGAAGTTTGGAGATGATCTTTCTGGTGTGCGGATCACCAAGCTGACGAGAGCGAATCTTTTCTTCCAAGAGAGGAGTAGCCAGAAGGTTCAGGAGATGCCCTTGTTCCACAATTTCAAGGTTGAGCTGACGGAATTCCTCGCACAAGAGAGGCTGTTGTTCTTCCATCATGAGGTTGTTGACATAAGCTTTGCGGCTGAGAGCATCGGCCATGACATTAGCTTTGCCCGGAGTATAGTTGATGGTCAAATCAAAATCATTGATTGCTTCAATACATCTCCTCTGCCGAAGGTTGAGATCAGGCTGAGTGAAGATATACTTCAAACTCTTGTGGTCAGAAAAGATCTCACAACGGTTGCCAAGCAAGTAGTGCCTCCATAGCTTCAAAGCAAAGACAACTGCTGCGAGCTCGAGGTCATGTGTGGGATAGTTGATCTCATGCGTCTTCAACTGTCGAGAGGC
This sequence comes from Avena atlantica, assembly GCA_910589765.1. Lineage (NCBI taxonomy): Eukaryota > Viridiplantae > Streptophyta > Magnoliopsida > Poales > Poaceae > Avena > Avena atlantica. The sequence goes on along the minus strand of OU342739.1, from coordinate 483,783,058 downwards.
ATAAGCAACCACTTGTTTTTCTTGCATAAGGACCACACACAATCCTTGCAAAGAGGCGTCACAGAATATCTAGAAAGGCTTGGATGTATCCGGGGACCAAGACTGGTGTGGAAGTGAGCTTCTCTTTGAGGGTCTCAAAGCTTGCTTGACATGCAGGGGTCCAAAGGTATTTCTTCCCTTTCTTGAGGAGATCGGTAAGAGGCTTCGCTATCTTCGAGAAGTTCTGAACGAAGCGACGGCAATAACTAGCCAAACCGAGGAAACTCCGCACTTCTTCGACATTAACAGGAGGAAGCCACTCAACAATTGTCTTCACAGTTTCCGGGTTGACTGCAATGCCCTTGGCAGAGATGACATGACCAAGATAGGTTACTTGAGGCAGCCAAAACTCACACTTTGAGAACTTTGCATACAAGCGGTTCTCACGAAGCTTGTTTAGGACACACCGAAGGTGTTCTTCATGCTCTTCCTTTGACTTAGAATAGACTAGGATGTCATGCAGATAGACCACAACGAACTTATCAAGGTACTCCATGAAAACCGAGTTCATAAGCCTCGAGAAGGTAGCAGGTGCGTTGGTGAGACCGAAAGACATGACCGTGTACTCATACAGGCCATAGAGGGTGGTGAAATCTGTTTTAGGCACATCTTCCTTGCGAATCTTGATTTGGTGATAACCACTTCTCAAGTCAAGCTTAGAGAACACCACAGCTCCAGCTAGCTGATCGAAGAGATCATTAATCCGCGGAAGGGGATATTTGTTCTTGATGGTTTTAGCATTGAGAGCCCGATAGTCAACACAAAGTCTATCAGTCCTGTCACGCTTCTTCACAAAGATTGTTGGGCTACCCCAAGAAGAAGTACTGTGTTGGATGAAACCCAACTTCTCTTGTTCATCAAGCTGTCGTTTGAGTTCAGCCAACTCAGAAGGACCCATTTTATAAGGCCGCTTGGAGATAGGAGTCGTTCCAGGTTCAAGCTCAATTACAAACTCAACCTCATGATCCGGAGGCATACCCGGCAAATCTTCAGGAAAAACATCTGGGAACTCACAGACCACTGGAACACTCTGAATAGCTTCCATAGCATCATCATTCAGAGCCGCCAAAGAGAAAAGCTGGATAGCAGGAGTCAAACTTGGAGAGAAGACTATATGGCCTTCAGGAATTTTCAGAGAAACTGAGCATTCAGCACAATCAATCACAGCTGCATTTGCTGTCAAGCAATCCATGCCCAAGATGACATCAATGTCAGAATTGCCCAGAACAATTAAGGATGCCGAGAACGAAGAGCCACCAATCTCAATTTGATTGCCATGGCTGATATGAACAGCCCTCATGTTTGAACCAGGAGATTGTACCACCATCCGCTTAAGGAGAGGAACCAAGACTAACTCATTCTCATTTGCAAACTTGTGAGAAACAAAAGAATGCGATGCACCAGAATCAAACAAAACTCGTGCAGGGACTGAGTTAACGGAAAGCATACCCATCACAACTCCAGGTGCATGCTTAGCTTGAGCGGCGTTGACACAGTTGGCACGAGCAACAGTAGACCCGGGCTTGGTGTTGATGTTGAGAGCCCGAGGTGGTGGTGCACGAACCATAGGAGAGATTTCCGCAGATCTTGGAGGGGGTGGAGGAAGAGCTTTGTTCTTCAACGGACAGTTCCAGTTTAGATGTCCAGGGTCTCCACATGTGAAACAAGCACCAGGTGGACGTGGAGCAATGTGGCCAGGGACTCCGCCAGGCGCTCCAGGGTAGTGGTGGTTGTAGCCCCTGGGAGCAGCAGTGATGAAGTTTGGTGGCCTTGTCGCGTAGCTTGAAGGTCTTGGTGAAGCCGGGAGCGACGGTGGGGTGTTAGGAACCCAGACACGCCGCTTAGAAGGAGATGACATCGCTGAAGAGCTTGGTGCATCATGGTTGTGTTTCTTTGACTCCTCAAATACTTGCCTACTGGCTTCCTCCTGCAGAGCTGTATGCTGAAGTTCCAGGAAAGATGCCGGCCTTGCATGTGTGATTGCATATTTGGTCGATGCATTGAGCCCTTGCCTGAACCTCTTTTGTTTCTTCTTGTCATCTGAGATCTCATCACCACCATAACGAGAGAGTTTCATGAAGTTCCTGATGTAGGTATTGACATTATCATTTCCCTGCTTGAGGTTGAGAAAGATTTCCTTCATCCTTTCCATGACAATCTCTGACAGGAATTGCTCTTTGAAAGCTCCAGAGAACTGTTCCCAAGTAGGCTGAAAACCAGTGCAGCTTTCCTTCAGGTAATTCTCCCACCAGAGAGCTGCATCTCCCTTCAGAAGGTGAGTAGCATATTTTACCCATTCTTGCTCAGGCACATCAGCAGTCTCCAGTAGCCTTGACATCTCACGCAACCAATCATCAGCATCAAGTGGTTGATCAGAAACATCAAATTGTCGTGGGTTGAACTTCAGAAAGCTTTTGATGTCACCCCGCTTGGGAGGTGGAGGTAGTGGAGCAAACTCATTCCTCCTGACACTTTCTTCCAAACGCTGCTGGTTCTGCTGCATTGCTGCCAAGGCATTGGCGATGTTTGACAACGCGGCCCCCAGTTCAGGTGGTATGTCCTCATCAGAACGGCGTGGTGGAGCCATCCTGAGATTGATATAAAACACAAGTCAGTACTATAATGGAGAATAATAATAATCCAAAATAGTACCAAGATGGAATTAACCAAGATTAAAGGATACAATTTACTAAGATGATATTAAAATATCAACAAAGTTCAAAGCACCTAGAAGATATTAAGCATATCGCACACGACTGAAAAGGAGTGTGGTACACAAATATATCAAAGAAAAAAATTTCCACAAATTTCGGCATTAAAATACCAATAGATGCGCAAAATTACTTAACGAATCAAGATTAGTGACTCTACCAATTCAATATACAAAAGCGAATGATAAGAGTAGTGGTATGGTCGCGACTCCATCCCGCACTCAAATCATTACTCCGCACATGAACAAGTAAAACACATATCCTAACCCCTTCTTCTCACGTTGATCCTAAAGATTGGTAACTACGGAAACGAACACCCCAAACAAGATAATGTCGGATAACAAAGAGTAAGACAGATCGCGGCGGTATACAACGAATCAGATAGATCGCGTCGGTTTGCAAAGCCTGTCGGTATGGAATGTACCAACAGTTGATAACCAAAAGGCCGATTGTGATAACAACTTGGATGCAACAGATAGACAAGGAATTACTCACACACACACTCACACACACAAAAACACACAACCTATGGTACTACGGAAACCCAGAACACGTGAATCCTAGTTTGAACTTTTAAGGAGAGGATTGAAAACGTTACACTTCCTTACCAGAAAAGGGTGGGTGGGTGGGTAAGAAGAAAAGTGGAAGCAGTCCTACTCTCGCGTTTTGTTTTTCCCTAGTATACATAACTACCAAAAATATTTGCTAGACTGACAACGACCGTTTGGCTGAGACCCTGAAGCTCGGGATGGCTCTGATACCAATTGTAACTACCTCGGTGAATTACTCTCCTAGATACAAGCCTGGATGAGCGGAAATGGTTGAAATAGTACGGTGGGGCCCAAAAGCCACTCACGGGTAGACCTTTCGGCCGTCCCAACCATTTCCAATCATCGGGACCTGTACGGGCGGCGTAATCGGCAGGCGAAGGGATCAACTACATACACAAATGAGTATGTATGCAAGCCACCATACAATAGTACATCAGAGCCATTCCATCTAAAAAGAAAGGAAATATAGCAACGCCATACGGCAAGATTCAAATGACCTAGATAGATATAATAGTTTAGGATATTTCCTCATACATCACACATCAGAGTATCAGGCGGAAGCGGCAAACAAGATCCGAGTACGGATAAGAAGCAAATTGGCATAAGATGCCCAGAAATAAGCACATCCCGCCCATAGATCTCACGGATCCCCGTTCCCGGAATCTCTACACCGAACGATCGTTGCCCACATCATCAGCCTCCTCCACCCAGTATCCGTCCTGCGAGTGTACCTGTTCATCTGAACCAATAATTTGTCGTGTGAGACCCTAAGGGTACTCAGCAAGTCTTTATGCCTCTAAAGGGGACACAACCTGGGGTGACGCAATTGCAGCAAAATATAAACCCTAACAGTTCTATAGATACTCGCTAACCATCCGCCTAACCAAAGATAGACGGATGTCCGTGAATTAATGACAACAGTTATAACGGTAATACCATCAGATCCATCCTCCTCCTCGCTTACCAACGAGGAAGCGGACGAACAACCCCCCCATCCGTTGGTAGTTTTAATGCCCATTCCATGAGTGTTGCACTATTTACTAGTCAGTTATTTAGTCAAGTTAAAAGCGGTACTTTAGTTATGCTTGTCTATGGTCGAGAAACTGTGCTCCAAGTCGTCCATAACCGCGGACACGGCTTTCAGAAAGTTTTACCCTGCAGGGGTGCACAAATAGCAACACACACTCGATCAACCTCGGAAAAACCAAATCAAAACCCAACGAGGCCTTCACGACAAAGCAATCACAAGATTCAGAAATATTTCAGGGGGCCACCCCTTGGAGTACACCCGCAACAAAGTTAGCTGACTCCGAGACGGACCCGAGGTTTGGGTGGATGGCTGTGAACGACTGGGAACCCAAAACTGGGATTGTCGACACCGCGAAAACGTGTCCCGATCCTAAACAGTACAGGTGCTATCCATCGCACAATTTTAAAGTAAAGCATAAAGCATGGCATAAGTACAGAATAGTAAATAAAACCTCAAACTAGTTTGTGGCCCCAAGAAATAAGACGGAATCAAGCTCTGGCTCAGGGGGGGTCCCATAAGCCTCCCGGATGTGGATAGCGCGAATAATAAAGGAACAGGAATCAAGTACTCGGGGTCCTACGGGACACAAGTGAGCAGGAAAAACCAAATAGCAGATATTGCTCACCGGTGCCACTTTCATTAGTTATCCCATTACTACTCAGGTTAAGTTGTTTAGGTACCTCGTTATCCATCAGACACTCACAAACCCTACACATGCTGTTCTACGACTCGCATGGCTCAAACAACTCCTGTAGTAATGGCTCATGGGATGGGGGAACAAGCTTGGTGGGGTTTAAAACTAAAGGCTATGCAATACTTGGGATTCAGTTTAATGCCATCGCGACTCAATGATGCAAGAATAAGATAGAGGCAATAGGTACTGTATGTATGCAAGCATGTGGTATTGCTTGCCTGGCAACTCAGTTGAAGCGAGAGACGGATCTGGGTAGTGCTCCTGGTTCTCTTGATAAATCCCCTGCTCAGTGTCTAATCGAAGAAGAACCAAACAAACAAGGGCCAACATAAATAAAGTGCACAAGCATAGTAATAAAATGCGTCAAGCAAACAATCATGCCATGATGAATGATGCACAAGTTGCATGGCAATACTGTAGCATGGCATGGGTGAGGTGTAGAATACAAGAAATAACATTTTTATTGGGTTTGGTCACATTTTATTGTCATATTAGTTGTTGTATACTATATATTTATATGATGCATGCTGCAATTGAAGTCATGGATAGCATAAACAGAAAGGTCTCGTCGAGCTGATCATTTTAGACATATCATTTGTTAAATTTGGAGTTATAAAACAAAAGTTATTAATTAATTAAGGTGAGGGGCATTTTGTTGTAATTTAATTCAACTTGAAATTTAAAGTGTTCAAATGATATTTTGAATGGAATATTTGAATTCCTCACATTTTTCTGATTCAAAACATATATTATTTGTATTATTTGAAATTATGAATTTAAATTTATTTTATAGTCAAAATTATTAATTAGGGTCAAAGTCAAAGGTTGACTAATTAAATTAATTCTGAAAATATTTGATTAAAGATTTGAATTAACATTCAAAAACTAAACATTTTTCATATTAAGTTTTTTGAATTCAAATTCTAAACCATTTGAAAGTTATGAATTCATTTATATTTAAACAGATTTGAATTTTTGAATTGAATTTGAATTAATTTTGAAAAGATTTGAATTTGAAACAGAAAGATTCTAGACTTTTGCTACTCAGCCTGTTTCTACCCACAGTCCATGACAGATGGGGTCGCTGCTGACTGGGCAACAGGCGCTCAGGAAACACTTTTTTTACCCTGGCTCTGGCTAGCCCACGCGGATGACAAGCGGGCCCAGGGAGCCGGGAGGCCCACGGCGCGCGCGAGCGACTCCGGCGATGACACGTGGGCGATCCGGGGGGGCTGCGGTTGCGTGGTTCAGAATTGCGGGGGCTTATCAAGCAAGAGGGACGGGCGGCTGCCAGGTGGGGCTCGGGGGACCGCGGGTTTAGGCGGGAATTTCTGCGGGGGCCTAAGCACAAAAGCGTCATCGGCTGTCGCTGTCTGCTGACGGTCGCGGCGCTACGGCGGCGGGTCTGTCCGGGGTTTTGAACGACGATGGCGACGCACCTAGCGAGATCTAGACGATGATGACAAAACAAAAAGTGAAGGGGGCAGTCCGGACTACAATTCTCGTTCAGGGAGCTAGCGCGGAGAAGGGCTGCAGCGCGCGGGGCACGGCGAGATTCAGAGGCAGACGACAACTGCTACAGCTGCTGCTGCAGCCAGAGCGCGACGCGCGGCGCCGCGCAGAGCGCTCGACGGAAGGCGGCGGCGATGCAAGGCGAGATGGGGGAGGGAGACGATGTCTAGGGGGGTGAGGGGCTCACCAGCGACCGTCTGGTGCAGCTAGCGGGCTCGGGGTAGCGTCGATCGTCGGGGAAGCAGGGGGCCGGAGCACTCCTGCTGCTCGCGGGCACGGCGGCGGCGGGGCTTCTCTGGCGGGGTTCAGCGGCGCTGCCTCGCGTCCTGGGCGGAGCAGGGGAAGCAGAGGGGGGTCCTGGTACTCCTGGCTTGCCTTGCGTGCTCGGAAGCGAAGGAGAGCAGAGGGGGCCGTAGCTAGGGTTTTGGGGGCATGGTGGAGAGGTTGCCCGCTTGGGGAGGAAGAAGGGAGGAAGGGGAAGGAAGTGGGGTGCCTGGGGCTCTTGGTTTGGATCTGAGAGATGCTGGGGAGGTTGGGGTGTAAGGGATAAGGGAGGAGAGGGGGATGGCGTGGGGGAGGGGAAGGTGGCTTCGGCCACCTTTTTCCTTTTTACCCTCACGTGCTCGGCCATGGCCAGGGGAGGGGTAGTAGGCAGGGAGGAGGGCTGCCAGGTGGGGCCGTCGTGAGTGCAAAGAGGCAGGACAGGCTCGGCTAGTGGGGCCCTTGTGGCATAGAGAGAAAGAGAGAGGGAGGAGAGGGGGGCATCGGGGTTAGAGCTAGGGCTAGGGTGAGAGGAGGTATATGGCTCGGCTAGGGTTTTGGTTTGGGTGGGTAGCTAGTGGTATGGAGGGGGCCAGCTAGGAGAGAAAGAGAGGCCGAGAAGAGGGGGGTTAGGGCTATGCATGCCCACATGATCACACATGGATGGGGATGGTTTGAGAGGGGGTGAGGTTGAGTGTTTGATAAGACAAAGCAAGATCAAGCAAACGAAAAGAGATGATCCATGCATAAGAAAACAAATAAAATTTAAATGACAAGCAAAAAGGTGGTACTTGCATGGCTCTAGCTAGATCAAGCAAAAGAAGGAGAGAGAGAGAGAGAGATGAGAGAATGACCTACTCCAAGAATTTCAAATAGAAACCAAATGACTTAGATGTGGTGGTTCTGCATGGCCCATGCAATAATAAATGCCATGTCTCCATATTGTGAAAACAACATAAAATCACATGGCTTTATTCCATGCATTCCCAAAAGGTGGAATAAGGCCAAGCAAAAGGGACTAGTATTGGATCCACCCAACCCACATGAGCTAGGTAAACTCAAATAAATGCCAGCTCATAATAATTGGATGGTGGAATTATAAGGTGGTGAAGAAAAAGGTGGTGGAGTCAATAAAAGATATGCCCCCAACTCAACTTGGGCATTTAACAATATATCAAGAACCAAATACAATATCAAGAGGCAAATATAAAATAATAATGCATATGAGATAAGAACCAAAACACAAGGGTCTTTGTATGATGCTCAAATGCAAGGTGGCATGATGACATGAGCATGATAACATGATGATGCAACAATTATTTGTAGGAGGTAGCCATTTTATTACTAGACCAAGTAGCATTACAAATGTTAGACAATTGGGATGCTACAGCTTTGCACTCCTCCAGCTAACTGTTGCACCATTCAAAGTAAATACGTATCCAGATTGAGATTTAGAATCATCCGGATCGGTGTTCCAACTAGCATCGGTGTAACCATTAACAACGAGCTGTTCATCACCTCCATAAGAAAGAACCATATCCTTAGTTCTTCTCAAGTACTTAAGGATGTTTTTGACCGCTGTCCAATGATCCACTCCTGGATCACTTTGATATCTGCTAGTCAAACTAACAACATATGCAATGTCGGGTCTAGTACATAGCATGGCATACATTAGAGATCCTATGGCTGAGGCATAGGGAGTCTTACTCATCCTTTCTCTATCTTCTGTCGTTGCTGGACTTTGAGTTTTACTCAAGGTCGTATTGGGCAACATGGGCAAGAACCCTTTCTTGCTATCTTCCATTCCAAACCTCTTTAGAACTTTGTCCAAATATGTACTTTGTGACAATGATATTAGGCGTCTCGATCTATCTCGATTTAAGAAGGTCTACATCATTCCCAATCAACAATATGTCATCTACATATAGTATTAAGAATGCTACAGAGCTCCCACTCACTTTCTTGTAAATACAAGCTTCTCTATAAGTTTGTATAAAACCAAAACTTTTGATTACTTTATCAAAACGTTGATTCCAACTTCGGGATGCTTGCTTCAATCCATATATGGACCGTTGAAGTTTGCATACCTTGTTAGCATCTTCAGGATCGACAAAACCTTTGGGTTGCATCATATACAACTCTTCATCAATGTCTCCATTGAGGAATGTTGTTTTGATATCCATCTGCCATATCTCATAATCATAATATGCAGCGATTGCTAACAAAATCCTTACAGACTTTAGCTTCGCTACTGGTGAGAAAGTCTCATCGTGGTCAACTCCTTGAATTTGTCGAAACCCTTTTGCGACAAGTCGAGATTTATAGACAATAACATTACCATCAGCATCTGTTTTCTTCTTGAAAATACATTTGTTCTCCACAGCCTTCCGGCCATCCGGTAAATCCACCAAAGTCCATACTTGGTTTTCGTACATGGATCTAATCTCGGATTTCATGGCTTCTTGCCATTTATTGGAATCTGGGCTCATCATCGCTTCCTCATATGTCGCAGGGTCATCGGTGTTGTCCACCAGCATGACACTCATAACGGGATCATACCAATCAGGAGTGGTACAAGTTCTCGTTGACCTGCGAGGTTCTGTAGCAACTATAACCGAAGTTTCATGATCATCATCATTAGCTTCCTCTCTTATTGGTGCAGGCACCACATGAACTTCTTCCGGTGCTGCGCTACTCGCAAGTTCGAGAGAAGGTTCGATAACCTCGTCGAGTTCTACTTTCCTTCCAGTCACTTCTTTCGAGATAAATTCCTTCTCTAGAAAGGATCCATTCTTGGCAACAAAGATTTTTCCTTTGGATCTATGATAGAAGGTATACCCAATAGTTTCCTTCGGGTATCCTATGAAGACGCATTTTTCCGCTTTGGGTTCAAGCTTGTCCGGCTGTAACTTCATTACATAGGCTTCGCAACCCCAAACTTTAAGGAACGACAATTTAGGTTTCTTCCCAAGCCATAATTCATACGGTGTCGTTTCAACGGATTTAGATGGTGCCCTATTTAAAGTGAATGCGGCTGTTTCTAATGCATAACCCCAAAATGATAGCGGTAAATCTGTAAGTGACATCATATAACGAACCATATCTAAGAGAGTTCGATTACGACGTTCGGACACACCATTACGCTGTGGTGTTCCCGGCGGTGTCAATTGTGAAAGTATTCCGCATTTCTTCAAATGCTCGCCAAACTCGTAACTTAGATATTCACCTCCACGATCAGAACGTAGAAATTTAATCTTCTTGTTACGTTGATTCTCTACCTCACTTTGAAATTCCTTAAACTTCTCAAAAGTTTCGGACTTATGTTTCATGAAATAGATATACCCATATCTACTCAAGTCATCCGTGAAGGTAAGAACATAACGATAACCACCGCGCGATGCTACACTCATTGGACCACACACATCGGTATGTATGATTTCCAATAAGTCTGTAGCTCGCTCCATCATACTAGGAAATGGAGTCTTAGTCATTTTACCCATCAGACATGCTTCGCATCTTTCAAGTGATTCAAGAAGTCCATCGGAATGGAGTTTCTTCATACGCTTCACTCCAATGTGACCAAGACGACAGTGCCACATATATGTCGAGTTATCGCTCGATTTCAAATGTTTAGCTTCAATGTTATTAATATGTGTATTTCCACTATCGAGATTCAATAAGAATAGACCATCTATCAAAGGTGCATGTGCATAAAACATATTACTCATATAAATCGAACAACCATTATTCTCGGACTTAAACAAGTAACCGTCTCGCAATAAACAAGATCCCGATATAATGTTCATGCTTAACGCATGCACCAAATAACAATTATTTAAGTATAAAACTAATCCCGATGGTAGATGAAGAGGTAGCGTGCCGACAGCGATCACATCAACCTTTGATCCATTTCCTACGTGCATCGTCACCTCGTTCTTCGCTAGCTTCCGTTTATTCTGCAGCACCTATTTCGAGTTACAAATATGAGCAACCAAACCAGTATCAAATACCCAGGCACTAATACGAGTACTAGTGAGATACACATCAATAACATGTATATCGGATATACCTTTCTTCTTGATGTTGCCGTTCTTCAAATCCGCCAAGTACTTTGGGAAATTCCGCTTCCAGTGACCTTCTCCCTTGCAGTAAAAGCACTTAGTATCAGGCTTAGGTCCAGCCTTGGTCTTCTTCGTCGGTGCGGTAACTTTCTTACCACCCTTCTTGAAGTGTCCCTTTTGCTTAGACTTGCCTTTCTTGAATTTGGTGGTCTTATTGACCATCAACACTTGGTGCTCTTTCTTGATCTCCACTTCTGCAGATTTTAACATGGAGAAGAGTTCTGGCAACTGCTTGTTCATGCTTTGCATATTGTAGTTCATCACAAAGTTCTTGTAACTTGGTGGTAGTGATTGGAGGATACGGTAAATCCCCAAAGCATTAGGAATCACTATACCCAAGCTTTGAAGTTTGTTTGCGTGCCCAGACATCTTAGGCACATGCTCACTGACGGAGCTGCCCTCTTCCATCTTACAGTTAAAGAACTTTTCAGAAGCCTCATAGCTCTCAACTACCGCGTGAGTCTCAAATATCAATTTGAGTTCACGGACAATATCATGTGGGTCTGAATTCTCAAACCTTTTCTAAAGCTCCGATTCCAAACCATACAAGATAGCACACTGAACTGTGGAGTACTGAGTCTTCCGAGCGAGGTAAACATTCTTTACTTCATCGGTAGCAGTAGCTGCAAGCGGGTCACCCAGCGGTGCATCCAGCACATAGGTCAAATTACCAGCATTGAGGACAATCCTCAAATTGCGGAACCAATCCGCGAAGTTGCTTCCATTGTTTTTCAACTTTTCTTTCTCTAGGAACGCATTAAAATTGATGGTAGGGGCCGCCATTGATCTACAACATATTTACAATAGTTTAGACTAAGTTTATGACAAATTGAGTTCTAATTAATAGTTAAATTAATCTAGGTGAACTCCCACTGAAAACAATATCCCTCACATTGTTTTAGTGATCACACGAACCAAATCCACCACATCAAAACCGATCATCACGAGAGTTGATGTAGCTTCAATGGCGAACAATCGACATGTTCATCATATCTACTATATGATTCATGCTTTACCTTTCGGTGATCCGTGTTCCGAGACCATGTCTATACATGCTAGGCTCGTCAAGATCAAACCTTAGCTTCCGCATGAGAAAATCTGGCTTTCTCACGTTGTATAAACTTGCAGAATCTAACACACCCGATCATCACGTGGTGCTTCGAAACATCAAGCTTTAGCAACGGTGCTTACTAACGATGAACACTTTAGAACTTGAAATTTATGTGCATGAGGGATCATCTTATAATGCTACCGTCGTTAACTAAGAAATACAAGATGCATAAAGGATTAACATCACATGCAATTCATAATATGTGATATGATATGGCCTTTCTTCTTTGTGCTTCCGATCTCCATCTTCAAGCACGAACATGATCTCCATCATCACCGGCATTGCATCAAGGTCCATGACGCTGCTCCATGATTGTCGTCCACCAGCTTCAACTATTACAACTACTTTGAATAGATATGCGGGTCTTAACAGAAATTAAAGACAACCATATGGCTCCTGCCGGTTTCCAACTTACAATAAGGAACATTGCATACATCAAATATAATCACAATCATGGCCATATCACATCACAGCACACCCCTGCAAAACAAAGTTAGACGACTCTAATTTCTTTGCATATTTTACGTGGTTTGGGGCTTTCAATAAGTGTCGATCTAACTTACGAACAAGAACCACAATGTTGATGTTTGAACTATCAAGGGTGCCCGTTGTAAATTGGATCTATACTATAATGGGAGAGACAGACACCCGCAAAGCCACTTATGCAATACAAGTTGCATGTTGAGCATGGAGCAAGTCTCATGAACGATGTCATGTAAGGTTAGCCCGGGCCGCTTCATCCCATCATACCGCAAGATGCAAAGTACACAAGAAGCAATTCATAATAAAAGCACCACCGCCCACAATGACCATTGTGTTCTACTCGTGTAACAGATCTACATATAGACACGGCTCTGATACCACTGTAGGGGTTCGTAGCATCGAAAACAAAAAATTTCTATCGCATACAAACAAACAAGCCAAGATCTATCTACTAGATTGTAGCAATGAGTCGATAGAATAACTCACCCTCGAAGATTCCAAAGTGTTTAACGAGAGCGGATTCTCGTGGGTGATGTAGTCGTACTCTTGCCGATCTCAAGATCGTGTAGACGATCCTTCCGGCGCTGCGTTCCGGCAGCGCTCCCGCAGTAGGCCACACGTTTGATACTCGATGAAGACCTTCCTCTCCCTTGTTCCAGCAGGCAGCGGAGGTTGTAGCACTCTCCTCGTGATTCCGGCAGCACGACGGCGTGGTACCGGAAGTAGAGGGGAGATCTCGCAGGGCTTCGCCTTAAGCCGGAGCGAGTATGGTGGACTATGAGAGAGGCCTCGGTGATCTAGGGTTTAGACACACCAAGGAGAGAGGGCTAGGCCGGCGGCTAGGGCTTGGGGAAAGCCCCAAGTCGGCGGCTAGGGTTTTCCCTAGGGCGGCGGTGGCTGCAGGAGGGCCGGCGGCTAGGGTTTGGGTTTTGGGTGGTGGAGGTGTGTGTCTAGAGGGGCAGCCCTGCCCCTCCTTTTATAGGTGGAGGGCGCCGGCCAAGGGGGAGGGAGTCCTCCCCCAACTCGGCCTCCAAGGCCGGCGGTGGAGGGAGAGGAACTCCTCCCCAAGTAGGTTTCCTACTCTCCCTCCACCAAGCAAACTTGTCGTTTGACTTTTCAAATTGGCGTTTGACTTTTCAAACTAGGATTTGATTTATCCATTTATTTTGGTCAGCGATGACACCTAGTACATGATGCAACCATTCCAACTTGTTATGACACATTCATGTACCCTTCCCCTCCGGAGTGCCGGACCTTCCGAAACCTTCTAGAACATTCCCGATGAAAACACCGGAATCATTCTCCAACCTCGAAACAGGACTTTCCTTATATGAATCTTATTTTCCGGACCATTCCGGATCTCCTCGTGATATCCTGGATCCCATCCGAGACTCCGAACAACATTCGGTCTCTTACTCATCATTCCATAACTACTCAACAACATCGAATCCTTAAGTGTGTCTCCCTACGGTTCGTGAATTATGCGGACATGATCGAGACACTTCTCCGAACAATAACCAACAGAGGAATCTGGAAATTCATATGGTTCCCACATATTTGTACGATTACTTTGCGATCGAATGAACCACTTACATACGATACCAATTTCCCTTTGTCTCACGATAGTTTACTTATCCGAGGTTTTGATCATCGGTATCTCTGCATACCTAGTTCAACCTCGTTACTGATAAGTACTCTTTTCTCGTTCCCGTGACATGTGATCCCTTGTGAGCCAATCACATGCTTGCAAGCCAATTGGATGACATTCCACCGAGAGGGCCCAGAGTATATCTATCCGTCATATGGATGGACAAATCCCACTCTTGATCCATGTGTCTCAACCCATACTTTCCGAACACTCGATGCCACCTTTATAACCACCTAGTTACGGTGTGGTGTTTGATGTCATCAAAGCATCCTTCCGGTGATGGTGATATGCATGATCTCATGGTCGAAGGAATTAGGTTACTATGTATCAGAAAGCATATAGCAATTGAACTATTAAAATGACACTATCTTTATGCTACGCTTATCTATAGGAGTATGTCCATCATATCATTCTCCTAACGATATGATATTGTTGTTAATAACATCTCAATGTTCATGATAGGGAAACCTCAATCATTTATTAACCAACAAGCTAGTATTATAAAGAGGCTTTACTAGGGACTCTAATTTAGTTTACAAATCACACAAGTATTAATGTTTCCTTATTAATAATGTTATAGCATGAATGTAAACATTTATCATAAACACAAAGATATAATAAAAACTACATTTATTATTGCCTCTAGGGCATATCTCCAACAACACCATGGTGCATGACCATTCCCGGGAGGTGGGTATTTATCTCGTGGTGCAGGCATGTAATGCGGTTTCTAACTATATGTACCCTATAAGACACTCTCAGTTTTCGGGGGAAAATGGTTTGGGGTGCCCCATGGGGTACCTAGGCTGGATGCATGCCTGGGTCCAAGATTGCACCGACCGTCGCGTTGTCGCGGCCGCCGGCGGGTTTCGCCGTTTTCTTGGGAAGCACTAAACAAAATCTAAAAAAACCATGAGAACGGCTCCTCGAGCCCTTGCATGTGACCCACTACCCTGATAAAATCATAGGCAGGGCATACCAGGTCATTTGGCACCCAAGACACCACCAGGATGTCTATCGAGTGTGAGTAAACATGGCTTCCAACCCTAGATCCCCCCCCCCCTCGCTGCCCAGAGCATGGAACCACTCCATGGATTGATCCCAAAACCGATACCTAGCTCCCTCTCGGCGTCGCAAGCAACTTCTCCAACTAGAGATTTCGTGGTGCTTTGGAGAAATCTGGAGTTTCCATTTTTTGAACCCAAAAAACTGGTGTTTTCCCAAAGGAGGTGCAATATTAGGGCGCGCCCATGGACCCCAGGAAATTTCCACGCATGCTACACCATGGTGCATGGCCATTCCCAAGAGGTGGGTATTTATCTCGTGGTGCAGGCATGTACTGTATTTTTTCCGAGTTACAGCCCGGTAAATGCGGTTTCTAACTGTATGTACCCTATAAGACACTCCCAGGTTTCGGGGAAAATGGTTTGGGGTGCCCCATGGGGTACCTAGGATGGATGCATGTCTGGGTCCAAGATTGCACCGACCGTCGCATTGCCGCGGCCGCCGACGGGTTTTGCCGTTTTCTTGGGCAGCACCAAACAAAATCTAAAAAAATAAAAAATAAGTGAAAATGGCTCTTGGAGCCCTTTCATGTGACCCACTGCCCTCATAAAATCATAGGCAGGGCATACCAGGTCATTTGGCACCCAAGGCACCACCAGGATGTCTATCGAGTGTGAGTAAACATGGATTCCAACCCTAGATTCCCCCCCCCCCCCGTTGCCCAGAACATGGAACCAATCCATGGATTGATCCCAAACCTGGCACTTATCTCCCTCTCGGCATCGCAACCGACTTCTCCTACTAGAGATTTTGTGGTGCTTCGGAGAAATCTCGACTTTCCATTTTTTGAACCCAAAAAACTGGCGTTTTCCCAAAGGAGGTTCAAGATTAGGGCGCGCCCATGGGCCCGAGGCAATTTCCACGCATGCTACACCATGGTGCATGGCCATTCCGTGGAGGTGGGTATTTATCTCGTGGTTTAGGCATGTACTATATTTTTTTTCCAAGTTACAACTCGGTAAATGAGGTTTTTAACTTTATGTACCCTATAAGACACTCTCAATTTTCGGGGAAAAATGGTTTGGGTTGCCCCATGGGGTACCTAAGCTGGATGCATGTTTGGGTCCAAGATTACACCAACTGTCACGTTGCCGCGGCCGCCAGCGGGTTTCGCCTTTTTCTTAGGCAGCACCAAACAAAATAAAAATAAATAAATAAAGTGAAAACGGCTCCTAGAGCCCTTGCATGTGACCCACTGCCCTCATAAAAACATAGGCAGGGCATACCAGGTCATTTGGCACCCAGGGCACCACCAGGATGTCTATCGAGTGTGAGTAAACATGGCTTCCAACCCTAGATCCCCCCCCTCGCTGCCCAGAACATGGAACCACTCCATGGATTGAGCCCAAACCCGGCACCTAGCTCCCTCTCGGCATCGCAAGCGACTTCTCCAACTAGAGATTTTGTGGTGCTTTGGAGAAATCTTGACTTTCCATTTTCTGAACCCGAAAAACCGATGCTTTCGCAAAGGAGGTGCAAGATTAGGGCGCTCCCATGGGCCCCAGGCAATTTCCACGCATGCTACACCATGGTGCATGGCCGCTCCCAGGAGGTGGGTATTTATCTCGTGGTGCAGACATGTACTGTATTCTTTCCGAGTTACGACCCGATAAATGCGGTTTCTAACTATATGTACCCTATAAGACACTCTCAATTTTTGGGAAAATGGTTTGGGGTGCCCCATGGGGTACCTAGGATGGATGCATGTCTGGGTCCAAGATTGCACCGACCGTCGCATTGCCGCGGCCGCCGACGGGTTTTTCCGTTTTCTTGGGCAGCACCAAACAAAATCTAAAAAAATAAAAAATAAGTGAAAACGGCTCTTGGAGCCCTTTCATGTGACCCACTGCCCTCATAAAATCATAGGCAGGCCATACCAGGTAATTTGGCACCCAAGACACCACCAGGATGTCTATCCAGTGTGAGTAAACATGGCTTCCAACCCTAGATCCCCCCCCTCGCTGCCCAGAACATGGAACCACTCCATGGATTGAGCCCAAACCCGGCACCTAGCTCCCTCTCGGCATCGCAAGCGACTTCTCCAACTAGAGATTTTGTGGTGCTTTGGACAAATCTTGATTTCCATTTTCTGAACCCGAAAAACCAGCGTTTTCCCAAAGGAGGTGCGAGATTAGGGCCTTCTAGAAGCCCCCCATGGGGCCAGGTTGATTCTGCGTCCCAATTGTTAGGCACCGTTGGATTGGGGAGAATGGACGATAAGGATCGTCATTTGAAATAGCGATCCACGAGTAGGCATTTATGCATCCCTGTTGGCCTTGGAAACCACTAGTGGGCCTACTCCTTGACTTTATAAACGCGACCGTGTGGCCAAAGCTCAAACCCTGTTCGTTCCCTGCAACTCACGTCAGCACAAGCGTCAAATCCTACCGAAAGAAACAGCGCCTCGCCATGGAGAGGCCCCGTCTCAGCTTGCACAAGGCCGAGTTGTTCGCCAGTATGACATACTCGCGCCGCCACTTGCGAGGCTACCGGCCGGCTATGATCTCACCTACGCTGGGGTGCCCGTGGCGCCACTCCTGCGCGGCATCGCGCTATTGAGGCAGATCGAGGAGCGTCGCCGCCAGCTGCCGAAGCGGAAGAGAGAAATGGACCGATACGTGCGCACCAACGCGTACTGGCCAAGGTGCTTCAAGAAGGAGCGGGAGGCGTTGATTTGGATTTGCATGCCTTGCCATTCAGAAATCGACCCAGATCTGCGCAACCCCGAAGGGAGGCAGCGCTTCTGGCAGTGGCTGGGAATATGCCCTCCACCGTTATCGATGTTGCACGCCATGTAGCACTCGTGAAGAGGAACGCCGCCGGGCTCGTCCTCATCGATTCAGTCTTGAAAGAGGCGGACGGTGACGCGGAGGACGTCATGCACGAAAAGACAGCGGGAGCGGCATAGTCGATTAGGGTCACTTGAGCTTAAATTTAATCTATGTACGATAGCTTTAATGACATGTCCAGATAGAATGGCCAAGTTGTAAGAGCGTGTACAGCGTTGTTTGAGTCTAGCTTTTTTCCTCTTATTGAGCTTTAATGCCCGTGACATTGCTGATGCGACGTCGATGACAAAGACGAGGAGAGGCTGATGGGATGGTACGCTGTCTCTGCACC
Organism: Avena atlantica; assembly: GCA_910589765.1. NCBI lineage: Eukaryota > Viridiplantae > Streptophyta > Magnoliopsida > Poales > Poaceae > Avena > Avena atlantica. The sequence continues at coordinate 483,764,712 of OU342739.1, read as the reverse complement.
CAGCACTTGATGGCAAAGTCATAATTTTGGTGTGCGTCAGAGGAGAAGGAGACGCGCGTATCTGCAAAAGATCTGCTCCCCGCTTGCTATTCCAGTTGGCGTCCTCGATACAGCTGCGCATTGCAGAAGACCGACGAGGCAACATGCAAACAACCCTCAATCAAAGAGCCTCTCATCTTGTCCATCTACTACACACTTCGTTCTCGCTCGCAAAATCGGTTCTTGCAGGCCGCCATCACTCTCCTCCAAGAAACCCCAACAATAATGAATCTGCCCTCGCCCCAGTTCATCCGGACTCAATAGTGGATTCGATGCACAAGAGTCGATACAGTGGCTGGAGCAAGTTAGGGGATGATGCCTTCGGAGAAATCGCTATGCGTATGGACACTACCAGCGCCGTCAGGCTGGCCGCATGCTCCAAGGAGTTGCGCCGCCAAGTCGCTGACGGAAAAGGTAGCAGATGCCCCAACAACGGCTGCAGGACATTGGTCGCCTTCCATGACTTCCTCAAACACAAGATGGCGTGCCCGCATGGTCTATGCTACTTCCCTGAGCCTGGCTGCGAGTTCGCCGCCCCGCCGACAGCGCTCCTCGCCCACCTCGAAAAATCCCACTCGATGGAAGTGCACAATTTCCACTATGGTGTGGAACACAGATACATCTCTCAGCCTTTGCTGGCACCAGGCTCATGGAGAGTAGAGACCGTCGGATCCAGGGACGATGGTACAGTGTTTGCTGTGAGATTTGACAAGCTCCACTCTGGCCTCGTCATATCCGACGAGTGCGTCAGGTCGGCGGCATGCAAGTTTTCGTGGTACATGGTGGAGTTTCACTTATATAAACCTTCAATGATGGGAGCGGACCAGGAGGAATTCGCCGAATATAGCCTGTTTTTTGAGCCGAAGAGTAGCGCGTTGTCGGCTGCCGCCAGGATGACTAAAGATTTACGGAATTTTCTGATTAATAAGCATGATAGGTTCATCCTGGATTACTCATTCTACATCCACAAGGTGGTAGATGACAGATATGACGGTCTTGATTCTGATGATCTGCTGTTCAAATTTGGGATTAGGTATTGATTTTGTTTCTAGTCGACCAAGGTTTTAAGAGATGAAACAAGAACTGGTTCTATCTGTACTACTATTGTGTTTCAGTGTCTGTATTGCTGAATCGCTCACTTCGAAATCCATCATACACATGTTTCTTCTAATGAGAGGATGACATGTGGGTCCAGATGCATGATTAAACGGCAGCGCAATCAAGTTCGGAACATGGTAGCGGGAGCAAAGGAAAAAATTCCATCATGCTGGTCCCTGTGCCATCGATCCTACCAGGCCAACACTATAGGTGACGAGGCAACTCCATGGCCCGTCCATAATTTTGGTCGTTGAATTGTTACAAATCCATAATTATTGTTTTTGGGTGATCGGTTTAAAAATTAATGTACAATCTAACGACGTCGAATCAGGTCGACACCACATATCACATACCTGTTACAAGTACTAGATATAAATAAATTTCAATGAAAATTCAAGAAACGATGTTACTGTGCCACCTCCTCTCTCTGCTCCTCTTATTACTGTCAATCCCGTGTTGCACTAAACAACAGTTGATGAGGACAAAAACAAAAATGACCAAAATGCCAAGTAAAACTAGTTTCAAGATTACCTTTCGTCCGGAGAATCGTACAGAGATGAAATTGACAGGGATATTGTTTCTCCTGCAGTTAGCTAAAAGATCCTCAAGAACATCCTCAATACCCCCCCCCCAGCAACTTCTTCATATTCAAACTCAACTCCATTATTATCGTTTCCCTTCTGCTCTCGCTTACCCTTTTGTTTCTTTTCGCCCCCTATCCCTGCCGGCATGTCCACGTCCTCAGCCAATTGCTGCTTACAAACGTTTCCCTCCATATGCGCATCACCGTTTTCCTTCACATGCAGCACTTCCTCCACGTCATGTCGCTACGCTTCCACCATTTCTGCCTGAGAAGCCTCATCTTGTTCCCGTGTGATGTGAACGGGGACAAGGTCAGCATCTCCGAAATCACGTGGAACTGGGTTTTTGCATAGCCTCTTGATATGGCCCAACCCTCCACACCGTTTGCACTTTCACTTCCTTATTCCTAGTCTCGAACCTTTTGCGGTGAAGGCTTCGGTCCTTTCCTTTCTAGGCCTCCCAGGTGGCCTCCTAAGAACTGGTGGTTCGAGTTTGAACCCTGGATCGACTATCCCCCAATCATCTTCATCAGCAATAAGTGGTACGTTTTCTGCATAAGCTGCAGTAAACTTGTCCATGGAGAAATAGTTATGAACATAGTTCTCTATTTCAGCACATCTACCTCTCAGCTTTAAGATGAAGTGCAGTGCATGGTGACATGGCAGACCAGTAACCTGCCACTTCCTGCATGAACAAGTCTTGTTACCAATGTCTACAATAAACCTCTGTTCAATTTTGTGCTTGTCTTGTGCATAAACCTCAGCTAATGTATTGGAACTTCTAACGATCCTTGTCTTTATCGTTCTCATTGCCCTGGTTCTTGCATTTAGTAATAAAACCACCTTTGGAATTATTTTATGGCCTACAAATTTTCTCGCACAAATTCTACGCCTAAAATCTATCTTCACCATTATACATTGTCTTATTGCATCTGACAAAATAACAATTGCAAGTGACTTCATGCTCCTAATCTTAGCATTGAACCTTTTTGTCAGATTATTGCAAACAAAGTCCACTTTGCTTAACTCACCAAACTTGCTTCTGGCCCATAACTTGTTATGATGTTCTTCAAGGTATTCTTTCAGATTCGGCACGGTATACAAGTTCTGCATGTAAGTAGCATGCATACTTGGGGTATACGTGTATGCTGATCGCCACAAGTTGTCTTCAAAGGTCTTTCCTTTGAACTTCTTTGTAAAGCTAGTAGTGAGGTGCCGCATGCATTCCCTATGCTCAACCCCAGGAAACACAACATCAACAACATTCTGAAGCCCCTTGCATGCACCAGTGTGTATCACCAAGCCTTCAGGGTGACCAATTACTGCACGTAGTCTCTGCATGAAGCATGTCCAGCTTTCAGTCGATTCATCCTCAAGAACAGCATAGGCTACGGGAAAAAGCAAATTATGTGCATCCATAGCACAAGAGGTAGCAAGCTGTCCCCTGAACTTTCCTGTTAAAGAAGTTGCATATGTTGCCAAGTATGGCCTGCAGCCGTCTAGGAACCCCTTCCAGCATGCCTTCAGGCAGACAAAACATCTCCTAAATCATTTCTTATCTGCCTGCTTATACTTGACCCCCCTTGAGACCTTTCCTTTCACAACCTCGTAACCAATGTCAACAACACTACCAGGTGATGTCTTCTCTACCTCATCTTTGAAACTATACAACATGTGAAAATTGTCAGTCCATTTGGCCTGAATGAAGTCTAGAGCCATATCCTTTCCATCAAACACTCTATGGTAAGGAATCATAACGTTAAATTTTTTGCTAAGCTTAGTTTTGAGTTCAGCAGGTCCAGTGCAATGATCCTGCCTCACCTAGTCAAGTACCTTAGCAGCAATCCACTTGGTTGTCGTCGGTCTAACTTTATCACTTAAAGAAGTATTAGGGCAGTTGTGTTTCTTCGTGTTTACCTTGAGTTGCATTCAATGGGAATAAAAATAAATCAAAGGACTCGTCAGTAGAACAAATATGAGAAAGTCCGAAACTAAATGTAGCTATTGCAACCTGAAATGGGTGTCCACCCCACATTGGAGATGCATGCAATCTCCATTTACACATCTTACTTTCCCTACAATGCACCCTAAATCTCTTTTGGTCTCTCTTTTCAACGATAAATTCGAACCCAACTCTTATTGCATAGGTAGCAACAGCATATCTGCATTCCTCCATAGTATAAAAGACAGCCCTTTCATCAATTGTAGGGTTGTCCCTATCAAAGTGTATCACTGGCATGTCCTTGTCTTCGTCATCGTATCTGCATCCCATTTCCCCATCCTCACATTCCTCTTCATCATCAGTCCCATAGTCAGGCTCATAGTTCGAATCAACCAAATATTCCCTACTCTCCATCCTATCAGGGTCAGCAGCCACATCTGGATATGCTTTATCATCATCATCTTCTTCGAGCACAAAATCACCCTGACTTTCAAACATTTCGATGTCTTCATGCTCAACGAAAGGCTGGTCGGTCGCGCTCGGTATCGAAAACAGAGCCTGCTCTGTTCGCGTTCCACATGGCCTGGTATCATTCAGGACAGTCTCTTCCCCAGTATCTTTGTTAACGATGTGCACAAACATCAGCACAGTCCCCATGCCGAGGTGTTTACTCCACATCATGGCCAGAGCCTCCTCAGTTCTAACGTCGCAGAAAGTCTGCGAATTTGTGACGTAGTACCTGATTACGAATTCATCATGCTTGCCAATGGGAAACTTGCCAAATTGCATGTGCAAGTCACTTAGAGTTATGTCCTCTGCGTCTATTGTCAGCCGATAATCAAATCCACTGACAACTGTGTCCGAGAAGGACCCATCTCTGTGTTCTCCGGCCACACATGATCCATTTCTGTGCAGGATCCAGATCAAAGCCACCGTCGTTGCGCGAGAACCTTGCGCCCACCAAACGATTTTCATTCCCAGACGCGCCTGGGAGGCGACGGAGGCAAGGAGACAGGGCAAGGGGGCAAGGCAGGGTGGGTAGGGGATGACGGGAGGACGATAGTCCAGGGGGAGGATGAGAGTGTTGCCGGAGGGGATGGAGTGGCGGCGTTCAAGACCAGAGCGGTGGAGCGGAGCGAAGCTACGAGCGAGCGATAGAATATGGAAAATCACATAATAATGGGGAGCACTAATCCTCAAACCTAGGATGCGTGCCATCGATGGTTGAGGTTGCGGGTCCCACCAGTCAGTAAAACGCCACGTCCTCTTCCCCTGTTTATGATGGTGTTGTTACAATTCTACGATCGTAGTGGCACAGGAAGAATTTCTAGACACAACTAAGGACACACTCGTAAATATAATTAAAATGGAACCCTGACCTGGTACATTGCCCGATCCGGTTGCTAGCCATGACCTGTATTTTTAATATCTTAGCACTCTTATGCTAAGAAAGGGAAATAAAGATTCAGCAGTTAGTCGAAATAGTTTCAAATAAATAAGATACACTCTTAGAAAGCTTAGCTATGTCCCCGCATAAGCAGAAGCCACCGCCGCCCCGGACGCCGCCAGATCTTGGTTATTTGGCCCCTCTGAGGAAGGCCATGCGGCTGTACTACAAGGCCGGTCTTCCATTTCCATCTGAGACGGTTGATTTCACAGAATGTGATGCATCTGCGGCGGCAACGGTGGCAACAGCAAAGGTCGTCGCGGCGTCGAGAAGGGCCAACCGAGCGTCATGGAGAATGTGCGCGGCGGAATTTTCATGCACTCTGCGCATGAGAAAGAAGGTATGTTCCAAAGCGTTCCCACGATCTTGCCGCCGAGGAAACAAACCCCCGAACAGGGCGGCGCCAAGGTCAACAAACTCTACGCCTCGGCACAGGAGACCTTACCGTGGGGCAATCTGGGCACACGCCATCAGCGGCAAATATAGTCCATCGTACGTACCGTTAGCGGCCACACCGTGGCGGCGTGCATCCATCTACACTCAGCTTGTTGGAGTGTTCGACAGCTAGAGCCGACGACGGGCAACAGCTCAACGCCGGAATTCAGGTTCAGATTCACATGGACCTACGATCCCTGCTACGAGAATCCGGAGTTCACCTTCGAAGAAATCGTTGCGGCGGCACGGCTGTTCGTACTGAACCGGGAATGGTTCAAGCACGTCAACTAGTGCAAGAGCATTCTAGATCTCTTGAAGTTTGGCGGAAAGGGAAAAGATCAGTTGTGATTGAATGATCGCTAAACTTACGTCCTCTCAAGGCAATTGGCGAGCCAACTTTTATGGTGGAGATCTGCAATTTCTTCAGTGTAGAACAGTTAAGTTTAGAGACTAACTCTGTAGAATGCCTTTTGTAGAGGCAATAGCCTCCTTTTGCGCAGCTATCCCATACTGTAGTATGGAACTAGTTCAGAAGTAACCAAATACTATCAAGATGTATATATTTATTCAATTACTACCAGCGGTTGAATTCAGTTTACTATCATACTTATCCGAGGCAGACAAAATTCAGACATCATTTTATGAACTGATTTTGGGTGGTTTATTCATGCAAGTTCCATGCAGAATCACTTACCATCTCGAACAAATATATGTAAAAATTGTTCGAGCATACAAACCAGCAACATTTCGTGCCTTTCGGATTGCTCACCGGCAGCATTTTCCCGGTAATGGTGACATTGATCATTGCTAGCCCACCCTCTTTTGAGGAGGCTAACCTTGGTTATGCACACAAATTCATTATCTACACATACTACAAATTCATTAGCCACACAAACTACAAATCATTAGCCACACGTATTACGAAATCATTAGCCACACAAACTACAAATCATTAGCCACACATACTACGAATTCAGTAGCCACACATTACAAATTCAGTAGTCACACATACTACAGCAGTTCAAACTATTACATAAGGCGTACTACGTGCTCGACTCTCAAGTCAACAATATTTCAGACTCACTAAACCTCTGTCTTCACTCGAGGGAAATCAGAACCACCAGCCTGTCCACGCCCGGTCCCCCCACCGAAACCGTGCGCTCTGTCACAGAACGGTGGTGGTCCTGTGCCATCGACCCTTCTAGGCCAACACTGTAGGCGACGAGGACGCTTTTTGGCTGCCTCGTCGGGGTCCTAAATGCCATATACTAGATCACCGGGTGGATGATCACCGGGTGCTTCCAGCAAAGCTGTCCTCTTGCCCTGCTTGGAATATCCACATTGTACATCATAGGAACGGTATCTGGATCTTTCAGCCACGCCTTTACCTCGATGATCCATATGTCGCTCGGGGGCACAATCTCCACCAGCTCGCCGCCAAAGCTACTAACGACCTGCTTGAGGGCCTCCGGTTCCCAAGCATGCAAAGGGAGGCCGTCAAAGCCGAGTTTAGAGAAGAACCGAAGCTGCCTCAAGCGATCGTCCCACCCACAGGCGCGATGCCAACGCAGGAAGCTCATTTTCTCCCCACAACACTTGAAAGAACGGGAAGAATGCAGAACACGCTCGCTGTCTGAGCTGTGGGCAAACCGGACGAAGAAATCGAATGGCAGAGCGCATACCTCAATATTGACCACTTTTAGTCTGATCCCAAAACGAGACCTGAAAGCCGACAGCAAGTCTGCCGGCGACACGACAGACGCGTGCCCAGCACAGTGGCCATGAGAGCGTTGTCGTTGAACTCCTCTGCCAGGGCTACCATGCCTGGGGTGCGCGACAGCATGCAACCACCCAAGGCCAGTCGCCGGTTCGGATTGCCCGGTCGAACATGCTCCGCCGTGCGAGAAGGTCTATGCAGCGGTGAGAGGCTAGGTCGGGGATGCGAAGCTCCAACATGCCGACCAGGAAAAACGAGGGGAGGGCGACGGTGGCGAGCTTCGATTATGGGCGTGGGAGGTTGACCGGCCATGGCGGGGACGCAAGGAGAGCAACAGCGAGCTCCGATCTGGAGACCAGTAGCCGGAGCTAAGCAAGGTAATGGAGAGGGGAATAATAGGGGAGAAGAGCAGAGCAGAGAAGAATATCTAGTTCTCGCAGGGGTAAACCAGTCCACAACTACAAAGGATAACGGGAAATACTAACGGGTCAATGCAAGAAGAGTTGACCTAATGGCGAGATTTGAGTTCAACCTTTTTTGACTGGTTCAAACGATCATTTGGCCGTTAGATTTGTATTTACCCCCATTTGGCCCCTCTCGACAATTGGCGAAGCTACTACAGCCCTTTCGCGAGATTACACGCAACTTGGACCCCGTGTTGCCTTGGCGTCTGAACTTTCAGGCCGCATGTTAAAATTCTCGAGGGGCCCACACCATGGGCTGGTGCGGCCTAGGGTGGGCCCGCGACACCCTATTGTGCGACCGCCTCGTGGCCCCACTTTGGGTGCCCTTCGGTCTCCGTGTTCCTCCTGGTAAAATATTGACTTTGGCCTTTGTCTCGTCCAATTCCGAGAATATTTCTTTACTAGCTTCTCTGAAACCAAAAGCAGCAAAAAAAGGCAACTGGCACTGTGACATCTTGTTAATAGGTTAGTTCTAAAAAATGTATAAAAATACCTCGAAGTGTAGACAAAACATAAAAAAGTTGATACAAAACAAGCATGGAGCATCAAAAATTATAGATACGTTTACGACGTATCACTTTTTCATTATCTTCAACAACTTTTCAAATCCCTTGTCAGGCACACCGATCTCTTCCTTCCATTGCAGCAATTCCAGTGTGCTACCTAGCTTTTTGTGGCCATCTTCGCAATTTGGGTACAACAATTTGTTGTGATCCTCTAACATCTGCTCAAATTTCAACCTCTTCCTTTCGCTTTCACATTCTCCCTTTGCATCAGCAATGGCCCGACCAAGATCATCATCTGGCTCATATGATGCACGTTCTTCTGCTTCTTCTTCATCATTGTCTTCCATTGTAGTACCACCGTATTCAGGGGACATATGATAGTTGTCATCATTCTCTTCATCTTCGTTGTCTTCCATCATAACCCCACTTTCTCCGTGCTTGGTCCAACAATTATAGCTAGACATGAAACCAGACCAAAACAGATGGCCGTGAAGGACTCTTGAGGAAGAGTATTCCTTCTTATTTCGACACTCACCACATGGACAACACATAAAACCATTCCGCTTGTTTGCCTCTGCCACAATGAGAAAAGAACGCACGCCTTTAATGAACTCGCCAGAGATTCAGTCAGCGTACATACATTGCCGTCTCATCTGTATTATATAAGTACATCAAACAAAATCACGATGGTAAGATTAGTACTAGTCTAAAAATAAAAGCACACAACGTATACATCAAAAAACTATGCATTGATTTAAAAACTTTCTACTCCATCTTTAGTCTTGGTTGGACACACCAACCAGGACTAAAGGGGTTGCGGCAGGCTGGGGCCAACGTGAGCCCGTTTAGTCCCGGATGGTGTCTCCAATCGGGACTAAAGGAGACTCCATCTGGGACTAAAAGTGGGTGACGACACTATATGTCGTGAACATGATCTCCATCTTCTAGCACGAACATGATCTCCATCATCACCGGCATTGCATCAAGGTCAATGACGCCTCTCCATGGTTGTCGTCCACCGGCTTCAACTATTACAACTACTTTGAATAGACACGCGGGTCTTAACATAAATTAAAGACAACCATATGGCTCCTGCCGGTTGCCAACTTACAATAAGGAACATTGCATACATCAAATATAATCACAATCATGGCCATATCACATCACTGCACACCCCTGCAAAACAAAGTTAGATGCCTCTACTTTCTTTGCATGTTTTACGTGGTTTGGGGCTTTCAATAAGTGTCGTTCTAACTTACGAACATGAACCACAACATTGATACTAGTATTGTTAATCACCCGTTGTAAATTGGATCTTAACTATGCTAGGAGAAACAGGCACCCGCAAAGACACTTATGCAATACAAGTTGCATGTCAAGCGTGGAGCAAGTCTCATGAACGATGTCATGTAAGGTTAGCCCGGGCCGCTTCATCCCAACATACCGCAAGATGCAAAGTACACAAGAAGCAATCGACAATAAAAGCATCAACGCCCACAATGACCATTGTGTTCTACTCGTGCAACAGATCTACATATAGACACGGCTCTGATACCACTGTAGGGTTTCGTAGCATGGAAAACAAAAAAATTCTACCGCATACAAACAAACAAGCCAAGATCTATCTACTAGATTGTAGCAACGAGTCGATGGAATAACTCACCCTCGAAGAATCCAAAGTGTTTAACGAGAGCGGATTCTCGTGGGTGATGTAGTCGTACTCTTACCGATCTCAAGATCGCGTAGACGATCCTTCCGGCGCTGCGTTCCGGCAGCGCTCCCGCAGTCGGTCACACGTTCGGTACTTGACGAAGACCTTCCTCTCCCTTGTTCCAGCAGGCAGCGGAGGTTGTAGCACTCTTCTCGCGATTCCGGCAGCACAACAGCGTGGTACCGGAAGTAGAGGGGAGATCTCGCAGGGCTTCGCCTTAAGCCGGAGCGAGTATGGTGGAGTATGAGAGAGCTCCTCGGCGATCTAGGTTTTAGACACACCAATGAGGAGAGGCTAGAGCCGGCGACTAGGGTTTGGGGCACCCCAAGTCGGCGGCTAGGGCAAAACCCTAGGGGCGGCGGCGGCTGTGGTGGTAGGCGCCAAGCTAGGGTTTGAGGAGAGGTACTTGTGTGTGCTAGGAGGGAGCCCTCTCCCCTCCTTATATAGTTGGAGGGGCCGGCGGCCAAGGGGAGGGAGTGGAGTCCCTCCCCAACTCGGCTTGGGTGGTGCACCGGCTTGGGGAGGAGGGACTCCCTCCCCAACTTGGTTTCAACCTCCTCCTCCTCTTTCCAAAACTTGTCGTTTTACTTTCAAACTAGCCGTTTGACTTTTCAATTTAGGATTTGAATAAACCCTTTATTTTGGACAATGAAGACACTTAGTACATGATGCAATCATTCCAACTTGTAATGACACATTCATGTACCCCTTCCCCTCCGAAGTGCCGGACATTCCGGAACCTTCTAGAACATTCCCGATGAAAACACCGGAATCATTCCCGAACTCCGAAACGGAACTTTCCTTATATAGATCTTATTCTCCGGACCATTCCGGATCTCCTCATGATATCCCGGATCCCATCCGAGACTCCGAACAACATTCGGTCTCTTTCTCATCATTCCATAACTACTCAAACAACGTCGAATCCTTAAGTGTGTCTCCCTACGGTTCGTGAATTATGCGGACATGATCGAGACACTTCTCCGAACAATAACCAATAGAGGAATCTGGAAATTCATATGGCTCCCACATATTTCTACGATTACTTTGCGATCGAATGAACCACTTACATACGATACCAATTTCCCTTTGTCTCACGATAGTTTACTTATCCGAGGTTATGATCGTCGGTATCTCTGCATACCTAGTTCAACCTCGTTACTGATAAGTACTCTTTTCTCGTTCCCGTGATATGTGATCCCTTGTGATCCAGTCACATGCTTGCAAGCTAATTGGATGACATTCCACCGAGAGGGCCCAGAGTATATCTATCCGTCATCTGGATGGACAAATCCCACTCTTGATCCATGTGTTTCAACCAATACTTTCCGAACACTCAATGCCACCTTTATAGCCACCCAGTTACGGTGTGGTGTTTGATGTCATCAAAGCATCCATCCGGTAAAGGTGATATGCATGATCTCATGGTCGAAGGAATTTGGTTACTATGTATCAGAAAGCATATAGCAATTGAACTATTAAAATGACTTGATCTTTATGCTACGCTTATCTATAGGAGTATGTCCACCATATCATTCTCATAATGATATGATCTTGTTTGTTGATAACATCCCAATGTTCATGATAGGGAAACCACAATCATTTATCAACCAACAGGCTAGTGATGTATAGAGGCTTTACTAGGGACTTCAAATTGAGTTTACAAATCACACAAGTATTAATGTTTCCTTGTTAATACTATTATAGCATGAATGTAAACATTTATCATAAACACAAAGATATAATAATAACTACATTTATTATTGCCTCTAGGGCATATCTCCAACAGTCTCCCACTTGCACTAGAGTCATCTAATCTAGATTACATGGTAATATACCGAACACCCATGGCAGTTTGGTGCTGGTCATGTTTTTCCCTCGGGAGAGGTTTAGTCAACGGATCCGCCACATTCAGATCTGTGTGTACTTTGCAAATCTTTATATCCCCATCTTGGATATGTTCTCGAATAGCGTGAAAACATAGCTTGATGTGCTTCAGCTTCTTGTGTGACCTTGGTTCTTGCGCATTGGCTATGGCGCCCATGTTATCACAGTAGATAGACATTGGGTCCAGCGCATTAGGAACCACACCCAGCTCTGTAATGAACTCTTTCATCCATATCGCTTCTTGTGAAGCCTCCGAAGCAGCCATGTATTCCGATTCAGTTGAAGATCTCGCCACAACGCTTTGCTTTGCACTCCTCCAGCTAACTGCTGCACCATTCAAAATAAATACGTATCCAGATTGTGATTTAGAATCATCCGGATCGGTGTTCCAACTAGCATCGGTGTAACCATTAACAACGAGTTGTTCATCACCTCCATAAGAAAGAACCATATCCTTAGTTCTTCTCAAGTACTTAAGGATGTTTTTGACCGCTGTCCAATGATCCACTCCTGGATCACTTTGATATCTGCTAGTTAAACTAACAGCATATGCAATGTCGGGTCTAGTACATAGCATGGCATACATTAGAGATCCTATGGCTAAGGCATAGGGAGTCTTACACATCCTTTCTCTATCTTCTGCCGATGTTGGACTTTGAGTTTTACTCAAGGTCGTATTGGGCAACATGGGCAAGAACCCTTTCTTGCTTTCTTCCATTCCAAACCTCTTTAGAACTTTGTCCAAATATGTACTCTGTGACAATGATATTTGGCGTTTCGATCTATCTCTACAAATCTTTATGCCTAATATGTAAGCTGCTTCGCCAAGATCCTTCATTGAAAAACTATTATTCAAAAATTCCTTGACACTATTAAGAAGGTCTACATCATTCCCAATCAATAATATGTCATCCACATATAGTATTAAGAATGCTACAGAGCTCCCACTCACTTTCTTGTAAATACAAGCTTCTCCATAAGTTTGTATAAAACCAAAACTTTTGATCACCTTATCAAAACGTTGATTCCAACTTCGGGATGCTTGCTTCAATCCATAAATGGACCGTTGAAGTTTGCATACCTTGTTAGCATCCTTAGGATCGACAAAACCTTTGGGTTGCATCATATACAACTCTTCATCAATGTCTCCATTGAGGAATGCTGTTTTGACGTCCATCTGCCAAATCTCATAATCATAATATGCAGCGACTGCTAACATAATCCTCACAGACTTTAGCTTCGCTACTGGTGAGAAAGTCTCATCGTAGTCAACTCCTTGAATTTGTCGAAACCCTTTTGCGACAAGTCGAGCTTTATAGACAGTAACATTACCATCAGCATCTGTTTTCTTCTGTAAAATCCATTTGTTCTCGACAGCCTTTCGGCCATCCGGTAAGTCCACCAAAGTCCATACTTGGTTTTCGTACATGGATCCAATCTCGGATTTCATGGCTTCTTGCCATTTATTGGAATCTAGGCTCATCATTGCTTCCTCATATGTCTCAGGGTCATCGGTGTTGTCCACCAACATGACACTCATAACGGGATCATACCAATCTGGAGTGGTACGAGTTCTCGTTGACCTCCGAGGCTCTGTAGCAACTTTAACCGAAGTTTCATGATCATCATCATTAGCTTCCTCTCTAATTGGTGCAGGCACCACAGGAACTTCTTCCGGTGCTGCGCTACTCGCAATTTCGAGAGAAGGTTCGACAACCTCATCGATTTCTACTTTCCTTCCAGTCACTTCTTTCGAGAGAAATTCCTTCTCTAGAAAGGATCCATTCTTGGCAACGAAGATTTTGCCTTCGGATCTATGATAGAAGGTATACCCAATAGTTTCCTTCGGGTATCCTATGAAGATGCATTTTTCCGCTTTGGGTTCAAGCTTGTCCGACTGTAACTTCTTTACATAGGCTTCGCAACCCCAAACTTTAAGGAACGACAATTTAGGTTTCTTCCCAAACCATAATTCATACGGTGTCGTTTTAACGGATTGAGATGGTGCCCTATTTAAAGTGAATGCGGCTGTTTCTAATGCATAACCCCAAAATGATAGCGGTAAATCTGTAAGTGACATCATAGAACGAACCATATCTAAGAGAGTTTGATTACGACGTTCGGACACACCATTACGCTGTGGTGTTCCCGGCGGTGTCAACTGTGAAAATATTCCGCATTTCTTCAAATGCTCGCCAAACTCGTAACTTAGATATTCACCTCCACGATCAGAACGTAGAAATTTAATCTTCTTGTTACGTTGATTCTCTACCTCACTTTGAAACTCCTTAAACTTCTCGAAAGTTTCAGATTTATGTTTCATGAAATAGATATACCCATATCTACTCAAATCATCCGTGAAGGTAAGAACATAATGATAACCACCGCGCGATGCTACACTCATTGGACCACACACATCGGTATGTATGATTTCTAATAAGTCCGTAGCTCGCTCCATCATACCAGAAAATGGAGTCTTAGTCATTTTACCCATTAGACATGCTTCGCATCTATCAAGTGATTCGAAATCAAGTGATTCAAGAAGTCCATCGGAATGGAGTTTCTTCATACGCTTCACTCCAATGTGACCAAGACGACAGTGCCACATATAGGTTGAATTATCGCTCGATTTCAAACGTTTAGCCTCAATGTTATTAATGTGTGTATTTCCACTATCGAGATTCAACAAGAATAGACCATCTATTAAAGGTGCATGTGCATAAAACATATTACTCATATAAATCGAACAACCATTATTCTCGGATTTAAACAAGTAACCGTCTCGCAATAAACAAGATCCCGATATAATGTTCATGCTCAACGCAGGCACCAAATAACAATTATTTAAGTATAAAACTAATCCCGATGGTAGATGAAGGGGTAGCGTGCCGACCTTGATCACATCAACCTTTGATCTGTTTCCCATGCGCATCGTCACCTCGTTCTTCGCTAGCTTCTGTTTATTCTGCAGCACCTGTTTCGAGTTACAAATATGAGCAACCGAACCAGTATCAAATACCCAGGCACTACTATGAGTACTAGTGAGATACACATCAATAACATGTATATCAGATATACCTTTCTTCTTGATGTTGCTGTTCTTCAAATCCGCCAAGTACTTTGGGCAATTCCGCTTCCAGTGACCTTCTTCCTTGCAGTAAAAGCACTCAGTATCAGGCTTAGGTCCAGCCTTGGTCTTCTTCGCCGGCGTGGTAACTTTCTTACCACCCTTCTTGAAGTGTCCCTTCTGCTTAGACTTGCCTTTCTTGAATTTGGTGGTCTTATTGACTAACAACACTTGATGCTCTTTCTTGATCTCCACTTCTGCAGACTTTAACATAGCAAACAGTTCTGGCAACTGCTTGTTCATGTTCTGCATGTTGTAGTTCATCACAAAGTTCTTGTAACTTGGTGGTAGTGATTGGAGGACACGGTAAATCCCCAAAGCATTAGGAATCACTATACCCAAGCTTTGAAATTTGTTTGTGTGCCCAGACATCTTAAGCACATGCTCACTGACGGAGCTGCCCTCTTCCATCTTGCAGTTAAAGAACTTTTCAGAAGCCTCATAGCTCTCAATTGTCGCGTGAGTATCAAAGATCAATTTGAGATCACGGACAATATCATGTGGGTCTGAATTCTCAAACCTTTTCTGAAGCTCCGATTCTAAACCATACAAGATGGCACACTGAACTGTGGAGTACTGAGTCTTCCGAGCGAGGTAAACATTCTTTACTTCATCGGAAGCATCAGCTGCAGGTGGGTCACCCAGCGGTGCATCCAGCACATAGGTCAAATTACCAGCTGTGAGGACAATCCTCAAATTGCGGAACCAATCCGCGAAGTTGCTTCCATTGTTTTTCAACTTTTCTTTCTCTAGGAACGCATTAAAATTGATGGTAGGGGCTGCCATTGATCTACAACATATTTGCAATAGTTTAGACTAAGTTTATGACAAATTGAGTTCAAATTAATAATAAAATTAATCTAGGTGAACTCCCACTCAAAACAACATCCCTCACATTGTTTTAGTGATCACACGAACCAAATCCACTACATCAACACCGATCATCACGAGAGTTGATATAGTTTCAATGGCGAACAATCGTCATGTTCATCATATCTACTGTATGATTCATGCTTTACCTTTCGGTGATCCGTGTTACGAGACCATGTCTGTACATGCTAGGCTCATCAAGATCAAACCTTAGTTTCCGCATGATCAAATCTGGCTTGCTCACGTTGTATACACTTGCAGAATCTAACACACCCGATCATCACGTGGTGCTTCGAAACAACAAGCTTTAGCAACGGTGCTAACTAAGGGTGAACACTTTATGACTTGAAATTCATGTGCATGAGGGATCATCTTATAATGCTACCGTCGTCTACTAAGCAATACAAGATGCATAAAGGATTAACATCACATGCAATTCATAATATGTGATATGATATGGCCTTTCTTCTTTGTGCTTCCGATCTCCATCTTCTAGCACGAACATGATCTCCATCATCACCGGCATTGTATCAAGGTCAATGACGCCTCTCCATGGTTGTCGTCCACCGGCTTCAACTATTACAACTACTTTGAATAGACACGCGGGTCTTAACATAAATTAAAGACAACCATATGGCTCCTGCCGGTTGCCAACTTACAATAAGGAACATTGCATACATCAAATATAATCACAATCATGGCCATATCACATCACTGCACACCCCTGCAAAACAAAGTTAGACGCCTCTACTTTCTTTGCATGTTTTACGTGGTTTGGGGCTTTCAATAAGTGTCGTTCTAACTTACGAACATGAACCACAACATTGATACTAGTATTGTTAATCACCCGTTGTAAATTGGATCTTAACTATGCTAGGAGAAACAGGCACCCGCAAAGCCACTTATGAAATACAAGTTGCATGTCAAGCGTGGAGCAAGTCTCATGAACGATGTCATGTAAGGTTAGCCCGGGCCGCTTCATCCCAACATACCGCAAGATGCAAAGTACACAAGAAGCAATCGATAATAAAAGCATCAACGCCCACAATGACCATTGTGTTCTACTCGTGCAACAGATCTACATATAGACACGGCTCTGATACCACTGTAGGGTTTCGTAGCATGGAAAACAAAAATTTTCTACCGCATACAAACAAACAAGCCAAGATCTATCTACTAGATTGTAGCAACGAGTCGATGGAATAACTCACCCTCGAAGATTCCAAAGTGTTTAACGAGAGCGGATTCTCGTGGGTGATGTAGTCGTACTCTTCCCGATCTCAAGATCGCGTAGACGATCCTTCCGGCGCTGCGTTCCGGCAGCGCTCCCGCAGTCGGTCACACGTTCGGTACTCGACGAAGACCTTCCTCTCCCTTGTTCCAGCAGGCAGCGGAGGTTGTAGCACTCTCCTCGCGATTCCGGCAGCACAACGGCGTGGTACCGGAAGTAGAGGGGATATCTCGCAGGGCTTCGTCTTAAGCCGGAGCGAGTATGGTGGAGTATGAGAGAGCTCCTCGGCGATCTAGGTTTTAGACACACCAATGAGGAGAGGCTAGAGCCGGCGACTAGGGTTTGGGGCACCCCAAGTCGGCGGCTAGGGCAAAACCCTAGGGGGCGGCGGCTATGGTGGTAGGCGCCAAGCTAGGGTTTGAGGAGAGGTACTTGTGTGTGCTAGGAGGGAGCCATGCCCCTCCTTATATAGTTGGAGGGGCCTGCGGCCAAGGGGAGGGAGTGGAGTCCCTCCCCAACTCGGCTTGGGTGGTGCGCCGGATTGGGGAGGAGGGACTCCCTCCCCAACTCGGTTTCAACCGCCTCCTCCTCTTTCCAAAACTTGTCGTTTGACTTTCAAACTAGCCGTTTGACTTTTCAATTTAGGATTTGAATAAACCCTTTATTTTGGACAGCGAAGACACTTAGTACATGATGCAATCATTCCAACTTGTAATGACACATTCATGTACCCCTTCCCCTCCGGAGTGCCGGACATTCCGGAACCTTCTAGAACATTCCCGATGAAAACACCGGAATCATTCCCGAACTCCGAAACGAAACTTTCCTTATATGAATCTTATTCTCTGGACCATTCCGGATCTCCTCGTGATATCTCGGATCCCATCCGAGACTCCGAACAACATTCGGTCTCTTTCTCATCATTCCATAACTACTCAAACAACGTCGAATCCTTAAGTGTGTCTCCCTACGGTTCGTGAATTATGCGGACATGATCGAGACACTTCTCCGAACAATAACCAATAGAGGAATCTGGAAATTCATATGGCTCCCACATATTTCTACGATTACTTTGCGATCGAATGAACCACTTACATACGATACCAATTTCCCTTTGTCTCACGATAGTTTACTTATCCGAGGTTATGATCGTCGGTATCTCTGCATACCTAGTTCAACCTCGTTACTGATAAGTACTCTTTTCTCGTTCCCGTGATATGTGATCCCTTGTGAGCCAGTCACATGCTTGCAAGCTAATTGGATGACATTCCACCGAGAGGGCCCAGAGTATATCTATCCGTCATCTGGATGGACAAATCCCACTCTTGATCCATGTGTTTCAACCAATACTTTCCGAACACTCAATGCCACCTTTATAGCCACCCAGTTATGGTGTGGTGTTTAATGTCATCAAAGCATCCATCCGGTAAAGGTGATATGCATGATCTCATGGTCGAAGGAATTTGGTTACTATGTATCAGAAAGCATATAGCAATTGAACTATTAAAATGACTTGATCTTTATGCTACGCTTATCTATAGGAGTATGTCCACCATATCATTCTCCTAATGATATGATCTTGTTTGTTGATAACATCCCAATGTTCATGATAGGGAAACCACAATCATTTATCAACCAACAGGCTAGTGATGTATAGAGGCTTTACTAGGGACTTCAAATTGAGTTTACAAATCACACAAGTATTAATGTTTCCTTGTTAATACTATTATAGCATGAATGTAAACATTTATCATAAACACAAAGATATAATAATAACTACATTTATTATTGCCTCTAGGGCATATCTCCAACAGCTTTCACATTCTCCCTTTGCATCAGCAATGGCCCGACCAAGATCATCATCTGGCTCATATGATGCACGTTCTTCTGCTTCTTCTTCATCATTGTCTTCCATTGTAGTACCACCGTATTCAGGGGACATATGATAGTTGTCATCATTCTCTTCATCTTTGTTGTCTTCCATCATAACCCCACTTTCTCCGTGCTTGGTCCAACAATTATAGCCAGACATGAAACCAGACCGAAACAGATGGCCGTGAAGGACTCTTGAGGAAGAGTATTCCTTCTTATTTTGACACTCACCACATGGACAACACATAAAACCATTCCGCTTGTTTGCCTCTGCCACAATGAGAAAAGAACGCACGCCTTTAATGAACTCGCCAGAGATTCAGTCAGCGTACATACATTGCCGTCTCATCTGTATTAT
This sequence comes from Avena atlantica, assembly GCA_910589765.1. Taxonomy (NCBI): domain Eukaryota; kingdom Viridiplantae; phylum Streptophyta; class Magnoliopsida; order Poales; family Poaceae; genus Avena; species Avena atlantica. Next base: position 483,745,427 of record OU342739.1, on the reverse strand, counting down.
ATAAGTACATCAAACAAAATCACGATGGTAAGATTAGTACTAGTCTAAAAATAAAAGCACACAACGTATACATCAAACAACTATGCATTGATTTAAAAACTTTCTACTCCATCTTTAGTCTTGGTTGGACACACCAACCAGGACTAAAGGGGTTGCGGCAGGCTGGGGCCGACGTGAGCCCGTTTAGTCCCGGATGGTGTCTCCAACCGGGACTAAAGGAGACTCCATCTGGGACTAAAAGTGGGTGACGACACTATATGTCGTGAGTGGAGACACTATGCCCGTGAGTGGCGACACTATTTCATTGGGTGGAGACACTATGACAGGGGTGAGTGTTGACATTATGTCGTGAGTGTCGACACTATGTTATGTTGCTTAATCTATAAATAGGCTTCCTTGTGAAATACCAACTACAAGGAAGATCGTGTGCGAGACCAGGGACACCACTACGGCGGAGATTCTCCAAGATGTCTTAGGACCTCGTCCTCGGACATCTTTGAGGAGCTCGCCGTAGAGGCACTCCCTAATATGTGAAATTAGTTAGCTCCATTAGCATACTGATCTATCTAGAGAAGATATAAACTGAAAGATGGTGTGTGAGAGCAGGGGCACCACTATGGCAGAGCTTCTCGAAGATGTCTTAGGATCCCATCCTCAGACATCTTCGAGGAGCTCGCCATAGAGGCACTCCCTAATTTAATTTGGTAGCTTCCCAGCGTGTTCATGTTTTTGGTTCTTACTTGCTTAAACGGTCGATGATTAAAATTCTAGGGCGCCACTATATATATGTATGCCTTCATAGTTTTGGTTCTTATTTTTGTTGCAATGGATTTTGTGACGGCAGGTAGAAGAAGAAGGATATTTTGTTGCTCGACGTTGGCATGATGCATCTGTGAATCTTTTGAATTTTGAGACTATGTGCCAAAACAAGATATATAGATAGGATGAACTCATGTATCTCTGTGCTTCGATGAATCAAATGAATTTCGAGGACTATATGTGCCAAATTAACCAGATATAGAGATAGAATTCACACAAATCCCTCCATTTCTAGAGCATGAAATGAGCTAAAACTAGCAATGAAATATGAAAGGATGAAGTTGCTAACCTCTTAGGACCCTTAGATAGATGTGGAGCCAAAAAATCTTCACAAATTTTGAGAAAAATCGGCAAGAAATCAAGCTTGAGGGAAGAAATTTGAGGGAGATGCTTTTGTGAACTTGAAATGGCTCCGGCAGGGAGAGGAAGAAGATATATTCGGGCCCTTTAGTCTTGGTTCGTTTAACAAACCAGGACTAAAGGTCCACACATTCACTCCTTTTTTTTGCGAAACTGATTTTTATTACTCAGTAAAGTCAGGAATTACAATCATCACGACATATGCTTAGTAGACCATCAGGTCCAGACCCAAGCCATACTGCCATGCAAGCACTAGTTCTAGCAAAATTTGCCATAAAATGACTACTAGTATTCTGACTTCTCCTAACATGAGTAATACAAGACCGGCGAACCTTCATCATGGACTTGATCTCTTCTATCACTGTAAAATGAACTGACCGATCCATCTCTCTATTTTTCAAAACATTGACAATCTCCAAACAATCAACTTCAATAAGCAAAGGGTGAGTGCTCCAATGCAACGCCAACAAACCGGGACTAAAGGTCCCTAAGAACTGGGACTAATGTCTTCTGGGTCATGCGGCCGTTTCTACCTGTCGGGACCAGGGCATTAGTACCGATTTATACCATAGTTTAAAAAACTGGACCGGCGATCGAACCGGTGAGGTCCTCGGTTCGTGGTTCACTGGTTGGACCGCTGGTTCAAACCGCTTCGGTGCTGGTTTATTAAGGAAAATAATATGGATAGAAAAGTACTAATATGTTAAAAAATAAAAACATATTTAATGTATACATGAAGTAGTTTAATACAAACACTGGTCGACCCAGTTGGCTAGCCCATTGAAGTATTTGTTAGTGTGAGCTAGGAGGTCTTAGGACCGAATCCCAATCGCAGTGCCATATTTTCTTCCGTGAACGGTTTTCTACTGGTCGGACAGCTGACTGGTTTTTCACTAAACCGGGTTCAAACGCTTTTTGTCTGGTTTTTTCTGGTTCGTTAGCTGAACTGTCTAGAAAAGCCGACGAGGCCTTTGATTCCGGTTTTTTACAGTTTAACCAGTGAACCGGTCCATTTTTAAAACTATGGTTTATATCAGAATTGGGACTAATCCTCTAGACCAAAGGTTCATTTTCTACTACTGATGCGTGGAAAGACGCGCGACGGGGACATGTCAGCTCACGAACACTTTGTACATGGCTCGCTGAGATAAAACTTCTGCAGCGGAGACTATTACATACAGTGAATTGTGTGCGACGTTAAAACGGTTGCATAAGGTTTATATGCAACAAATCATATATATGACGATGTGTCTTAGAAAACAGGAGCAGAAGATTCGGATTCTCTCCTCTGAAATGAACTACTGCAAGCTGGAGTATTTTCTTGCATTTTTTTGAGGGAAGTATTTTCTTGCATTGTGACCACATATGCCTGGAACCGCCTCAGGCCGGTGGTACCAAGTCGAGTACTCGGCGCACCCAGAACATTTTTTTTTGCTGAGACGATGACACATTGACACGCCCAAGAACATAGTAGTTCCTGGCCAACGGACGACGTAATGGAGTCAACCATTTATAGGCAAGTCGTCTCGATAAGCAACAAACACAGAGTAACCGACCAACCGAAATCCCCCTCGCCGCGCCGCTCCTCCGAACGCAACCGCCCGCCTCCTCGCAAGCAAGAAAGAAAGCAAGACGCCCGAAGAAGCACAACAATGGCGAGGTGGAAAGATGTTCCAGATGATGCGTGGCAACGCATCTTTGGCCTCCTCGGGTACCTCGACCTCGCTCGCTGCTTGGCGGTCTGCCGGGACTGGCGCCGTCTCGGGGCCCTCCCGCTGCTTCCTTCCGTCCTCATCCCCTCCGCCGAGCAGGGCTTGAGCTCGTCGTTCGACATTTCCCTACGAGAGATGGGCCTTCTGGAGAATGCACCTGGCTTCCACGGCCGGCGCGTCATCGGCTCCTTCGTCGGCGGGAGGCTCGCCATCGCCTTCACGGTGGCGAATCCCACACTGTATGGCGTCGTCGACCTCTCCACCGGAGAAGTCACGCAGAGTCTTCCGGACCGACTACGGATCCCCAACTCTGCGCACCTTCAGAGCGTGGCCATCATGGCCATTACCGGGGGGAGCGGCGGCGTCTTCGCCGCCATCGCCAGTGGAGAGACAAACCTCATCTTCTGGAGGGTTGGCATGGAGGCCTGGTGCCCACCACTGGCTCCAGAACCAGTTCCACTTCCAGGTCTCGACGACGACGCGCACCGGTTCTGGCGCATGATACTGCCCGCCTGCGCTATCGACGACGTTCACTACAGCGACGCGTCGGACGTCTTCTTCGTCCTGACGATCCGTCAGGACCTGTGGAGATACGTCCCGCTGCGGCTACAGGACGGCGGCCTCGCCTTCCAGAGACACCTTGACATCGTGGGCGACGATTTCTCGGGGGTGATGGCCGCCCGCTATCTCTTCGCTGGACCTGATGAAGCCCTCCTCATGGCGAGGCGAGTTCTGTCGCCGCAGCACGAGGAGGACGGTACCTCCGAGTTGGAGGTCTTCATCTCGCTCGTACCAACCGCGGCCCAGGGCTCACCGGAACCGGATGGCGCAGCGGAGAGATGGACTTCCTGGCGGCGGCTGACCCAACCTACGGGACTGCTCGTGTTCCTCGGACGGGGAAACTCCAAGGCCTACCGCTCCCTCGCGACCAAGCCATCGTCCATCTTCTTCCTGGACGACAGGGACAGCTATCGTCACCTCTGTCCGACCTATCGCTGTGTCGACAGCGGCAGGTACTGCTTGGACACGCAGGTGATCGACCATGTGATTCCGAGGGGCCCTCCTTCGGACCTCTCGCCCTTCGTTTGGGTCTTGCCGCCACGCGGCAACGTCTGACTACTGAGTTCGGAATATTTTGTGATCCATCCAAGGTTGTAATGGATCCTACTAGTTTACAGACAGAAAATTTGATGCCAATGTCGCTACAGTATGTCTATCTGTGTTCGGATTTCTGTATGTGAATTTGCTGGAAATTTTGCTACTGTATGTCGTATGTGTCTTGCAATTTTCCTTCCCCAAATTCAGTACTGTACTGTATATATTTTCAGAGTTTCAGGTTTTCGGCAATGCGGATCATTAGAGTTGTAGTATTTCAGGTTGTCTCCTCCGCCCTTTCCACTCCCGGCGGCGGCCGGAAACCACTGCCAGGCGCCAGTCCCTACTGGCTTCAGCCCACGGGCTTCTAACAACACCACGCCGCAGCCCCCTCCTCGTCGTCGTCCTCCGCGGCCAGGTGGGCCGCGTGGATCCCGCGCGCCGCGGTGGGCAGGGTCAGCCCCGAGCAGGTCCTCAGGCTCATCCGCGGCGCCGTGCCAGCCAGTTCGTTGACTCACCCCGCACAATCCTCTGCTCCGTCGACCCCCGCGTCAACCTGGTAACTAGCCTCAATTTCTGATAATTACCTCTTCCAGGTGCCGGTAGAGAGGATGCACGCCAGGTGACTGTGTAAATGTCACCACTAGGTTGTGGACTAGTAAACCGACAAGATGGTTCACCACTGTCTTATTGCCCCGAATCCTAAAATTGCAACAGGTTGCTGGATGTGCAGCTGTGGACTTGTAGTTTCTGTAGCTCCTGGTGATGCTAAATACTCCTTGGATGTCACTCAAGCCCACACATGAAACATTAAAGGGGAGAGGAGGGTTTACTGAGTCGAGGGATCATGCATATCTTGCTTTACCATTATCTAGTTCTGGGGTCAACCATGATTATTTGTATTTTGTTGAATTTGTTGTATCCTGCTGCACGTTTATATGTCTAGTAACCGTTTGACATAAACAGGTCAAACGAAATCCCAGAAGTTAGATGTGCTATGTGGTGCCTTACTTGGTTCACCAGTTGTATGTAGGAGAATATGGCATCTCAGAAAGCACACATGTTTTTTCTTTGTGCTGCGGGTCTACTTCTGTTAAATGGTGTTATCCTCTTGGTAATGCTAGATTGTGTTATCGTCTTGGGAACATGAGAGAGAGAGAGTGAAAGTAGTTTGCAGATCAACTGAATGCTCTCATGCTTGTTGCTCTCCTGCTGCTTTTAACAATGGAAGTACTTCCGGTTTGCATGCGTGGCTCTTGGTCCTTGTTGTCCTACCAGCCAAGCCAGCCAGGTCAAATATCTATATGCGGTTTGGTTTGGTTTGGTAGCAGACCTTGTTCTTCTTTCAGTGTGGGTACTGTCAAATTATGTTTGGAAGGTATGGCGTTCGATCCTAATTTGAAATTCACATACGTCATATTATTGACCAGGAGTGGTAGATTCTGCCATCCTAGAGGTCCACGAACATACAATAAAGCTTTAGTACCTCTAAATTTATTCCAGCTGTGTGATACTGTTTCTTGAGATTTAAGCTCTTTCAGGATTGTGTTAATGTATATTTTGTTATTGTGCTTTTCTTATAATCCTAAACCTCATGACCCCATTTCTCTTGCTATTATGATGGCGATGTCAGGTTGTTTTATTTTCTAGGATTATTTCTTATGTGTGCATTATTATCTCCTCCGCGGGAACCTCTTTCATAATCTTAGTAATTATGAAACTACTAATTAAGCTCATTCGCGGGCACTACATATCATCTAAAATCACTCTGTTCTCACTGTCTACAAGGGGCGCAGCGGAAAGCCAATTTCTGTTTCAGTAGTACCCCATGAATATCCATACTTTGGCTACTAATTTTGGCTTTGTGCATGATACAAATTTAGGCTTTACATCTCTGAATTTTGCTTATTATTGCACCAGTATTGCTTGTGTGTACTGGTTGACATGACGCCTCCTTTGGTTAACAAACTTCTGGCTCTTAGGTATTTACGACCAGGCCGATAGCTATTCACAGATAATCAGGCCTTATGCTTTCCTGTGCTATTTTGTATTGACAACTTCTATCTCATGTGTTCAGGGCCAGGAACGATTTGTCGACATCAGATGTGTGCAGGCCTTTGTTTCAAGACACAGGGCATCAGGGTCAGGCTGGACAGGTAGCCCTTGAATCAGTTTGCGTTTTAACTTAAACAGTCTTGTGTTTTTGACATTTTCTCTGTTTTCGCTTACACGTTTTGTTTTTAATGTACCATTGGCTGCTCTGATTAGAAAAAAGTTCATCCTTGGTGATCTTTCATACCTTGTGCTCACTGTAGGTTGATCTAGCTTAATTTGTAATCTCCTGTATGGCGTGGTCATGTTTGTTTATGATCTCCTGTGTGGTGAGGTCGTGAGAGTGAATCCTTTTTTGTGAACCTAAAGCATCTTCTTTAATATACACAGAACATGAAGTTCTGCAGTTGAGCCTTATAGGAATGAAAGAATATATCTTTTATGTTTTTTTTGGTTCTGCAACTGAGCCCTACATGTAGTATCATATTGTTCGTTTATATATGTATCAATGTATGACAAATAACCGGGCTTCACTTAGTCATAAGAAGCCTCATATGGTCTTGCATTTCCCTCAAATATCTGAGACTTTATTTTTTGTTAGTTTGACAAAACAGTTGCTGTAATTATCTATAAACCAATTTGTTTCTAATCTTTTGTAAAATATTACAGCTGTGCATAATTATTGTTCCATTGGAGGACAAATTACCAAAGCTTTTCAAATAAAAGTTTCAGAAGATGAAATTTAATGCCATCAGGTTATTGAATAAGCAACCGACTCCTTTATCTCTGTATTGTACTAGAAGGGTCTGAGTTGAGCTTAAATAGACTACCCACTTTACTGGGGCTTTCTCTCATAATGGATTAGATTTTAGCACATTTATCTTATCAGAGTTGTCTCTTTTTTTACCAGGAAAACCGTAGGGGAGACCCCTACGGTGTAGATTTTTATTAATTATAGAAAAATCAGAGTTGTCTCTTAGAGTAGTTAATTGATATTTTAGTCTTTTACCTTTAGAAACATGATGTTTTCTTCAGGCCTTTTGCCATCAAGGTATTGTATAAAAATGGTGTTACTACTGAAACATTTATTTTAGTCTGGCCGAGGCATTTCGGAACCGCTAGGGGCTGCCCACCTGATGTAGATATAATGACTCCCTTAAACACACGGTCAGTGTAGTAGAATTCTTGTGTAATGCTATTTATACATATATCGCCGTGGTAATATGCAATCTGCATGTACTCAGTACTTCCACCAGTTGTTTCACAGCTGAAACTCCTCCCTATAACGATGCAATGCATCTGGTTCTTCAATATTCACGGTTTAACTCTGCTGCAAAATCTTTACAGTTTCATGGTTGCTTAATATTAGTAGCTGCTTTCTGTAACAAAAGTTCTTTCAAGTTAATTATAGTCCTGTACTGTCACCGATTTAGATTACGTGTGCGAGCAAATTTTGTTTATTACTGTTTCCGCAAATCATAAGAAGCTGAGTCTTACTGATTTTGTACTTGCAGGAGAGGAAACAGTGACATGAATGATGACTGGTGAAGTTGGGATATACTGATAGATGGAAGCAGATGTCTTGAATTGCTCTTTTCTGGAATGGCTTCTTAACATTACTAAATTATGAACTGAACTAAGAAAAGGGTATGAAGGTAACATGCTGGCATTCCTTATCCTATTGCATGTTGCTTTCCGTATCCTGCAGTTTCATTCTGATTTAAAGTGGACATTCCCAGATGTAGATTCATTTTTAGCTAGCGCACCATGGACAAGATATTTATTTTGGCTCGTTCAGATATGTAAAAATTGTTAGCTAATTGCATGCCTGTAACAGCATGGTTATGGGCAGCTTGCTATTCCTTAGTTTTCCATGAGTAAATCAATTGACTTTATACAGGTATTTCTGTATTGCATGCAAACTAGAAGTTGAATGACTTCATTTGGGCTAGCTCTGCAAACTCAGATATTACTGCATTAATAATACTTACACTTGAGGTGCACATGCAATACATATCCTAAATATGTATATGCATAGTATAATCGTATGTCCCTGTCAATGACGCAGTTGTATTGATCATGGTTACGAACTGTACGACTAATGGTATAAATGGATAATTCTATGTTCTTGATCTTTATTCCTATATATTAGTGTCAAAATAGTTTGGTCACCAATCCAGGAGTTCTTGAACAGTTTTGGCTTGCATCATACTGACATTTCAAATGATTTTTAACTTATCATGGTTACCTTTACTTGAACTCTGAATTTGCTGAAAAAGCGTGTAACCTTGATTTGATATTTTTGTTATTTTGTCGACAATCCATTCTAATGTGTTTTCCTAAGTTTTATTTTCTTAATGTGAGTATTCCTTCTTTGCAGCGAACTTACTCAAATGCTCAGAATGTTTCTTCTTGAAATTGACTGTGAAGGTTCTACAAGGCATAGCTCGCCATGTGGTGTCGAGTATCCGATTTTAATGCAAAGTAGGTCTTTAGAGTCATTCCTCGCCATGTGGTGTCGAAAATTACTTGGTAAGTCATCCTACGAGGCATTGCTCGCAATGTTTGTTAAGTTCGGCTGCCTTTCAAAAGACATGATCCTACAGTTTCGTTCTACACAACGCTCATCAGCCTTCCATACGGACAATAATATGTTATGGTGTCAAACTCAAATCTTATCCATTACCTTTGATTTTGGTTGGTGTTTTATTTTCCTGCTCTACCTTTGTCTAATTAGTCATGTGACTTGATTTACTGAATGTTAATCTGATGCCTCTTACATGTAATTTGGTGGCTGTTAATACTACAGAGAAGATCAACTGTGTACCACCAATTTCTCAAGTGCCAGGAAATTGTTATTTTTGTAAATATCAGAATTAATAGAACCTAGAATGGTGTGTGTTGCCTTCTTTGTTCCTATTTAACATCTACTGGCATTTAGGTTGTCCATGCATGCCTGGGTGCTACTTCAGGTAGGTGGTACATGTCAGAGCTTTCTGCAAACAATACGATGGATTAAGAGACAACAGAAACATGATGTGAACAGCTCCAGTATGACACCAGATTTGAAGCCCCACCACACACACGCCCACCATTGCTCGCGACTCTGTTCTTCCAGGCGCTGCTGAATTGGCTACGCTCTTTGACGCGCATGACAGTGTGTTTGGTAGGTCAGGTCCTATCTTCTTGATTCTGTGTCGTCTTTCTGCTACTACGGCTGGTTTGATGCAATGGATCACGTTTTAAATGATCATCTCCTATCCTTGATTCTGGGTTTGACCCATCACATGTCCCTTTAGAGAAACAAATTTGTAGTCTAGCAAGACTGAAGAAGCTATCGAATCAAGAATATATACAAGCCTATGCTGGAGGTGTTGGTTTTTAAACATTGTGTCTGATGGTTAGAAAATCTCCAAAATTTACTTCACCGCCTGCTAGGTATCCAGTCATCATGATATTGAGTCACTTTTCAATCAGGTCTTCTGGTCAAACGTTGTCCCTGCTTATGAAAATATTTACATCATGTGTCCCCTTTGTGCAGGCTTAAGAGATACACGGCAAGTAGAAGTTCGGTACACACCAAAAGATCATACTTCTTTGGCAACACAATAGCTATGAACTTTTTTCAGCTAGAACAATAGCGAAGGAAGTCGAAAAGGATGGTGGAGGCGACTGGCGGAAGGGCGACCGGGTGAGTGAAATTTCAGCGTGCCAAGATACGCGCGGGGGGGGGGGGGGGGGGGGGGGGGGGGGGGGGGGGGGGGGGGGGTAGAGTTCACGCTCGTTTCGGCATCCCACACCTCGTATGTAGAGGTCGATGGGTTATTTCTCCGTCACCCGTAAAAAAGTACAGTTCACACAATTTTATGGAATTTTCTTGGCGTCAATTTTTCCGAAACCTAAAACTAGCGGTTAATCTAGAGGAAATCATGTTGAAGCTGGGTTTTGAGAGGAGATGGATAAATATGATTATGGCTTGTGTCTCCTCGGTAAATTACAATGTTTGATTTAATTCTATAGAAACTGATGAGATTAAGCCAACGAGGTGTCGAAGACAAGGGGATCCATTGTCCCCTATTTATTTTTTATTGTGGTAGAAGGTTTATCTAGCATGATCATAGGAGCTGAAGGGAGAGGCGAATTAATGGGAGTCAAGGTCTATCGAGATGCACCTATGGTTTACCATCTATTATTTGCAGATGATTCTTTAATCCTAATGCATGCCAATGAAAGAAATGCAAGGAAGCTAAAAGAGATTTTGGATAACTACTGTGCAAGCTCGGGGCAGAAGATAAGTGAGGCTAAATCTAGTATTTTTTTCAGCATGAATACAAGAGTGGAAGAAAAAATAGAGGTATGCCAAATTCTGAACATTTTGACGGAATCTCTAAGTGACAAGTTCTTAGGATTGCCATCCATGATATAGATGGATAGAAGTGATTGTTTTAGACATTTGATTGATAGAGTTATTGTGCAAGAATAAGTGGGTGGAAGGAGAAGATGTTGAGTTTGTGAGGAAAAGATATTTTAATAAAGGATATTGCTTAATCTATACAAGTGTTTGCTATGATGGTGTTCAAGATTTCGAAAAATATTTGCAAAGGAATAAGGGACGCTATCTCTCAGTTCTGGTGGGGCAATGAGGAAAAGCAGAGACATATGCATTGGAAAGCGTGGTGCAAATTATGTATTCCAAAAGATAAGGGTGGAATGGGTTCAGAGATTTACACAGTTTCAATTTGGCAATGCTAGCAACGCATGTGTGGAGGCTGTTAAGTGAACCAGATTCTTTATGTGCAAGGGTTCTATATGCTAAGTATTATCCAGATGGTCGTCTCTTAGATGCGAAGTTGAAAAGTGGGAGTTCATATACTTGGCAGAGCATTTTAGCGGGACAGGATTGTTTTAAAAAAGGGTGCATTTGGAGAGTTGGTGACGGTACACAAATCAATATTTGGGAGGATAATTGGATTCCATCTAGTCATAATCTGAAAATCATGACGTCAAGAGGATCAATTTTATACACTCATGTAAGTGATCTTAATAATCTTGTTGACCATAATTGGGATGTTGAGTTAGTAGAAGGTTTATTCTGGCCTATAGATGCTCATCGGATACTCCATATTCCTTTGACACTGGGTAGGGAGGACTTTGTTGCTTTGCACCATAAAAAAACAGGGATTTTTTCTGTCAGATCTTCTTACCATTGTCAATGGAAGTGCAAGTTTGGGAGGCATGGAAGGAATGCAGAAATTGCAGAAAGATCAAATAATCCAGTTTGGAAAAAGTCGTGGAACTTAGAGATCCCTAGTAAATTTAAAAATATTGGGTGGAGAGTTCTTCATGGTATGATTCCATGTCGAGAAATTTTGGCTAATAAGCATATTGGTAATCAAGGTGGATGTCCTATTTGTTCGGCGGGGTGTGAGGATATGAAACATATGTTGTTCACATGTGATAGGGCAAAGGAGGTCTGGCGCTGCCTTGAACTAGGGAGTTCTATAGAAGAAGTGCTGCATATATGGATCGGTCGGGATCAGTCTTAATGGAAGAGATGATTATGCGAGATAACCCGAATACCTGTGCCTGATAATGTTGGCTTTGCTAAAATCGTTTTGATTGCAGGTTGGTACATCTGGTGGGAGTGCAGACAGTTGGTGCACGGGGAGAATGTCCAGGCTCCATTTCGGTCGGCCATGTCTATGACAGTTTTGTCAAAGAATTATATGATTGCAGCTAAGAAATCTGTAGAAAAACAAAGAGAAGGGTGGAAGAAGCCAATGGAAAGAGAAGCTGATGGTTAACATTGATGCAGCTTTTGATGTGGAAACAGGGAGATGTGCCACTGGTGCAGTCATTAGAGATTATACGGGACAATGTATCGCCGCGGCGCAGAAGTTTCTTTCTCATGTGGTAGATGCCCTAATGGAAGAGGCTTACTCTCTACGAGATGGTCTAGTCCTAGCACAATATATTGAAAGTAACAATTTATTCTACAAACTGATTGTATGCAGATGGTGGACACTATGAACAATGGGGGTTTTCTGCTACTTCATCAGCAGCGATTTATGATGACTGCAACATTTTATGGTCAGGATTTGATAATGTTTCTATTGATGACTGTAAGAGGGAGGCAAATCAGGTAGCTCATGAGGTTGCTAGGATTTCTTTTAGCTCGGTTAATTCTTGTACGTGGATTGATGAACCCCTCTTTTTATCCTTAGCAAGCTCTCAAACGATGTAACTACTTTAATTTAGAGGCCGCAGGTTTCAGACACACTTTTCTTCCCAATCAGAGTATCTAAGGGGACTAGAAGATTTTAACAAGACAACATGTATGCCTAATTATATAATGGTTTAAAAAAATACTATTGGTTAATCCACAGTTTGTTCACCTGTTTACCGGATCCGCAACAACTTGCTCTTAGCTGCCCAAAAAGACGTGACCGAGTTGCTGGAATTGGAACCATGAGACGGGACGGACACCGACTCCATCTGAAAAGGGCGCTGAGATACCCCCAACCCCAACAGATCAAAAGCTTCCTATCCCCTGTGAAAAAGGAACTGCCTAGCTAGGGTTTCAAATCGACCCTCAAGCGGGGCTGGGTGGCCATGGCTAGTGAGCTGCAGCTGCTCGAGCGGTTCATCTCCAAAACTATGGCGGAGGGGCTGTCCACGGGCTGTTCCGAGGAGCCTGCTCGCGCGAACGATGGAGAGACTGCTGAAGATGACTACGACATGGTGCTCAGTGAAGAGCGGGATCTTGCACGCATCCTGCCCGGCGACGTACTAGCCTACGTCTTCGGCCGCCTCGCTCCGCGCTGGCTCGCCGTGTCCCGCTGCGTCCGCAGGGACTGGCGCGCCGCCATCGACGCCTGCCGACACCTGCGTGCGGACCTGCTCCCGCTCTCGTTCAGCGGCATCTTTCTCCACTTTATGGACCACAAGTTCCCGGAATTCTTTGCCCGCCCTGCTTCCTCCTCCACGGGCGCCCTTGCCATCACAGGCAGGCTCGAGTTCCTGCTCAACGCCAACACCTCCATCAAGGTCTCTGATCAAAATTACTATCTAGATTGGCAGAACTATGATATTCTTCATCACTGCAACGGGCTCCTTTTGCTCAACAAATACGTGGTCAACCCCCTGCTACACAACGCTGGGATCCTTTGCCCCCACCACAACCGCAGGCTTTCCAGCCAGTCATGCAGATCGATGCTGGCCTCATCCATACAACTTTCAAGATGTATCTAGTCTTTGATCCTACACTGTCGCCACATTACGAGGTTTTCATAATCCCCCAACGAAATACCAGCAATTTTAGGGACTACTTTGATCCACTACTGGAGAAACCATCGTCTCCATGCATCTTCACCGTGTTCTCGTCAAGGTCGGGTCATTGGGAGTTGAGGTCCTTTGTTGGAGAGGGGGATGTTGTAGGGACTGTCGCCAATATCAGGTCGACGAGTTTGCCACAATGCGCTGTCTACTGGAGGGGAGCACTTTACCTGCAACGTGAAGCTAATTTCGTTGTAAGGTGGGCAATCACCACGCCTCATTGTCCGATTTTGCCAGTTATCCCCCTTTAATGAAATGATTGCTTCTTTGATTTTTCTGTTAACCTTTTTTCTGAACAATACTTTGATTTTGCAGAATATCCCTCTCAAACAGCAAGTATCGTGTAATTAGACCACCAGTGGGTGTGCGCGTGAGCATGCATTCAACTCGTTATCTAGACAGATCAGAAAACGGGGTATACTTTGCGGCACTTGATAACTATCGTCTTCGGGTTTGGATCCTTGATGAATCATTTGGTCAAATGGAGTGGATACTGAAGCATGACAAAGATCTCAGGCCCGTGCTCGCTCCTCATCGACAAGTTCATGGACGTTGGATGTTAAAGGATGTTAACTACAACATATATTGTTCCCACCTTCCAAAACACAAGAAGAACGATGTAATCGAAGAGAAGTTTGAGTGGAACTCTGATAGTGAAGATCTTGATGGTATTGTGATTGAAGGATATCTCTCAGGAAAGAACAAGAAAGCAATGAAGAAACAAAATCTTGGCAGCGGAGACATGGATGAGTGTGACTTGTATGTAGAGCCTTTCTTGTATGTGCCCAGAATTAAGATACTCGGATTTCATCCGCGTACAGAGAGATTGTCTTCCTCAGTGAATCAATGGAGAAAGGACTGGCCTTTCACTTGACTACATCAAAGGTTGAAAGCTTAGGCAGTATGTACCCAACAAACTATAATCATTTCAAGGAGTCCTCTAGCACTCGGTCCAGTATCAGATATTCCTTTACACACACACCATGTTGGCTTGAGAGCTCTTTTCTGGTACCTGAGATGAACGTGGGCTCTCCGATCGGAGAATCTAACAGCCCAGAGCGAGCCGTACTGCTCGACTTGGCTCCATGCTGATAAGCAGTATAGGTGCGCACCGCTGAGTAATTTCGCGTGTAATAAATCGATCGAGGGAATTTTAGGTAAACCGCTATTTTTAGTCCGACGGACTCGACCCACGCCCACCCGACGGTCTTCCTCGTTAAGACGAAAGATCCCCTGCCCAGCTAGGGTTCCGGCCGTCGACGAAGAGCGACCCGCTTAGGCCCTCCTCTTAGTCCGGCTTGAGCAAATACGGCGTCGATTGGAATCGTGACGCTGGAAGAGGTGTTGAACGCGAAAGGGCAGCTTGTGGAGAAGGCGAAGCCTGCGGACGGCGGCGGCAACATAGAGCTGCGATTGCTGTGCGAGGGGAGCTGCAGGGACGCGGCGTCATGCGGCCCGGCGGTGCGGCGCATCAGGCGCGTCCGACACAAGAACCTGGTGCCGCTCAGGGCCAGGGTCGGCGTGGCGAGAACTGCCCGTTTATGACTATTTTCCCCAACCGGCCGGACACTCCACGACCTCCTCCACGGCGGCGGGTTCGAGAGCAGGCCTGTGCTGACATGGCTGCGGCGGCACAAGGTCGCGCTGGGAGTGGCGTGCGCTGGCGTACCTGCACGAGGGTCGGCACGGGGACGCGCCGGTCGTGCACGGCTAAGTGCGAACGTCGAACGTGCTGGTGGGCGAGTACTTCGCATCGAGGGTGACGGAGAGTGTCACCGGACCAGATGCCGGTGCACGACGTTTCGGAGGAAGAATGCTTCTCCGATGGCGTTCTGTGCAGAGTGCAGTGGCCCAGGGTGGCGGCGGCGTTAGGCGCCCAGAATCTCGAAGAGATGTGGACGTTGTGGTTCGCGCCACCCAGCAGCTCCACGAGCACCTCAAACACCACCTGCTTCTGCCTCAACTTGGGTAGATGACACTGAATTCCGAGCATAGGACTAAGGCACAAGGAGAAAAGATAGGATCATGAAATCTAGTTGCAGCTGTGATTTTACTGAAGTAGCTCAAGCACCTGAATGATGCTTTGTTAGCTTCTGAAGCTTCGTGCACAACAGTGACTAGTTGCAATGGTGATTTTTATTATCTAACAAAAGTATGTAGTAGTGTTGAATCATGGGTTGCTTGTTTGAGCTAAAAGATTTTGTTTTTTATCACTCTGAATTTTCACCGAATGTAGTAAAGAAGTGCTTTAATTGCCATCATGCTGACGAATGTGGAGTAAATTATTTGATGAAAATTATAAATACTGATATTTGTAGAAACATGAACTCAGTCACATTGAAACTTTTTTCGTAGTATTTGCATGAAGAGCTCACTCCCCCACATGATCTGCAGCATGCACAGGTGTAGGTTTCCAATTGTCCAAACACGCCCCAACTGTAATACATGATGATATGTCACCAGAAAAATCAAATTTGATATCTCAAATATATGATTGTTGGCTGCTAGATATTGCAAACAGGGAAATCATGATGTGTTCTACGAGTACTTATAATATTTGAACAACAGCCACTAATAGAGAATCCGCTGCGTGAACTTGGCGTCGAGAACACACTACGGAGCAAAAACCTACTACCAATACTTGCCCTCGAGTAGAATTTTTTAGGTAAATTTTGGCAGAACAACCAACCAAAAGAATCTCCACACATAGTTTTTAAGCAATGACACAACAACAAGAACATCTAAAAACAAACATCAGAACCCCCGTTCACCATCAGCAAACAGCAACCAGACAAGGATTGTACATCTCTTCTTTCCATCATATTCTTCTTCTTCTCATGGAGCTAGATTCAGTGAAAATTTTACTACGAGAGCTGTGAGTTGTTTCCTGAAATTGTCAATATCGGCCTGTGTGGTAAGGTCCTCCACGTCCTCCAAACCCTCCACGTCCGTCTGCATAGGGATTCAATCACCTGTACAATCAGTTAAGTTCTGAGGCAACACGAAAAAAACTATTCACATATCACCATGCACATTCAGTTCCTAGTTCAGAGGCATAGGTATTCAATCACCACTACATGGAGCCTTACGTGTTATCAGCAAAAGAATCATCTACAAAATTAGAACTTTAGAAGCAAACAATGATGCTGCAAATTCCACAGAAATATAATGTATTCGGTAGTCATCATCTACATAGGGGATTGATGCGGGTGGAATTCGTGATGAAATAGACACATCGAATGTGCTAATATGAACTAGGCAGCTTGGATACAAATGCTGATTTCATCTCAGACTGTATTTACTTACAATGAGGTTTCACGGATGAGGACACGGAGACCCAGCGGCGAGGTCAAACGCCGCGGCGGCAAGCAAGGGATGGCGGGAGCGTGCCATGGCGCCAAGGACATGAACAAGGTGCGTGTGGCGGCGAGGTCGGCGAGGGCGTGGCAGGCTAGGTCGCTGGCGACGGCAAGATGAGAGGCAGAGGGCGAAAGAAGATGAACACCACGTTCGCGTGGGGGCAGAGGCAGAGGGCACGCAAATGGGCTGAGATCTTGGCCCAACAGCAATTCTCCATACCGTAAAACGTCCACACTATTTTCTTGAAATGTTGAAAAGGTCTAATTTACCCTCAGGAGCATACTGCACACAACAGTATAGGGTACCGTAAAAACCCTCTGGCTTGAAGAGGTCCCTAGAAACCGATAGCTGAGAAGCTCGTATAAAATGTTGGCATATGTTGGCTGGAATGTATTTAAGCAACTGACTAAATTTCTGGCACATGATATTTTAGTCATCTTCAATATTTATTAAGATCTACAAGAATCGGTTTCTACATAAATATATTTGGTCATTATGTTGTTTGGTTTATTTTCTGTTGTGAGCGATATATTGTGCTATGAAAGTTCATGATGACCGTACCAAAAGTTCTTTTGGTGATAATCACTACATATTTGGTTCATGAAGGCCAATTCTTAGTATTTTGTATGTAGTGGTCAGCCGACCCATTTTGGTCACACCACATTCGGGCCAACAATAATGCGTTGTCCACCCAGGATTACATGCCGAGGGCCGTGACCGTTGGCCCAGATCATGGCCTGGGAGGCCCAGCACCTGCCATGTGTTGCACCTACGCCGAGGGTCGTGCCCGTCGGCCCAGCCCACGGCCTGGGACGGCCCCGCATGGGCCACGTGGCGTCGCTATGCCGAGGGTCAGGCTGTCGGCGTACCGGCCGTGTAAAGGCATCCTTGCCGTTCGCCAACGACTAGTACGCCGATAGGCTCCCCACGACCGTCGGCAAATTCGTACGCCGACGGTTATTTGTGCTCCGCCGAGGGAGAGTTTCGCCGAGGAGGCTACTCCGATGGCAGCCCTCGGCATAGCGTATGACGACGGCAATTAGACCTACGCCGAGGGCTTTTTGCCGTCGACCTAGCCGTCGCATCCTGTAGTGTGTTGGCTTGAAGAGGTCCCTAGAAACCGATAGTTGAGAAGCTCATTTAAAATGTTGGTTGGAATGTATTTGAGCAACCGACTAAATTTCTAGCACATGATGTTTTAGTCATCTTCCATATTTATTAAGATCTATACAAGAATCGGTTTCTACATAAATATATTTGGTCATTATGTTGTTTGGTTTATTTTTTGTTGTGAGCGATATATTGTGCTATGAAAGTTCATGATGACCATACCAAAAGAACTTTTGGTGATAATCACTACATATTTGGTTCATGAAGGCCAATTCTCAGTATTAATATTTTTTCTCAATTTTTGTATGTAGTGGTCATCCGGCCCATTTTGGTCACACCACATTCGGGCCAACAATAATGTGTTGTCCATCCAGGATTATACACGGTGCCGCCTTGGGTATAGGGTCTCCTTATCACGTCCCCGGGCGACGTAGATATGATTAGTTTATATGGATCCATGTGTCCTTATCTTATTTGTCCACATGTATGATGATACTGCGACCACTTTTGTCTTTCCTACTTGACCACGTGTCGTCACGATGAACAACCACGTGGCGACTTGCTGGGAGACCCTGTGTTAGTGGTTTATAGGACCACACGAGACTGACACGACTTGTGCTATCTCGACGCCTCATGTCGTCGTCTAGACTTGCCTCGCGGAGGAGACTAGGCAAGCCCAGCGGAGAATGGCATAACGCTGAACGACAAATTATAATGTCACATGACAAGACTGACATCTCACCACTAGTCTGGCATGCCTGGCACGTTGCAATGCCGGATATTTCTGTCATGACGGTTTGGGACGAGTTGGTTTTGGGCTTCCTTGGCGGACGAAAATTGTCGTGGATCTGAGACGGACATGCCAAACTGTCACTCCGGCCATCCATGACGCAATATTCACCAAGTATTTCCAACCTATCAATGTTGTATCTTTATGTCAGTAATTTGACTCTCGCTTCCAAAGGACCATTGTTCCGGACAGTACCAACATTTGCCTTTCTCTTTTGTTCCATCAACAAAATTTCTAGTCATGTTTTCCCTTGCATTTGTTTGTTGCTTGAAGGAGTTGATTACTATGGGTCTTCTGTTGCTGGTCACATACATTGGCCTCTTGTTGGCAGCTATGTAGGCATGCTCCTGTTGTCTGGCATGCCAACAAGCAGATTTGAGATTAGGAGGGTTGTGGCTTTTACTGCATGCTTGACTGTCTCTTTGAGTCCACTAACGAATCTCAGTTCTCTGCATATGTATCATGTATTCCTCGAATGCATCAATGTATCGGTTCACGGAATTTGTTTGCTTGAGGTGTTGAAACTTCTCCATAGTGTCTTGTTCTGCCATGCTAAGAATCTTTCACAGAGCAATTCACAGAATTGTTGCCAATTGAGCATGTAAATGTTTAAATTGCTGCCAGCCAGCCAAGTCTTAGCTTTTCCCTCAATATGTGCATTGGCCCACTTGATCTTGGCTTCATTTTGGGTTCCACCCAATGTGAAGATACTCTCACGGTCATCTAGCGAAGTATTGGCATTGTCACCAAAAAATAGTGGAATTTCCACACTAGGTGTTATGATGTAGGGTTCTAGGGAGTTGTCTGTGTTTGCTATGGCTTGTGGTTGCTATTGTTGTTGTGGGGGTGGGTAATGGTATTGTTGTCTCTGTTCAGACCATATAGGGAATCTGTTTTGGTTTGATGGGTATAGGGGTACACTAGTGGAAACGAGGCCTTTGGTTGAGGTCGGAAATGGGCTTTAACACCGGTTCTTCTACGAATCGGTGTTAAAGGGGGTGCCCGTACCGGTTCGATCCACCAGCCCGCGCAGCCCCTCCCCCCTTAACACCGGTCTGTGGCTTGAACCGGTGTTAAAGGGGGTGTGCCTATATAACACACTGCAGCCCACACCCCTCTCTCTCATTTTTTCACTCTCTCATTTTGGAGCTTAGCAGGAGGGTGAGAGGTGTGCTAGTTTGTGTTTTCTTCCTATGCACAAGAGGTGTTCGGTGAAATGCCCGAGAGCTCGAATTAAGTTTTCTCGTTGCTCTTTCCTTCTCGGTCGAGGTCAACAACTTTATCCTTTCATGTGTCATTGATGTATTGTAAAAATGGTCATCTCCCTATTAATTCATGATGTACTGTAATGATTTTTGATATACTATATAATGCAGATGAATCGGCAATGGATGTACGGTGGCCGACGCACTTCTGAGTACATTACAGGCCTCCAAAATTTCATGGTTGTGGCTAAGGCAAACCATGGTCACAATGGTTTTATGTGTTGTCCGTGTGTTGACTGTCAGAACAAGAAAGACTACTCAAATACCAAAACCATTCATGCCCACCTCCTTCGGTTCGGTTTCATGCCCAACTATAATTGTTGGACCAAGCACGGAGAAAGAGGGGTTATGATGGAAGACAACGAAAAAGAAGAGGATGATGACAACTATCATAATATGTATCCTGAAAGCGATGATACTGCAATGGGGGTAGATAATGAAGATCAAGAGGCAGCATATGGGCCCGCTGATGACGATCTTGGCCGGGCCATTACTGATGCAAAGGAAGAATGTGAAACTAAAAAGGAGAAGGAGAAGCTGGAGCAGATGTTAAAGGATCACAAAACATTGTTGTACCCAACTTGCGAAGATGGCCACAAAAATCTAGGTACCACACTGGATTTGCTGCAATGAAAGGCAGAGAACGGTGTGACTGACAGCGCATTTTCAAAGTTGTTGGTAAAAATGAAGAATCTGCTTCCAAGAAATAATGAATTGCCCGACAGTACATACCAAGCAAAGAAGGTTGTCTGCCCTCTAGGATTATACGTGCAGAAGATACATGCCTGCATTAATGATTACATCCTCTACCGCGGTGAGAAGAACGAGAATTTGGATGCATGCCCGGTATGCACTGCACTTCGATATAAGATCAGACGAGACGACCCTGGCGATGTTGAGGGCAAGGCCCCTAGGAAGAAGGTTCCTGCCAAGGTTATGTGGTATGCTCCTATAATACCATGGTTAAAACGTCTCTTCAGAAACAAAGAGCATGCCCAGTTGTTGCGATGGCACATGGAAGACCGTAAGAAAGACGCGATGTTGAGACACCCCGCTGATGGGTCATAGTGGAGAAAAGTCGAGCGAGAGTACCCGGACTTCGCACGTGACGTAAGGAACTTAAGGTTTGATCTAAGTACAGATGGCATGAATCCTTTTGGGGAGCAGAGCTGCAGTCATAGCACCTGACTTGTGACTCTATGTATTTATAACCTTCCTCTTTGGTTGTGCATGAAGCGGAAGTTTATTATGATGACAGTGCTCATCCAAGGCCCGAGGCAACCCGGCAACAACATTGATGTGTACCTAAGGCCATTAGTTGAAGAACTTTTACAGCTGTGGGCCAAACCAGGTGTATGTATGTGGGATGAGCACAAAGGGGAGCCATTTGACCTACGAGCGTTGCTTTTCGTAACCATCAATGATTGGCCTGCTCTTATTAACATTTCAGGGCAGACAAACAAGGGATTGAAAGCATGCACGCACTGTTTAGATGAGACTGAAAGTGTATATTTGGATAAATGTAAGAAGGTTGTGTACCTAGGGTATCGTTGATTTCTTCTGAACCTGCATCCCATAAGAAAGAAAGGCAAGCATTTCAAACGTCTGGCAGAACCCCGGAGGAAGCCTGTCCTCCGTACTGGTGAGGAGTATTTGGTATGGTCAAGGACCTAGAAGTAATCTTTGGAAAAGGTCCTGGCAGTCTATATGTTCTGAATGACGATGTCGGACACACGCCCATGTGGAAGAAGCAATCTATATTTTGGGACCTACCCTATTGGAAAGTCCTAGAGGTCCGCTCTTCAATCGACGTGATGCACGTGACGAAGAATGTTTGCGTGAACCTGCTAGGCTTCCTAGGAGTGTATGGGAAGACAAAACATACACCGGAAGCACGGCAGAACCAGCAACGTACGAAAGAACCTGAAAAGCCTATGCATCCTGAGAACGAGAAGGGTAAAGGACGCCACTTAAATCTTGCCAGCTACGCTCTTACCAAAGCAGAGAAGGAAATATTTTTTGAATGCCTGAACAGTATCAAGGTCCCGTCTGGCTTCTCGTCGAATATAAAGAGAATAATAAATATGGCAGAGAAAAAATTCCAAAACCTGAAGTCTCATGACTGCCACGTGATTATGACGCAATTACTTCCGATTGCATTGAGGGGGCTTCTACCTGAAAATGTTCGAGTACCCATTGTGAAGCTTTGTGCATTCCTCAATGCAATATCTCAGAAGGTAATTGATCCAGAAAGCCTACCAGGGTTACAGACAGATGTGGCCCAATGTCTTGTCAGCTTCGAGTTGGTGTTCCCACCATCCTTCTTCAATATTATGACGCATCTCCTGGTTCACCTAGTAGAAGAGATTGCCATTCTCGGTCCTGTATTTCTACACAATATATTCCCCTTTGAGAGGTACATGAGAGTCTTAAAGAAATATGTTCATAACCGTGCTAGGCTAGAAGGAAGCATCTCCAAGGGCTATGTAACAGAGGAGGTCATTGAGTTCTGTGTTGACTTTATTCCTAACCTTAAGGCGATTGGTGTTCCACAATCATGACATAAGGGGAGACTGCGTGGAAAAGGCACCCTAGGATGTAAAGCAATGATATCTAGGGACGGGCATTCTCTCAATCAAGCACACTACACGGTTTTATAAAGATCTATCTTCGTTTCCCCTTATATCAATGAACACGAGAATTTTATACGCCTCAAACACCCGGGACAGTCTGATGAATGGATTAGAAGTGAACACATGGCGAGTTTTGGCGGCTGGCTGCAAAGACTTCTCACGAATAACACCACTGTTGGAGATCAGCTGTACTTGTTGGCCAGGACACCATCTTCGACTGTATGTAATTTTCAAGGGTACGAGATAAATGGGAATACATTTTACACGATAGGACAAGATAAAAAGTGCACCAACCAAAACAGTGGTGTTCGCTTCGATGCAGCAGAAGACAATGGGCAAAAGATCACGTATTATGGGTTCATAGAGGAGATATGGGAACTTGACCATGGACCTATTTTTAAGGTCCCCTTGTTTCGGTGCAAATGGGTCAAACTAACAGGAGGAGGGGTCAAGGTAGACAAGAAGTACGGAATGACAACAGTGGATCTCAACAATCTTGGGGGTACTTAGACGAACCATTCATCTTAGCCAATGATGTGGCTCAGGTTTTCTATGTGAAGGACATGTCTACCAAACCGGAAAAAAGAAAAAAATAAGCAAACAGATACATCACAAGCCAAAGCGTCACATAGTTCTTTCAGGGAAAAGAAACATCGTGGGAGTGGAGGACAAGACAGACATGTCAGAAGATTATAATAAGTTTGATGAAATTCCGCCCTTCAAAGTGAAGACTGACCCAACCATCCTGTTAAACAGTGCTGATACTCCATGATTACAGCCGACGTGATCATAAGATTGACTATATGTATTAAATGAGCCATTTTTGGCACACATATGTATCTCAACATGGAAATCAATGTCATATTTCTTCCGTTAACACTATATGTATTAAATGAGCCATTTTTCTTCCGACCATTTTTCTTCCCGCCAGTTCTTCCCGCCATTTTTCTTCCCGCCAGTTCTTCCCGCCAGTTTTATTCTCGCCATTTCTCACTATATATATGTAGGATTGGCCTCCATTGTCATTGCACATCTCTAGACTCATATCCGCAACCTCATCACTCTTCCCATGGCTTCCATCGTACCACTATCCCCTAGGGAGGCGGAGGCGCTTTGCGCCTCGAACTACCCCTGCCCGCCGGGCTACTGTGTCCCCATCGGCTGGATGCTGAGCGCCAAATCGTGTCGGTTCCTCCTGTCCCTCTAGGTGTGGCGCGCCGGATGGCCATCACGAACCACTACTACTTCGAGCTCACGCCGGAGCAGCGGAGGAATCCCAACTGGCATCCCGACTATTTCTTGACTTGGGAATCCTTCTTTGGGGATCGGCGTGAGAGGGCGCTCGGCAGGCACGAGGAGGACGACCCACCTCCTCCGAACTTCAACTGATGGGGATACGCCTACTGGGGTATACTCAGCAGGACGTTTCCGACTGGCCCGAGGGCTGGCGAGTGGGCCTGCAGAACAGCGAGTGGATCAAGGCCCAGCAAGGTACCAAGCGACTAGAAGCTGAAGGCCCAGGCGAGTAGATAGGCCCAGTCGGACTAGGTTAAACGATTACCGAAGCTGTAACCGAATCGGTTGAGATATGTAAACCCTAGGGGAGGTGAGCCTATATAAACCTCCCTATGGGGTGAGTAGAGACACGTTCCCTCATACGCCCAAGCGAGTCGCCGCCTAGCCGCCGAGCTCGCCCATTGTAACACCTCCATAATACAATCTAGCAGGAGTAGGTCTTTACCCTCCGGGGGGCCGAACCTGGGTAAAACCCTGTGTCTTTGCCCTCATCTCGCACCGCAGATGGCTGGCCGCCCTTGCCCTTCGTTCTACTACTCGCTGCCGATTGCAGCATCTGCCGTGACCATTCCCACGACAGTGGCGCCCACCGTGGGGCCTGGCCGGTCTGGCCGGTGTTCTGTGGCGAGATCCAATCTGCCCATCAACGAGACGGTCGCCACCGTCCGCATGATAGCGATCGGCGAGATGCTCCAGATCTTGCCGAGTAGCTACGTCCCGGCGGCGTGACCCGTCACACACAGCGTAATCCTGCCAATCGGCACGATCAGCCTCTTCGTCGGCCTCACCGACGTCGTCGTCTCGGAGGACTCGGCTCGCATCCGCGAGTCGCCGCCACGCGATCGGCTCTCCGAGAGCCAGGTTCGCACGATCCACCGCCTCGCCTCCGAGTACAACTCGGCCCACAGCAACATGGCCGGGAACTCAGCGGCCGCAGAAGATGCGGCCCTCACCGATGACGCCGACTCGGCGACCCCGGCGTCACTCGCCGGATCCATCACTGCGGCCTCATCCGCGGGCTCCATCGCCCAGGTCTCCAACGCAGGAGACTTCGAGGACCCCTCCATCCTCGGGATCTTCGAATTCGACTCCGGGTCGGAGAACTCCGCCGACCTCCGCGATGGTGCCAATCGCCACGCCGCGGCTTACATGGCCACCGGCACCGATCCACCGGAGGATCCTTTCTCCACCCCAATCCCTCCTAACGCCACGGCAACGGAGGTCGAGGAACTCCACTTGAAACTGGCGGAGGCGGTACGCAAAGAGCAGGCCGAGCGCGAAAAATTTCGCCTCGAGCAGGTGACTGCGCAGGAGCTGTCACGCTACCACCAGCAGCGGATCAGGTCACGCTTGAACCCCACCGTTCAAGGGCGTGCCCTGAACTTCGATGACGAAAACGACCCGGCTCGCGTAGCCGAGCGCGCGATCTGCGAGAACACGCCACCAGGAGGAAGCGCCCGGCCCTCGCCAGGATCAACGACGATGGGTGCACCACCACCACCCAACCGCACCCCTCCCAGGGACCAACCGCGGATAGTTGTCTCCTCACGGGAGCGAGACGCAAACGGCCTCCCACTGTTCTCCACCCCAATGGACAACCTCGTGGCAGGCCGAGCAGCAGCCGATAGCATCACGGCCACTGGCGACGGCGCCTTACAGATCCAGTACGTCAAGGCCCTGCTTGCGAAGGCCGTGGAGCAGCAAAAAGCGGGCGCCGACTCGCAAGGTCGAGTATACTCGCGTTCCTCGGGAAGCAGAGCAGCCTCAAGCGGCCTCCCAGCGGCGGCAAACACCCTCAATTGCCCGCCACCAGAGCCACTGCAGCTCCAACACCGACCCGCGAACGCGGCACTCTCCACCAACGATCCCTGGCCGGCGACCAACTTCGTCGCCGCTAACGGACAACCCATCGACGCCCGCACTCACATCATCAACAACCAAAACTGGCGCGCACGCCAGCCCGACGACTTGCGGCACACCCTAACTAATCGCCGCGATGGCGAGCCTATGGGGTCGCTCAGTCGACTTGGGCCTAAGTGCTTCGGACCAATGATCCGAGGCGAGAAGTACCCGCCAAACTTCAAGGCGCCAAAGGAGATAGAAAAATACGACTCCTTGTACGACCCCGTAGTCTGGCTCGACACATACCTCATGGCAATGGGGATCGCGGGTCACACTGACCTACTCGCCGCCCGTTACCTCCCACTGATGATGGAGGGGACGTGCAGGCAGTGGATCAACACTCTTCCCCAGGACAGTATCGACTCCTGGGAGGAAATGCGCGACGCCTTCGTCAGGCACTTCGAGTGCTCCTACACCCGCGCCACCACCATCGAGGACCTGGAACGATGCGTCCAGGGACCCCGTGAGTCGACCCGCAACTGGGTCCAACGGTGGCAAGAGCTCTGGTACAACGCGGTCGGCATCCACCCGGACACCGCGATCCATTGCTTCAAGACCTCGTGCCGCTACGAGCCCCTAGTCGCCAAGCTTAAGCGACACTCCCGCACACTCGACAACATCCCCGACCTCCTCGAGATCGCCAAACGGTACGCCGAGGAGGATCCAAACCAGGAAACCGACGACGAGTCAGGAGGGCAACGCCGCACGGGCGGCAACGACAGCGGACGCCGAACCGACCTACGCTACAGCGGTACCCGCCTCACTGGCAAGCGCCGCAGCGACGGGCGAGTCGACTTCGTCGCCAACGCTGGGCACGCACAGCGCGAGCCCAAGAGCTACCGTCGCGACGGAGGGCAACGGCGCGATGGCGGCAATTACAGAAACAAGCCAAGGTTTGATCCTGCGGCCCTCCTTAATCAGCCATGTGCGTTCCACAGCAGGGAAGGGAAGCCCGCAACGCACACCACCGCCGACTGCCACACCCTCAGGGAAATCGAGAAGGCACGGCACGCGCGGGAGGACACCGACAACGACCCGCCAAATGGCGGAAAATTCGGCAAAGTAGCCGGCTCGCTCCACACCTTCACAGGCTTCAACACAAAGCGCGAGAAGAAGGTCATCGCCCGCGCCGTCGCCGTCAATGCGGTGGCCCAAACAGACGTTCCCCAGTTCCTGAACTGGTCGGAACAGCCCATCACCTGGAGCCGACAAGACCACTCGCCACGCATCGAGTACCCAGGACGAGTCGCCCTGGTAGTCATTCCCAAGGTTGGCGACTACTGGCTCCCCAAGACACTGATGGACGGCGGCAGCTCCATCAACATCCTCTACCTCGACACCTTCAGGCGGCTGCGGCTCCCGCAGTCGATGATCGAGACAACCCACACCACGTTCCACGGCATCGTCCCCGGTCGGAAGGCGTATCCGATCGGCAAAGTCACGCTGCCAGTCACTTTTGGCAGTCCGGCAAACTTCCGCACCGAGCGGATCGTCTTCGAGCTGGTGCCCTTCGACAACCCTTACCACTGCGTCCTGGGGCGCCAGGCGTTCGCTAAATTCATGGCAGCGCCCCACTACGCGTACAACGCGATGAAGCTCCCCGGGCCGTGCGGCGTCATCACCGTCAACGGCGACCCCGACATGGCCGCCGAATGCGAGGCCAAAGGAGCCGAACTCGCCGACGCCGTCATCGCGGCAGAGACTAATCACGCCGACGAGCTCGCCAAATAAGCGAGCGGGGTCAACAGTGACGATCCCACAATACTCAAGAAGCCCAACTCAGAGGGCACAAACACCTCAACCTTTGAGGCCACGACGCACACCCGCACCGTCGAGCTGGTCCCAGGCGACTCCAGCCAGACGGTGACGATCGGGACAGGCATGAGCCCAGCATAGGAAGGCGCGCTCATCGAGTTCCTTCGTGAGAATAGGGACATCTTCGCATGGAAACCCTCCGACATGCCCGGTGTCCCTAGGGAGCTCGCTGAGCACAAACTAAACGCCGACCCCAAAGTGCGACCTGTCAAGCAGTCGCTACGGCCCTTCAATGAAGAACGCCGTCGAGCAATCGCCGAGGAAGTGCAGCGCCTACTCGCTGCCGGCTTCATCAGGCCAATCACATACTCCAAGTGGCTGGCAAACCCAGTCCTGGTCGAGAAGAAAAACGGGACCTGGAGAATGTGTATCGACTACACAAACCTGAACAGCGCCTGCCCAAAGGAGCAGTTCGTCCTCCCGCGGATCGATCAGATAATCGATTCAACCGCGGGTTCGGAGTCGCTATGTTTCCTCGACGCCTACTCCGGGTACAACCAGATCAAAATGGTTGTCGAAGACGAGGAGAAGACGGCGTTCATCACGCCATTCGGAGCCTTCTGCTACACCGCCATGACCTTCGGCCTCAAGAACGCCGGGGCAACCTACCAGCGGTGCATGCAAGAATGCCTCGCGAGCCAAATTGGCCGCAACATCCACGTCTACATCGACGACGTGGTCGTGAAATCCGCTCGCCAAGGCGACCTACTCGCCGACCTGGCGGAAACCTTCGCCAATCTGCGAAGGTATAAAATAAAGCTCAACCCAGGCAAGTGCACCTTCGGTGTACCTGCCGGACAATTACTGGGGTACGTCGTCTCCAAACGAGGGATCGAGCCGAACCCAACAAAGATCGACACGATCGCCCGGCTCGGCAAACCCGAGTGCCTGCGTGACGTCCAGAAGCTGGCCGGGCGGGTAGCGGCTCTCAGTCGCTTCATCCCCCGCCTAGGCGAAAAGGCGATGCCCCTATACTGCCTGATGCGCAAGAACCCCACCTTCCAATGGGACAAGGAGGCGGACGACGCGCTCCGCGACCTCAAAAAGGTGCTACTCGCCGCACCACTACTCGCCGCCCCCGCCGACAAAGAGCCTATGCTGGTTTACGCCGCGGCGTCCGAGCGCGTCATCAGTGCTGTGATGGTCGTCGAACGACCAGAGGTAGGAAAGGAGCGCCCGGTTCAGCGGCCGGTGTACTACATCAGCGAGGTCCTCACCGAGTCGCGCCAGCGGTACCCACAGTACCAAAAGCTAGTATACGCGGTCTTCAGGGCTCAGCGGCGCCTGCCGCACTACTTCCAGGAGCACCCGGTCACGGTCGTCTCCTCAGCGCCACTGCAAGACATCATCCGCAACCGCGAGGCGACCGGACGGGTCGCCAAGTGGGCCGTCGAGATCGGCACCCACAACATCAAATACGAGCCACGAAGAGCGATTAAGTCACAGGCACTGGCAGACTTCATCGCCGACTGGGAGGAGGCCCAGCAGCCAGAGAAGCCGCCATACCTCCATTACTGGAGCCTGCACTTCGACGGCTCCAAGAACGCGGACGGTGCAGGAGCAGGGATAGTGTTGACTTCACCAAAGGGCGACAAGCTCCGCTACATCCTCCGCCTCGAATTCACGCCCTGCACCAACAACATGGCTGAATACGAGGCCCTACTCCACGGCATGCGAGCCGCCAAGGAGATGAACGTCAATCGCCTTTGATGCTACGGAGATTCCGACCTCGTCGCGGGGCAGGTCGCCGGCACCTGCGACGCCATCTCCCCTACCATGGCGGCATACCGCCAAGAGGTGGACAAGTTGGGCGGCCACTTCACCGGCTACTCTGTCGAGTGGATCGACAGGCGAAAAAACGAGGAGGCCGACGCCCTCTCCCGCATCGGGTCGGCTCGACTCGCACCACCCGCCGGCGTGTTACTCGACACAATCTCCAAACCATCAGTCTCTCCCCCGAGGGAGATCGACATCGGAGTCCCACTCCAACCAGAGGCAGCCTTGGTCGCACTCATCACCGAGCCAGACGACTGGACCAAGCCCTACATCGCCTACCTGGAAACCGGCACCCTGCCAGCAGACGAGACAAACGCTCGAATGATCGCTCGCCGATGCAAGTCTTACACCATCATCGACGGCGAGCTACACAAGCGCAGCGTCACCGGCGTGTTCCAACGTTGCGTCCAACCGGCTGAAGGACGCAAAATCCTCCACGACATTCACTCAGGTGACTGCGGCCACCACGCCGCCGCTCGCTCCCTGGTCGCCAAGGCTATGCGACACGGCTTCTACTGGCCCACCGCACACGCCGACGCTGTCGACATCGTCCAGCGATGCGCCGGGTGCCAGAAGTACGCCAACCAGACGCGCGTACCGAGCTCAGTGCTCAAAACGATCCCCATCACTTGGCCATTCGCCGTATGGGGCATGGACATGGTAGGCCCCTTCAAGAAAGCCCCCTCCGGCTACACCCACCTGCTAGTCGCCGTCGACAAATTCACCAAGTGGGTGGAGGCCAAGCCAGTCCGGAAATGCGACGGGAAGACCGCCACTAAATTCCTACGCGAGCTCATATATCGCTACGGGTTCCCAAACAGTATCATAACGGACAACGGCACAAACTTCGCCAAGGGAGCAATGGCCGAATTTTGCGAAGAGCACCACATCCGGCTCGATCTCGCGTCAGTCGCCCACCCGGAATCCAACGGCCAGGCGGAACGAGCCAACCAAAGCATCCTCCACGGCCTGAAGCCGCGACTCCAAGTACCACTCGAGCGCACCGCTGGATGCTAGGTCGAAGAGCTGCCCTCCGTCATCTGGGGAATCCGCACCTCGGTTAACAGATCGACGGGATTCACCCCCTTCTTCATGGTCTACGGCGCCGAAGCAGTCATGCCCACCGACCTCGAACACGACTCGCCGCGGGTCGTCCATTATATGGAGGTCGCAAACGAACTGGCCTGCCAAGATGGGCTCGACCAGCTCGACGAAGCACGCGACCTCGCTCGGTCACGCACCGCCATCTACCAGCAAGGACTCCGCCGCTACCACAGCCGACGGGTGAAAACCCGCACCTTCCAGGAAGGCGACCTGGTGTTACGCCTCATCCAGGACAAGAAGGGCATGCATAAGCTCTCCCCTCCGTGGGAGGGCCCGTTCGCTATCGGGCGCGTACTCGGCAACGACGCCTACTACCTCATCGACGTCCGCGGGGACGGCGAACTCGACGTCAAGCGACCATGGAATGTAAACCTCCTCCGGAAGTTCTACTCCTAGAACCCCACACATGTACTCTCCAGTCGCTATGAAATAAAAGAAATGGTTACCGCAAATTGCGCCTACTCTCCATGACTTGTGCCACTCGCACTCGTAATAACAGCGGTATGCTAAAATGCAGAAGTCAACCTTTGGTACAGCGATCGGCACGGCTAAGTAGTGCGATGTAAGAGCACTGAATCACTTCAGGTCTTGCATCGTCCACGAAAAACGCCAACCCGGAGCCCCATTGGAGTCGCCTAGCTCGACTGGTTTTACGAACCAAGACAACTGCCCTCGCTTCTCACAGCGACCTTGGTCCTCCGCATCCTCGGCATAGCGACTCGAACGGCTAAGTACCACGCTCGGGGACTGAATACCAGTTCGTCGCGATCAGTCAGGGAAAACGCCAAGTAAGAGAGCATGCCCGGGACTCGCCACGCGACTGACCCCACGGGCCAGGCAGGAGTGACGCGCTCACACCAACGCGCTAAGTCCTCAACCACCCTCGAGTCGCGCCTAGAACTACCAAGTACCACGCTCGGGGACTCGGCCACCCGACCCCGTTCGCGTACGGGAAAACGGTAAAGTAAAGAGCACTCAAGGGAGTCGCCTTGCGACTGGCTCTCCGAGCTCGGGCGAGTCGACCAAATCAACAAAACACATGATAACAACACACATCATATACGAGGTAAACCCCACAAAAGGGCGGACGCGCTCGGGGACTCGTCCAAAAATCAATCCAAATCACACAAACAAATAGTAACATAGAAACGACGTCCCATTCAATCGCATATTGCATTGTCTTATGTTACAAAATATGCCCGTGTGGCAGAACTGCTGCTAACACTTCAAGGCAAAACTACCCTACTCTGTAGGCTTCGATGACGACTCGCCAGCATCCCGGCGATTACGGATGAACGCGGTGTACGGGTTTGATGGATACGTCGTCAGTTCACCCGCCATCGCCGCGCGAAAAGGCTGCTCGACCTTGAAGTCACGATGCGGTGGCTCGGGGTCGTTCGGCGCGATGACCGTTTCCTGGTAGGGCAGGAGGTCGCCCATCGCCCAGACACACTCCGAGTACGTGGCGGCACGCTCCTGCAACTTGAGAACCTCGGACAGATCCACCGCCCCAGTCGACGATGGATACCCACTCGTCACATCGTCAAGGTCGAAATCCTCGGGGAAGTGGGCGAGTCCAAGACTCAGTGTCGTCGATGCTCCACGCCGAAACGCCGACCGCGTCATGAACTCAACGACCGCGGGCGCCTTCTCCAGATATTCCCACACCTTAACGAGGTCGCTGGGAATAACCTCCGTGGGGGACATTTCTTGAAGGTAGGCGCGGATGCACGTCGCCGATAGCGTAGCCGAGTCGACGAGCATGCTTACGCACTGCCTCGCGTCGAGCGAGCTCGCTTCTTCTTGGCTACCAATAACGCGACCTGCGAGAAGGAGACAATGATGAGTGCGACGGACACCACGAAAACCCCAACTAAAGAAAAGGGAAGATGCACTCACCAAGCAATGGGCGGGCGAGTCCCGTGATGAAGCACTGAAGCGACGTGTGGTCGTCCTGAAGCCCAGCAATAAGGACTTCCGACAACTTGCGATCCTCCTCCGCGGCTGCAATGGCGGCTTAGCTCGCCCGTCCGCCAAGCTCGCTTCTTCCCTCGCCTCCCGCAGCTCGCGCTCGAGGTCGGCGACCCACCGCTCAGCAGCGCCCAGAGCAGATCTCGCCGCCTCCAACTCACCAGCAGGGACAAGCTCCTGGCGAGCTTCCTCTGCCTTTGCAGCAACAGCCTGGAGCTCTTTGTTCGCCTCCTGGATGGTGGTCAGCTCCTTCTCAGCACGCTGTTGCGCGGCCAATCGGTCCGCCGACTCGAGCTGCAGACCCTGCATATCATAAAAAAAGTCAGTAAAAACGAACCTCCTAAGTGCCCACCCGCTGAAATTTAGCGAGTGCGCACTCGGGGACTGGCGATCAAGAAATTCCCAAGTGCCCATCACGCTAAAATTTAGCGCGTGCGCACTCGGGGACTGGATACGAAAATAAAAGACGAGAAAATAATAAGAATCAAGCCGCTGCAACGCACCGACCTGATCCTCGGGGACTGGATATACCTGGATGGCTGCGCCAAGCATGCCATGAAGTTGCATCGCGTCCACGGACGCGAGTAACACTGGCGTGTGCCCACGACGCTGGTCGACTTCAGCATCGGCGGTCCCCAGAGCGAGGCTCGGGGGTGCAGCCCCGCTCGCCGCGGCCGCCTTGGTCACGAAGCGGGGGAAGGTAGCGACAGAGGCACCCGCTCCAAAGGAAGTCGCCTCCGCCGTTCCAGGCAAGGAAACGCCCTCCTTCGTAGACGCGGCTGCCTCCACCGCGGGGCCGGCCGGCGCGACCGCCGTGTCATCAGAGACGGTGACGATGTCGTCGCCCTTGGCCTTTTTACTGCCATCCGCTGAGGCGACGACCTCGTCCGCTTTCCTCTTACGGTAAGGATCCTCCTCGCTAGCGGTGGAGGGTACCTGGGCCACGGTAGGGTGGCCCATCCTTTTCACTCCGGTCCTGCACATCAGTTGAATCAATAAAGACAATCGAAATAGCTACGGAAAATAGGGAAGGCCGAATGCACTCACTTGGCGACTGGGATGAAACGTAGCCCTGTGCGAAGGCCGGCCGGTTTTTCCAGTTCGGGGCCCAGTTGGCGACTGAGCCCTAGTTCCAGGACGTCGCGTGCCCAAGACACGGACGGCTTCTTCGTCGTTGAGGCCGCGGCTGGCGCCTCTGGGATACCCTCGGCAGGGGCTTCCTCGCGAATTGGAGCCGCTACAGTCGGAGCCTCCTTGCGGGGCGAAGCCGCCCCAATCGGAACCTCCTTGCAAGGCGAAGTCGCCGCAGCCGGAGCCTTCCCTAGCCCAGAGACTGGCGCGAACGGCGGGGGCATCGAGGCCAGCGGCACTTCCACAGTTGGCGCGTCTAGCGCGGTTGTCACTGGGGTCACGCCGTCACCGGCCGAGCTGTGAGCATCGGAGCTGCTCGTCGAGTGCGGCGGCGAGGCCATCCTCGGCGGCTTCGTTTTCCTCTTCGAGGGGGGGGGGCTCGTTTCCTTCTCCTTCTTCTTCTTCTTCGAAGGAGTGGCCTGGCGGCGCGAGGTGGTTTCTGGGAGCTCGTCATGACGCTCGAGGCTCCTGCTCGCTTCGATTTTGCGCTGACGTTGCCCGCGGGTCTTTCGGACCAGCGGGGCGATTTCCTCTTCGGACTCGTCCTCGTCGTCCTCATTGCCCTTCGCGGCTGGCGATTCGCCTGTATCCTGGGCGGATGGCCCCGGGCTCTCTTCATCAGAAGGTGGGAGCCACCCTTCCACCACTTGGAACAGCTGCGATGAATACGAAACAGAGTCAGAATTACCGCGACTGCATACGCTGCGACTGCGAACAAGGTAAAGAAATTACCGTTGGAGCCGGACGCTTCGCGGTGTAGGGGGCGACCCCGGCTTGTGCATCCACGTACACCGCCTGGGTGATCTTCTTCAACGCTGGGAGATAGTCCTCCAGCCTCCACTCGTCGAGGCAGGCTTTCGTCGAGTCTCCCCGGCCCGTGTACTGATACATGTAGTGGTCGCGTTGGGCGAGCGGAACGAGCCGTCGCCCAAGCCAGCAATTGTACAAGTTTATCGTCTGAAGGCCCTTCTTCTTCAGACCACGGATGGCCTGGAGCATCTCGTCGACGACCATCCGCTGGTCGTCGGGGAGCTTGCCGACCTGGAGATGGCGCGGCTCGGAACGATTGGCCGAGTACCGCGGGATCGCCGCCTCGTCCTCCGGGGTCGCCTCGGTCACGTAGAACCATGACTTTTTCCAGTCGCTCGCTGCTTTGGCGGGTAGCATCAGGTCAAAGAAAGAAGCTTTGGACTTGAGCTGGAACGTCAGGCCGCCCGCGGCTAGCATTGGGCCGCCTGCCTCCTCGCGGCTGATCCGTCCGTGGAACAGATCTTGCCACAAGGGAAAGTAGGGCCGGCAGCCCAAGTAGCACTCGCAGAATGCCACGAAGATGGCGAGCTGCTCGATGCTATGGGGACCCAGATCTGAAGGCTGGATCCCGTAGTAGGCGCAAAAACGCCGGAAGAACAAAGACGTGGGAAACCCTAGCCCCCGCTCGAGATGACTGGTGAAACAGACGAATTCCCTCTCTCGCGGGTTTGGGGTCGTTTCTCCGGCTGCGGGGATACGCCAACAGCCAGCTCGCAGGATTCCAGCTTCCTCGAAGGAGGCCAGCTGCGCCCTCGTGCACTTGGACCTGCCCCATGGTTCGGTGAGAAGGGCCTTAGCCGAGAGGTTGGTTGGAGTTCGGAGGATTTCGGGTCGATTGGATCGCGGAGCGAAGGAAAGAAAATGCGCGCACTCGGAAGAAGTGGTGGGAAGTTGGATCTACGATTGCCTGCCATTCCTCTTATATAGCGGGAGTTACCCGCCAAATCAGGGGGCCGTTACCGCGCGGTGATTACGCCGAAAGTTACCGTTGGATTACCCCAACGACTAGTTTGACCACACCTGACGGTCCAACTCCAGCCACTCGGCTCGCTAGGTCAATCACCACGACCGCGTTCCGCCGGCTCGACTCGCTCAAGACGCGACTCGGTTCACCGGATTTTCTTCTTCATACAGGAGCCTGCCGACGATTCGACTGGATGCCTACTTTGAAGCCGTATACTCCGACTGCCAGCAGCCACTTACGCCCAATCGACGACGGCCTCGGGGACTACTGATGGGGATACGCCTACTGGGGTATACTCAGCAGGACGTTTCCGACTGGCCCGAGGGCTGGCGAGTGGGCCTGCAGAACGGCGAGTGGATCAAGGCCCAGCAAGGTACCAAGCGACTAGAAGCTGAAGGCCCAGGCGAGTAGATAGGCCCAGTCGGACTAGGTTAAACGATTACCGAAGCTGTAACCGAATCGGTTGAGATATGTAAACCCTAGGGGAGGTGAGCCTATATAAACCTCCCTATGGGGTGAGTAGAGACACGTTCCCTCATACGCCCAAGCGAGTCGCCGCCTAGCCGCCGAGCTCGCCCATTGTAACACCTCCATAATACAATCTAGCAGGAGTAGGTCTTTACCCTCCGGGGGGCCGAACCTGGGTAAAACCCTGTGTCTTTGCCCTCATCTCGCACCGCAGATGGCTGGCCGCCCTTGCCCTTCGTTCTACTACTCGCTGCCGATTGCAGCATCTGCCGTGACCATTCCCACGACATCAACGAGGCCGGACATCGGCTGTGGTGGCGCGGCCGGACTCTCTAGAGCGTCCTGGTCTACGACACGGCCGCCCACTCTAACCCCCGCCTGCGCTACCCTCAAGTCCATCCCACACGTACTCAGCCTTCAAGGTTCAACTACGGCGACCCCGACGACGACAGTGACGATGGCCACGGCGAGTACGACGACTACAGTGGCGAGTATTACAGGTGTACGCAGGAGCATGACTGAATTACTCCAACATTTCAAAATAAGTTAGGACGGTTTTGATTTAATCTGGCCATGTATCTTAATTTTTAGTTCTTCTATGTATCTTAATTTTCAGTCGTGCTTTATGTAACTTACTGTTAGTTGCATTATGTACTTTAATTCCAGTTCTATTATAATAAAATTTTCTTCCCGCCCATTATTTCCTGCCCTTTTCTTCCCGCCCTTTTCCTCCCGCGCATTCTGCCCGCCCTTCCCCATTTGTTACTAGTTTGAATAGTTATAATTTTATTTTTTTAAACAAAAAATGTTTTAGGATTAATTATTCAAATTCAAACAATTTTCATGTTGAAAGTTTTGTCAGATTCCAAAGTATACAAAAGATGCTAAATTTAAATATCCAAACAATTCAAAAATGTTAATACAAAATAAAATATGATTTGCTCTAATAAAATAGGATTAGTTTCCTTTTCAGATGCTTAATATTTCTTAAGTTCAAAGTTTTAGGGTTTGACTATTTTACTTTTGTCTTAATTGAATAATCAAAATTTATATGTAAGTGTTTTAATCATTTTGAAAATTTTGATCTACAGTAACTATAAAATGTTTTTATATGAATAGATAGATCTTATTTTTTTGAAAATTATGACATATTATTCATATTTTTCTGAGTTGAAATGAAAAAGATATGAATTTTCTAAATTCTATCCTATTTTTTGAATTAAAAATGCCCCCCTTTAATGTACGAAATAAATGCCCCCCTTTAACACCGGTTCCAGCCACTAACCGGTGTTAAAGGGGGGTGCGCGTGAAACTAAATCCCCACACCCCCCTTTAACACCGGTTCATGGCACGAACCGGTGTTAAAGGGGGGTGGGGATTTAGTTTCGCGTGCACCCACCGGTGTTAAAGGGGGGCATGCAAAACGAATCCCCCCTTTAACACCGGTTCCAGCCACGAACCGGTGTTAAAGGGGGGGGGTTTATAAGGCACACACATTCCTCTTCCTCTCCCCCCAGCCAGATCGATCGAGCAGAGGAAGAAGCAGAGGAGAGCGAGCGCGCACCGTCCACACCCTCGTCGTGCCGTCGCCATCCACGCCCTCGCTGTCGCCGCTGTGCCGTCCACCGTCGTCGTCGCGCCCACTCGCGGGAGCGCCGTCGCCGTGTCGTGTTGTTCCACGCCGGCCCGTCCACTCGCGGGAGCGCCATCGCCGCCGCCGGCGTTGAGCTACCATGCATGTATATTGTATCTATATATGTATATATGTGTATACTGTATCTATATATGTTTTAATATTTGTATGTGTATGTATATATGTGTATGTGTATGTGTATATGTATATTGTATCTATAGGTGCATCTATATGTTTATTTGTATATTTGTCTGTGTATGTGTATGTGTATGTATATATATGTGTACCTATTGTATCTATAAGTGTATATGTTTTAATATTGGATCAATTTATTTGTATATTTGTATGTGTATGTATATATGTATTGTATTGTATGTCTATTGTATATGTGTATATTTGGTGCCACCGACGACCACCCCCACCATTATGCCGTCGACCCTGACCTCATTGCCCTCGCTGAGCCTACACACGCGTCGAGGGTGAGTCGCCCATTTTAGGTAGCCCACGTAGTGCTGGTTCGAACGCACACCCCCATGCATCTCGGCCCCTCTCTCCCTAGCGCCGCCAGCTGCCGCCCTAGCACACCTCTCATTGTCAATATAGCATTATAATAACCATGCATTGTTAATCAACTTTCATGACAAGTTAATTAGAAGAACTAAATGTACCCTGTCATATGAATCCGGGGTTCCTCTGAATTAGGGTTTGGAATGACCAAGCATGTATTAGGGTTACATTTCAATACTTTTAACCTGTCATATCATCATCCTTGCTTGAGCATTTCAATAGATGTATTACTGATATTTGTGTGATAATATTATTGTTTTAGAAACTATGGATCCACTCGGTAGAAACCTTGAAGAGGAAGAAATAATGGAGAACATGATCCACGAGGACACCTCACAATATTTGAACTTGGAGGAACATGATGACAGCTCAAGTAGTCATGGACAAGATGATGACTCCGGTGAATGCACTTTAGTGATTACAAAGTCCATCAAGGTATATGCATGGATTAAGCCTCTGCTGACTTACACCGATGGATTTGTATATATATACATGTATTAATTAACGCTTCTTTCTTATTTTAGCCCTCCAGATCGACCAGCCAGCAACAATCTTCTTCTACGAAAAAGAGCAAGCGTGGCGCGAGCCATCGTTTGAAAGATCGTGCAAAGTTCACGATCGAAGTAGTCTGTGTTGATGGCAGGCCGATGGAGCCCAAGAAGGCCGCAGACAAATTGATACGTTAGGCTGGAGTTCTTGTTAGGGACCAAATCCCAATCACAATTGAATATTGGAATAAGCCAAAGAAGGGCGACAGTACCTTTGTCGATGAAAGATCCAAAGAAACGCTTTGGACTACGCTGTTGGTAAATTTCAACCTACCGCCAGAGGAGGATGGAAATAAACCGGTTATAAAGGAAAAGGTCAAAGAGTGGACTCTAAAGAAGATAGCTTAATCTTTTCGCAACTGGAATACAAAATTGAACAAATTTGTCAAAGCTCGCGAGACTCTAGATTTCGAAGACGCATATTATGCGAAGATAATACCTCATTGGCCCGAATTTGTGGCGTACAAGGAAAGTGCTATAGCTACAAAGAGGTCAGAAACCAATACGCTAAATGCCCAGAACAAGGAATATCACCAGAGGACGGGGTCAGGTGGCTACATATCTCAGAGCCCTAAGTGGGAGGAAGCTGAGAAGGCCCTACGCGCTAGAGGGATCACACCCCAAACAGAGGGGTGGGACCTACATTCAAAGACTTGGTTCTACGGAATCGGGGCCAGGTTGGACCCAGAAACGGGATTGTGTATCTTCCCAACAATTCTTGCCAAACCCGTCAATGAACTCATCACGGCATACGAGGACACAGCCGCCAGGACCTTCCATCCCGACAGAGAGAATGACCAGCTGACACGCGCCATCGGTAAAAAAGAACACCCTGGACTAGCACGAGGCACAGGGGGGTATGACGTGGAAGGATGGGTTTTCCGCATGGGGAGAATCTTACAGATGGCGCGGCAGAAAAGAAAAAGAACGTACAGACCATATGACACAGATAGAATATGCACTTATGGCGCTGCAGGCGCAAGTGAATGCACAAAATAGCCAGCAAGCTACCGGCCCATCTCAGCAGCATGAAAAGTCTGCATTGGAAGCTGTCGGCGGCCCAGACTCTGCGCGGAAAAGCAGCGTGGCTTCCAAGGAGAACATGCATCCCACACTTGAAATGGCGGGTCCTCGATACCCCGTGGATGAGATCACAAAGAGCGAACACGCTGAGCTACATGTGAGATTAATGGGCTTATCCATTAAGGTGGCGGTCGGCTATGTCTTACCTCCTGTAGCTGGTGGAACTTACCACTCCTGACCGATTCCAGTTGGCTATGCTATTGTCGGGGTGGATGAGGTTGTGAAGGAATATGAGGAAGCACAGCTTGACCATGCTACAGGTGAAGGGGAAACTCAACTCAAATTTGCATTGAAAACAACCATTCTTTGTGGAAGGAACACATCGTGCTTCCAAATTGGAGGCCACTGGCACTCCCGCCGTCTCCGTAGCGTCAGCAGTCTGAGCCTCCTCAGCCGTCTTCGGGTCATCACAATACTCCCTGCCTTCTCCGCCGCATCAGCTGTCTCCGGCGCTTCAGCCATCTCCTGCGCGTCAGCCATCTCCGGTGCGTCAGCCATCTCCGGCGCGCCAGCCATCTCCTGCGCGTCGGCATAAGCGGAAGAGCACTGCCACGAAGAGCACTAGCACTGTCACGAAGAAATCCACAGGAAACCATACGCCGAAGAGTTCAAGAAACTACGTCCCGCAGCCTTCCACCAAGACATTGCCGGTATTACCGTGGAATCATAGTGACGAGGAGAACAAGAGGATCTCGTAAGAAGAGGTCAAGAAATTCTTTGCACCTAGACGGGCCGAGCCAAAGGAGAAAATAGATCCGGTGGTGGTGGAGAAGTTTTACAATAATCTTTTGAAACCTGAAACCCCACTTGTGCCAGACTACGAGCGCCAGATTATATAGGGGGATGCAAGGTGGAGGGAGTCTGAAAGTAGTAGTCATGCACCCCAGAAAACAGTTCCCATGCTCGGAGAGCTGGAAAACCAATCGTGTGCCCCACTCCAAGTGTTCGACACACGGATAGATCCTCCTGTAAATGATTACGAGGAAGAGCTACAAAGAAAGGCCAATGAGATGGGGATGACTTACATTGCATACTTTAACATCATGGGAGACCACTTTCCCAAAGGTGATGTCAACCCCATACAGCCATGAAAGTACGGGAAGAATCTCGTTAAGAAAGAGGAGCTCAAAAATCTACCAACAAAGATGCGAAGATTGCATAAGTGGTACCTTGATTTCTACAAGATGAGAAAGGAAGAATGGATCACGGCGCATATAAGAGATCAGATTTTCTTGTGCGGAGACAACGAGATCACCTTCAACATTCAAGACTTGCATTTTTTATTCAATCAGAAGGAACTCGACAAAGATGCCATCGTCCTTTATTGTGTGTAAGTACTATTTCTGTAATTTCTATCTCAGCTCATTCAATTCATTAATTGCATGTATATATGCTCACCATATATGTATATACTATTATGCAGGAAAAAGGTTATGGAATGCATGAAAGGAGGCCCTTTTGACATTGGGTTCGTTGACCCAAATAGAGTTCATGAACAAGTGGTAAAACACAAACCCGGGCAAACGGGAGATTTTTTGCTAAGGTCTTTACTGAGACAACAAACCAAAAGGGAAATACTATTGCCTTACAACTTCTCATGAGTGTACCCTCTCTTGTACACATTCTGTTTCGGCTTACTCGATATTAAGTGTAACTGATGATGAGTTATGCGTGCGCAGGTTCCACTTTATTCTGTTAGTCATTCAACTTGACGCAGGAAAAGTCCTTGTCATGGACTCGGCACGAAAAGACAAAGAGCTATGGGCAGACTTTAAAGAGATGCTCCAGAGATAATTTCAATTATATTATCGTACTATATCAACAACTTTCCTGACAACAATTAATTAATTACTCCTTTATCCATTTTCTTTGCCGGACAGGGTTTGGAAAAGGTTCACGGGCAGGATCGTGGGTGAATGGTCAGAAGAACTAAAATTTGTAGATCAAAATGTAAGTAATACTAGCCAGCTAGGTCTGCGTATCTCTTTGATTCTGCTTCCAATTCCATTATATCATGTTTTATTGATTATTATTTTGATTGAACTCTCTATTCTCGTAAAGTGCACGCAGCAGGGAGCCGGCAATAACTTATGTAGATACTACGTTTACGATGGGCCAAGCCGCACTAGAACAACTTAGAGTAAGTAAACGAAGTACACAACATTATTTTATAACCATCAGTTGTGTTGAGTTTCATTCTTATATATATATATATATATTGACCCCATTCTTCATATATATTTAGATCGAACGGACGCGGGACAAACTCCTACCATTTGACCGCATACGAGCCATTCAAGAGGAATTGGCGGGGTTCATACTTGATGAGGTCGTCACGCCAGGCGGAGAACTCTTTAGATATCCAAAATGAACGTGTACGGAGATGTTATATTGTATATATGCTTGAACGTGTTTGTCTTGTACTTGATGCTTGAACGTGTACGGAGAATACCACAATGACGATGTTTGTGTATAATAATAGTTGCTTAATTATTCATGTACTCGTATGTACTGACGATGTATGTGTATACCTCTCCCGATCAACCCCCCCCCCCCCCCCCCCCGTCCCCCCATCCCGCTGCGCCGCATAAATCCTCCAAAAACGGGGTGGCGGCAGAACTCCGCCGCGACAGAGATTTAGGCCATTTTCCTGCCGCAGTAGGGAACCTACGAACCGGTGTTAAAGGGGGGGCCATGAGCTCTGCGGCAGCCCCACATGCGCCACCTTTTAAGAGCGGTTCGTATAAGAACCGTTGTTAAAGGGGGGCTCTAACACCGAACCCTCAACAGCGGTTCTAAAACCGCTGTTAGAGGGTGTTCTGAACCGCTGTTAGAGGGGGTGTTCTGCACTAGTGGTATATGATTTTGTGATAGGTGGTGTTGGGTATGTTATTGAGTATATGGGTATGGGCTTGGGTTGTAGGCAGGTTGGTAATGCACTACCCCTGTGTGCGCTCAATCGAATCAGGTGCCTAACACTCATAGAAATAGTTATGACTCATTGGAGATTATGGTGCGCTCCACCTTTAGTTTGTGCAAAGACATATGACTTGTATAAGTATACAGTTTGCACCCCCCTCCCGACCCCATGCGGCGCCGTCGCACCGGTTCGTCGCTCTCGATCCAGCCAACCACCCCCTGCCACGTGTCCCCCTACTATCCGCCGTTGCCATATTCGTCGTCGTACTAAGTTGCAGCGGCACGATGGCGGCGGGGCCACAACCCTCGCACGTTCCCCTTCTATGGTGGCAGCGGCTCGAGTTCCGGGCAACGGCGGCGGCTCTACAGTGGAAATCTAGCAGTGATGGCGAGTGGGCGGCGGCTGGTGAGTTCTGGCGGCAGTGGTCCCTGGGCGGCGAGGCATCGAATGATGGCGAGATCTAGGGTTCCTAGATCGCCGACTTCTTCGCCTCCTCGACATTGGCCGGTGCCATCCGAGGTCTTTGGGGGCCTACTATGCATCACAAGGACGCCCTAGGCGGAGGCCCTGGGTTTGGTGGAGGTGGATGTCAGATCCCAAAATTTTCCAAATTTTGAAATGTGAAAAAATAAATAGTTGTTGAAATTTAGGGTGAACAAAAACTTTTTGTTTCTAAATGGAAACATTAAAACCCATCTTGAACAAACTTTGAATAAAAGGGAAACCAACAAAATTCAAATCAAGAGAAATGCATTCATCAATGAATGTATCTTGAAATTCAAACTTGGGAAAAATAAACCAGAACCCAAAACCTTAATGGAACAAAATCATTTCCAAGATATCTCAAAGACTATGGATTTGATCCATATAAAATTTAGCAACAAACATTTATAAATGATCACGGATGATAAATAAAAATATTATAAAACCATATAAATTGGTTTCATTTAATTTGGAACCATAGATAAAAACTTATGAGTTTAATATGACAAAAGGAAATAATTTCCAAAGCTAATAAAGCACCTATCTAAAATCCATACCAAATTGTGAAAAAATGAATATTAAAGGGATTTAAAAATATAAAGAAATATTAAATAAAAATATACAACTTGGAATCACCAATTTTGGATCTATAAATAAAAAGATATGGATTTTATAAGATAAAGAAAGAAAGGAAGAAATAAGGAATATTTAAAAGCAAAATTAAATCTTGGCCAAATCCATAAGCAAATGAAGTAAATATAATCCAAATAAAATAAAGGGATAAAGATTATTCCAATAAAATTATATGGCATTAAACCATATTCTAATTATATATGGATAAAGATAAAATTCCTAATAGAAATGATTAATTAAATCATGAGAAAGTAATAAATGGAAATTTATCAAAGGGGATTAAAAATTTATCAAATTAACTTAAAAGAATTATTTGAATAAAATTTATATGGTATTAAAACCATAATCAAATATTATTTAATTAAAGACAGATGCCCAAATTAAATGATTGATAAATCCTAA
The DNA here is from genome assembly GCA_910589765.1 of Avena atlantica. NCBI lineage: Eukaryota > Viridiplantae > Streptophyta > Magnoliopsida > Poales > Poaceae > Avena > Avena atlantica. Next base: position 483,701,390 of record OU342739.1, on the reverse strand, counting down.
TAAAAAGAATTCAAATAATTCAAAATGAATTATTTAAAACCCTAATGAATAAATAAAACCTACTGAAAAGGATTTGGTAAAATTTGGAGATTAAATGGAAGTTGGAAACATAATTAAAATCCTATTTAAATAAAGACAAAGGTCCATTTTAAATAAATAATTAAACCATGTGGGAATAAAAGAAATATTCCAAAATAAACTGTAAAATACATGTTTGAACATAATAGAAAATTACTAAAAGTTTTTAAAAGATTTGAAAAGAAAAGGGTTTGAAATTATTTGAACAAAATTCAAAATAGAAAATCTAAATAGAAAAAGAAAAAGGTTTCAGAATAAAAAAAGGGAAACAACCCAGCCCATCTAGCCAGCCCACCTGGCCCAGCGCAGCCCACCTCCTCTTCCCCCTCCCGAAGCGTTTTTCACTCGCGAGTTTACCCACTCAGACGCTGATGCATGGACCCCACCGTGTAACACTTTCTATCGCTGCCAGCGCTGCCCCACTTGTCAGTCGTCGTCCTCACCCGCGCTGACCTTGCCCTCAATTCCGTCTGTTTCTGCCCGTTTAAACCTCGGTTCAATACGCGTTAATGCCGTAGTGATTCCGCCCCCCTCCCGACCATGCTATCTATATCACCTCCCTTTCCTCTCCATTTCCCCCTAGACGCCACACCTCGAGATCCCCCAAGTTGCACAAATTCTTGCTCAAACCCTCTCTATCTCCGACGCACTCCGGTGACAATTCCGGCCAGCCCTCATCGCCCCATCGCCCCCAGATCAAACGAACACGTTCCCCAGTATCCCCCGCATCTCCCCATGCCATCCACTTGCTCGCGCGCGCCCTAGATACTCGACTACGTATTCACCTGAGCGTCGCCACCGTCTGCCATTACTCCGTCGAGCTTCCCCTATAACCTCTAACCGCACCTCCCCCCCTCTTTCACACGCGTGCACTCACCACAACTTTGCGCATCTAACAGCGTTTCTATTTGGCTCTGGCATACACCACAACTTCTCCTCCGTCTTTGACAGAACGTGCCCGACGCAGACACGAACTCCAGCGAGCGATTCAGGACGACCCCGTGCGCCCCTCGATAAATGGCGACCACCTCGAGCTTCACTATGACCTTGCAAACTCGGTGAGATATTCCTCCCTCTCCCACGCTTCCTGTATCGCTGGCACCGTCCACCGCCAGCCACCGTCTCCAGCGCCTCCCATCTCTAGTCGATGCACTCTGGACCGTTGGATGCAGATCCAGTGGGTGTGTTAGATTCACTTAAAACGAAACGGTATGCTAGATCAATACCGTATGATGCAATTTAAATCCTGCGGCCTTTGTTAGTCGATCCACACGAATCGGTATCGTCCAGTAATAACACGACGCGTGGCCAGACTCTGATTTTAAAAACAGATTTAATTCTATTAGATATGTGATTTTGTAAAATTTATAACTTTAAATCTACACGTCCAAATTTTATATCAATGGAATCAGAAAAAATAATTCTATCCAACCATGCACTTTGTTTAGTAAATTTCTTATGTAAAATTGGTTGTCCTTGCAGAAACATGTGTAGGCATATTTTGAATATAAAATTTATTCTAAAAATGTTTTTAGGGTAAAATCTTTGGTAATTGGTTTGTTTTGAACCTACTGACCATAGTAACCAACTTTTGGATTATAAGTATATTTTGTGACACTTAGAAATTATTGCTTTGAATTAAATCATTTCTAGCAAAATAAAATTGTTGAATAATCTCTCTGACCCTAAACACCAAGTTTACGATTTAAAAATATATTTGGTGAACCCTACAAAATTATTACTTTGTTTATAGACATTCCAACAAAATAAAATATTGCTTTGATTTAAAAATGGTTTTTAGATGAAACCCTTTGCAAAAGGAATTGTTCTAAGGCATTATGACCATAAACATTAATATTGGTGTTTAAAAACATTTTGGCTAACACTAGAAATTATTCTTTGATTAAATCATTTCTAGAAAAACAAAAATGATTTAAATGGCCATTTTCACTAACTTGATATCAAATGGTTTTGCCACATTTATAAATAACCAATAGGTGTTTTAAAATGTTTATAACCTATAAGAAACCACTTTTCCAAATAAAACAATATTTGGCATGCTTGCATGCATTGCTTTGTTTTTATTATTCTATGTGATGAATTGCTTGAATGGTAGATTGAATTTGTGCCTTGATTGAATTGTAGTGAAAATTGAAGAGTGTGACTATTGCAAGATCAAGGAGTGAACTTATATTCTCTACCAAAAAGGCAAGTGGTGCTTCATACATTTGTCCTATTATTTTCACTATGCATTAGTGATATTTCTAAGTAGGACTTGCATGGAATTTTCTAAGTGTTAACTATGCCATGGGAAATCCTAGTAGATGAAATCTTAGTAGAATTTTCCTAAGTCAAGATTCCTACTACCACCATGCTTAGCTTAGCTAGTAGAAAACAAGGGTGGATTATATTCAAGCTATGAAATATTTCTAAGTCAAAGGACTTGTGTTTTGTTTAATAAAACAACTATGTGAATGAATCACCTGGGTGTAAAGGGACTTGCATGGATGTATTTTTGTTGAGTGGTTACACAGGGCCCATATTTATGGACTACCCTAGTGTATCTCACTTGTGGAATGCCACCCAGGAACAAAGAGATTTAAGATGTCAAGTGTTGAGAAGCTTCAAGTACAGCCACTTGGCATTATGGGCTCTGCCTGGAGCATATAGGTTGCAATAACTTAGCTAAATGGACAGTTGGTGGTAGGGGATGATAGGTTTGGGAACGCGTCCATTTTGGTCTAAGGGAAGGCTTCTGAAAGATCTTGTCTCGATGCATGTCGAGTCTTGTGGGGAAAGTGCACCACCTCTCGAGAGAGTAAAATCTAAGTACTTAGTCGTGTCCCCGACAATGGACAATTTGAGCATCAAGACATGGAAGCTATCAAGAATCTCCTCATCCCTATTTATAAGTTAAAAACTTGTGGTTGAACAAGGGTAAAGGATCACCAATGTGTATTGGTAGATGCCTTGGGTGATTTTGCCAAACAAAAACTTAGTGTTTTCAAATGATAAGGAAAATCTATTTTGAGCAAAGTAAGCCTAATATCCACTTAGCCAAATGCATATAGATGATAGACTCCACTATACTATCATAGTATCACTTGCCAATACAATTCAAATGTATTGACCCTTGTGGCTATAACTTATTATGTTGCAGGTTTGTTTGATGTTTGTGAAGTGTGTTGATTAGGATTACAATTCTACAACCAACATGATTTCATGTGGCACTTTGAAGATGAAGTACTCCATGCTATATAGTTATTTCTGCTGCATTGTAATGAGATAGCCAAATGAGCTAGTGTTTAGTTTAGATCATATATTGATCACACCAACTTATTTGGTGTAGCAAAAATATTTTGTTGCCTAACAATGTGCTTGAAACTTGTTGTTTGAGTGGAATGTTTGTTTGTGATTGCTTGCACATTGCTTGTGTGAATTTTTGTGTGTGATAGACTTCTTCCTTAGAAATCTTTTGCCTATTCTAATCCCAATCCAACCCAAACATATGACTTCTCCAAGAAACTCCAACATCAAGAATGGTGACAAAAACAACCAAGAGATGCTTCTAGCAAATCAAGCCTAGTTGAATCAAGTGACAACTCAGTTTTTAGCCAAAAACAATGAGTTAGACCCAACCATGCAAAAAAATTGGAAACCCAATCCCAATTGTTTCAAAGAATGACCAATCAAATGATCAACATGATAAGCAACTCTTCCCAAAGAGATTGTGACAACAATGATGTCAAGGATGATAGCATGGAGGGAACTCAAGCTTGCAATTTTGTGCAGACATGGATCATACTTCCAAAGAGCATGAAGATCAATGCCCTAATTGTGAAGAGAAACATCCAACTAAACAATGCCCCACATCTCAAGTGACGTGTTTCCTATGTGAAGGAAATGATCATGTCCCTATCCAATGCCCCATCTATCCTATAGTTCAACAAATGAAGCAAGATGGAATGTATCAAATGTTTGGAAACCTCCATAAAGGAACAACTTCTACCAAGAAGGATGAAGGAAAAGTTAGAACCATGCCCCATAGAACCAAATCCAAAGTGACCACAAAGTGTTGCTACTCTTGTGAAGAAGAAGGTCATATCTCTAGTAACTGCCCCAAGAAGAGAGAAAGATTTCCCACCTTTGAGTTGAGATATGAAGAACATGAACTAGAAGAACTCCTAGCTTTGGAGAGACCCAAAAAGAAGAAGAAGGACATAAGCCTGTTGCAATGTTACAATTGCAAAGAGATGGGACACTATGCCAGTGATTGCCCAGAAAAGAAGAAGAACCAAGGAAATAAACAAGAGGCAATGATAACAAAGAACAAGAAGGATAGTAGCCAAGTGATGTGTTTCAAATGCAAAGAGTTAGGTCATTATGCAAACAAGTGTCCAGAGAAGATACATCAAGATCCCAAGTAAGCCAAGATGTAATCTAGTTGAAAACCTTTTTAAGGGTGGTAGTACCCTAGTTGCCTTGTAGCCAACTTGTAACCTCTAGCCTTCCCAAATCTCGGGACGAGATTTCTTTTAAGGGTGGTAGCCTGTCACATCCCAAAATTTTCCAAATTTTGAAATGTGAAAAAATAAATAAACAAAATAAATAATTGTTTTAATTTAGGGTGAAAAGAAACTTTTTGTTTCTAAATGGAAACATTAAAACCCATCTTCAACAAACTTTGAATAAAAGGGAAACCAACAAAATTCAAATCAAGAGAAATGCATTCATCAATGAATGTATCTTGAAATTCAAACTTGGGAAAAATAAACCAGAACCCAAAACTTTAATGGAAGAAAATCATTTCCAAGATATCTCAAAGACTATGGATTTGATCCATATAAAATTTAGCAACAAACATTTATAAATGATCAAGGATGATAAATACAAATATTATAAAACCATAGAAATTGGTTTCATTTAATTTGGAACCATAGATAAAAACTTATGAGTTTAATATGACAAAAGGAAATAATTTCCAAAGCTAATAAAGCACCTATCTAAAATCCATACCAAATTGTGAACAAATGAATCCTAAAGGGATTTAAAAAGATAAAGAAATATTAAATAAAAATATACAAATTGGAATCACCAATTTTGGATCTATAAATAAAAAGATATGGATTTTATAAGATAAAGAAAGAAAGAAAGAAGGAATATTTAAAAGCAAAATTAAATCTTGGCCAAATCCATAAGCAAATGAAATAAAGATAATCCAAATAAAATAAAGGGATAAAGATTATTCCAATAAAATTATATGGCATTAAACCATATTCTAATTATATATGGATAAAGATAAAATTCCTAATAGAAATGATTAATTAAATCATGAGAAAGTAATAAATGGAAATTTATCAAAGGGGATTAAAAAGTTATCAAATTAACTTAAAAGAATTATTTGAATAAAATTTATATGATATTAAAACCATAATCAAATTTTATTTAATTAAAGACAAATGCCCGAATTAAATGATTGATAAATCATAATAAAAATAATTCAAATAATTCAAAATGAATTATTTAACACCCTAATGAATAAATAAAACCTACTAAAAAGGATTTGGTAAAATTTGGAGATTAAATAGAAGTTGGAAACATAATTAAAATCCTATTTAAATAAAGAAAAAGGTCCATTTTAAATAAATAATTAAACCATGTGGGAATAAAAGAAATATTCCAAAATGAACTCTAAAATACATGTTTGAACATAATAGAAAATTACTGAAAGGTTTGAAAAGATTTGAAAAGAAAAGGGTTTGAAATTATTTGAACAAAATTCAAAACAGAAAATCTAAATAGAAAAAGAAAAAGGTTTCAGAATAAAAAAAAGGGAAACAACCCAGCCCATCTAACCAGCCCACCTGTCCCAGCGCAGCCCACCTCCTCTTCCCCCTCCCGAAGCGTTTTTCACTCGCGAGTTCACCCACTTAGACGCTGACGCATGGACCCCACCGTGTAACACTTTCTATCGCTGCCAGCGTTGCCCCACTTGTCAGTCATCGTCCTCACCCGCGCTGACCTCGCCCTCAACTCCGGATGTTTCTGCCCGTTTAAACCTCGGTTCAATACGCGTTAATGCCGCAGTGATTCCGCCCCCGACCATGCTATCTACATCGCCTCCCTCCCCTCTCCATTTCCCCCAGACGCCACACCTCGAGAGCCTCCAGGCTGCACAAATTCTTGCTCAAACCCTCTCTGTCTCCGACGCACTCCGGCGATAATTCCGGCCAGCCCTCATCGCCCAAATCGCACCCAGAGCAAACGAACACGTTCCCGAGTATCCCTCGCATCTCCCCATGACATCCACTTGCCCGCGCGTGCCCCAGATACTTGACTACGTCTTCACCTGAGCGTCGCCATCGTCTGCCATTACTCCGTCGAGCTTCCGAGTAACCTCTGACCGCACCTCTCCCCCTCTTTCACATGTGTGCACTCGCCACAACCTTGCGCATCTAACAGCGTTTCTATTTGGCTCTGGCATGCACCGCAGCTTCTCCTCCGTCTTTGACAGAACATGGCCGACGCATACACGAACTCCGGCGAGCGATTCAGGACGACCCCGTGCGCCCCTCGATAAACGGCGACCACCTCGAGCTTCACTACGACCTTGCAAACTCGGTGAGCTATTCCTCCCTCTCTCGCGCTTCCTGTATCGCCGGCACCGTCCTCGTCTGACCACGCCGCCGCCAGCCACCGTCGCCAGCGCCGCCCATCTCTGGTCGATGCACTCTGGACCGTTGGATGCAGATCCAGTGGGTGTGTTAGATTCACTTAAAACGAACCGGTATGCTAGATCTAGACCGTACGATGGACTTTAAATCCTGCGGCCTGTGTTAGTCGATCCACACGAATCAGTATCGTCCAATAATAATACGCCACGTGGCTAGACTCTGGTTTTAAAAACATATTTGATTCTATTAGATATGTGATTTTGTAAAATTCATAACTTTAAATCTACACATCCAAATTTTACAAATTTTATATCAATAGAATCAGCAAAAATAATTCTATCCAGCCATGCACTTTGTTTAGTAAATTGCTTCTCTAAAATTGGTCGTACTTGCAGAAACATGTGTAGGCATATTTTGAATATAAAATTTATTCTGAAAAATTTTTTAGGGTAAAATCTTTGGTAAATGGTTTGTTTTGAACCTATTGACCATAGGAACCAACTTTTGGATTTAAAAGTATATTTTGTGACACTTAGGAATTATTGCTTTGAATTAAATCATTTCTATCTAAATAAAATTATTGAATATGTTTTAAATGATTTTTGAGTAAAACCTTTGGAAAATGATTTGATTTAATCTCTCTGACCCTAAACACCAAGTTTTAGGATTTAAAAATATATTTGGTGAACCCTACAAAATTATTACTTTGTTTATAGACATTCCAACAAAATAAAATATTGCTTTGATTTAAAAATGGTTTTTAGATGAAACCCTTTGCAAAAGGAATTGTTCTAAGACATTATGACCATAAACATTAATATTGGTGTTTAAAATTTTTTTGGCTAACACTAGAAATTATTCTTTGATTAAATCATTTCTAGCAAAACAAAAATGATTTAAATGGCCATTTTCACTAACTTGATATCAAAGGGTTTTGCCACATTTATAAATAACCAATAGATGTTTTAAAATGTTTATAACCTATTATAAAAACCACTTTTCCAAATAAAACAATATTTGACATGCTTGCATGCATTGCTTTGTTTTTATTATTCTATGTGATGAATTGCTTGAATGGTAGATTGAATTTGTGCCTTGATTGAATTGTAGTGAAAATTGAAGAGTGTGACTATTTCAAGATCAAGGAGTGAACTTATATTCTCTACCAAAAATGCAAGTGGTGCTTCATACATTTGTCCTATTATTTTCACTATGCATTAGTGATATTTCTAAGTAGGACTTGCATGGAATTTTCTAAGTGTTAACTATGCCATGGGAAATCCTAGTAGATGAAACCTTAGTAGAATTTTCCTAAGTTAAGATTCCTACTACCACCATGCTTAGCTTAGCTAGTAGAAAACAAGGGTGGATTATATTCAAGCTATGAAATATTTCTAAGTCAAAGGACTTGTGTTTTGTTTAATAAAACAACTATGTGAATGAATCACCTGGGTGGAAAGGTACTTGCATGGATGGATTTTTGTTGAGTGGTTACACAGGGCCCATATTTATGGACTACCCTAGTGTATCTCACTTGTGGAATGCCACCCAGGAACAAAGAGATTTGAGATGTCAAATGTTGAGAAGCTTCAAGTGCATCCACTTGGCATTATGGGCTCTGCCTGGATCATATAGGTTGCAATAACTTAGCCAAATGGACAGTTGGTGGTAGGGGACGATAGGTCTGGGAACGCGTCCATTTTGGTCTAAGGGAAGGCTTCTGAAAGATCTTGTCTCGATGCATGTCGAGTCTTATGGGGAAAGTGCACCACCTCTCGAGAGAGTAAAATCTAAGTACTTAGCCGTGTCCCCGGCAATGGACAATTTGAGCATCAAGACATGGAAGCTATCAAGAATCTCATCATCCCAATTTCTAAGTTAAAAACTTGTGGTTGAACAAGGGTAAAGGATCACCAATGTCTATTGGTAGATGCCTTGGGTGATTTTGCCAAACAAAAACTTAGTGTTTTCAAATGATAAGGAAAATCTATTTTGAGAAAAGCAAGCCTAAGCTCCACTTAGCCAAATGCATATAGATGATAGACTCCACTATACTATCATAGTATCACTTGCCAATACAATTCAAATGTATTGACCCTTGTGGCTGTAACTTATTATGTTGCAGGTTTGTTTGATGTTTGTGAAGTGTGTTGATTAGGATTACAATTCTACAACCAACATGATTTCCTGTGGCACTTTGAAGATGAAGGACTCTATGCTATATAGTTATTTCTGTTGCATTGTAATGAGATAGCCAAATGAGCTATGTAAGATGTAATGAATTATTTTATTCCTGGTTATAAAGTTGTAATATGACCTTTGTTTCTTGATATTACATCTTAACTGTGGATGCTAGCTATTGATCCAGGGACTAGCATTGTAAACACAGGGATCTCTACCTTATTAAAAGTTGGGACCTCTACAGTGGACATTTTCCCCGTCGAAGGTGGCCGGCCTGCGGCTGGATTGGCGGATCTCGCGATCCGTGTTCCTATCCCAGCAGCGAGGCGGGAAGACCTAGGTGTCGGTGAAAACCGAGCCATTGGCAGGAGATGGCGGCGTCACCACGTTGTTAGCTTGATGAAGGCATCGCCATGCACCTTGTGTCGACCTCACCCGTGCTACTCCGGGGGAAACCCTAAGATCTTCGGGTTGGGCGGTGGCGGTGTCGCGGTGTCGGTATCACGTTCTCTCCTAGGAGCATCGCCTATGGAGCAGCGTTGGATGGAAGTGGCAGGAGAGGTGGAGCGGGTAGCGCGCAGGGGGTGGTGCTGCTTGGCACCGCGGTGGTGTTGGTGGCTGCTGTGGCGAGAGTATGTGCATCGATCTACATGCTGACGATGGGTTGGCGGAAGATAATGAAGGCGGCGACATCCAGAGCGTGTGCATGGGCGCCGCTCCGTGGATATGCTATGCGGTTATAGGGCTCCTTTTTCTTCAATTCGAGTCGCCACGCCCCAGGCACTCCAGCTTCTCTTGGCGAGTGGCAACAATGTGAGTGACCATGGAGCAGGGTCGACAGAGGTAGCTATGTGTTTGATAGATCTTGTTGGGAGCTGGCGATACAATTATCTTTTTGCTCGGTGTATTGTTTTGGCAGTTCCGATCTATATGATCTTTGTAATGACTTTAGCCAAACAGTGTGGTTCTAATAATAAATAAAAGTTGTGTGGATCGCTTGATACAGAGGCCGGGGTTCGCTTCCATTTAAAAAGGAAAATACAGTTTGCAGAATACCGGATCACCGGCCGCGTATGTTTTCCGCGTGTGATATTTGATTATTATTTTTGACAAAGCCGTGTGATATTTGATAGGTACACTTTACTCCCCTTAAAATTGTGCCAGACAGAGCTATCAGCCGTCATGGAATTTACTCTTACAAATCTGCAGACATTTCAGGTTTAAAATGTCCTATATTTGGTGGACGGTGAAGAACCAGTTTACATACCATCGGTGATCTTGGCTCACTGACACGTATCAGCTACGTTGGTTTTGGGTAGAATCGGTCGTACTCGTTAGAGTCGCCGTGTACGTGTTATATATGGCAAGAAACAAGCCCTTGCGGTGGCAGTTACAAGGAAGAGATAGAGATCGTTTGTTACAATCACGGCAGGATACAAACGATCTACTTATCTCTAGAATTCTATCTCTAATGTAACAACCTTGGAGTACTACTCCAGAAGCCATACGTACGTACAAAAGATGTTACAAAGACATATCAAAAATATATCTAACAACCTCCCTTAATCACAACCTTCTGAAAGGTTGAGATTACGCTTAAACTCATTTAGATATTTGACTGCTAAAGCCTTTGTAGAGCCATCTGCAACTTGATCTTTGCTTGATATGAATCTGATGTCAAGCATTTTGTTTGCAACTCTTTCTCGAACAAAATGATAATCTATCTCAATATGTTTTGTCCTGGCATGAAAAATAGAATTTGCAGACAAATAAGTAGCACCCAAATTGTCACACCATAAGCAAGGTTTTTGCTTCAGCTGAACATCAAGTTCACCAAGCAAGGCTTCAACCCATATCAGTTCATCTGTAGCATTTGCTAGGGCTTTATATTCAGCTTCAGTGCTAGATCTTGAAACTGTAGCCTGTTTTCTTGCACTCCATGAGATTAAGTTTGATCCAAGAAATATAGCAAAGCCCCTGTAGATCTTCTATCATCCAGACAACCTGCCCAATCTGCATCTGAGAAGGCACTAAGCAAACTAGATGTAGACTGCTGAAAAGTTAATCCAACATGTATAGTCCCCTAAACATATCTTAAGATTCTTTTAGCAGTTTTCCAATGGGCAGTAGTTGGAGCATGTAGATATTGACACACTTTATTTACTGAGAAAGAAATATCAGGCCTTGTCAGTGTCAGATATTGTAAGGCACCTACAATACTTCTATATTGTGTGCTATCATCAGGACCAAGAGCTATTCCTTCGGTCAAGGATAATTTTTCAGTAGATGATAAAGGTGTAGGCGAGATTGTACACTTTGTCATACCAACTTTAGCTAGTAAATCAGTAGCATATTTTTCTTGAGTGAGGAACAAGCCATTCTGAGTCCTTTTTACCTCAATACCCAAGAAGAAGTGTAAGTCTCCTAAATCCTTAAGTGCAAAATCACTGTTGAGATCATGAAGGAGAGCAGAAATAGCCTGATCTGAAGAACTAGTGACTATGATATCATCAACATAAATTAGAACAAATATCATAACATTGGCTTTACTATAAAGGAATAGAGAGGTGTCTGCTTTTGAAGGAACAAAACCAAGTTGTTGCAACTTGGTGCTAAGTCTGGAGTACCATGCACGAGGAGCTTGCTTAAGACCATAGAGAGCTTTATCAAGTTTGCAAATATAATTTGGAACAGCGGAAGATTCAAAACCTGGGGGTTGTTTCATGTAAACCTCCTCTTCCAGAACGCCATGCAAAAACACGTTCTTGACATCTAGCTGCCTCAAACTCCAGCCTCTGGAAACAGCCACTGCCAGAACAATTCTGATGGTTGCTGCCTTGACAATAGGGCTGAAGGTATCTTCATAATCAATTCCATACCTTTGCTTGAATCCTTTTGCTACCAAGCGTGCCTTGTACCTGTCAATTGTACCATCTGCATGTTTCTTGACACGATATACCCATTTACAATCAATAAGGTTCTTTGTAAAATGAGGAGGAACAAGATGCCAGGTTTTATTTTTCATTAATGCATCATATTCTTCCTTCATCGCCTTGCACCAACGGCCGTCTTCAAGAGCCTCCGAAAGTGTTTGTGGTTCCCCTGTAGATGTAAACAAACCATAGCGGACAGTTCCATTAGTGTATTGCTTCGGATTACGTATACCTTTTTGAAGTCTTGTGCGAGGCTCAGGGATCGGAGGAGGATCCAACTGGACAGGCACATGACTGCTGGCAATATTTCCATCAGCATCGGATGATGAAGTAGGAGCATCAGGCGACGTAGTCCTAGCATCAGATGACAAAGCAGGAGACAGCGCCCTGGGGCCGTCAGGTGACGAAGCAGGAGACAACGCCCTGGGGTCGCGCGACTGGGCAGGGGACCGCGACGTGGAGTCCGAGCGCTGCAGGTGTCGAACAGGCGATCGTGATTGGCGATGCGATCGTGGGCGCGAGGTGGCCCAGCCGGGCGACAGCAACTGCGGGCCCCACGGGCCAGGCTGACGTGCGAGCGGGAACTGAGACCGGGGCGGCACGGACGTGACGCGGTCACGTGGGCGGCCTCGATCCACGGGCGAGGAAGACCGACGCGCGGGCGGGAGGGACCGACACGCGGGCGAGGGAGACCGAGACTTCGCGGCTCGAGGCGTGCCTGCAGTCCCTGGCTGGCGCGCACGGTCCTGTCGTACAGGAGACTCGGCCTCGGGATCAGTTTCCGTGCGATCCGAGGCAGCTGGATCTTGTTCGGGATTTCTTCCCAAGATGGAACTTCCTGGGACTGTTATTGTCATTGTTTCTTCAATAATTTGAGTAGAATTTCTTGGAGTTTCTTCCTGATCATCAACAGTATCTACTGAAACATTGTGATCTGCAACATCTGGATGATCATTAGTAACAACAGGCACAACAGGCAAAGGCATATAGTCATCAACAGTTGCAACCCCATTATTTGATGTATCTTGAGGTAGAAGAAGTATATCATTTCGAAGACGTGACCCAGCATTGGGATGCAACTCAGCAAAGGGGAAAATATTTTCATCAAAAACAACATCTCTAGAGATATAAACACGACCTGTGGAAACCTCTAGACACTTGACACCTTTGTGACGAGGACTATAGCCCAAGAACACGCATCGTGTAGAACGGAAAGAAAGCTTTCTTTTATTGTAGGGTCGGAGATTTGGCCAGCAAGCACAACCAAAGACTCTAAGAGACTCATAGTTGGGTTTTGTATGGAGAAGGCGTTCTACAGGGGTGTCATGATTTATAACTTTGCTTGGGAGGAGATTTATAAGAAAAGTGGCAGTGAGAAAAGCATCATCCCAAAACTTGAGAGGCATAGAGGAATTAACAAGTAAGGCAAGGCCGACTTCAACAATATGACGATGTTTTCGTTCAGCAGAGCCATTTTGTTGGTGAGCATGTGGACATGAGACATGATGAGTGATGCCAATCTTTTGGAAAAAACTATTGAGTTTTTCATATTCACCTCCCCAATCAGTTTGCATAGTGATTATTTTCCTAGCAAATTTTCTTTCAACAAGTTGCTGAAAATTAAGGAAAACTTGATAAACATCAGAGCGCTTCTTGAGAAAATAGATCCAAGTAAATTTACTGAAATCATCAATAAAACTCACATAATATGAATGTTTGCCAGCAGAAATAGGAGCTGGACCCCATACATCAGAAAAAACTTGCTCTAAAGGAACAGTGGATATGCTAGTAGAGACAGGATATGGCAACTGGTGACTCTTAGCTAGTTGACAAGGATCACAAATGTATGGGTTTATTTCAGGAGTATAAGAAATATTATTTTTCCTAAGTACTTGTTGAACCACAAAGGAAGAAGGATGTCCTAGACAGCGATGCCACGTAGAAGACGGCGGCTTTATTGTGATGAAGGCTTGCTTGGAAGACCCGGTAGATGAAGGGACTAGCGGGTAGAGACCATCATGACATGGTCCCTTACACAGAGTTCTCCTTGTGGCCTGATCCTTTATCAAAAAGAAATATGGGTGAAACTCAAGAAACACATTATTATCAAGTGTAAGTTTATGGACGGATAGAAGATTCTTAGATGCACTTGGAACATGAAGAATATTTTTGAGTTGCAATGTACTACATGGGGTGCATAACGTTGAATGACCAATATGACTTATTTTCATACCGTTGCCATTGGCCGTGTGGACATGATCACGCCCATTGTACTTTTCATGAGTGGTGAGCTTGTTCAACTCTGAGGTGACATGGTGAGTGGCACCTGAATCAGGGTACCAGTTGGTGTCGACGCCATAGGATGCCACATGGGCACCCTTATTCTCACCATCATCCTCGGAGTCATTGCGATCTTGATAGCGCCACCAGCACTCGTTGGCGGGGTGACCGTGGATCTTGCAGATTTGACATGTGACGTCGATGAAGGGGGTAGGGGCACGACCACGACGGCGCCCTCCATCATCGCGACGTCGGCCTCCGTCATCACGGCGGCGACCACCATCATCGCGACGACCGTCGCGTGCATCATCACGCCGCCCATCGCGGCGGCCTCCATCATCATCACGCCGCCCGTCACGGCGGCCTCCATCGCGGGCGCCATCATCACGATGGCGGCCTCCACCATCACGGCGCTCGCCTCCACCACGATCACCATGGTAACCGCCATGGTCTGGCGATCGACCACGGTCTCCACGAGGGCGGAAGTCGCGGTTGCCGTCACGTGTAGGCCGTGCAGCAAGGTTGGCGGAGGAGGTGAAACCAGAGCCCTGTCCAGATTCTGCTAGCATATCTTGCCGAAGATCGTGAGCACAAAGTTGACTATAGAGGTCATCGAGGGTAGTACCGGGATTGGCGTTGACGGAGGAGACGAGGTCGTTGTAGCTGGCGTCGAGGCCGTTGAGGATGTATCCCACCATCTCATCTTCTTCCACGGGTTTGCCCGCGGCGGCAAGTTCAGATCCAAAGCTCTTCGTCTTGGCAAAGAATTGCGCCGCGGACATGTCGAGCTTCTTGGTGTTGTTCAACGACCCCCGTAGGTGATTGATCTTCGTACGAGAGTGGGAGGAGAACATGCCGGTGAGGGTAGACCATACCTCAGCAGCGGTGTCAATCCCGACGACGTGGGGGATCATCTCCGGGGATAGGGAGTTGACGAGGAATCCGAGCACCGTTTGATCCCGAGACAACCATGCCGTGTAGGCAGGGTTGGGGATGATGGTCTTCTTTTTGTTGGCATCTTCAACCTCCAAGGTCTTCACCGGCGCGGCGTCGGTACCATCGAGCAAGCCGAGGACCTGAGCGCCACGAAGGGGGGGTAGAACAAGGGTCTTCCAGAAGAGGAAATTGGCCCGAGTCAATTTTTGGGAGGGTGGCGATCCCAGCGTGGTGGAGAGCATGGTCGACGATGATGAACTAGAGGTCGCCATGGCCACCAGGGGGGATTGTGTCTTGAGTTTGTTTGATCTTGGCTTGGTTTTTGGGTTGTGGAAGAGCAGCAGCGGCAAAGGGATGCAGCGGTTTGATCTTGGCTTGGTTTTTTTGGTTGTGGAAGAGCAGCAGCAGCAAAGGGATGCAGCGGCGTCAGGCTTGAATCGAAGAACTGCAGCAGCGGCAAGAGAATACGGCGGCGGCAGTTTTGGGTCGTGGCTTTTTTTGTGAGATCGGTTTTGGCAGCTGTGTCATGGAAGAGCAGGCTCTGATACCATATCAGCTACGTTGGTTTTGGGTAGAATCGGTCGTACTCGTTAGAGTCGCCGTGTACGTGTTATATATGGCAAGAAACAAGCCCTTGCGGTGGCAGTTACAAGGAAGAGATAGAGACCGTTTGTTACAATCACGGCAGGATACAAACGATCTACTTATCTCTAGAATTCTATCTCTAATGTAACAACCTTGGAGTATTACTCCAGAAGCCATACGTACGTACAAAAGATGTTACAAAGACATATCAAAAATATATCTAACAACACGTACATGGCAGGTTTTGTTTTTCCTCGTTTCTAGGGGGACAGACCTGCGTGGCAGTGGTTCTGGTCTCTGAAGCTGAAGAGATGGATGATGGACCGATTGGCTATCCAAGGCCATCAGTCAGTCTCACCGCAACACATCCGACGTGGTTTCCTGCTTCCACGTCAACATCTCAGGGTGGACCCTGCCAATCCAGGAGCACATGCACATCCGCATCCTTTCTATCCATTGATCGTGTCCGTTTCCAATCCAAGTACACATCTCTGTGCAACAAATTCACCTGCATGACATCCACATGAGGAAATAAAACTTGCAACATGGCAGAGTAACATCCATGGAAGTGTCCCAACTGTCGGCAGGCTACCATGATCACGATGGCCTTCATATACCCGCAGCGGGAGTTGAACACGCAAGCATGAGAGGAAGGAGGAACGATTCAGCAAAGGCGGTGCTTGCCGACTAGAGAAATGACCGAGCGATAGGGCTGTGTGTGGTGTATATCGGACATGGACGAATGAGAAGAAAACACCATGCGTCCAACTTGGCATCAGACTCGCTGTATATGGCATCCTGACGTGGGATCATCTTATAAGAGCATCTCCACTGGTTGGGCGTATTCAGGAACGATTTTCGGCCGAATGAATCACGTTTTTGGCCTGGATACATCCAGTCGCTCACTCGCGTACTCAGGCCGTGCTCCTAAGTTCGGCTAAATTCACTTAAACTCGGCGAAATATGGGCGAATATAGACGAAATTTCATTAAAGTAGGCGAGGGGGCACATAGTACATCTAGGAAAGGACGCCGCCATGGTCGACGCCAGACGCCGCAACTACAGTCCGAGGCGGGGGTTGTTGCCGGCCTCGATGTGCGACATGACTCCGGCAAGAGTCCGCCCTGGAACGCTCCACCAGCGGCGGCGGTAAGCCATATTGTTACGTGGAGGCGGCAGCGAGCCCGGTGGTCCGTCGTGTCGGGCGAGTTCCTCGAGGCGTCTGTCGGCGAAAAACTGCCTCCAGAAGACCAGGTTGTCCTAATCCTCGGCGAGTGCCAGGCCTTGCATGGCGGCGATAGCGGCCTGGATCTCTCCGGCGAGTTCTGGGTCTTCCATGGCGGCGATAGCCGCCTGGATCTCTCCGGCGAGGTCCTGCCCGTCCGGCACCGGCGGAACGGGGATCCCGCCGGCGCTAAGTTTCCAGCCTAGGGGGAGACGAGTGTCCGGCGGGGCCGTATAGCGCGCCTCGTGGAGCAGCCGGGCTTCCCACGGCGACAGCGTGCGTCGGCCGGCCATGGCTTCTCGGCGGAGTTGGGGAGAAATAAAGGTGCGCACGTACGAAGTTCGCCTGAGTTGTGGTGGTGCGAGGGGCTGTGAAGAGAGACGACGAGATGTACGGCTTTTATAGGCCGGAAGAATGGCGGGAGGGGTGTAGCGGCGAGGGCGGGAAAAGGAAAACGGCGGGAAGGATGGCGGCGAGTCGGCTTCTGTCGCTGACAGGCTGGTCCACTCGCCGAATTCTCGTCGTCCGGCGTCCCCAGGACGTACCCGGGATCCTGGGTTCGGCCAGGGTAGTCCGAACCAAAGTTGGACCAAATCAAGCCGAAAACAAGTCCTGGGTACGCGACTGGACATATTTTCGGTGTCCGGACATAATTTCGGCGTCCGGATCAGTCTCCTGGGTAGGCGAGTGGAGATGCTCTCAGTCTCACGAAAAAACTCAACTTCGTTTAATACAAGATGTGTCCTGATCTTATTTTATTTTGGGAAATCTATGAAATGTCTAAAGGTGATAGGGTGACAAGCCAGGAGGGTTGCGGACTAAACTTTTTCACTGGTCATGCGTTAAATCTGCTAATTTCTACACCTTCTTTTTTATTAGACGTGTACGTGTAGGACACGTCTATCGGTCCTATAGTTTCCAAATTATAATCTCTACCTTGCTTGGCAACCAAGTCTCCTTGTACTCCCTCCGTTTCAGGGCTTAAGACGTTCTCGTTTTGCGTGTTTTTTCTTTGACCAATAATTACTCTAAATACGTAGAGAGTTTTGGTATAAAACTAGTATCACCGGAAAGTATTTTTCAATATAAATCCAACGGTACTAATTATGTATAATATAATCAAGATTTTGTTGCTCTATTTTTTTGGTCAAACTTTGCTTTGGAAAGCGTGTGCGCCTTAAGCCTTGAAACAGAGGTAGTACTATTTATAATCTCAGCCGTGGGACAAATAAAAAATGCAACAGTTATATTTGCCTTCATGGTATCAGATTAGGGTTTACGATCCTCTCCCTCCATGGCGCCGCAAGATCCCTCCGCCTCCAATCTCGCGGCGGTTGCTGCCGAGGCTGCCGCCAAGGCCTCTCTCTGGACGCTCGCCGCCGCGCCCCCAAGCATTCGTGTCGTTGTTCCGGTCACCCTCGAGCTCTTCACGTCAAACTACCTCCAATGGCATGGCATGTTCACCGACGCAGCTGAGAAGTACGCCCTCGAGGATCATCTTCTCGAGGAAGAGTACCCCGCCAATCCACGCCACAGTGGCTTCGGAACGACGCCATCGTTCGATCATGGCTCAATGGCGCCGTTGCACCCGAGATTCTGGCCATGGTTGTCGACACCACCACGCCGCTGCCTGCCCACGCCTTCTGGACGCGTCTCTCTAACATCTACCACAACAACTCTGAGACGCGGTCCTCCTACCTTGAGCAAGAATTCCACGGTCTCAAACAGGGCCCCATGACCATGGCGGATTACTGCCGCAAGCAGAAGATCCTCGCCGATGAGCTCAACACGTTGGGCACGACCATCACCGACAAGCGCCTTGTCCAGAACACGCTCCGCGGGCTCGGGTCTAAACTTGCATACATGCGCACGCTGGCCCTCAAGCAGCGCCCCCTACCGCCGTTCCTCGATGTGCTCTCATCGCTTCTCCTCGAGGAGCTCACACTACAGCAGTCCGGGGAGTCATACTCCTCGGCTCCATCCGCCTTCGTCGCTCGAGGTGCTCCAACTCCTTCACCACCGCGTGGTCCAGCAGACAATAATGCACCACCACGCCGCCCTGATGCGTGTCGTAATTTCCAGCGAGGAAGCTGCCGCTTCGGCGCGCGGTGCCGCTACCTCCACTCGACGCCTCCCTAGCAGCAAGGCGGCATCCAACCCAACACACCCGGGAAGGGTCCCCAGGCTCCCTGGCCGTCAATGCAGAACCCCTGGGCAGGATCCATCCAGATGTGGCCCGAGCAGCCCCAGCGCCCACCGTTCCTTGGCTCGCCTCAGGCTCATCACGCTGTGGTGTCGCCTCCGAATTTGTGGCCCTATGCTGCTTCCCCGACTATGCCATGGCCACCTGGGACACCTCTACCTCACATGCCGTGGATGCAAGGAGCACCAGGACCGTTGCCGACCACTCCACCGCCTGCACCGACATACACTGCTCCATCTCCGTCCTTCGACCAAGGTTCCCTCATGCAGGCTTTCAACACCATGTCCCTGACACCACCGTCATCGAATGTGTGGTTCATGGATTCAGACGCTTCTGCTCACATGACCGGCAACCAGGGTAACCTCTCGCACATCCTTCCCTCTCACTCCCCTTATCCACATGTCATCGTCGACAATGGTCATACCCTTCCAATCACCAGCGTCGGTCACTCAACTATTTCTACACCTAATCAGTCTTTTCAACTTAACAATGTCTTAGTTACCCCCAACCTCATCAAAAATCTTCTCTCTGTCCGCAAGTTCACCACTGATAATTTTGTTTCTATTGAGTTTGATCTGTTTGGTCTTTCTGTGAAGGACCTCCGCACCAAGAACGAGATTGTTAGGTGCAATAGTGTTAGCGACCTCTACCCCTTCTGGTGGCCGTCTTCTCCTGCGCACGCCCTCTCCACCACTACATTGTCGTCAACATTATGGCATCGTCGTCTAGTACATCTCAATAGTCAAGCTTTGTCGCACCTAGCAAGTGCATTTTCTTTTCCATGTAATAAGAATAACACCGATGATCATTTATGTCATGCTTGTCAATTAGGGAAACATGTTCGACTACCCTTTGATAATTCATCTACTTCAACCACTCGCCCCTTTCAACCAATTCATTGTGATTTGTGGACTTCTCCTCTCTCTAGTGTGTCTGGCTACAAATACTATCTAGTTGTGTTAGATGATTTCTCTCACTATTTTTGGACTTTTCCTTTATGCGTCAAATCCGATACTTTCTCCACCCTCAAAAATTTCTTTGCTTATGTCTCTACACAATTTAACACAACTATTCAGTCCTTGCAATGTGACAATGGCCGTGAATTTGACAACAATGCAGCTCGTGTTTTTCTCTCATCCTTAGGCACCACGCTTCGTCTATCTTGCCCATACACATCCCCCTAGAACGGCAAAGCCGAACGTGTCATTCATTCCACGAACAACATGGTGCGTTCACTTCTTTTCCAAGCAAGCATGCCTCCAGTCTATTGGGTTGAAGCGCTTCACACTGCCACCTTTCTCTTCAACCTTCACCCCACCAAAACCCTTCAGTAGCGTACACCACACGAAGTTCTCCTAGGTATCCCACTTCCATTAGACCAGCTCCGTGTTTTTGGTTGTCGATGTTATCCTAACATCTCTGCCACAACACCTCACAAACTAGCTCCTCGCACAACCGCTTGCGTCTTCCTAGGGTACTCCTCTAATCACTGTGGCTATCGATGTCTTGACCTTAACACTCACAAAATTATCATATCTCGACATGTCATCTTTGACGAAAATTCGTTCCCTTTCTCCAAAACTTCAACACCCCCTCCTACCACCACCGATCTATCCTTTCTAGATGATCTTCCCCATCCTTCCGCTACCTATTACCCCTCATATACCTCCTACACAGCCTCACGCCCCTCAACCCGAGCCCCACACACCGCCTACACCTCCACCTACACCTCCTACACCTCCTGTGGTCCTGGCGCCCGTCGGTCCTCCTCTGGTCGATAACACTCATTCGATGTATACTCGTGGAAAACGTGGTATGGTGCAAAAGCCTGCTGATCGCCTTACTCTCCTTGCTGATGTTCCCAGTCCCCTTCCTAAGAGCTACCGCAGTGCTCTGAAAGATGCTCACTGGCATTCTGCTATGGTCGATGAATTTACTGCCCTAAAAAACAATCAGACATGAGATCTTGTCCCCCGTCCTCTTGGAGCTAATGTTGTTTCTGGCAAGTGGATATTTCGGCATAAGCTCAAGCCGGATGGTTCTTTTGATCGGTATAAAGCACGTTGGGTCCTCTGTGGCTTCACTCAGCGTGCCGGCATTGACTACGGAGAGACTTTCAGCCCGGTTGTCCAACCGGCTACTGTTCGGGCCGTACTCTCCATTGCCATCTCTCAAGACTGGCATGTTCATCAGCTCGACATCAACAATGCCTTTCTACATGGTACTCTCGCCGAGACAGTATACTGTGCGCAGCCTTCAGGTTTCATCGATGTCTCCAAGCTCGACCACATGTGCCGCCTAAATAAGTCTCTCTATGGCCTTAAACAGGCGCCGCGTGCATGGTACAACCGTTTCGCTGATCATCTTCTTTGACTCGGTTTTGTTGGTTTCCGCGCGGATCCATCGCTCTTCATATACACCCGCAACACGGAGACTGTCTACCTGCTTTTATATGTTGAAGACATAGTACTCACGGCTTCATCCGAGCAGCTACTTCGGCAAACCATCATGGCTCTTGAGCGCGAGTTCTCCCTCAAGGATCTTGGTGCACTACACTATTTTCTGGGAGTTGCTGTTACTCGCTCCTCTGATGGCATGTTCCTCTCACAGCGACAGTACATCCTCGACGTCCTCGAGCGTGCAGGTATGAGCGAGTGCAACCCTTGCTCCACTCCTGTCGATACACAGTCCAAGCTTGGCGCTGATGGCGATGTCGTTGCTGACCCATCCACCTATCGGAGCCTGGTGGGAGCCCTCCAATACTTGTCATTCAGCAGACCGGATGTCGCCTATGCCTTTTAGCAGGTATGCTTATACATGCACGATCCCCGTGAGCCGCACCTTAATGCAGTTAAGCGGATTCTCCGGTATCTTCGCGGCACCATCGACTATGGCTTACAACTACATCGATCGCCGCCGACATCGCTTACTACATACACTGATGCTGACTGGATTGGCTGCCCCGACACACGCAAGTCCACCTCAGGCTACGGAGTATTCCTTGGCGACAATCTGATCCCTTGGTCCTCTAAACGCCAGCAAATTATGTCCCGATCGAGTGCGGAAGCAGAATACCGAGGAGTTGCCAACGCCGTTGCTGAGGCATGCTAGTTACGTCAGCTCCTGTCCGAGCTACATCGCCCCCTTCATCGAGCTACGGTGGTCTACTGTGATAACATATCTGCGGTCTACCTATCGACGAACCCGGTTCAACATCAACGTACCAAACATGTGGAGATTGATCTTTATTTTGTCCGCGAGAGAGTTGCTTTTGGAGATGTTCGTGTTCTACATGTCCCAACAACTTCACAGTATGCAGATATCTTCACCAAAGGGTTGCCATCGACGGTCTCACCGAGTTTCGCTCCAGTCTGAACGTCCGTCCTGCTCCCGCTCCGACTGGGGGTGTTAGACGTGTACGTATAGGACACGTCTACCGGCCGTATAGTTTCCAAATTGTAATCTCTAGGTAGCTTGGCAACCAAGTCTCCTTGTACTATTTATAATCCCAGCCGTGGAACAAATCAAAAAGTGCAACAATTATATTTGCCTTTATTTTTGTCTTGATTGGGTTTTGCGGGACCAATTGCACGTGCCGCTTGCCACCCTAAAAGGTGATATAATCTCCTTTTCAACTCGTATCATTTTTTTAAAATAAAAAATACCTATATGTAAACATACTACGTTTTCAAAAGAAAAGAACAGTAGGAGAGATCTCTGTGATGGTCTTTTATCCAATTCACGTTCGCACAACAAATATATGCCTAGTTAACCGTGTTGTGCATCCACTCCTCTTAAGTCTTACCCAAACGGAATTGTTCGCGTAGACGAATCATGCCCCCACAGCCTATTATGCCCGCAATGGACAAGGCTCTGCACGTGCTGCACTCCAAGCTTGGAGTTGATGTTGAAGGAGTGATGCCGCTAGATCAAGCTCGTCGTCTGTACGTCGAGAAATACAAATCACCTATGTCTAGCTGGGCCATCAAAGCTTTGAGCACTCTGTTCAGGCTGAACGTGCCCTCCATCTCCACTGCTGATGAAGCTCTTATCGCCATGTCAGGCCCTGGAGGATCTGAGCTTGCTCCATCGTCTGCACTGGAGACCACAGTGTGATCTTTTCTGTTTGTTGGAGACGTCTTCTGCTCTTCTTCATGACAGCGTACTTCGTTCAGTTTCCTTCGGCTCTTAGTGTCGCTGCTGTCAGAGGGTGGGCATGTCACCCTAGCCTCTTGTATCGGCTTTTTTCTGTTATGGTCGTCGTTTATGCCAACATTGTTGTGCTTCAACCTTCGTGCAAGAAATGGCTAGTCCTTGTCTTCGCCTTCGAGTTTTCCTACGTGTTCATCGCCTCTCCATCATGCTAGGCCTTCTACTCGACATCATTTGCTGGAATGTGCGCAGCCTAAATGATCAAGCGCGCAAGGACACGGTTCATGCCACTCTCGCCCAAACTACTTGTCTGCTTCTATACAAGAAACAAAACTCGACTACATCGACCACCAGACCGCAAGCTATATTGGGGGCCATCGTCTGCGATCTTTTGCTCATCGCCCCGCCATAGGCACCAGGGGAGGGATCCTTCTTTTATGGGATGAAGACCATGTCAGCGCCAACATACACATCGAAACCCACCTCATTTCTGCGGACGTCGTCATTAGGTCATGCGGCACTGCCTTCAAGATCACCACGGTGTATGGCCCAAGTTCGGACATGGAGAAAAACAATTTCCTGATAGAGGCCATGCGGTGACCCAGCATAGCACTGCATGATGTAGTATACTATAGTCGTTGACATAACACCAATGAAACACCGTTCACTAGTATTATACCCATCAGAGTGGTACAACAGAAACACAGCAGGTCTAAGACATGATTATAGGTTACAACTCGACTTTTTACATAAGATTCAGAGAACACTCTAGGTTAAAGAGGGAGAAAGAAACTTCTTGAAAAGAAGAAACAGGAATAATCAGCTCATAACTAATATACTAATAGACTAGTATCTGAACTATTGGAGCTTGCATTGCTGCTATTGCAATACTCTACAGAAGTAGGTTCTATGGCTAGATATTATATTCCTATCTAATCAGCAGCTTCGTCTTCACTTGAGTTGATGTATATGTTGACTTTCTTGACTTCATTGAAGAGTTTGAGCTTTTGATGATGATTCCTGAAGCATAAGTTGATGTAGACGTCGTCTGTATTGGCTTTAGAATCTAGCAAGGGTTAAAAAGATACGTTGAGTACGAGCGTACTTAGCAAGTTCACTAGAAAATGAGTGTTTTATATACTATATCTACAGCCACAGACCATAGGTCTCGTAGGAAATGCAGGTTTTCGTAAACATTTCTTTAAAGGTTGCTTTTATTCTGAAAAGCTATGTCCGTCAGCCTTCACGGGTTTACCAGAACTTTCATGAAGTTCCTTTCCGCCGCGTTCGTAGCTCCTTCCCGAAACAGGGAGTAATAAGTTGCAGTTCTTACACTCTGCAGAGGTGCGTCACTTTACCCATGAGAGAACTTAGGCTTTGTTGCACGACCGGGAGTATGTCCCCGTTCAAACTTCCTTGGTTTGAGGCCCAACCTAAGATCCAAGGTAATCACTGCCTTCTTCGCGACCCCGCATGTCTCCTTGGTGTATGCCATGCCCACCTTTTGAATTATGGCAATAGGCAATATAGATCATTCATATGCTGGAACTATCATGGGAAGTTGAGGGTTTCCACCCATATGCTGCATATCCTCTACGAATTACCAATTAATGCATGCTGCGAGTGATAACAGCCACGACCCGCACATCTGGCTCCATGCGAGAGGGAAAAGATACAACTGGCTTCTCCGTCCCATTCCAAATCTCATGGTCAACGCGTAATATACGGCGCAAGAATCACTGGCGACATTGGTTGTTAAGTCCTAGATGATATAGTCCAGTGTAGTGGTATTCCAACTGCCTGACTTAATAGATTAGCTGATCACCCTGGATCAGTAACCAGTAGTTCACATTATTATCAAAATAGTGTTTTCTGACCTTTTTGAAATGCAGGTGATGACAACACTAGATTTGCAAAATACTTTATAGAAAATAATCAAAGGACATGAGCAAGTGTGAACTTGTCTTTTGTGATTGCAAGATTATGCACTCACGGTCTTCGAGAAGATATAAGATCCAATATCTGAAATCAGCATCATTGGTCCGGTAAGGACTAATGTTTAAAGAAGCAATATGCAGTTATGCATAAGTAATGATATGCATTTTGTAAAACTCCCAAAGTGAATTCCCAATGCTTTGAGTGAAGTGAATTTAGGTGATTCTTTTAAGAGTTGGTTTATCTTTAAATTTTACTTTATAAGTAATGACCTTTATAAGGAACTCAAGGGTTAACAATTCAACACATACAAGTAAAGTATAAAATAATGTGATTATGGTTAATGGTCATTTGGTGACTATTGATAAACATCGTTGGGATTGAGTTGTTAAGAACTGAAGAACTTATTATAAGATTATTGTTTGAAGTGGCAAAAAGAATAATATTTTAAGAAAAGATTTTCTTTCTAAGGTTTAAACAATCTTTATTGTTAATAGAATATGATCAATGTCTTTTGGTGTTTGATTGATTAGTTTGGACTTGATATGCTTTATGTCTTAAGTTAAATAGACAAAAGTTAACTATAAAAAACATAAGTATTTTATTAGACATGATGTTATAAGATTTTTGAGACTAAAGTTAACTTTAAAAGGGTAAGTAGACTTAAGGTGTAATATGTTTTAATTATTCCCAAGTTTTAAATTTATGATAGGTATAACTAAGGTGTGGAATTATTCACTTTATATTTAAGTGAAAGGTTTGATTTAAATTGGTTTGGCTATTATGAAACTAACATGCAACTATTCAATGAAAGTATAATTTGGATGATGTTGTTAATGTGTTAGAGTTAAAGTCATGTTAACTATTATTTAAACGTTAAGATCGTTCCTTCTTAATATTAGTGAATGATGTATAAAATTATCTTAAAGATTGTGGTTTTGAATTTTGATTTAGGATTTTAAAAGAGTATTATAAAGTTAATGATTTATGCTTAAGTTTTATTATAAAGCTTAGTTATGGTTTAGAACTTTAGTAATTAGATTTTAAGGTTTTAATATTTATAGAGAAATATAATTATTTCTTATTTAATAAATGTTTTTAAAGAATTTTTAAAATAGGTAATAGACAAGGACTTATTACTTTAAAATATTAAAAACCTTTCTAATAGTATTTTCAATATTTTTCTAGTGTAATAAATTTATTCAAGATCTTAAAAATGATTTTTATTTATTTTTAAGTATTAATATTATGTTTATAAAATTCCATAAAGGATTAAATGTCTTTGAATACATACTTTTTTATAAGAAATTAAGTTATTATTTCTATAAAATAGTAGATTTATTTTCATACACAAAAGGATTTTTTATTAATTTTAGGTTTTTTCTTTATTTTATAAAATTTCACTTAGGAATTAATGGCTTTAATAATTAATCTTATTTTATTTAGCTCAAGTAAATAGTTTTACATTTTTATTAGATAAATCTCATTTTTTGTGCTTATTTATATATCTTATATCTATTTTATGGTCCTTTTATATTTCTCTAAGTCTGTAAATATTTCTAGGGTCATATTTGTAATTTTGTATTTTTCCTTGACTCAATTTTACTTTGTTTTAAAGTGGACCAGGCACCCTACAATGGGCTATGCTGGACCAGCTGGGTACTGGATCGGTCAAACCGACCCAATCCATCGCTCTCTCTATCTCCCCAAGACCTTCTCCTTCTCTCATACTCGCACTGGTGCATGCCGTTGTTCTTGCCAGATTCCGGCAAGCTTGGCCACTTCGGCTGGTGCCGATGGCCCTGCTCGATGCGCCTATCAAAGCTTCACTATCCTACTCACTTCGATTCGTGTCTCACGCCCTTACGTGCTCACCACCATCCGCAAACCCTAATTCCTCTTTTGTCGTTACTCCGGCGGGACGGCGAGGCTCTCTGCAACCCGGGTGGTATGGCATGGGCGTTTGGATGCTGGGGCCTTGCTGGTGGTGTGGTTGATGTAGTGCAGCGCGTTGATGCTCCCCGTGTTGCTGTGTCATCGCGCTGTGCTCCGCCCCTCTGTTGTCACCACTATTACTGCTTCTTCGGCGAGATATGAACTTGCCCCAGGTAGGTACCCCTCAACCTTTCGAATTCCTCTCTCTTTCTCTTGTTGTTCCACACTAGTTAAGTTCCTCTTCTTATTTTTTGTGATCAATGATGCTTAGTGATTTGCTCATGGATCTGTTTTGAGCATGTGAACTTTAGCTAAGTATAATGGTGGTGATGTTAGTGGTATATGTGCCTTAGTCTTATTCAGTTCAGTGAGCCCTTACTATGTTTTGATGAACTGATGCTTGGATAATGTAATACTGAATTTATACAGCTGTCAAATATGACAGTGATTGATTAAATGCTTTGATTCTTGTGTGATGTTGGTACTGTGGAATCACTTGTAGGTGTTTCCTAGATCTGTACCCCTGATGTTGGCTATGCCTAGTTAAATAGCAGGTTTGATTACTAATTGTAATTAGGGAATCTGATTACCTGAGGCTTAATTATTTTGTGATTCCCTTGGTTGCTGGACATTGAATTGGCCAGGCATGAAAAATGTATGCTAAGATGAACCTGACTTTAGTGGTGCTTTTTATTGTTGAATAACCAGACGCTTGTCTCTATTAGTGGAACTTTTGTTTATATGTTGAAGTGAAGATATGGTTCAGTAATGATCTTGGTTCCTTATTGTATACATTCACCTAGAATGATTCCTAACCAAAGGTGGCTAGGAAAATGACTTAAAATCATATTTGTTTAAAATTGATGTTGGATGCAAGTAATTAGTGGCTTCTGCTATTATCTGACCATGGAAATTGTATTGAAATGAGTCCTAGAAACACCTTCTGGGAAAATGGCTTGTTCACGGTCAAAACTGTCAGTGATTTAAAGTGTAGCTTTGATTCCTAGAATTACAGCTAGGAAAATGATAAATACTATTTGGGTCATATTTGTAAGTGCAAATGGATGGCCAATATGAGTATTCTGTCGATATGACAACAATAATTTAAATGATTCCTAAATCTCTTTATGGAAATGATTTGTGGGTTTCAGAAAATGATCTTGAGCTTGTACTCAAGAAACTATGAATCTGCTAGGTACAGAGGTGCTACCCTCTGGGGATGTGCCCTGTAACCCAGCAGCTGTGGTTATGTTTGTCTAGTTAAAACTAGATAACATGCTAATGATGCTAGTCTAAAGCCAAATAACTCAGGGATGATACTTACATGATTTTCTATGTGGATCTGAGAGTTTTCTCTTTCCTAAACCTCCTCCAGGATACATGATTGAGATCAAATACTATGGTTGATCCTTGAGGAGGAAGTTCTTGACCCAGCCTATGATGCAAAGGCTGAGGCACTATTGGATAATAAGAAAAGATATTTATTTTTGGTGGCTTTCATTCTCTATGATGAGCTTGCATAGCATCCCTATGCAAACTGAGAGAAGTCTCCTTCTAATCCTCCTAGAGATCCTCTAGTTGAAGGGTAGCTGGATTTGGATGATTTGTAACATAGCAATTATTTTTCTTGAATCTGTTGGTGCAAGCTAATAAGAACAGATGCTACATAATCTAGTGGTACTTTTATTTACCTTGCTGACTGATGTAGATAAGTTGGTAGTAGATCTTGATCAAATAATATGTGATCTTGGCTTGCCCTTGATCATCTATTATTATCATTGTAGCTTGCTCCTCTATTAGATACTGGCCTACTTCTTCTTGATCTACTACAGCAGCTAAACTCTGGCCTTCTCCTCCTAGAGTCATTGCCAGTGTTGAGCTTTTTCATTGTTGTTGGTTTGATCTGAATATCCTCCTTGTCCTATCTATTGGATGGCTTGTTGAAGCAACCATTGATTGGATGAGGTTTTGGTGGGATGATATATGTATTATTGGATTGATGATAAGATGATAAGATGTGGAATGTGCTTTGAAGTGTGGAGGTGGAATGGTAGCTTGTTGCTACGGTTGGTTCACCCCTTTCTGTACATAAATTTGCTTTATTGTCTCCTTCCTGGGGCTGCTGCTGTGTTGACAGCACAGCCATATGCATGGTTGTGTGAGCAGCTTGCTTGCTTGCTGTGACTCATGGATCAGATCGAGTACTTCCTTGATATTTCCTGATGGTTTTTACTTCTTATCTGTTTACTATTTTAAACCAAGGTGAAACTTGCCCCTCTCTCAGGCCAGTGGTGCATAGTTTGAGGCTACACATCTGATGAGAGAAGATATTATAGATATGGTGAAATTTGCCCCTTCTAATTTAATCTCAATGATGAGTTAGACATAGCAATTCTATGTCAAATCTGAGAGCAAAATTTTAACCACTAACCCCTTTCCTATTTGTCTTCCTACTGGTCTTATTTATGTTTGTTTGCAGGTATAAGATCAGGAATATAAAGAGAGGATTTAAAAGATGAAGAAAATGAAGATGAATTTAGTTTTAAGTTTTACTTTATTCTTTTGTAATCCACTTTTTCTTTTGTGAAATATAAAGCATTGTATAATTGTAATAAAGGAATTCTTTTTATTTATTCATTCTTCTTTTGTAAAGAAATATTGTATTGTTTATTTTATTCAATAAAGTGTAATAGTTTTCTTTTTATTTTATAATGCATTTGCAAAGACAATGTAATATTTATATTTGCTTGTAATAAAGAATCTTTTTAGTTATTTATTTATGTAATTCAGTTTTATATTTATTTGTTTTATAGTAGTTTACTTTTATTCTTTTATTGTAACAACAATGAAACATTGTATTCTATAACAAAGTGTTCCATTATTCTTGGAACTAATTAAATATTTATATCTTACTTATAAATAAGAATTCCATTCTTATTTTTTTATTATAATTCATTTCATTCAACTTTGTTTATTAATTGAGACTTGTAATTATTGTATCTTTTCATAAATAAGAGTTCACCTAGTATTTCTTATTACAATTTAATTTCCAATTATTAATCTATTTCAAACTCTTTTTGTATTCAAATTTATCAATTAAATATTCAAATTTGAATTGTCTTCCCCTCAAACACAATAGTACAGTAGAGGTCATGTCAAAATCCATCGCACCTATCCTAATGTTTCCATCATAACAAGAGAGACCTCGATTCCTCTATAGCTTCTGTTGTTTTGCGCGAAAATTCCCCGAATTTTCTGATGCATGAATGCAATGCACACACATGTGTCCTCTATAATTCTAGGTGCTAATCCTGGGATGTTACAGACTCTCCCCCTTATAATAAAATTCGACCTCGAAGTTCGTATACTCTCACGTTTCGGAATGAGTAATTGTCTTGTATTGGTGATGACATTTCTCAACTCCATGGTAACCTCAAATGGGAATAATTGTAGTATCCCATATCCAGATCTTTTCCTTGAATTTTCTTCATACTTGACAATCTCCAACTTGTTGTCTCCAATATCCCCCAAAGTTTCTTTTACTATAGTCCCTTAGGGATATATTCTTATTATGAAATCTTTAAATTGGGGTCTCTTCTTTAGTTGATTTCCCTGATTAGATATCTGAATTCAACTCTTCACTTGATCACCGAGTTTCCTTACTATATTATGTCCAATTGTTACTATATAGGCAGTTTAGAGACCATTAGTAAACCCTAAGGGGAGAGTAAACAGTAAAAGGGAAGTATTGTTATCTGAATCTGCGAGTAAAGGTTGAAGAATAAGAAGTACTAACCTATGAGAACATTAAGTCTTATCTTCATAAGGTTAAAAGAAGTCATCATTATTAATATACTTTCGGAAGTATGTCTAAATAAAAGATCAAAGTTTACCTCAAGATAGTAGTACTCAAACCTTAAGGTAATTAGTAGATGGTAGTTGAAGAAGTACTTGAGGTAATAACAAAAGATAATCTAAATCTTGACAAGGTAAAAGTTTGAAGGAGATCAAATAGATTAATACTAATAGTCTAATTTCAAAGAAAATAACTCTTAACTATGTCAACCAAATACCAGATGTGGACAAATACCAGCTGCGGACCATCCTAGGGTGTATGGATTACCCTACGGTTTTTCGACGTACTATTGGCATTCTCTCTGAATTGTCAGAGATTGAATACCATTTTGTTCCAAGGCTTCTTCTTTTGTACTTATTCATGATACTTCCATGAAGTGGGTACAACTACTTCATTAACTTCTTAACAACATCACCTATTTTGATTGAACCTTAAGTTCATCACTTCTTGTTGCTCCATATATATTCTACACTAATATTCCTTCTTATTGATGTTTAATAATGATCTGAACTTGATACATCCTTCAAATTGTGTTGATACTTCGCATACTTGGCTTCATTCTTCATGTAAATCTTCATATTGATCTTCGGAACTTGTCACTACCTTACACGAATTCCCTGTTCTATCTAGATCTATAACATCAAGTAATGATTGGATGTTGCAACATGCATTTGCACACCAAGTCAAACTTCATGTACATATCTAGTCAATCAAGAAGATCCAAGAACCAATAAATCCAAATGTGGTACATATAACACACAATATTCTAAGCCCGGAATATAGTAGTTGAGTATAGTATCTCTATAATTCAGGCTTAGTTGTATAGTATATGACACCTCCTCGTATAGGTTTACATCGTGATACTTTGCACTTAGATAGTCAAACTACTTTTTGATTTAATATTACCCACATTGATCAGTTGCAATAGGATAATTCTAATCAAAGTGGTCTGAATTTGGTTTTTACTAACCTTTGGTCTCACTTTTGGAATGACTAAGTATATCCAACCTTTCATTGTTTAGTAAACTAACCTCGCATGATCTCTTAAAAAGGCTAATAAGTTCCTATTGAACACCTAAAACTAAATTTTATCCGGAATTATGACACCTATGACTTCTATCATAGTTCTACCATGCTATTTTCTTACTTTACTTGAAGATAATTTATTAATTACTTGTCATATTTACACTCTCATCATGGTTTCGGAGCTAATCTCACCATGATCTTGTTATGTTTTACCTATTTACATGATTCAAGAACTAATCACACCATGATGACTTTATGTAACACCCTCGCCTGACAAGGCTGAGTTCATGTGTATAGTGCCAATCCCTGGATCAGTTCACTGGCACACACAGTACAGATAAATACCAAAGAATTTAATAGTGCATCATAAATAACGAATTGATCCAGAATTTGCAATTATTACAATAAAGCTTAGCACGCAGGCTAGATCAAATATCAAGTAGCATACAAAAGCATAAACAATTGATAGGCTCCATCTTCAATTGTGCCACAGGCGAACAACTGTTGAGTGGAGCATCATGACCTAGTCGATCACTCAGAATCGGAATAGTAACCTGCAAAATGAAATGTAGCAGCCCCGAAGGGTCAATAAATGGAATGTATGGCAAGTAGAGCTATTAAAGGAGACAATAAACCTAGCATCTACATGCATATTTTGCAAGTGGAGTTGTGGCTAGCTTGCATATGCAAATAACTTTTTCCTACTTTCATAAATAGTTTTTGATTTTCTTTGAAAAGATCCCAATTAAGTTAACCCAACAACATTAAAGCAATTAGGAAATTAGAATGAGCGAGAAACTCAATATCAAGCAACTCAGATGTCCATAACCGGGGACACGGCTAATCGATTAGATTATACACCCTGCAGGGGTTAGTACACTTTACCCATGTTACTTGGCCATCCCAGCTCGTACCACCACTCTCATATTGGGTGATGATAGGGAGAATTACAAGAAGAGACTGTTCGGGAACTATCTCCCCAAACCCGACATGCACCGTACCAACCTACCAAAATTCTACATCTCTGGATACGTGGGTTCGAGTTACCACAACCTACTGAGTCCAACCAACCGCCCATTTCATTATTGGCACATGGTTGTACACGTAAGCTACCAAATAAAGAAGCCAATAGATTTATCTTGATACCTGGGTTCCTTTCCGCAATGATGCCACCAAAAAATGTCAATCCCATCACACCTAGGAGATTCATTGATTAAGTTATTTTTAGTTTTCACAAAACAATACTTTAGAAACAACTTTCAAGTGATGTAACCCAGCCCTCGTTCATCATAGCACGGCTAAGCACGTCTAACAACGGTGGCTCAACTACAAGAGATCCCTACCACATAATAGTACATAGCATAGCGATAGTAGTTCCTATCATGCAACTACAAAATGCGCCACAATGCATTGAAAATAGTAGTACAATAATCATGAACAAATTAGCATCTACTTGCCTTGGTAGTTGTTGAAGTCGTTCACGCACTCGTTGCAATCACATGTTGCACTCTTCGCAATCTATCGATCAAACAATGGCATACAACATAAACAATAGCACATAGAGATCAAACAAATGCAACAAATGCAAGCATGAAAATTTAATAAGTCACAATGGTTCTTATTTTAGTTCTCTAAAGAATACTGAAGTATATGATGCATGCAAGATATCGATTAATGCAATGGAGTATTTGTTATTAATAATTACTTACCAATATAAAGGTTTTTATAGTTCTGTTGTAACTCCTGTCTTAACTGCCGAATTAAATTTGGATCTTAAGTGTACTGGATAGAGTACATTAATACTAACTAGTAGGAATTGGATTCATCTTAATCGGAGTTATAGATATTTTCTTATGATTTAAATAGTGTTTAATGGGTTTTAAATTGTTTAAATAGTTTCTGTTGCCTAAAAATCAAACTAAAATTAGATCTGAAATCTTCACAGGATTGTGATTCCAGGGACATATTATTTGGAATTTTCTAAGCAGTACTTGAATTACTATGACTTTAATACTCTAACTAAGCCAATAATCTATTTATTTAATTGCTGCAAAACCTTTGAGTAAAGGTCTGAAACAATTGCGTATATATGATCTACACACAATTGTGAATCCATCGGTATATTATTTGAGATTTTTGGACCAGTAGATATTTTTCTATGAATTTATTACTCCAAATAGGCCACTAAACCATTTAATTAATCACGGCGAAACCTTGCTGAAAAAGTCTAAAGCAATTGCACAGAAATATTCTACGTGAAAAACTGAATCCATTGATATCTTATTTTCTATTTTTGGACAAACCAATCTTTTTATATGAATTTTACAAGTTCAACATATTTTCTGCAATTTTATTCAAATTCAATTTAGATGGAATATTCCCTCGGAATATTCTGCGCGATGTGGCGCGTTCCTATTCGTCCATACCTCTTCGGTTTAGTGATCTGTTCTTGGCCACTGGATCAAGATCCGACGGCGGCTGAGGAAGACCTTGCTCTCCTCCGGTGGTGACGTCACTATAGCGGTGGCGGACGGTGGCGCGGGTCGGATGGTGGCGCTGGGGGTGATTCCGGTGGTCCTCGGCGTCGGCTCGATGGTGTACGAGGTTCCTTAGACGGCGGTGGTCACAGGAGTGGTCTTGGAGAGGTGCGAGGCTTTGTCGGGCGAATCGGTGGACGGCTGGAGACAGGCGACGTCGGCGGTGCTCCGGCGAGGAATTGGGTGTGGTCGGCTGCTCCTGCACGGGGAAGAGGTGGTCAGGGCGACATGGTCAAGTGAGAGGGAGAAGTCAGAAGGAAAAGAGAGGGCCGGGGCGACAGGAACCGTGAGTTTGGGAACGTCCGGTGAGCTCTGCCAGCGGCGATCGGATCGATCTCGATCTGGGGTAGGGTTTCAAGAAAAATCGAAACAGAACAAAGGGGACGGAGGCAGGGATTTATGGGGTGGTTCCTGTGTGGAAAGAGGGGCAAAAATCGCAACCATCCATGCAGATTTGGCAGAGGAAATTATTTGGTCGATGCGGCGTGTTTGGCTTGGTCTCGGTCACGAGGTAGGAGAAGACCAGGTGGGGTCCGCCTGGCAGCGGCACAGGGGAGAGGGGGAACAGAGTGGGCTGCTGCGGGGTGCTCTG
This sequence comes from Avena atlantica, assembly GCA_910589765.1. Classification (NCBI taxonomy): domain Eukaryota; kingdom Viridiplantae; phylum Streptophyta; class Magnoliopsida; order Poales; family Poaceae; genus Avena; species Avena atlantica. The sequence goes on along the minus strand of OU342739.1, from coordinate 483,666,262 downwards.
CTAGGCCGGCGCTGGGCCTCTGGCTGCGCTGCCGCTGTGTTGCGCGCTGCTCGCGGGGGAGGCGCGCGGCAGATAGGAGGGTGGGGCAGGTGGGCTAGGCCAGGGGGGCTCGCCGGGTAGAGTTTGTAGGGTTCGCAGCATAGAAAACAAAAAATTTCCTACGATGTGAACTTTGTACCAAGATCTATCTATTAGATACAAACAACGGGCGGATGTATATCCGTAGAGAACATACCCTTGAAGACCGACAAAGCTTAACGAGTTCAACTCGTGGTTGATGTAGACGATCTCTTGCCGATCTCAAGATCGAGAGGAAGTCCTAGCGCCGCAAATCAGCAGCGCATCCGTGCTCGCACACACGTTCGAGGAACCGAGCAACCTCCGCCTCCTCGCTCCAGCCAGCGGGAACATGTATCTCGCTAGTCCGATACCATGGGGGATAAATTCTAGAGGGGGAGAGAAATCCTTCATGAGGAGGTGTGAGTGAGAAGTGAGAGGAGGGGCTCCTTATATAGGGGAGGGGTCAGCCCAAGGGGGCATGGTCGCCGGCCATGGAGGGTGCCCCCACCTCTCCCTCATTCATGTGGGTGGACACTCCACTCACAAAATGGCCCTTCAATTTTCTCCACTCAAAAACCCACTCAAATTACCATTAAATTTCCACCAAATTTAATGCAAACTCTCATTAAATAATACTCTTTTATTTTATTCAGAATTTTGTCAATTACTTTAATGACAAACATTCACAAATAACCCCTTGCTAGAATTCTATTTCACATGCATAACCACTTTATGCAATTTCACCCGAAAACCTGTTTCGGTATCTAGTGAAATAAATTCCTGCGCTTGTTCATTCTTTCGGCATGAAACTTTTGCTCCAATTGGATGTCAGTGTCTCTTAAGTGTGTCACCCTACAGTTCGTGAATAATGCGGACATGATCGAGACCCCTCTCGGATCAATAATCAGAAGCGGGATCTGGAGACCCATACTGACTCCCACACATTCAACGATGACTTTCTTGTGATCGTCGGAACCTTTTTACGCTAGTATCTTAATCCCTTTGTTTCACGATATATTACATGTCCGAGATTCGATCATTGGTATCTCCATACCTAGTTTGATCTCGTTACTGACATGCACTCTTTTCTCGTTCCCGTGATATAACATTCTAGTGATCAAATCACTTGTTTGCAAGCTAATAAATGTGATATCACCGAGAGGGCCCAGAGTATATCTATCCGTCATCGGGATGAACAAATTCCACTCTCAATCCATGAGCCTCAACATAACACTTCATTAGTTCTGAATCCATCTTTATAATCACCCTGTTACGGTGTGACTTTTGATGTTATCAAGAAACTCTTCCGGTGTTAGTGATTGACATGATCTCATGGTCTAAGGATTAGGATCACTTCGTAAGTTGTTATAACAATATAAACTCAATGACTTTGATCGTATTGCTATACTTCGGATGAATGTTCATCACACCATTACACTAATGTTGTGATCCCGTTATTAACAACATCCAATGTCCATGATTAGGAAACCTTGATCATCTTGTTAATCAACGAGCTAGTTTATGAGAGAGGCATAACTAGGAACTTTCTGTTTGTTTATTAAACACACATATATTAATGTTTCCGTATTAATACAATTATAGCATGCAAAATAAACATCTATCATATACTTGGAATACACATAATAAACACTTTATTATTGCCTCTCAGGGCATATTCCCTTCAGTCTCCCACTTGCACTAGAGACAATAATCTAGTTACATAATGATAAATCTAACACCCATCGAGTTCTGGTGTTGATCATGTTTTGCTCTAGGGAGAGTTTTAGTCAACGGATCAGCTACATTGAGATCCGTATGTACTTTACAAATCTTTATATCTCCATCCTTGACATGCTCGCGGATGAGGTGAAACCGGCGCTTAATATGCTTGGAATTCTTGTGAGACCTTGACTCTTTGGCATTGGCAATGGCACCATTTTTGTCACAATAGATCACCATTGGGTCCAACGCGTTTGCAACCACTCCTAGTTCGGATATGAACTCCTTCATCCAAACTGCTTCCTGAGCCGCTTCTGAAGCAGCAACATATTCGGCCTCCATTGTTGATCCCGCCACCACAGGTTGTTTGGAACTCCTCCAACTAACTGCTCCGCCATTCATGAGAAATACGTATCCGGATTGAGACTTAGAGTCATCCGGATCAGTGTCAAAGCTAGCGTCAACATAACACTTAGCGACGAGCTCTTCTTCACCTCCGTATACAAGAAAGATATCCTTAGTTCTTCGTAAGTACTTAAGGATATTCTTGACTGCTATCCAGTGTTCCGAAACTGGATCCGATTGGTACCTACTAGTCAAACTAATAGCATGTGCCACATCCGGTCTTGTACATAGCATGGCGTACATTATAGAGCCTATGGCTGAAGCATAGGGGACCTTGTCCATTATCTCTCTTTCTTCCGCCGAAGCCGGACTTTGAGTCTTACTCAATGTCTTGCCTTGCAACATAGGTAAGAACCCCTTCTTACTTTCGTCCATTATAAACTTCTTTAAAATCTTATCAAGGTATGTACTTTGCGATAGCCCTATTAGGCGTCTAGATCTATCTCTATAGATCTTTATGCCCAATATGTATGACGCTTCACCTAGGTCCTTCATTGAAAATTTGCTGTTTAGATAACTTTTAACACTGTTTAAAAGATCTATATCATTTCCGATCAATAATATGTCATCCACATATAATATCAGAAATGCCACATTGCTCCCACTCACTTTCTTGTAAATACAAGCTTCTCCATAAGTTTGGACAAATCCAAACTCTTTGATCACCTCATCAAAGCGGACATTCCAACTTCGTGATGCTTGCTTCAATCCATAGATGGATCGCTGAAGCTTGCACACCTTGTTAGCATCCTTAGGATCGAAAAAACCCTTTGGTTGTATCATATACAACTCTTCTTCAATATTACCATTGAGAAACGCGGTTTTGACATCCATCTGCCATATCTCATTATCGAAATATGCATCAATTGCTAACATAATCCTAACTGACTTTAGCATCGCTATGGGAGAGAATGTCTCATCGTAGTCAACTCCTTGAATTTGTCGAAACCCCTTTGCGACAAGTCAAGCTTTATAGACGGTCACATTACCATCAGCATCAGTTTTCCTTTTGAAAATCCATTTGTTCTCCACGGCCTTTCGGTCGTGAGGAAATTCCACCAAGTTCCAGACTTGATTTTCATACATGGATTCCATCTCGGATTTCATTGCTTCTAACCATTTGTTGGAATCCGGGCTCATCATCGCTTCTTCATACGTCGCAGGGTCATCATTTCCATCAACCATGAAATTCATGACAGGATTTCCGTACAGCTCGGGAGCTGCACGCGTCCTGCTAGACCTGCGAGGTTCGGTAGTACTCTCTTTCGGAGTTTCATGATCATTATCATTAGTTCCTTCTTCAACAGGTGAAGGCAACTCCGGAACAACTTCCGGCGCTGCGCTACTCGCCATACTTTGAAGAGAAGGTTCAATAACCTCTTCGAGTTCTACCTTCCGACTAATCACACCTTTCGCGAGAAACTCTTTCTCTAGAAAGGATCCATTCTTGGCAACAAAAACCTTGCCCTCGGATCTGTGATAGAAGGAATACCCAATAGTTTCCTTAGGGTATCCTATGAAGACGCATTTTTCCGCTTTGGGTTGAAGTTTCTTCACATAAACATCGCATCCCCAAACTTTAAGAAATGACAGCTTAGGTTTGTTTCCAAACCACAATTCATACGATGTCTTTTCAACGGATTTAGATGGTGCCCGATTTAAAGTGAATGCAGCAGTTTCTAGTGCATAACCCCAAAATGACAACGGCAAGTCCGTCAGAGACATCATAGATCGGACCATATCTAATAAAGTACGATTACGATGTTCCGACACACCATTTCTCTGTGGTGTTCCGGCAGGTGTGAGTTGTGAAACAATTCCACACTCTTTCATGTGAGTGCTAATCTCGTAACTTAGATACTCACCTCCACGGTAGGACCGTAGAAATTTGATCTTTCTATTACGATGATTTTCCACTTCATTCTGAAATTCCTTGAACTTTTTCAAAGGTTTCAGACTTGTGTTTCATCAAGTAGATATAACTGTATTTACTCAAATCATCCGTGAAAGTAACAAAATAATGATATCCACCTCGCGCCGACACACTCATTGGACCACATACATCAGAATGTATGATTTCCAATAAATCTGTCGCCCGTTCCATTGAACCAGAAAACGGCGTTCTAGTCATCTTGCCCATAAGGCATGGCTCACATGTATCAAATGATTCAAAATCAAGTGATTCCAAAAGTCCATCTGAATGGAGCTTCTTCATGCGTTTAACGCCAATATGACCTAGACGGCAGTGCCACATATATGTGGATATATCATCATTAAGTTTAATCCTTTTAGCATCAACATTATGAATATGTGTAATATTATCATCGAGATCTAATAGAAATAAACCATTCATCATCGGTGCATGACCATAAAAGATTTCATTCATATAAATAGAACAACCATTGTTCTCGGATTTAAATGAATAACCACTTCGCATCAAACATGATCCAGATACAATGTTCATGCTCAGTGCAGGCACCAGATAACAATTATTCAAGTTTATAACTAATCCTGACAGCAAATGGAGAGGCAGCGTTCCGACAGCGATCACATCAACGCTTGATCCATTGCCGACACGCATCTTGACCTCACCCCTTGCTAGCGGTCGCTTGTTCCGCAGCCCCTGATTCAAGTTACAAATATTAGCAACTGAACCGGTATCAAATACCCAGGTGCTACTGCGAGAACTAGTCAAGTACACATCAATAACATGTATATCATATATACCTTTGTTTGCCTTGCCGGCCTTCTTGTCTGCCAAATACTTGGGGCAGTTGCGCTTCTAGTGGCCAGTCCCCTTGCAATAGTAGCACTCGGTATCAGACTTAGGTCCAACTCGGGGTTTCTTTTCAGGCACGGCAACCGGCTTGCCGCCCTTACTTCCCTTCTGTTTTCCCTAATTGTCTTCCTTGAAACCAGTGTTCCTATTGATCATCAACACTTGATGTTCCTTTTTTATCTCCACTTCTGCAGTTTTAAGCATTGACAGAAGCTCGGGGAGAGACTTCATCATGCCTTGCATATTATAGTTCATCACAAAGCTCTTATAGCTAGGTGGCAGAGACTGCAGAACACGATGGATGCCTAAGTCAATGGAAATCATTATTCCCAAGGACACAAGCTTATCGGCGTAACCCGACATCTTGAGTACATGCTCACTAAGGGAGCTGTGCTCTTCCATCATGCAACTAAAGAACTTTTCTGAAGCGTTGTAGCTCTCTACAACAGCATGTGTGTCGAAAATCATTTTCAACTCACCCATTGTATCAAAAGCATTGCCGTTTTCGAAACGCTTTCAAAGTTCCGGCTCTAGCCCATACAATATGCCGCAATGAACTAAGTTGTGGTCCTCCTGACGAGTCTGATAGACATTCTTCTCCTCGTCAGGGGCATCCTCAAAAGGTGGGGGGCCTAGTGGCGCTTCTAGCACGTATTGCTTTTGTGCAGCAGAGAGGAGAATCCTCAAATTCATGGCCCATTCGATAAAGTTGCTACCGTTCGTTGCAAGTTTCTCTTTCTCCATGAACACATTGAAATTAAAAGCAGGTGGTGCCATCTACAACAGAATTTGTAAAGTTTAGACTAAGTGTATGATAGGTTGAGTTCAACTAATCCATATTACGAATGAACTCCCAATCAAAAATGACATCCCTCGTGCCTTTTTGGTGATTACATGAACCAAATCCACTATACCAAGTCCGATCATCACGTGAGTCAGTATAGCTTCAAAGGCGAGCATCAAATGGGCATCATATCTACTATATGACTCATGCTTAACCTTTCGGTCCGTGTTCCGAGGCCATGTCTGTACATGCTAGGCTCGCCAAGTTAGAACCTTAGTATTCGCGTGTGTAACTGTTTTACACCCGAAATATGGTCGTGGATCCAAGAACACCCGATCATCACGTGATGTCTTGGAGCGACGAAAACATAATCGGTGCATACTAAAGGAAGAACACATTCTTATCTTGATATTTAAATGAGGGGTCATCTTATTATGCTAACAAAGCGCTAAACAAGCAATATAAGATGCTATCAAACATCACATGTTTATTAGTGAAATGATATGGTTTCCGCATATGATCTCTATCATGTGAATCGTGGTATGATCACTATCATACCTATATGTGTAAGTCCAAGGTCTATGGAGATTACACGTTATGTATGTTGTAAGAGTATCATATCATACTTCTACTTACAACATCACCATATCATAACACTAGCCCCGCAACAATCTAAACTAGACGCCTCTAATTTATCCATTGCAAGTTTTACGTGGCTTAGGGCTTTCGAGATAGAACCGTTCTTACTTACGAACATGAACCACAATGAGGATAACCAAATTGTTGACAACTCGTTGCAAAATAGATATTGACTATAGTAGGAGAGACATACACCCGCTAGCCACTTATGCAAACTAGTTGCATGTCAAGCGTGGAATAGGTCTCATGTGCGAGGACATGTAAAGTTTGTCCGGGCCGCTTCATCCCACTATGCCACCAATATCCACAATTACAACTAAGGTGCAACAACATGATCAACATCGCCCACATACTCATATGTGTACTACCCGTGTAAAGCATCTACGCATAGATCCGGCTCTGATACCACTGTAGGGTTCGCAGCATAGAAAACAAAAAAATTCCTACGATGTGAACTATGTACCAAGATCTATCTATTAGATACAAACAACGGGCGGATGTATATATGTAGAGAACATACCCTTGAAGACCGACAAAGCTTAACGAGTTCAACTCGTGGTTGATGTAGACGATCTCTTGCCGATCTCAAGATCGAGAGGAAGTCCTAACGCCGCAAATCAGCAGCGCATCCATGCTCACACACACGTTCGAGGCACCGAGCAACCTCCGCCACCTCGCTCCAGCGATGCAGCGGAAGCACAACTCTTTCTTGCCGAATATCCACCGGGAACATGTATCTCGCTAGTCCGAGACCATGGGGGATAAATTCTAGAGGGGGAGAGAGATCCTTCACGAGGAGGTGTGAGTGAGAAGTGAGAGGAGGGGCTCCTTATATAGGGGAGGGGGGAAGCCCAAGGGGGCATGGCCGCCGGCCATGGAGGGTGACCCCACCTCTCCCTCATTCATGTGTGTGGACACTCCACTCACAAAATGGCCCTTCAATTTTCTCCACTCAAAAACCCACTCAAATTCCCATTAAATTTCCACCAAATTTAATGCAAACTCTCATTAAATAAAACTCTTTTATTTTATTCAGAATTTTGTCAATTACTTTAATGACAAACATTCACAAATAACCCCTTGCTAGAATTCTATTTCACATGCATAACCACTTTATGCAATTTCACCCGAAAACCTGTTTCGGTATCTAGTGAAATAAATTCATGCGCTTGTTCATTCTTTCGGCATGAAACTTTTGCTCCAATTGGATGTCGGTGTCTCTTAAGTGTGTCACCCTACGGTTCGTGAATAATGCGGACATGATCGAGACCCCTCTCGGATCAATAATCAGAAGCGGGATCTAGAGACCCATACTGAATCCCACACATTCAATGATGACTTTCTTGCGATCGTCGAAACCTTTTTACGCTAGTATCTTAATCCCTTTGTTTCACGATATATTACATGTCCGAGATTCGATCATCGGTATCTCCATACCTAGTTTGATCTCGTTACTGACATGCACTCTTTTCTCGTTCCCGTGTTATAACATTCTAGTGCTCAAATCACTTTCTTGCAAGCTAATCAATGTGATATCACCTAGAGGGCCCAAAGTATATCTATCCGTCATCGGGATGAACAAATTCCACTCTCGATCCATGAGCCTCAACATAACACTTTATTAGTTTTGAATCCATCTTTATAATCACCCTGTTACGGTGTGACGTTTGATGTTATCAAGAAACTCTTCCGGTGTTAGTGATTGACATGATCTCATGGTCTAAGGATTAGGATCACTTCGTAAGTTCTTATAGCAATATAAACTCAATGACTTTGATCGTAATGCTATACTTCGGATGAATGTACATCACACCATTACACTAATGTTGTGATCCCGTTATTAACAACATCCAATGTCCATGATTAGGAAACCTTGATCATCTTGTTAATCAACAAGCTAGTTTATGAGAGAGGCATAACTAGGAACTTACTATTTTTTTATTAAACACACATGTATTAATGTTTCCGTATTAATACAATTATAGCATGCAAAATAAACATCTATCATATACTTGGAATACACATAATAAACACTTTATTATTGCCTCTCAGGGCATATTCCCTTCAGAGTTTGTTCAGTTTTTTTTGTTCTTTTGCTTTTATTCATTGTGCTTTTCTTATTTCTTTTATAACTTTTTAATAGATAATCCAATTTAATTGATTTTTGTTTTCAATTTTTTCTACAATTCAGTGGATCAACATAGGATCATTTTTGTATCTTCTCCACTAGTTTGCAAATAGTGGATTTTAAAATCCTTGCATATTTCTTTGTAGGTGCATTTTAGTGATTCAAAATAGGGATTCAATATAGTGTTTTGCAATTCAAATTTTCATGAATGTAATGCAATGCTTATGAATGACATGCAAATTCATTTTCTTTCTAGTCCCAATTTTCTAAAAACTTGGGACGTGACAAACTAATCCCCTTAAGATGAATCTTGTCCCGAGATTCGGAATGGCTAGCAAGGTTATGGGTGTTGTTGTCGAGGCTAACCCCTTTAAGAAAATTAAACGTGGCATCTTCAATATCTAATGCTTAGTTGTGAAATCTTGTGCTAGCTATCAATCCTTTCCAGTGGGTTCTCTTCAACAGATCCTCCAAATAACTCCATATGTGTTGGATATATGCCCAAGAGGCAATAATAAAGTGGTTATTATCATATCTTCATACTTATGATAAATGTTTACATACCATGCTATAATTGTATTAACCAGAAACATTAATACTTGTGTGATTTGTAAACATAAAAAGAGTCCCTAGTAAAGCCTCTTGTTAAACTAGCCTGTTGGTTAATATATGATCATGGTTTCCTGATCATGAACATAGAGATGTTATTAACAACAGGGTCATATCATTAGGAGAATGATGTGATGGACATACTCCTATAGTTAAGCGTAGCATAAAGATCAAGTCATTTAATATAGTTCATTTGCTATAAGCTTTCTGATACATAGTAACCTAATTCCTTCGACCATGAGATCATGTTAATCACCATCACCGGAAGGATGCTTTGATGACATCAAACACCACACCATAACTGGGTGGCTATAAAGGTGGCATTGAGTGTTTGGAAAGTATGGGTTGAGGCACATGGATCAAGAGTGGGATTTGTCCATCCATATGACGGATAGATATACTCTGGGCCCTCTCGGTGGAATGTCATCCAATTAGCTTGCAAGCATGTGCCTAGCTCACAAGGGATCACATATCACGGGAACAAGAAAAGAGTACTTATCAGTAACGAGGTTGAACTAGGTATGCAGAGATACCGACGATCATAACCTCGGATAAGTAAACTATCGTGAGATAAAGGGAAATTGGTATCGTATGTAAGTGGTTCATTCGATCACAAAGTAATCATAGAAATATGTGGGAGCCATATGAATTTCCAGATTCCTCTATTGGTTATTGATCGGAGAAGTGTCTCGATCATGTCCGCATAATTCCCGAACCGTAGGGAGACACACTTAAGGATTCGATGTTGTTTAGTAGATATGGAATGTGAGTAAAGAGACTGAATGTTGTTCGGAGTCTTGTATGGGATCTGTGATATCACGAGTAGATCTGGAATGGTCTGGAGAATAAGATTCATATAAGGAAAGTCCAGTTTCGGAGTTCGGGAATGATTCCGGTGTTTTCACCGGAATGTTCTAGAAGGGTCTAGAAGGTTCACCGATCCGGAAGGGGAAGGGTACATGGATGTGTCATGACAAAGTGTAATGGTTGCATCATGTCCTAGGTCACTTGGTTGGACAGTTGGAAGAGAGAAATCAAACTCTAATTTGAAAGTCAAAAAGGCAGTTTGAAAAAGTCAAATCCCAACATGGTTTCCGAGTTAGGGAGGGTTTCTGAGTTAGGGAGGGTTTCCACCTGGGTTGGGAACACCCTTGGATGCCCCCACCTATATAAGGAGGGGTAGGGGCGCACCCCAAGGTATCCCCCTTGCCTTAGGTGCACAAGAAACCCTAGGTTGGTCGCTACCCCCCTCTCTAGTTGCGACCAATCTAGATCTCCTCTAAACCGCTACCGACTAGCTAAACTCTAGTTGCTAGATACCTCTAAACCTCGGCCCTCTAAACCCTAGATCACTGGGGCTCCCTCTACTCCACCATACTCGCTCCGTCTTAGGCGAAGCCCTACGGGATCTCCCCTCTACTTCCGACACCACGCTGTCGTGCTGCCGGAATCGCGAGGAGAGAGCTATAACCTCCGCTGCCTTCTGGAAAAAGGGAGAGTAAGGTCTTCATCGAGTACCGTACGTGTGACCGACTGCAGGAGCTCTGCTGGAACGCGGCACCGGAAGGATCGTCTACGCGATATTGAGATCGGCAAGTGAACGACTACATCACTCACGAGAATCTTCTCTCATTAACTGCTTTTGATCTTCGAGGGTTAGTACTCTATCAACTTGTTGCACCGATCTAGTAGATAGATCTTGGCTTGACCATAGATTAGATCTTGATTGTGTGTTCATGCGGTAGAAATTTTTTGTTTTCCATGCTACAAACCCCTACAGTGGTATCAGAGTCGTGTCTATATGTAGATCTGTTGCACGAGTAGAACACAATGGTCATTATGGGCGGTGGTGATTTTATTATCAAGTGCTTCTTGTGTACTTTGCATCTTGCGGTATGGTGGGATCAAGCGGCCCGGGCTAACCTTACATGACATCGTTCATGAGACTTGCTCCATGCTCGACATGCAACTTGTATTGCATAAGTGGCTTTGCGGGTGTCTGTCTCTCCCATCATAGTAAAGATTCAATTTACAATGGGCACTTGATAGTTCAAGCATCAACGTTGTGGTTCTTGTTCGTAAGTTAGAACGACACTTATTGAAAGCCCCAAACCACGTAAAACATGCAAAGAAAATTAGAGGCGTCTAACTTTGTTTTGCAGGGGTGTGTTGTGATGTGATATGGCCATGATTGTGATTATATATGATGTATGCCATGTTCCTTATTGTAAGTCGGCAACCGGCAGGATCCATATGGTTGTCTTTTAATTTCGTCTAGACTTGTGTGTCTATTATTCAAAGTAGTTGTAATAGTTGATGCTGGTGGACGACAACCATGGAGCGGAGCCATTGACCTTGACGCCACGCCGGTGATGATGGAGATCATGTTCGTGCTTGAAGATGGAGATCGGAAGCACAAGAAGAAAGTCCATATCATATCACATATTTTGAATTACATGTGATGTTAATCCTTTTATGCATCTTGTATTGCTTAGTTCGCGACGGTAGCATTATAAGATGATCCCTCTCAAAAAATATCAAGTTATAGAGTGTTCGTCCTTAGTAGGCACAGTTGCCAAAGCTCGTTGTTTCGAAGCACCATGTGATGATTAGGTGTGTTAGATTCTGCGAGTGTATACAATGGGAGCAAGCCAGATTTGCTCATGCGGAATCTAAGGTTTGATCTTGACGAGCCTAACATGTATAGACATGGTCTCGGAACACGGAATACCGAAAGGTAAAGCATGAGTCATATAGATGATATGATGAACATGATGATTGTTCGCCTTTGAAACTATATCATGTCACGTGATGATCGGCTTGGTGTAGTGAATTTCGTTCGTGTGATCACTAAAACAATGTGAGGGATATTGTTTTGAGTGCGAGTTCAATAGCAATATGATTAAAAGTTGAACACTATTTATCATAAATTAAATCAAAGTAATTTTGCATAGTTGTTGTAGTCATTGGCATCCCTTTACCACCTTGCGCTTAGTTATAATTGAGATAATAGAACTATAGAATTCTGGTTAGTTACTTTACGAACTAGTATCGTATTGTTTTGAAGTGTTAATCTAAAGTTTAAAAGTCCTATTGCAAACTTTCAGTAAGTTCCGGTTACTCCGTGAAGTTTAATAATTGGTATTAAATCAAGAGTGATAATTCCAGTGTTAGTATATAATTATCATGTTTGTCTCCATGATTCTTGATATTCAAAAGATTATTTTAATATCAAGGTTATCTAGGATCTGAAAGAGTTGTTTCAGAAACCATGATGTGTGGAAGATATTGTGATATCTGAAATGATGTTTTGGTTGCAACATGAGAGAGTATAATATGGCAAAGTTTATGTTCTCATATTTGATGAGAATTTGAAAAAGGTTGGAGACGCTTGTCGTCCTAATCCTCCAAAAGGTTTTGGAGAGCAACATTATAATCGCGATTCACCGTTATAAGCTAAAAGTAGCTTGATCATGAATAGTTCCATGATAAGGGTGAATATTTGATAAAATGTTTACTACACTAAAAGATTACTAAAGAGTGGAATTTGAAAGAACACCAAGTATTTAATGATGGTGATCTACTTCAAAGTGCAAGTCCAAAGACATTGTTATTTAACTATACATGCTTTGGACTATGTGTCATGTGTATGTCTCCACTATTGATGTTGGTAGATTCTTTCGAACAGAAAAGGAAATACTGAAAGAGAATCTCAGAAATATATGGCAAAAAAAGAAAAGACTAGAATTGTTCAGCTTAGGTATATAGAGGATATACATGTTATGGCTATACTCTTTGATTATTAAACAATGTGGTTCTTAAGTATTGGATACTTAATTTGTTGGTGTGAATCGTCATACGAAACAACACAATTCATGAACTACAATGGCCTAAGTAACTAGCAAAAGAATATGTGATGATGTTCATCGACAAAAAATAAAGGGTTGTTGTGTTGCTCGTTAACACTTGCCTTCAAGATTTGTTTTATCAGGTATTATGAGAAAAAAAGGGTTGTACAAATAATTGTTGTAATCCATAAAAGATGGATGATTTACAAATCTCATTGGATAAATCACATCATAAAAATATTGCTAAAAATGTCGAAAGACAATTGATAAGAAAGATCACTTAGGAAGTGACATCGCCGTTGAAATTATATTGGAAAGAAAACATGAAGAAACTTCGTGTGGATGGAATTTTGGAGTCTTTTGATTTTTGATCAAATGACGCTTGTGAAATTTTCCTAGAGATAATTAAAACTCCGCTCATAAGCCAAAGGGAACGGATGACTAGCTTATTGGAACTTGTACATATTTTTGTATGAAGTCCATTATGTGTAGTCAAGAGCGATAGATTTCAACTTCATAAGCTTTCTCCGAAAATTTGAGTGAGTATATGAATATTTACTTAATAAGGAACAAGTGTGAAACATTTGAAAAGTTTAAAGACTTTCAAGATGAAGTGCAATATCAATGTAACAAGAAAATAAAGAATTTATATTTAAGTTATAAAGTTTAGCATAACACCTAAGATTTGAGGAATCGTTCCATGGACTTGCGTTTTCGGAAACACCATATGAGTATGGAATAATCGAGATATGAAATGAAACCTTGTTTGACATGGTAAGATCAAAGGTGTAATTGATAAAATTGCCATTATATTTTAAATATTAAAGCTTTAGAGACTACCGTTTTTCCACTGAAAAGAGCTCCATCATAATCTGTTGAAATGACACCATATAAAGTTATGGTTTGGGATAAAACTCAAGTTGTCCTTTCTTAAACATTGGTATGCTATGCATAAGAAAGATGTTTGCAACCAAAATCGGATGAACATATATTTTTATGTTATTTTGAATAATCGTTGAGTATTCCTCCATAACACCAAAGACAAAAATGTTTGTAGCTTAGAACGTCAAGTTTCTTTGAGAAAGGAATTTTCCGTGAAAAGTTAAGTGGGAGGACAATAGAACTTTGATAAGCTTAAAAGAACCTTAGCTATATGTGCAAAGTTGTGCAGCACTGAAAAGTGTTCCGGAGGCAGCAACAATGCTCATGGCTCACGTGCCTCAAAGGCTATGGTCACAGAAGTCTAAGTTCCTATTGAAACAAGTAGGTCGGGTAACCAATCAAATACCAAGATTTGAGAGTTAAATCATTATTTGACAATAATGATCCGACTACATGGAAAGAAGCGATGATGGGCCCTGACTCCGTCAAATGGTTTGAAGCCATAAAATCTGTGATAGTTCCATATATGAGAGATCAAGCTTTGAACTTGAAAGACCCTCTGAAAAGGTGCAAGACCTTACAGTCGTATTTGGATCTATAAAGAAATAGACATGGATGTTTCACATCTATGAAATTATCGACATGTTGGGAAAGAGTTCACTACAATGTTCAAAGAGTTGACTATGACAAGATCTGATCTTTCATTAAGCGATATTTAGTCTAGACGAATTAATGTAGCAACCACTACATATAATTTTGTTATGTGGTAGTTGAATAAACAAAACAAGTTCTTCTAATAGAATGGTTACCTAGGACGTGTGCATGACACGTTCCAAAGGGTTTTGTTAATTCAAAGGATGCTAAAAGCATATGCAAACTTCAATGGTTGAAGTAAGCATCACGGAGTTGGAATCTTCACTATGATGAAACTATTAAACGAGTTTAATTTCATCGGAGACGATGAAGATGCTTGCATTTGCAAGAAATTAAGTGGGAGCGCTAAGACATATTTCTAATACATTATGTGGAAGACATATTGTTGATTGGAAATGATGTATCTTTTTATTGACACAGGTTAAGAATTTCATCTCGGTGAAAGGCTTAGGCAGAACCCGGATATTTGGCATCGATGTCTATATGGATAAATTGATACGCTAATATGGTTGTGCCATAAGTACATAGATGAGATATTGAATGAGTTCAATATAGAAACTACAAGAAAGGTTCTTGTTGCATAGGAAGGATTGGATAAAGATTCAAGTATTTTTGATACTTGATATATAAAATCACAAATAGTACTTTAGCAATCATGCTGTGATGTGTAACAAATCCAGATATGTCCTATGCTCTAAATTTTATGAGCGTATACCAGAATGATTCATAAGATGATTGTTGGACGATAGTAAAGATATTCTTATGATCTTTTAGAAGAACTAAGAATATATTATTTTGTAGAAGTGACAAATAGATGTTTAGTTCATTGTAAAAGTATTACATTGATACTAGTGTTGTCACAAAGTACAAATTAAGTTTATCTCTATCTAAACTAAGGGTCGCACAATATGATGGAAAGTAAGTTCCATAATGGATTTGGATGATTTCCAAAGTTAAGACATTGTGACAGATACTACAACAAATGTCTAAGTATATGACTGCTATAATAGCAGCAAAAGAGGGCATTTGTGTCAAGTAGTTTGTTATCAAACTAGGTGTGGTTCACAACGGGATCGTACTATGAAGATATATTGTACGACAATATTATCAACATGTTTTAACCCCAAGGAACTAAAGGTCTCACCAAAGGACCAAATATATACAAAGCCATCTCATTAGAGAATGAGTGATACATAGAGACGCAAATACATGCAATTACACACGGACCTGAAAGTGTCGGATCCGGAGATCAGTTGACCACTAGCAATTGTGTAAATACAACACCGGAAAGCCATAGGTGTTGAATGCACAAAGGTTTGAAACTAGATTATTGACTCTAGTGCAAGTGGGAGACTGTTGGAGATATGCCCAAGAGGCAATAATAAAGTGGTTATTATCATATCTTCATGCTTATGATAAATGTTTACATACCATGCTATAATTGTATTAACCAGAAACATTAATACTTGTGTGATTTGTAAACATAAAAGAGTCCCTAGTAAAGCCTCTTATTAAACTAGCTTGTTGGTTAATATATGATCATGGTTTCCTAATCATGAACGTAGAGATGTTATTAAGAACAGGGTCATATCATTAGGAGAATGATGTGATGGACATACTCCTATAGTTAAGCATAGCATAAAGATCAAGTCATTTAATATAGTTCACTTGCTATAAGCTTTCTGATACATAGTAACCTAATTCCTTCGACCATGAGATCATGCTAATCACCATCACCGGAAGGATGCTTTGATGACATCAAACACCACACCGTAACTGGGTGGCTATAAAGGTGGCATTGAGTGTTCAGAAAGTATGTGTTGAGGCACATGTATCAACATTGGGATTTTTCCATCCATATGACGAATAGATATACTCTGGGCCCTCTCGGTGGAATGTCATCCAATTAGCTTGCAAGCATGTGACTGGATCACAAGGGATCACATATCACGGGAATGATAAAAGAGTACTTATTGATAATGAGGTTGAACTAGGTATGCAGAGATAGCGACGATCAAACCTCGGATAAGTAAAGTATCGTGAGACAAAGGGAAATTGATATCGTATGTAAATGGTTCATTTGATCACGAAGTAATCGTAAAAATATGTGGGAGCCATTTGAATTTCCAGATTACTCTATTGGTTATTGATCGGAGAAGAGTCTCGATCATGTCTGCATAACTCACGAACCGTAGGGAGACACACTTAAGGATTCAATGTTGTTTAGTAGATATGGAATGTGAGTAAAGAGACCGAATGTTGTTCGGAGTCTTGTATGGGATCCGGGATATAACGAGGAGATCCGGAATGGTCCGGAGAATAAGATTCATATAAGGAAAGTCCAGTTTCGGAGTTCGGGAATGATTCCGGTGTTTTCACCAGAATGTTCTAGAAGGGTCTAGAAGGTTCACCAATCCGGAAGGGGAAGGGTACATGGATGTGTCATGACAAAGTGTAATGGTTGCATCATGTCCTAGGTCACTTGGCTGGACAGTTGGAAGAGAGAAATCAAACTCTAATTTGAAAGTAAAAAAGGCAGTTTGAAAAAGTCAAATCCCAGCATGGTTTCCGAGTTAGGGAGGGTTTCTGAGTTAGGGAGGGTTTCCACCTGGGTTGGGAAACACCCTTTTACGCCCCCCCACCTATATAAGGAGGGGTAGGGGCGCACCCCAAGGTATACCCCTTGCCCTAGGCGCACAAGAAACCCTAGGTTGGCCGCCGCCCCCCTCTCTAGTTGCGACCAATCTAGATACCTCTAAACCGCTACTGACTAGCTAAACTCTAGTTGCTAGATACCTCTAAACGTCGGCCCTCTAAACCCGAGATCGTCGGGGCTCCCTCTACTCCACCATACTCTCTTCGGCTTAGGCGAAGCCCTGCGGGATCTCCCCTCTACTTCCGACACCATGCCATCGTGCTGCCGGAATCGCGAGGAGAGAGCTACAACCTCCGCTGCCTGCTGGAACAAGGGAGAGGGAGGTCTTCATCATGTACCGTACGTGTGAACGACTGCGGGAGAACTGCCGGAACGTGGAGCCAGAAGGATCGTCTACGCGATCTTGAGATCGGCAAGTGAACGACTACATCACCCATGAGAATCTGCTCTCGTTAACTGCTTTGGATCTTCGAGGGTTAGTACTCTATCAACTTGTTGCACCGATCTAGTAGATAGATCTTGGCTTGATCATAGATTAGATCTTGATTGTGTGTTCATGCGGTAGAAATTTTTTGTTCTCCATGCTACGAACCCCTACAATATGTAACTATCCTTATCCATGAATGCCTCAATATGAATGAACACGATGCACCAGTACTAAAAAAATATGAATGTGACGGATGAATTAGCGAAAACTTACTAGTCACATGGCATGGCTTATTGAGTGTTTTCCCCATGCTCACATGGTTCACAGTTCGTCTTGGCTCCAGCTTCACTCTTCTTCTCCGGGCAGTTGTCAGCATAGTGTCCCTTTTGGTTGCACTTGAAGGATATCACTTGGCTAATATCCTTCTTCTGATAGTGGTGGTTATGACCATTGTTGCCTCCAGAATTGTGTCCATTGCCTCCATTGTGGTTGTGTCCATTGCCTCCATGCTTGTGATGTCCAGAATGCCCATTGCCATCATGATAGGTACGCTTATGGTGTGATCCTGAGTTGTGATCATTGTACTTCCTCTTGCGTCGTTCCACTTGCTTGTGCTTCCCTTCAAGAATGCTAGCCTTGTCCATCATGTCTTGAAAAGTAGGGCAATAGACCACAGATAGTTGAAGTGAGAGGTCATCACTAAGTCCATCCAGGAACCTCTCTCCTTTTGGCGTCAGTGTCAACGTCTTCAGGTGCATAGCGTGATAGATTGTTGAACTCCTCTATCTATTCCGCCACTATGCGATTGGTTTGACGCAAGTTGTGAAACTCCTTCCTCTTGAGACTCAGGACCCCTGAAGAAACATGGTTGGTCTTGAAACCTTCCTCAAACATGGCCCAAGTAACAGTGTCCAGTGGGTGGGTGATCTGGAAAGTATCCCACCAAGAAGCAGCTGGTCCCTCTAGTAGGTGAGCAGCAAATCTCACCTTCTCAACATCAGTGCATCTAACAGTCACTAAATCTTTGTTCATCGAGCATAACCAGTCAAGAGCAATCATAGGTTCAGGTGCAGTGGAGAACTTAGCTGGCCTCAGTTTCAGAAACCTAGTGAGAGCATCCTCCTGGGGCTGGTTGTTCCCATTGTTGTTGTTGTTGTTCTGCGCAGCCATGAATTGTGTCATCACCTGAGCTAGCTGTGCATGTGCTGCTATCAGCTGTTCCATCTCAGTGGGTTGGTAGCGGGGCGGCATATGTTGGGACAGCATAGATAAGTTATGGATATAAATACTAGAGAAGTAATACTACCCATAACTATATGAAGCAAACAATTGGCACACAAGCAAACAATCATTGCAAACAACACTCAATCCAAAATAGTTTTGTTTATGTTCCAGAAGTTTTTTTAGTGGCATAACATCCACAAAATAGTTTTCCATTGACTAATATTCATTTGGGGGTGAACCTACAATCATAAAGGCAATGGACAAAATCTGTCCTGAAACTACAACAGTATTCATGAATTTTTCTGAGAATCTTAAACTCATCAGGAATTTTAGAAACTTTTTGTACATATATTACAGGAAGTTTCGCACCAAACCCTATTTTTTCATATTTTTCCAGTTACCAATAAAACATGAAAAATTGTACAGTACAGCTGGTTCAGCAGAAAACTACAGCGAAACTATCATGAAATTCTAATCAAACCCTTCATTAACATATTATGGAATCTCACAAAAATATTCTGAAACTTTAAGGTATCAAATAGCACAACCTAAACATAATAAATCAACTATCAAAGAAGTTCTTACAACAATCGATTGCTATATCTAAACGAGATCATATCAAACTATATGGTGGTCATCATCTAACTATTCTTTAATATTGCACTTTCTTGCACAAGTGGTCATCATCAAGTTTGAACAAGATGAGATTAGAAAATATAGATAAAGGATTACAAGAACCTAATAAGTAAAGAATTATGAGTTCATTGCTGGAGAGATCCTTACTTCTATATTTTAAAAGATAAGAGTATGAGAATTGAAATGATAAGATGATACTAGACAGAAGTGTAAGAAGAGAATAGATAGAATCATATAGTGTCTATAATTTTCATATGGTTTTCCTAATCCATTGCTAGGTCACTATCCTACAGTCAACGCATTGCTCTGATACCATCCTATAACACCCTCGCCTGACAAGGCTGAGTTCATGTGTATAGTGTCAATCCCTGGATCGGTTCACTGACACATACAGTACAGATGAATACCAAAGAATTTAACATTGCATCATAAATAATGAATTGATCCAGAATTTGCAATTATTACAATAAAGCTTAGCACGCATGCTAGTTCAAATATCAAGTAGCATACGGAAGCATAAACAATTGATAGGCTCCATCTTTAATTGTGCCACAGACGAACAACTATTGAGTGGAGTATCGCGGCCTAGTCGATCACTCGGAATCAGAATAGTAACCTGCAATATGAAACGTAGAAGCCCCGAAGGGTCAATACATGGAATATATGGCAAGTAGAGCTATTAAAGGAGAAAATAAACCTATCATCTACATGCATATTTGGCAAGTGGAGTTGTGGCTAGCTTGCATTTGCAAATATCTTTGTCCTACTTTCGTAAACAGTTTTTGATTTTCTTTGAAAAGATCCCAATTAACTTAACCCAACAACATTAAAGCAATTAGGAAATTAGAATGAGCGAGAAACATGTCATGAACTCAATATCAAGCAACTCAGATGTCCATAACCGGGGACACGGCTAATCGATTAGATTATACATTCTGCAGGGGTTAGTACACTTTACCCATGTGACTTGGCCATCCCAACTTGTATCACCACTCTCATATTGGGTGATGATAGGGAGAAGTCGAAGAAGAGACCTTTCGGAAAGCAGCTCCCCAGACCCTACACGCACCGTACCAACCTACCGAAATTCTACATCTTTGTATACGTGGGTTCGAGTTACCACAACCTACTGAGTCCAACCAACCGCCTATTTCATTATTGGCACATGGTTATACACGTAATCTACCAAATAAATAAGCCAATCAATTCTCTTGATACCTGGGTGCCTTTCCGCAATGATACCACCAAAAAATGTCAATCCCATCACACCTAAGAGATTCATTGATTAAATTGTTTTTAGTTTTCACAAAACAATACTTTAGAAACAACTTTCAAGTGATGTAACCCAACCCTCGTTCATCATAGCATGGCTAAGCACATCAAACATCAGTGGCTCAACTACAAGAGATCCCTACCACATAATAGGACACAGCATAGCGATAGTAGTTCCTATCATGCAACAACAAAATACACCACAATGCATTAAAAATAGTAGGACAATAATCATGAACAAATTAGCATCTACTTGCCTTGGTATTTGTTGAAGTCGTTCAAGCACTCATTGCAATCACACACATTGCACTCCTCTCAATCTATCGATCAAACAATTGCATACAACATAAACAATAGCACATAGAGATCAAACAAATACAACAAATGCAAGCATGACAATTTAATAAGTCACAATGGTTGTTATTTTAGTTCTCTAAACAATACTGAAATATATGATGCATGCAAGATATCGATTAATGCAATGGAGTATTTGTTATAAATAATTACTTACCAATATAAGGGTTTTTATAGTTCTGTTGTAAATCATGGCTTAACTGCCGAATTAAATTTGTATCTTAAGTGTACTGGATAGAGGGCATTAATACTAACTAGTAGGAAGTGGATTCACCTTAATCGGAGTTATATATCTTTTCTTATGATTTAAATAGTGTTTAATGAGTTTTAAATCGTTAAAATATTTTCGGTTGCCTAAAAATAAAAGTAAAATTAGATCTGAAATCTTCACGGGATTGTAATTTTAGGGACATGTTATTTGTAATTTTCTAAGCAGTACTCGAATTACTATGATTTTAATACTCTAACGAAGACATTAAACTATTTATTTAATTGCTGCAAAACCTTATAGTAAAGGTCTGAAACAATTGCCTATTGATGATCTACACACAATTGTGAATCCATCAGTATATTATTTGAGATTTTTGGACTAGTAGATATTTTTCTATGAATTTATTACTCCAAAATAGGCCATTAAACTATTTAATTAATCACGGCAAAACCTTGCTGAAAACGTCTAAAACAATTGCACAGAAATATTCTACGTGAAAAACTGAATCCATTGATATCTTATTTGCTATTTTTGGACCTACTAACCTTTTAATATGAATTTTACAATTTCAACATATTTTCTGCAATTTTATTCAAATTCAATTTAGAGGGAATATTCCCTGGGAATATTCTGCGTGATGTGACGCGTTCCTATTCGTCCATACCTCTTCAGTTTAGTGATCTATTCTTGGCCACTGGATCAAGATCCGACGGCGGCTGAGGAAGACCTTGCTCTCCTCCGGCGGTGACGTCACTGTAGCAGTGGCGGACGGTGGTGCAGGTCGGATGGTGGCGCTGGGGGTGATTCCGGTGGTCCTTTGCGTCTGCTCGATAGTGTACGAGGTTCCTTAGACAGTGGCGGTCACGGGAGTGGTCTTGGCGAGGTGCGACGCTTCGTCGGGCAACTGCGGCAGACGGGTGGAGACGGGCGGCATCGGCGGTGCTCCGGCGAGGAATTGGGCGTGGTCGGCTGCTCCTGCACGGGGAAGAGGTGGTCAGGGCGACGTGGTCAAGTGAGGGGGAGAAGTCAGACGGAAAAGAGAGGGTCGGGGGCGACAGGAACCGCGAGTTTGGGAACGTCCGGTGAGCTCCGTCGGCGGCGATCAGATCGATCTCGATATGGGCTAGGGTTTCAAAAAAAATCGAAACAAGACAAAGGGGACAAAGGCAGGGATTTGTGGGGTGGTTCCTGTGCGGAAAGAGGGGCAAAAATCACAACAATCCGTGCGGATTTGGCTCGGTCTCGGTCGCCAGGTAGGAGAAGACCAGGTGGGGTCCGCCTGGCAGCGGCATAGGGGAGAGGGGGAACGGAGTGGGCTGCTGCCAGGTGCTCTGCTGTGCCGGCGCTGGGCCTCTGGTTGCGATGCCATTGCGTTACGCGCTGCTCGCAGGGGAGGCGCGCGGCAGATAGGAGGGTGGGGAAGGTGGGCTAGGCCGGGGGGCTCGCCGGGTAGAGTTTGTTCAGTTTTTTTTGTTCTTTTGCTTTTATACATTTTGCTTTTCTTATTTCTTTTATAACTTTTTAATAGATAATCCAATTGAATTGATTTTTGTTTTCAATTTTTTCTAAAATTCAATGGATCAACATAGGATCATTTTTATATCTTTTCTACTAGTTTGCAAATAGTGGATTTTTAAATCCTTGCATATATCTTTGTAGGTGCATTTTAGTGATTCAAAATAGGGCTTCAATATAGTGTTTTGCAATTCAAATTTTCATGAATGCAATGCAATGCTTATGAATGACATGCAAATGCATTTTTTTTCTAGTCCCAATTTTCTAAAAACTTGGGATGTGACACTTTATTTCTCATAGTACTATCATTGATCTTTAACATAACTTCACTCCCTCACGCAGAATTCTCAAGTGAATCCCACATGATTAACTACCTATTACAACTATACATGCTCTAATGTTCTTCATTATGTTGTATTTTATTAACAACTAACAATAATATTTTACTGTCTTACTGGAATTACTTAGTCATAATCTACATTAATGGTTTAGCTTACTTAAGACATATTAATGGTGTTCTACCATCTTGGGACTAGCACTATACCGATAAAATATGGATAACGATTTTTTAAGAAAGATGACCAAAGCATCCAACTTAAGTGTGACAAGGTTATCCTCAAGTGGATACTCATCACAAGTCATAAGAACATTTGGTTTAGATAAGATGGCTTCATATAGTCACTATCCAACCTACAGATCTTCCTAAAAGGATTTTAATCCTAAGGTCAAAGCATATGCTCTGGTACCAGCTGAGGTGATCCAGCATACCACTACATGATGTAGTACACTATAGTCGTTGACATAACACCAATGAAACACCGTTCACTAGTATTATATCCCTCAGAGCGGTACAACAGAAACACAACAGGTCCAAGACATGACTATAGGTTACAACTCGACTCTTTACATAAAATCCAGAGAACACTCTATGTTAAAGAGGGAGAAAGAAACTTCTTACAAAGAAGAAACAGGAATAATTAGCTCATAACTAATATACTATGAACTATTGGAGCTTGCATTGCTGCTATTGCAATACTCTACAGAAGTAGGTTCTATGTCTATAGATTATATTCCTATCTAATCAGCAACTTTGTCTTCACTTGAGTTGATGTATATGTTTACTTTCTTGACTTCATTGAAGAGTTTGAGATTTTGATGATGATTCCTGAAACATAAGTTGATGTAGACGTCGTTTGTATTGGCTTCAGAATCTAGCAAGGGTTAAGAAGATACGTTGAGTACGAGCGTACTCAGCAAGTTCACTAGAAAAGGAGTGTTTGATGTACTATATCTACAGCCACATACCATAGGTCGTAGGCGATGCAGGTTTTCGTAAACATTTCTTCAAAGGTTGCTTTTATTCTGAAAAGCTATGTCCGTCAGCCTTCACGGGTTTACCAGAACTTTCATGGAGTTTCTTTCCCGCCGCGTTCGTAGCTCCTTCCCGGAACAGGGAGTAACAAGTTACAGTTCTTACACTCCGCAGAGGTGCGTCACTTTACCCATGAGAAACCTTAGGCTTTGTTGCACGGCCAGGAGTATGTCCCCATTCAAACTTTCTTGGTTTAAGGCCCAACCTAAGATCCAAGCCAATCATTGCCTTCTCCGTGACCCCGCATGTCTCCTTGGTGTAGGCAATACAAACCGTTCAGATGCTGGAACTATCGTGGAACGTTGAGGGTTCCCACCCATATGTTGCATATCCTCTACGAATTACCAATTAATGCATGCTACGAGTGATAACAGCCACGACCCACACATCCGGCTCCATGCGAGAGGGAAAAGATACAACTTACTTCTTCGTCCCATTCCAAATCTCATGGTCAACGCGTAATATACGGTGCAAGAATCACTGGCGACATTGGTTGTTAAGTCCTAGATGATATAGTCATGTGCAGTGGTATTCCAACTGCCAGACTTAATAGATTAGCTGATCACCCTGGATCAGTAACCAATAGTTCACATTATTGTCAAAATAGTGTTTTCTGACCTTTTTGAAATGCAGGTGATGACAACACTGGATTTGCAAAATACTTTACAAAAAATAATCAAAGGACATGAGCAAGTGTGAACTTGCCTTTTGTGATTGCAAGATTATGCACTCACGGTCTTCGAGAAGATATAAGATCCAATATCTAAAATCAACATCATTGGTCCGCTAAGGACTAAAGTTTAAAGAAGCAATATGCAGTTATGCATAAGTAATGATATGCATTTTGTAAAACTCCCAAAGTGAATTCCCAATGCTTTGAGTGAAGTGAATTTAGGTGATTCTTTTAAGAGTTGGTTTATCTTTAAATTTTACTTTATAAGTAATGACCTTTATAAGGAACTCAAGGGTTAACAATTCAACATATACAAGTAAAGTATAAAATAATGTGATTATAGTTAATGGTCATTTGGTGACTATTGATAAACATCCTTGGGATTGAGTTGTTAAGAACTGAAGAACTTATTATAAGATTATTGTTTGAAGTGGCAAAAAGAATAAGATTTGAAGAAAATATTTCCTTTCTAAGGTTTAAACAATCTTTATTGTTAATAGAACATGATCAATGTATTTTGGTGTTTGATTGATTAGTTTGGACTTGAGATGCTTTATGTCTTAAGTTAAATAGACCAAAGTTAACTATAAAAAACATAAGTAGTTTATTAGACATGATGTTATAAGATTTTTTAGACTAAAGTTAACTTTAAAAGGGTAAGTAGACTTAAGTTGTAATATGTTTTAATTATTCCCAAGTTTTAAATTTATGATAGGTATAACTAAGGTGTGGAATTATTCACTTTATATTTAAGTGAAAGGTTTGAGTTAAATTGGTTTGGCTATTATGAAAATAACATGCAACTATTCAATGAAATTATAATTTGGATGATGTTGTTAATGTGTTAGATTTAAAGTCATGTTAACTATTATTTCGATGTTAAGATCATTCCTTGTTAATATTAGTGAATGATGTATAAAATTATCTTAAAGATTGTGGTTTTGAATTTTGATTTAGGGTTTTAAAAGAGTATTATAAAGTTAATGATTTATGCTTAAGTTTTATTATAAAGCTTAGTTATGGTTTAGAACTTTAGTAATTAGATTTTAAGGTTTTAATATTTATAGAGAAATATAATTATTTCTTATTTAAGAAATGTTTTTAAATAATTTTCAAAATAGGTAATAGACAAGGATTTATTACTTTAAATATTAAAAACCTTTCAGATAGTATTTTCAATATTTTTCTAGTGTAATAAATGTATTCAAGATCTTAAAAATGATTTTTATTTATTTTTAAGTATTAATCTTATGTTTATAAAATTCCATAAAGGATTAAATGTCTTTGAGTACTTACTTTTTTTATAAGAAATTAATTTAGTATTTTTTATAAAATAGTAGATTTATTTTCATACACAAAATGATTTTTTATTAATTTTAGGATTTCTTCTTTATTTTATAAAATTTCACTTAGAAATTAATGGATTTAATATTTCATCTTATTTTATTTTGCTCAAGTAAATAGTTTTACATTTTTATTAGATAAATCTCATTTTTTGTGCTTATTTAGATACCTTATATCTATTTTATTGTCCTTTTATACTTCTCTAAGTATTTAAATATTTCCAGGGTCATATTTGTAATTTTGTATTTTTCCTTGACTCAATTTTACTTTGTTTTAAAGTGGACCAGGCACCCTACAATGGTCTATGCTGGACCAGCTGGGTACCGGATCGGTCAAACCGACCCAATCCATCGCTCTCTCTATCTCCTAGAGACGTTCTCCTTCTCTCGTACTCGCACTAGTGACTGGCGTTGTTCTTGCCAGATTCCGGCGAGCTTGGACACTTCGGCTGGTGCCGATGGCCCTGCTCGACGCGCCTATCAAAGCTTCACTAGCCTACTCACTTTGATTCATGTCTCACGCCCTTACATGCTCACCACCAGCCCCAAACCCTAATTCCTCTTTTGTCGTTACTCCGGCAGGACGGCGAGGCTCTCTGCAACCCTAGTGGTATGGCATGGGCGTTTTGATGTTGGGGCCTTGCTGGTGGTGTGGTTGATGCAGTGCAGCCCGTTGATGCTCCCCGTGTTGCTGTGTCGTCGCGCTGTGCTCCTCCCCTCTTTTGTCACCACTACTACTGCTTCTTCGGCGAGCTATGAACTTGCCCCAGGTAGGTACCCCTCAACCTTTCGAACTCCTCTCTCTTTCTCTTGTTGTTCCACACTAGTTAAGTTCCTCTTCTTATTGTTGGTGATCAATGATGCTTAGTGATTTTCTCATGGATCTATTTTGAGCATGTGAACTTTAGCTAAGTATAATGGTGGTGATGTTAGTGGTATATGTGCCTTAATCTTATTTAGTTCAGTGAGCCATTACTATGTTTTGATGAATTAATGCTTGGATAATGTAATACTAAATTTTTACAACTGTTAAATATGACAGTGAATGATTGAATGCTTTGATTCTTGTGTGATGTTGGTACTGTAGAATCACGTGCAGGTGTGTCCTAGATCTGTACCCCTGATGTTGGCTATGCCTAGTTACATAGAAGGCTTGATTACTAATTGTAATTAGGGAATCTGATTACCCGAGGCTTAATTATTTTGTGATTCCCCTAGTTGCTGGACATTGAATTGGCGAGGCATGAAAAATGTATGCTAAGCTGAACTTGACTTCAGTGGTGCTTTTTATTGTTGAATAACCAGAAGCTTGTCTCTATGTGTGGAACTTTTGTTTATATGTTGAACTAAACCTATGGTTCAGTAATGATATTGGTTCCTTATTGTATATATTCACCTAGAATGATTCCTAACCAAAGGTGGCTAGGAAAATGATTTAAAATCATATTTGTTTAAAATTGATGTTGGATGCAGGTAATTAGTGGATTCTGCTATTATCTGACCATGGAAATTGTATTGAAATGAGTCCTAGAAACACCTTCTGGGAAAATGGCTTGTTCACTGTCAAAACTGTCAGTGAGTTAAAGTGTAGCTTTGATTCCTAGAATTACATCTAGGAAAATGATAAATACTATTTGGGTAATATTTGTAAGTGCAAATGGATGGCCAATATGAGTATTTTGTCGATATGACAACAATAATTTAAATGATTCCTAAATCTCTTTAGGGAAATGATTTATGGGTTTTAGAAAATGATATTGATCTTGTACTCAAGAAACTATGAATCTGCTAGGTACAGAGGTGCTACCCTCTGGGGATGTGCCCTGTAACCCAGCAGATGTGGTTATGTTTGTCTAGTAAAAACTAGATAACAGGCTAATGATGTTGGTCTGAAGCCAAATAACTCAGGGATGATACTTACATGATTTTCTATGTGGATCTGAGAGTTTTCTCTTTCCTAAACCTCCTACAGGATACATGATTGAGATCAAATACTATGGTTGATCCTTGAGGAGGAAGTTCTTGACCCAGCCTATGATGCAAAGGCTGAGGCACTATTGGATAATAATAAAAGATATTTATTTTTGGTGGCTTTCATTCTCTATGATGAGCTTGCATAGCATCCCTATGCAAACTGAGAGAAGTCTCCTTCTAATCCTCCTAGACATCCTCTAGTTGAAGGGTAGCTGGATTAGGATGATTTGTAACATAGCCATTATTTTTCTTGAATCTGTTGGTGCAAGCTAATAAGAACAGATGCTACATAATCTGGTGGTACTTTTATTTACCTTGCTGCTTGATGTAGATAAGTTGATAGTAGATCTTGATCAAATAATATGTGAACTTGGATTGCCCTTGATCATCTATTATTATAGTTGTAGCTTGCTCCTCTATTAGATACTGGCATACTTCTTCTTGATTTACTACAATAGCTAAAATCTGGCCTTCTCCTCCTAGAGTCATTGCCAGTGTTGAACTTTTCCCTTGTTGTTGGTTTGATCTAAATCTCCTCCTTGTCCTGGATATTGGATGGCTTCTTGAAGCAACCATTGATTGGATGAGGTTTTGGTGGTATGATCTATGTATTCTTGGGTTGATGATAAGATGATAAGATGGGTAATGTGCTCTGAAGTGTGGAGGTGGAATGGTAGCTTATTGTTACGGCCGGTTCACCCCTTTGTGTACATAAATTTGCTTTCTTGTCTCCTTCCTGGGGCTGCTGCTGTGTTGACAACACACCCATATGCATGGTTGTGTGAGAATCTTGCTTGCTTTTTGTGACTCATGGATCAGATCGAGTACTTCCTTGATATTTCCTGATGGTTTTTACTTCTTATTTGTTTACTATTTAAAACCAAGGTGAAACTTGCCCCTCTCTCAGGCCAGTGATGCACAGTTTGAGGCTACACATCTGATGAGAGCAAATACTATAGATATGGTGAAATTTGCCCCTTCTGATTTAATCTCAATGATGAGTTAGACATAGCAATTCTATGTCAAATCTGAGAGCAAAAATTTAACCACTAACCCCTTTCCTATTTGTCTTTCTACTGGTTTTATTTCTGTTTGTTTGCAGGTATAAGATCAGGAATATAAAGAGAGGATTTAGAAGATGAAGAAAATGAAGATGAATTTAATTTTAAGTTTTACTTTATTCTTTTGTAATCCACTTTTTCTTTTGTGAAATATAAAGCATTGTATAATTGTAATAATGGAATTCTTTTTATTTATTCATTCTTCTTTTGTAAAGAAATATTATATTGTTTATTTTATTCAATAAAGTGTAATAGTTTTCTTTTTCTTTTATAATGCATTTGCAAAGACAATGTAATATTTATATCTGCTTGTAATAAAGAATCTTTTTAGTTATTTATTTATGTAATTCATTTTTATATTTATTTATTTTATAGTAGTTTACTTTTATTCTTTTATTGTAACAATAATGAAACATTGTATTCTATAATAAAGTGTTCCATTATTCTTGGAACTAATTAAATATTTATATCTTACTTATAAATAAGAATTCCATTCTTATTTTTTTATTATAATTCATTTCATTCAACTTTGTTTATTAATTGAGACCTATAATTATCGTATCTTTTCATAAATAAGAGTTCGCCTAGTATTTCTTATTACAATTTAATTTCCAATTATTAATCTATTTCAAACTCTTTTTGTATTCAAATTTATCAATTAAATATTCAAATTTGAATTGTCTTCCCCTCAAACACAAAAGTACAGTAGAGGTCATGTCGAAATCCATCGCACATGTCCTGATGTTTCCATCAGAACAAGAGAGACCTCGATTCTTCTATAGCTTTTGTTGTTTTGCGCAAAAATTCCCCGGATTTTCTGATGCATGGATGCAATGCATACACACCTGTGTCCTCTATAATTCTAGGTGCTAATCCTGGGAGGTTACAGGACATTATCGCCAAGCCGACTGACGTTGATGCCAAGTGGCTCATCCTGGGTGATTTCAACCTTATTTATCAGGTTGCAGACAAGAATAATGGGAATTTGAACCTGCATCTCATGGGGCAATTCCGCCAAGCCCTTAACTCTTGCCAACTCATGGAAATCAAGTTGATGAACAGAAAGTTCACTTGAAGTAATGAGCGAGAGGATCCCACTCTGGTTAGGCTGGATAGAGCCTTCTGCAAATGCTCAATGGGATCTCGCTTTTGAAAATCATGGCCTGCATGCCCTCTCCTCGTCTCTATCAGACCACTGCCCGCTTCTTCTCTCAAACCAAAGCGGTCCTCACCAACCACAAACCTTTAGATTTGAGAGCTTCTGGCCGAAGATGCCGGGTTTCGAGGAGGTGGTCAGATCGGTGTGGTCTGAGCCCATGTATCATACACAGCCTATGCACGTTTTAAATCATAAGCTCAAGCTGACGGCCAAAAGACTTTGGGCTTGGAGTAAAGGTCTCTTCTCCAACCACAAGCAGTAGCTTCTCATGGGCCTTGACGTCATCCTTCAGCTTGATGTGGCCCAAGAATACCGCACTCTCACCCTAGAAGAGAGAAACCTTCGCACCGCTTTGAAGAAGCGTGTCATGGGCCTCGCCGTCCTGGAGCGCTCTCGTAAGTGTCAAGCCTATAGTATAACCTATTTGCGCAAGGTAGATGCTAACACCAAATTCTTCCATCTCAGTGTTAATTCACGTCGTCGCAAGAACATCATTTAGAGACTCAAGCGCAACAACGGCCGGGTTGTAGGGATTCGTAGCATGGAAAACAAAAAATTTCTATCGCATACAAACAAACAAGCCAAGATCTATCTACTAGATTGTAGCAACGAGTCGATGGAATAACTCACCCTCGAAGATTCCAAAGTGTTTAACGAGAGCGGATTCTCGTGGGTGATGTAGTCGTACTCTTCCCGATCTCAAGATCGCGTAGACGATCCTTCCGGCGCTGCATTCCGGCAGCGCTCCCGCAGTCGGTCACACGTTCGGTACTTGACGAAGACCTTCCTCTCCCTTGTCACATGCTTGCAAGCTAATTGGATGATATTTCACCAAGAGGGCCTGTGGCACCCCGCAAAAACCACTACCAGAAAATCGCGTTGTTTCTGTGCATTGCATCATCATGACCGCATGCTCATGTCATCATGCCACATTGCATTTGGGCATCGTCATGTCATCTTGCATTTGTTTGCATAAAACTATTTTCGAAAAATCTGTTTTTGTTTTCTAAACGCCCCGTCTTTATTCAAACACAAAACCTGGGTCTCCGGAATATTCTGTTTTGTCTACCCGCGGTTTGCCAAAGCCCCGTTTTAAATAAATAAAAAATTTAAATTGTTTTTAGGAGGCAGCCCGCCAGGCCCGAAAGCCCGGCCAGCCACCTCCAAATCCTAGTCTAAAAATATCTAGTCCTAATCCTACCTACACCTAATCCTACCCAGCCCCCTTCACATCACCCCGGCCAACCCCGTCCCGCCACCTCACCACTTCCCCAACTCCCTCCACTCCCATGCCGCCACATCATCCTCCTGGCCCACCTCCTCTCCACACCCCAGCCACCTACCCCCCTCTCCCCTCCCTCGTCGCTCACCTCTACGTCCCCGCCCGCCATCTTCCCCTCTCCGGTGCCCTCTGCAGCACCAACCCCGCGAGCGCCGCCTCTCCTCTCGCCTAGATCCTCTCCCACGCGAGCTCTCCCCGCGTCTGCTCGCCGTCGTTCGAGCGCCGCCGCACTCGCTGCGACCCCGCACGCCCTGCAACCCCTTCGTCGTCGCTCGCACCGCGCCTTCCTCGCCCGCCGCCACCCTCTGCAAGCTCCATCCCGCCACCGCCGTCGGTCGCCATCCTCGCCCTCTGTCCGCCCCGCCCTCGCGACCCTGGCCTCCCTCAGAGGCAGCGCCGCCGCGCCTCGCCCTCATCCCGTGCCTCCCTGCCTCCTCCTCCTCGAGCAGCCCCCCCCCCCCCCGCGGCTCTGTGCTCCGCCGCCTCTCTCTGGCCGCCTCCTTCGACCTCCCCATCCCGAGGCCACGGCCTCCTCGCCTCCCGCCTCCGGCTAGCAGCCGTCGACCGCGGCCGCCCAGCGCCGCCCCTTCCGCTGCTTCCCCTCCAGCCATCGCTGCGGGCGACCTCCGCTCGAGCCCGAGCTCCCCGATGCCACATCCTCCTGCGCGCGAGCCCGTGTCCTCTCTTTTCGTCTGTCGGCCATGACCCAGTCCTTTGGAATTCATCTGTTTCCGTTTGTTTCCGTGTCATTGTACCTAGGATGCTGCCGCCAATTTTGGGAGAAACAGCTGTATATCAAAAGTACGGGTACGTTGTCGGATGTGCTCCATCAAGATCTTCTAAAAACAAACTGATGCAAGTTCGGTGCTGCCAAGGTCTTCTCGTTAGCTATGAACCCGAAGGCCACTAGAGCCACACAAGTTCGCCATCACAGACAATTGAGGCCAAGATCTTCAATCGGATCCGAGGACACCGAGA
The DNA here is from genome assembly GCA_910589765.1 of Avena atlantica. NCBI lineage: Eukaryota > Viridiplantae > Streptophyta > Magnoliopsida > Poales > Poaceae > Avena > Avena atlantica. The sequence goes on along the minus strand of OU342739.1, from coordinate 483,633,618 downwards.
CCCCGGTGCGACAAGTACTCCTTCCCGGACGCCGAGCTCGCCGAGAACCCGGATGCCAAGGTCACCGACACGGAACGGCAAGACCTCCTTCCCACACCGATGCCGACGACGTCGCACGCCAAGTTCTTCTTCCCGAACGCCAAGACCGACCCGATACGACGACCCGACAAGACCTTCGTGACGACAAGATCGGCACCGACCAGGGCGGATCCGATGTGCCCCCGACGCCAACCAAGTCCTTCTTCTCGGATGCGACAAGATCGACTTCCGTTGTCCGAGACCGATCTCGTCGAGCCATTCTCCCGTCGAACCCTGAGACCCGACCCCGAACCCCTCGGAGCCCAAGTTCGCCGAACCCTAAAGTGATTCCCTATCCGAGACCCCATTATTTTTATAATATGACATTATCAACTGATGCATATTAAATTGTTCATGCATGCATACTTGTCTGTGGTTTGGGGGCATTACGCCAATTCATCTCATAATTAAATATGGAGTCTATATGCAGGATATCTTTGTCTTATTCCGGACTTCATTTAAATTGGCATAGCGAACCGAAGCCATGTTTGGTCTTGCTAATCCAACATTTAATTTGCGGGGTAGATAAATAACTTGAACCGTTTAATTAAATGTCGGGACCCCGGTTCCGCTTAATATGATCTAATTGCATTGCACCTTTGCCATGTCATACATCATACATGCATCATGCCCGATCTTCTGTCATAGTATTAAATAGTGCATCTGGTGTTTGTGTTAGTGTTTTGCTTCTTCACGGACTAGGCCGATGAGTTGATGCGAGTGTCGACCCGACCTTCGGATGAACCTTCGGCAATGTTTTTCAGGCGAGCATCTCCCCTTTTCTACCTATCTTACTTTTATAGTATTTATTCCCTCCTGTTGATCTATTGCTATCTGTGTTGCGGTGCTCTAGTTTTCGTACCCGTGATATCCCTTGCAGCCTTATACTGCCTTGGACACATCCTACTACCTGTTGATTGGTAGATAGTTGGACTTGCGCGTCGTAGTCGCTTGCTCAAGTGCTGTTGCGTGTCGTCAAGTACCACAGTTGTTGGAGTGTTGCCGCATGTTTAATATTGTAGGTGATCATGGCTTTAATTACTGTTTAATAACTAAAATTGAAAGTAGGTAACTGCAGAGGCACCGGTGGGTAATAGACAATATTTGGATTTTAACCGCTCACTGGTGTCCCGTAGGACCCCGAGTTCTTGACACCTGTTCCGAGATCGAGCGCGCTAACCACAGGTGGGGTGTGTGGGCACCCCCATCGATTAGTACCTGAATTCAAAGTATTGTACCGGGGGCCACAAGTAGTTTGGGGCTTTATTACTATCCTGTACTTATGCCATGCTTTACTACTTTATTTACGATTGTGCGTGGAGCACCTGTACTGTTTAGGACCGTGACACGTTTTCGCTGTATCGACAAGCCCAGTCACACTTTCGGGTTCCCAGTCGTTTACAGCCGTCTACACAAACCCTGAGTCCGTCTCGGAGACCGGCCGACTTTGTTGCGGGTAGCTTAGTGGGGTGGCCCCCATGTACTTATTTTGGGTCTGGGAAACGTCATGACTTAGGCCCCGCCGACAAACCGATGGGTGTATGTTAACTGATCTGGCAAAAAGGGTCGAAGTGCGTGTGGATACTTTGGTGCACCCCTGCAGGGTTAAATCTTTTCGAAAAGCCGTGTCCGCGGTTATGGACGACTTGGAGCATAGTTTTTGATCATAGACAACCATAACTAAAGTTTACTGTTATAATTTGACTGGTATCCGATATGACTAGTAATCAGCTCAACTACCACGGAATGGCTAAATAAAAGTACCAACAACTGCTGGGTTTGGGATATCTCATGCTAATTGTATCTGACTAGTAAGTGTTGCAACTACAACGGAATGGTTAACAAAAACTGGCCACTGCTTATTATATCAGGATGACTCATGTTATCTATATTTGACTAGTAATTTCCGCCACTATAACGGAATGAATAAAACTGCCAACTGTGTGAGTTCCTCGGTTGACTTCCTCGTTTGGTCTCGAGGGGGAAATACCAGGATGGGTATGTTTGGTGGTAGTATCAGGATGGTTCCGAATAGGTCTTTCTTATCCCTCTCTGATAGCCGACAGTTATCTCGAGTCTCTATAGGTTGTTTAGTGCATGTCGCGCTGCCGCTCAGTCCACCATACCTATGTAGGCGAGGACCGCCGAATTCTAATCTCGCCGTGTACTGGCCTCAGTACTGACCGCTCTCTTTTTCCTTTGCCCTTTGTCCGCACCCCTTTTGTGTAAGCAGGTTTCGAGATCGACGTCGTTAGCAGGGTTACCCTTCCGGCTTGGCCTGGGCAGGGTTATGGACGCCTTTGGTTATTCTTCAGGGCTCTTAGCTCAATTTGCATCTTGTCCGTACTCGGACGCTGTATCGTTTTCAAGGTGATTTGGATCTTTGAACTGTATATCTGTATTCTTGACTCATTGAGTCGCCGTTGTATATATCTGTTCTGTGGGTTCCATCGTGGACTATTGTGTGATGATATTACTTCGTTTTCCACCCGCACGAAAGTGCCTGGTGGGCACCTTTGAATCGTTTCTATGCGGGTTTGGCGGGTTTCGCTAAAACTTGCATAGGGGTGATTCTGAGGGTGTGACAGGGCCCAGAGTATATCTATCCGTCATATGGATGGACAAATCCCACTCTTGATCCATGTGTTTCAACCAATACTTTCCGAACACTCAATGCCACCTTTATAGCCACCCAGTTACGGTGTGGTGTTTGATGTCATCAAAGCATCCATCCGGTAAAGGTGATATGCATGATCTCATGGTCGAAGGAATTAGGTTACTATGTATCAGAAAGCATATAGCAATTGAACTATTAAAATGACTTGATCTTTATGCTACGCTTATCTATAGGAGTATGTCCATCATATCATTCTCCTAACGATATGATCTTGTTGTTAATAACATCTCAATGTTCATGATGGGGAAACCACAATCATTTATTAACCAACAAGCTAGTGATGTATAGAGGCTTTACTAGGGACTTCAATTTAAGTTTACAAATCACACAAGTATTAATGTTTCCTTGTTAATACTATTATAGCATGAATGTAAACATTTATCATAAACACAAAGATATAATAATAACTACATTTATTATTGCCTCTAGGGCATATCTCCAACAGTCTCCCACTTGCACTAGAGTCATCTAATCTAGATTACATGGTAATATACCGAACACCCATGGCAGTTTGGTGCTGGTCATGTTTTGCCCTCGGGAGAGGTTTAGTCAACGGATCCGCCACATTTAGATCTATGTGTACTTTGCAAATCTTTATGTCCCCATCTTGGACATGTTCTTGAATAGCGTGAAAACGTAGCTTGATATGCTTCGGCTTCTTGTGTGACCTTGGTTCTTGCGCATTGGCTATGGCACCCATGTTATCACAGTAGATAGACATTGGGTCCAGCGCGCTAGGAACCACACCCAGCTCTGTAATGAACACTTTCATCCATATCGCTTCTTGTGAAGACTCCGAAGCATCCATGTATTCCGATTCAGTTGAAGATCTTGCCACAAAGCTTTGCTTTGCACTCCTCCAGCTAACTGCTGCACCATTCAAAATAAATACGTATCCAGATTGTGATTTAGAATCATCCGGATCGGTGTTCCAACTAGCATCGGTGTAACCATTAACAACGAGCTGTTCATCACCTCCATAAGAAAGAACCATATCCTTAGTCCTTCTCAAGTACTTAAGGATGTTTTTGACCGCTGTCCAATGATCCACTCCTGGATCACTTTGATATCTGCTAGTTAAACTAATAGCATATGCAATGTCGGGTCTAGTACATAGCATGGCATACATTAGAGATCCTATGGCTGAGGCATAGGGAGTCTTACTCATCCTTTCTCTTTCTTCTGCCGTTGTCGGACTTTGAGTTTTACTCAAGGTCGTATTGGGCAACATGGGCAAGAACCCTTTCTTGCTATCTTCCATTCCAAACCTCTTTAGAACTTTGTCCGAATATGTACTTTGTGACAATGATATTAGGCGTCTCGATCTATCTCTATAAATCTTTATGCCTAATATGTAAGCTGCTTCGCCAAGATCCTTCATTGAAAAACTATTATTCAAATATTCCTTGACACTATTAAGAAGGTCTACATCATTCCCAATCAACAATATGTCATCTACATATAGTATTAAGAATGCTACAGAGCTCCCACTCACTTTCTTGTAAATACAAGCTTCTCCATAAGTTTGTATAAAACCAAAACTTTTGATCACCTTATCAAAACGTTGATTCCAACTTCGGGATGCTTGCTTCAATCCATAGATGGACCGTTGAAGTTTGCATACCTTGTTAGCATCTTTAGGATCGACAAAACCTTTGGGTTGCATCATATACATCTCTTCATCAATGTCTCCATTGAGGAATGCTGTTTTGACATCCATCTGCCATATCTCATAATCATAATATGCAGCGATTGCTAACATAATCCTCACAGACTTTAGCTTCGCTACTGGCGAGAAAGTCTCATCGTAGTCAACTCCTTGAATTTGTCAAAACCCTTTTGCGACAAGTCGAGCTTTATAGACAGTAACATTACCATCAGCATTTGTTTTCTTCTTGAAAATCCATTTGTTCTCGACAGCCTTCCAGCCATCCGGTAAGTCCACCAAAGTCCATACTTGGTTTTCGTACATGGATCCAATCTCGGATTTCATGGCTTCTTGCCATTTATTGGAATCTTGGCTCATCATCGCTTCCTCATATGTCGCAGGGTCATCGGTGTTGTCCACCAACATGACACTCATAACAGGATCATACCAATCTGGAGTGGTACGAGTTCTCGTTGACCTGTGAAGCTCTGTAGCAACTTCAACCGAAGTTTCATGATCATAATCATTAGCTTCCTCTCTTATTGGTGCAGGTACCACAGGAACTTCTTCCGGTGTTGCGCTACTCGTAATTTCGAGAGAAGGTTCGACAACCTCGTCGAGTTCTACTTTCCTTCCGGTCACTTCTTTCGAGAGAAATTCCTTCTCTAGAAAGGATCCATTCTTGGCAACGAAGATTTTGCCTTCGGATCTATGATAGAAGGTATACCCAATAGTTTCCTTCGGGTATCCTATGAAGACGCATTTTTCCGCTTTGGTTTCAAGCTTGTCCGGCTGTAACTTCTTTACATAGGCTTCGCAACCCCAAACTTTAAGGAACGACAATCTAGGTTTCTTCCCAAACCATAATTCATACGGTGTCGTTTCAATGGATTTAGATGGTGCCCTATTTAAAGTGAATGCGGTTGTTTCTAATGCATAACCCCAAAATGATAGCGGTAAATCTGTAAGTGACATCATAGAACGAACCATATCTAAGAGAGTTCGATTACGACGTTCGGACACACCATTATGCTGTGGTGTTCCCGGCGGTGTCAATTGTGAAAGTATTCCGCATTTCTTCAAATGCTCGCCAAACTCGTAACTTAGATATTCACCTCCACGATCAGAATGTAGAAATTTAATCTTCTTGTTACGTTGATTCTCTACCTCACTTTGAAATTCCTTAAACTTCTCGAAAGTTTCGGACTTATGTTTCATGAAACAGATATACCCATGTCTACTCAAGTCATCCGTGAAGGTAAGAACATAACGATAACCACCGCGCGATGCTACACTCATTGGACCACACACATCGGTATGTATGATTTCCAATAAGTCCGTAGCTCGCTCCATCATACCAGAAAATGGAGTCTTAGTCATTTTACCCATCAGACATGCTTCACATCTTTCAAGTGATTCGAAATCAAGTGATTCAAGAAGTCCATCAGAATGGAGTTTCTTCATACGCTTCACTACAATGTAACCAAGACGACAGTGCCACATATAGGTCGAGTTATCGCTCGATTTCAAACGTTTAGCCTCAATGTTCTTAATATGTGTATTTCCACTATCGAGATTCAACAAGAATAGACCATCTATCAAAGGTACATGTGCATAAAACATATTACTCATATAAATCGAACAACCATTATTCTTGGACTTAAACAAGTAACCGTCTCGCAATAAACAAGATCCGATATAATGTTCATGCTTAACGCAGGCACCAAATAACAATTATTTAAGTATAAAACTAATCCCGATGGTAGATGAAGGGGTAGCGTGTCGACCGCGATCACATCAACCTTTGATCCGTTTCCCACGCGCATCATCACCTCGTTTTTCGCTAGCTTCCGTTTATTCTTCAGCACATGTTTCGAGTTACAAATATGAGCAACTAAACCAGTATAAAATACCCAGGCACTACTACGAGTACTAGTGAGATACACATCAATAACATGTATATCGGATATACCTTTCTTCTTGATGTTGCCGTTCTTCAAATCCGCCAAGTACTTTGGGCAATTCCGCTTCCAGTGACCTTCTCCCTTGCAGTAAAAGCACTCAGTACCTGGCTTAGGTCCAGCCCTGGTCTTCTTCGTCGGCGCGGGAACTTTCTTACCACCCTTCTTGAAGTGTCCCTTTTGCTTAGACTTGCCTTTCTTGAATTTGGTGGTCTTATTGACCATCAACACTTGGTGCTCTTTCTTGATCTCCACTTCTGCAGACTTCAACATAGCAAACAGTTCTGGCAACTGCTTGTTCATGTTTTGCATATTGTAGTTCATCACAAAGTTCTTGTAACTTGGTGGTAGTGATTGGAGGACACGGTAAATCCCCAAAGCATTAGGAATCACTATACCCAAGCTTTGAAGTTTGTTTGCGTGCCCAGACATCTTAAGCACATGCTCACTGACGGAGCTGCCCTCTTCCATCTTGCAGTTAAAGAACTTTTCAGAAGCCTCATAGCTCTCAATTGCCGCGTGAGTCTCAAAGATCAATTTGAGATCACGGACAATATCATGTGGGTCTGAATTCTCAAACCTTTTCTGAAGCTCCAATTCTAAACCATACAAGATGGCACACTGAACTGTGGAGTACTGAGTCTTCCGAGCGAGGTAAACATTCTTTACTTCGTCGGCAGCATCAGCTGCAGGCGGGTCACCCAGCGGTCCATCCAGCACATAGGTCAAATTACCAGCTGTGAGGACAATCCTCAAATTGCGGAACCAATCCGCGAAGTTGCTTCCATTGTTTTTCAACTTTTCTTTCTCTAGGAACGCATTAAATTGATGGTAGGGGCCGCCATTGATCTACAACATATTTGCAATAGTTTAGACTAAGTTTATGACAAATTGAGTTCTAATTAATAGTTAAATTAATCTAGGTGAACTCCCACTCAAAACAATATCCCTCACATTGTTTTAGTGATCACACGAACCAAATCCACCACATCAACACCGATCATCACGAGAGTTGATATAGTTTTAATGGCGAACAATCGACATGTTCATCATATCTACTATATGATTCATGCTTTACCTTTCGGTGATCCGTGTTTCGAGACCATGTCTGTACATGCTAGGCTCGTCAAGATCAAACCTTAGTTTCCGCATGAGCAAATCTGGCTTGCTCATGTTTGTATACACTTGCGGAATCTAACACATCCGATCATCACGTGGTGCTTCGAAACAACAAGCTTTAGCAACGGTGCTAACTAAGGGTGAACACTTTATGACTTGAAATTCATGTGCATGAGGGATCATCTTATAATGCTATCGTCGTTAACTAAGCAATACAAGATGCATAAAGGATTAACATCACATGCAATTCATAATATGTGATATGATATGGCCTTTCTTCTTTGTGCTTCCGTTCTCCATCTTCAAGCACGAACATGATCTCCATCATCACCGGCAATGCATCAAGGTCAATGACGCTTCTCCATGGTTGTCGTCCACCGGCTTCAACTATTACAACTACTTTGAATAGACACGCGGGTCTTAACATAAATTAAAGACAACCATATGGCTCCTGTCGGTTGCCAACTTACAATAAGGAACATTGCATACATCAAATATAATCACAATCATGGCCATATCACATCACTGCACACCCCTGTAAAACAAAGTTAGACGCCTCTACTTTCTTTGCATATTTTACGTGGTTTTGGGCTTTCAATAAGTGTCGTTCTAACTTACGAACATGAACCACAACATTGATACTAGTATTGTTAATCACCCGTTGTAAATTGGATCTTAACTATGCTAGGAGAAACAGGCACCCGCAAAGCCACTTATGCAATACAAGTTGCATGTCAAGCGTGGAGCAAGTCTCATGAACGATGTCATGTAAGGTTAGCCCGGGCCGCTTCATCCCAACATCCCGCAAGATGCAAAGTACACAAGAAGCAATCGACAATAAAAGCATCAACGCCCACAATGACCATTGTGTTCTACTCGTGCAACAGATCTACATATAGACACGGCTCTGATACCACTGTAGGGATTCGTAGCATGGAAAACAAAAAATTTCTATCGCATACAAACAAACAAGCCAAGATCTATCTACTAGATTGTAGCAACGAGTCGATGGAATAACTCACCCTCGAAGATTCCAAAGTGTTTAACGAGAGCGGATTCTCCTGGGTGATGTAGTCGTACTCTTCCCGATCTCAAGATCGCGTAGACGATCCTTCCGGCGCTGCGTTTCGGCAGCGCTTCCGTAGTCGGTCACACGTTCGGTACTCGACGAAGACCTTCCTCTCCCTTGTTCCAGCAGGCAGCGGAGGTTGTAGCACTCTCCTCGCGATTCCGGCAGCACAACGGCGTGGTACCGGAAGTAGAGGGGAGATCTCGCAGGGCTTCGCCTTAAGCCGGAGCGAGTATGGTGGACTATGAGAGAGCCCTCGACGATCTAGAGTTTAGACACGCCGAGGAGGGGGCTAGGCCGGCGGCTAGGGTTTGACCTAGGCGGCGGCGGCGGTTTGCCCTAGGGCGGCGACGGCGGCAGTGGAGGTGGCGGCGCCGGCGGCTAGGGTTTAGAGGCGGAGGAGTTGTGTGTCTAGGAGGGGAGCCCTGCCCCTCCTTATATAGGTGGAGGGGCCGGCCAAGGGGAGGGGAGTCCCTCCCCAACTCGGCTTGGAGGTGGGCCGGCGGTGGAGGGGAGGAACTCCTCCCCAACTCGGTTTCCACCTCCCTCTCCACTTCCCAAATATAGTCGTTTGACTTTCAAATTGCCGTTTGACTTTTTCAAACTAGGATTTGAATAAACCCTCTATTTTGTTCAGCGATGACATCTAGTACATAATGCAATCATACCAAATTGATATAACACATTCATGTACCCTTCCCCTCCGGAGTGCCGGACATTCTGGAACCTTCTAGAACATTCCCGATGAAAACACCGGAACCATTCCCCAACTCCCAAACAGGACTTTCCTTATATGAATCTTATTCTCCGGACCATTCCGGATCTCCTCGTGATATCCCGAATCCCATTCGAGACTCCAAACAACATTCGTTCTCTTTCTCATCATTCCATAACTACTCAAACAACGTCGAATCCTTAAGTGTGTTTCCCTATGGTTCGTGAATTATGCGGACATGATCGAGACACTTCTCCGAACAATAACCAATAGAGGAATCTGGAAATTCATATGGCTCCCACATATTTCTACGATTACTTTGCGATCGAATACCAATTTCCCTTTGTCTCACAATAGTTTACTTATCCGAGGTTATGATCGTCGGTATCTCTACATACCTAGTTCAACCTCGTTACCGATAAGTACTCTTTTCTCGTTCCCGTGATATGTGATCCCTTGTGAGCCAGTCACATGCTTGCAAGCTAATTGGATGACATTTCACCGAGAGGGCCCAGAGTATATCTATCTGTCATATGGATGGACAAATCCCACTCTTGATCCATGTGTTTCAACCAATACTTTCTGAACACTCAATGCCACCTTTATAGCCACCCAGTTACGGTGTGGTGTTTGATGTCATCAAAGCATCCATCCGGTAAAGGTGATATGCATGATCTCATGGTCGAAGGAATTAGGTTATTATGTATCAGAAAGCATATAGCAATTGAACTATTAAAATGACTTGATCTTTATGCTACGCTTATCTATAGGAGTATGTCCATCATATCATTCTTCTAACGATATGATCGTGTTGTTAATAACATCTCAATGTTCATGATGGGGAAACCACAATCATTTATTAACCAACAAGCTAGTGATGTATAGAGGCTTTACTAGGGACTTCAATTTAAGTTTACAAATCACACAAGTATTAATGTTTCCTTGTTAATACTATTATAGCATGAATGTAAACATTTATCATAAACACAAAGATATAATAATAACTACATTTATTATTGCCTCTAAGGCATATCTCCAACAATCTCCCACTTGCACTAGAGTCATCTAATCTAGATTACATGGTAATATACCGAACACCCATGGCAGTTTGGTGCTGGTCATGTTTTGCCCTCGGGAGAGGTTTAGTCAACGGATCCGCCACATTTAGATCTGTGTGTACTTTGCAAATCTTTATGTCCCCATCTTGGACATGTTCTCGAATAGCGTGAAAACGTAGCTTGATATGCTTCAGCTTCTTGTGTGACCTTGGTTCTTGCGCATTGGCTATGGAACCCATGTTATCACAGTAGATAGACATTGGGTCCAGCGCACTAGGAACCACACCCAGCTCTGTAATGAACTCTTTCATCCATATCGCTTCTTGTGAAGCCTCCGAAGCAGCCATGTATTCCGATTCAGTTGAAGATCTTGCCACAACGCTTTGCTTTGCACTCCTCCAGCTAACTGCTGCACCATTCAAAATAAATACGTATCCAGATTGTGATTTAGAATCATCCGGATCGGTGTTCCAACTAGCATCGGTGTAACCATTAACAACGAGCTGTTCATCACCTCCATAAGAAAGAACCATATCCTTAGTCCTTCTCAAGTACTTAAGGATGTTTTTGACCGTTGTCCAATGATCCACTCCTGGATCACTTTGATATCTGCTAGTTAAACTAACAGCATATGCAATGTCGGGTCTAGTACATAGCATGGCATACATTAGAGATCCTATGGCTGAGGCATAGGGAGTCTTACTCATCCTTTCTCTTTCTTCTGTCGTTGTCGGACTTTGAGTTTTACTCAAGGTCGTATTGGGCAACATGGGCAAGAACCCTTTCTTGCTATCTTCCATTCCAAACCTCTTTAGAACTTTGTCCAAATATGTACTTTGTGACAATGATATTAGGCGTCTTGATCTATCTCTATAAATCTTTATGCCTAATATGTAAGCTGCTTCGCCAAGATCCTTCATTGAAAAACTATTATTCAAATATTCCTTGACACTATTAAGAAGGTCTACATCATTCCCAATCAACAATATGTCATCTACATATAGTATTAAGAATGCTACAGAGCTCCCACTCACTTTCTTGTAAATACAAGCTTCTCCATAAGTTTGTATAAAACCAAAACTTTTGATCACCTTATCAAAACGTTGATTCCAACTTCGGGATGCTTGCTTCAATCCATAGATGGACCGTTGAAGTTTGCATACCTTGTTAGCATATTTAGGATCGACAAAACCTTTGGGTTGCATCATATACATCTCTTCATCAATGTCTCCATTGAGGAATGTTGTTTTGACATCCATCTGCCATATCTCATAATCATAATATCCAGCGATTGCTAACATAATCCTCATAGACTTTAGCTTCGCTACTGGTGAGAAAGTCTCATCGTAGTCAACTCCTTGAATTTGTCGAAACCCTTTTGCGACAAGTCGAGCTTTATAGACAGTAACATTACCATTAGCATTTGTTTTCTTCTTGAAAATCCATTTGTTCTCGACAGCCTTCCGGCCATCCGGTAAGTCCACCAAAGTCCATACTTCGTTTTCGTACATGGATCCAATCTTGGATTTCATGGCTTCTTGCCATTTATTGGAATCTTGGCTCATCATCGCTTCCTCATATGTCGCGGGGTCATCGGTGTTGTCCACCAACATGACACTCATAACGGGATCATACCAATCTGGAGTGGTACGAGTTCTCGTTGACCTGCGAGGCTCTGTAACAACTTCAACCGAAGTTTCATGATCATCATCATTAGCTTTCTCTCTTATTGGTGCAGGTACCACAGGAACTTCTTCCGGTGTTGCGCTACTCATAATTTCGAGAGAAGGTTCGACAACCTCGTCGAGTTCTACTTTCCTTCCAGTCACTTCTTTCGAGAGAAATTCCTTCTCTAGAAAGGATCCATTCTTGGCAACGTAGATTTTGCCTTCGGATCTATGATAGAAGGTATACCCAATAGTTTCTTTCGGGTATCCTATGAAGACGCATTTTTCCGCTTTGGGTTCAAGCTTGTCCGGCTGTAACTTCTTTACATAGGCTTCGCAGCCCCAAACTTTAAGGAACGACAATCTAGGTTTCTTCCCAAACCATAATTCATACGGTGTCGTTTCAACGGATTTAGATGGTGCCCTATTTAAAGTGAATGCGGTTTTTTCTAATGCAAAACCCCAAAATGATAGCGGTAAATCTGTAAGTGACATCATAGAACGAACCATATCTAAGAGAGTTCGATTACGACGTTCGGACACACCATTATGCTGTGGTGTTCTCGGCGGTGTCAATTGTGAAAGTATTCCGCATTTCTTCAAATGCTCGCCAAACTCGTAACTTAGATATTCACCTCCACGATCAGAACGTAGAAATTTAATCTTCTTGTTACGTTGATTCTCTACCTCACTTTGAAATTCCTTAAACTTCTCGAAAGTTTCGGACTTATGTTTCATGAAACAGATATACCCATATCTACTCAAGTCATCCATGAAGGTAAGAACATAACGATAACCACCGCGCGATGCTACACTCATTGGACCAGACACATCGGTATGTATGATTTCCAATAAGTCCGTAGCTCGCTCCATCATACCAGAAAATGGAGTCTTAGTCATTTTACCCATCAGACATGCTTCGCATCTTTCAAGTGTTTCGAAATCAAGTGATTCAAGAAGTCCATCGGAATGGAGTTTCTTCATACGCTTCACTCCTATGTGACCAAGACGACAGTGCCACATATAGGTCGAGTTATCGCTCGATTTCAAACGTTTAGCCTCAATGTTATTAATATGTGTATTTCCACTATCGAGATTCAACAAGAATAGACCATCTATCAAAGGTACATGTGCATAAAACATATTACTCATATAAATCGAACAACCATTATTCTCGGACTTAAACAAGTAACCGTCTCGCAATAAACAAGATCCCGATATAATGTTCATGCTTAACGCAGGCACCAAATAACAATTATTTAAGTATAAAACTAATCCCGATGGTAGATGAAGGGGTAGCGTGCCGACCGCGATCACATCAACCTTTGATCCGTTTCCCACGCGCATCGTCACCTCGTTCTTCGCTAGCTTCCGTTTATTCTTCAGCACCTGTTTCGAGTTACAAATATGAGCAACTGAACCAGTATAAAATACCCAGGCACTACTACGAGTACTAGTGAGATACACATCAATAACATGTATATCGGATATACCTTTGTTCTTGATGTTGCCGTTCTTCAAATCCGCCAAGTACTTTGGGCAATTCCGCTTCCAGTGACCTTCTCCCTTGCAGTAAAAGCACTCAGTATCAGGCTTAGGTCCAGCCCTGGTCTTCTTCGTCAGCGCGGTAACTTTCTTACCACCCTTCTTGAAGTGTCCATTTTGCTTAGACTTGCCTTTCTTGAATTTGGTGGTCTTATTGACCATCAACACTTGGTGCTCTTTATTGATCTCCACTTCTGCAGACTTCAACATAGCAAACAGTTCTGGCAACTTCTTGTTCATGTTTTGCATATTGTAGTTCATCACAAAGTTCTTGTAACTTGGTGGTAGTGATTGGAGGACACGGTAAATCCCCAAAACATTAGGAATCACTATACCCAAGCTTTGAAGTTTGTTTGCGTGCCCAGACATCTTAAGCACATGCTCACTGACGGAGCTGCCCTCTTCCATCTTACAGTTAAAGAACTTTTCAGAAGCCTCATAGCTCTCAATTGCCGCGTGAGTCTCAAAGATCAATTTGAGATCACGGACAATATCATGTGGGTCTGAATTCTCAAACCTTTTCTGAAGCTCCGATTCTAAACCATACAAGATGGCACACTGAACTGTGGAGTACTGAGTCTTCCGAGCGAGGTAAACATTCTTTACTTCGTCGGCAGCATCAGCTGCAGGCGGGTCACCCAGCGGTGCATCCAGCACATAGTCAAATTACCAGCTGTGAGGACAATCCTCAAATTGCGGAACCAATCCGCGAAGTTGCTTCCATTGTTTTTCAACTTTTCTTTCTCTAGGAACGCATTAAATTGATGGTAGGGGCCGCCATTGATCTACAACATATTTGCAATAGTTTAGACTAAGTTTATGACAAATTGAGTTCTAATTAATAGTTAAATTAATCTAGGTGAACTCCCACTCAAAACAATATCCCTCACATTGTTTTAGTGATCACACGAACCAAATCCACCACATCAACACCGATCATCATGAGAGTTGATATAGTTTTAATGGCGAACAATCGACATGTTCATCATATCTACTATATGATTCATGCTTTACCTTTCGGTGATCCGTGTTCCGAGACCATGTCTGTACATGCTAGGCTCGTCAAGATCAAACCATAGTTTCCGCATGAGCAAATCTGGCTTGCTCACATTTGTATACACTTGCGGAATCTAACACATCCGATCATCACGTGGTGCTTCGAAACAACAAGCTTTAGCAACGGTGCTAACTAAGGGTGAACACTTTATGACTTGAAATTCATGTGCATGAGGGATCATCTTATAATGCTATCGTCGTTAACTAAGCAATACAAGATGCATAAAGGATTAACCTCACATGCAATTCATAATATGTGATATGATATGGCCTTTCTTCTTTGTGCTTCCGTTCTCCATCTTCAAGCACGAACATGATCTCCATCATCACCAGCATTGCATCAAGGTCAATGACGCTTCTCCATGGTTGTCGTCCACCGGCTTCAACTATTACAACTACTTTGAATAGACACGCGGGTCTTAACATAAATTAAAGACAACCATATGGCTCCTGCCGGTTGCCAACTTACAATAAGGAACATTGCATACATCAAATATAATCACAATCATGGCCATATCACATCACTGCACACCCCTGCAAAACAAAGTTAGACGCCTCTACTTTCTTTGCATATTTTACGTGGTTTGGGGCTTTCAATAAGTGTCGTTCTAACTTACGAACATGAACCACAACATTGATACTAGTATTGTTGATCACCCGTTGTAAATTGGATCTTAACTATGCTAGGAGAAACAGGCACCCGCAAATCCACTTATGCAATACAAGTTGCATGTCAAGCGTGGGGCAAGTCTCATGAACGATGTCATCTAAGGTTAGCCCGGGCCGCTTCATCCCAACATCCCGCAAGATGCAAAGTACACAAGAAGCAATCGACAATAAAAGCATCAACGCCCACAATGACCATTGTGTTCTACTCGTGCAACAGATCTACATATAGACACGGCTCTGATACCACTGTAGGGATTCGTAGCATGGAAAACAAAAATTTTCTATCGCATACAAACAAACAAGCCAAGATCTATCTACTAGATTGTAGCAACGAGTCGATGGAATAACTCACCCTCGAAGATTCCAAAGTGTTTAACGAGAGCGGATTCTCGTGGGTGATGTAGTCGTACTCTTCCCGATCTCAAGATCGCGTAGACGATCCTTCCAGCGCTGCATTCCGGCAGCGCTTCCGTAGTCGGTCAGACGTTCGGTACTCGAGGAAGACCTTCCTCTCCCTTGTTCCAGCAGGCAACGGAGGTTGTAGCACTCTCCTCGCGATTCCGGCAGCACAACGGCGTGGTATCGGAAGTAGAGGGGAGATCTCGCAGGGCTTCGCCTTAAGCCGGAGCGAGTATGGTGGACTATGAGAGAGCCCTCGACGATCTAGATTTTAGACACGCCGAGGAGGGGGCTAGTCCGGCAGCTAGGGTTTGACCTAGGCGGCGGCGGCGGTTTTCCCTAGGGCGGCGACGGCGGCAGTGGAGGTGGCGGCGCCGGCGGCTAGGGTTTAGAAGCGGAGGAGTTGTGTGTCTAGGAGGGGAGCCCTGCCCCTCCTTATATAGGTGGAGGGGCCGACCAAGGGGAGGGGAGTCCCTCCCCAACTCGGCTTGGAGGTGGGCCGGCGGTGGAGGGGAGGAACTCCTCCCCAACTCGGTTTCCACCTCCCTCTCCACTTCCCAAAAATAGCCGTTTGACTTTCAAATTGCCGTTTGACTTTTTCAAACTAGGATTTGAATAAACCCTCTATTTTGTTTAGCGATGACATCTAGTACATAATGCAATCATACCAAAATGATATAACACATTCATGTACCCTTCCCCTCCGGAGTGCCGGACATTCCGGAACCTTCTAGAACATTCCCGATGAAAACACCGGAACCATTCCCCAACTCCGAAACAGGACTTTCCTTATATGAATCTTATTCTCCGGACCATTCCGGATCTCCTCGTGATATCCCGAATCCCATTCGAGACTCCGAACAACATTCGGTCTCTTTCTCATCATTCCATAACTACTCAAACAACGTCGAATCCTTAAGTGTGTCTCCCTACGGTTCGTGAATTATGCGAACATGATTGAGACACTTCTCCGAACAATAACCAATAGAGGAATCTGGAAATTCATATGGCTCCCACATATTTCTACGATTACTTTGCGATCGAATACCAATTTCCCTTTGTCTCACGATAGTTTACTTATCCGAGGTTATGATCGTCGGTATCTCTGCATACCTAGTTCAACCTCGTTACCGATAAGTACTCTTTTCTCGTTCCCGTGATATGTGATCCCTTGTGATCCAGTCACATGCTTGCAAGCTAATTGGATGACATTTCACCGAGAGGGCCCAGAGTATATCTATCCGTCATATGGATGGACAAATCCCACTCTTGATCCATGTGTTTCAACCAATACTTTCCGAACACTAAATGCCACCTTTATAGCCACCCAGTTACGGTGTGGTGTTTGATGTCATCAAAGCATCCATCCGGTAAAGGTGATATGCATGATCTCATGGTCGAAGGAATTAGGTTACTATGTATCAGAAAGCATATAGCAATTGAACTATTAAAATGACTTGATCTTTATGCTACGCTTATCTATAGGAGTATGTCCATCATATCATTATCCTAACGATATGATCTTGTTGTTAATAACATCTCAGTGTTCATGATGGGGAAACCACAATCATTTATTAACCAACAAGCTAGTGATGTATAGAGGCTTTACTAGGGACTTCAATTTAAGTTTACAAATCACACAAGTATTAATGTTTCCTTGTTAATACTATTATAGCATGAATGTAAACATTTATCATAAACACAAAGATATAATAATAACTACATTTATTATTGCCTCTATGGCATATCTCCAACACGGGTTACCTCTCATGTGGAAAAGGAGCAACACATCCATGATCATTTCTCTTAGGTCATAGGCACAACTGACCCCCGACCTTTGGACTTCAATTTGGAGGTCATTGATCCCACCGTTGAATATCTGGATGACCTAGGCCTCCCCTTCTCTGAGGATGAAATTCTCGCGCGTTCGCGGCAATGACATCCGATAAAGCTCCGGGTCCTGATGGTTTCACTATCGAATTCTTCGTTCCTGCTGGCCTCTCGTTAAAAATGACCTAATGGCCGTCGTCGATGTTTTCTCAGAGCTTTCTATCAATAATATGCACATCATCAACGTGGCCGATATCATGCTTCTGCCAAAAAAGGATGGGGCTGAAACCATCTCCGAGTTCAGGCATATTAGTCTCATCCACATCCTTCCCAAGATTATCGCCAAGGCCATGGCGTTGCGTCTTCGCCCCAAGATGAATGATATCATATCCTCCAGCCAAAGTGCCTTCATCAAATTGAGAAGCATCCACGACAATTTCACGTATGTCAGGAATGCGGCTAGACGTCTCCACCGCAACCAAACTCTAGATCTGCTTCTTAAGCAAGATATCGCCAAGTCTTTCGACTATGTCCGTTGGGACTATATTCTAGATCTCATGCAGCGGCGGGGCTTCCCACCTAGATGGCGTGCTTGGGTGTCCTTTCTCTTCTCTTCGTTGATCTCTCGGGTTCTCCTCAATGGCATCCCTGGAAAGGAAATCAGGCACGATCGTGGGCTTTGTCAAGGAGACCCACTCTCTCTGTTCCTTTTCAATTTGGCTATGGACCCCCTACTGCATATTTTGGAGATTGCTACCCAACATGGGTTTCTACAGCCCCTACTAGCAAGTGTGGTAAAATCCCGCATTTCCCTTTATGCGGATAACGTTGTGATCTTTCTCACATCTGTGGCTCAGGATGTTATCAACTTGTCTGCCTTGCCGCAAAACTTTGGGGAGGTCATGGGGCTTAATACAAATGTGGCCAAAAGCTTTGTTTCCCCCATCAGATGCGTTGACATTGATCTTCCAGCCATGCTCGCGAATTTTCCTGCCATGATGGCTCAGTTCCCCATCAAGTATTTGGGTCTGCCACTTTCTCTTGGTCGTATTTGTTAGGTCGACCTGCGGCCTTAAATCGACAAGGAGGCATCTCGTCTGAACCCCTGGAAGGCAGGGTTCCTCAATACTGCTGGATGTGCCTCCCTGGTGAAGTCTGTCCTGTCGGCTATGCACATTCACCTTCTCACAACTATAAAGGTGGACAAGGCCACCCTTAAGGCTTTTGACAAGATTTGGTGTGGTATGCTAAGGGCTTGTAAAACCTCCATTACTGGTTGGAAATGCAAAGTTTGCTGGGCTAAGGTTTCTCGTCCTAAAAAGCTTGGGGGTCTCGGAATCTTGGACCTGGAAAAGTTCGGGCGTGCCTTGCATCTTAGATGGATTTGGCAGGAGTAGGTGGCACCGGAGAAGCTTTGGGTTGGCCTCGAAACCCCCAATGACGACATCGATAGATGACTGTTCAATGCGGCTACCAAGGTCACCATCGGTGATGGCCGTAGGTCCTCTTTCTGGTCCTCTTCTTGGCTAATGGGGGCTACCCCGAATGAGGTCGCCCCTAAGATCTTTGAGGCTTCGAGGAGAAAGAACAGATGTGTTCAAGACGCTCTTGCGGACAACAAATGGATTGCTGACATCTCGGTCAATACCTTCACTGTCGAGCATATATCCTAGTTCATCACCTTAGCTAGGCTCCTCCAGGGCGTTACCCCAACTCCTGGGACCGTGAACACGATATCTTGGACCCTTACTCCCAACGGCGTGTACACTGCAAGGTCGGCTTACAGACTCAGTTCGTTGGGTCCATCCCTTGCACCTTCAAAAACGTCGTCTGGAAGACTTGCCTCCCCCCTCCCACAAATGCCGTTTTTTTTTGCATGGCTTGCTGTTCAGAATAGGCTTTGGACTTCTGATCGCCTCAAAAAGCGGGGTTTGCCTCATCAACCCTCCTGTCCACTTTGCAGGTGCCGGGCTCAAACGGCAAGGCACATTCTTTTCGAGTGTCGTTACTCCAGGAGAATCTGGCGACAAGCGTCCACTTGGCTTTTATGCCCTTCTTTGGTTCAAGAGTTGGGTTTGGGTCGTCAAACGGTTTTGCAGTATTGGCACGTAACTGCAAACTCGCCAACTGAGTATCCCCAGGGGCTCAAATCTGCCATTACACTAATTACCTGGGAGCTCTGGAAGGAGAGAAATGCGAGGGTTTTTAACAACAAGGCCATAATGCCATCCGTTCTCATGCAAAAAGTCAAGGATGAGAGCAAAAACTGGATTTTGGCATGCACGAAGCATCTTGCGGAGGTTACTAGCTAGTTTTCGCGTTTTTTTTTTATACCCTTCTTTTTCTTTTTGTTAATGGCTTAGGCCAAAACTGTTTTGCTTCTCCTATATCAATTTAAAGGGCAAAGCTTTTGCCTCGTTTAAAAAAAATCAAAGTCAAAATATAAGATGGTTAACGGAGGGAGTACTTGCGAGTTGCGACATACTACATATAGGCCCAGTTCTTTTGGTGGCTTCTCCTGCCCTACCCAGCTTTCTCGAGATTTTTGTGAGGCTTTTAAATTAGTTTAGTCTTAACCACTTTAAAAGCCTCGTAATTGATTTTTTACTGGGTGGGACAGCTTCTTGGAGAGCCCTCCAACAGAACCGGGCCATAGTGGACTGGACTATCGGTTGGTCAGTGAGATGTACTTACTCGTAGTAAGCACGCATCTTTCCTTGCTCAAAGGTTTCGTTTTCTTTGCCCGATTAAAGAATCGGATGCGGAGGCACGTCACGTGAAAGGTACGTCTAATCCATCGGGAAGCCGATCACCAGACACGTACGGGCTACAGGGTCCCTGCTGCCTCATTATCTGAAGAAGAACGGCATCGCATTCCGTCCTCTTTAAAGCTGTCGAAATCGGCACGCCTTCTTCGTTTCTTTCAGGCTCATCATGAATGAATGAATGAATGACCAGCCAGCAAGCGCAACATCAACAACCTGCACTGCACATCACCACCGCCTATTTAGGCCGGCCTTTCCCTCTTCTTCCCTCTCGCCCACCGCATCGCATTTCTCTCCACAACCACCACCACCAGCAGCAGCAGGCAGGCAGGCAGGCGGCTCGTCCTCTTCCCCTCGCCGGCCGTTCGCGTGTCCAACAGGTGAGAGCTAGCTAGCACGAGAACTCGGTGTTACTACAGGCTGAATTACTTGTTTCTTGTTCTGTTCTGGCATCCATGCCGTCGAAGATCTCTGTTCGGACTAATTTTCTGGGGGACGTTCTCGCAATTTGTTCACAACACGAGCTCTCAAAGTCCGGTTTTAAGTTAGTCCTGCAGATTCTCTAGAATTATTTCCTTCTTGTCGGTGCCGCCAAGTAGGGGGCTCTTTCAATAGTTTCTCCACCTGTCAAGGGGCTTTGTGGAACCGGGACACCGGCAGGTGCTTCATGTTGCTTCTCTGTCTTGTCTCTTCTTCGTCTTCTCGGCGTGCGCGGGAGTGACCTGACTGAGCGGCGACGGAGCGGCGAGAAGCCTCGCGTGGTTGCTCGTCCTCGTGTTCGTGCGCGACCCGGACGAGATAATCTTTCCTTAAGGAAAAAAAAATATGGTGTAGCATTTGTTTATTCAACTACAGCCACTTCGTCCTCTTCCGGGTGCACGCAGGGTGCTTGTTTCTTTGTGTCAACCGTTCCACTTCGATTTGTCAGGGGTAGCTGCTTGTACCTTTGCATTTTTGTGTGTGCTTTAACTACTCGCTCCATCCTGAAAATGATATCGCAAGTTTGAACTGAAATATGAGGAAAAATCTCAATTTTCACTGCCGGCCTTAAACTGAGATAGTTAAAACATGAGTACAAAAGATAATTGAATTGTTTCCTCTCATTCATGTTGATTGTATATAACTATATAATAGTAATAGCTTGCTTGAATGTCATGGTCTAAGCACCTTTAGCCTCTGTCCTCTTTCGTGGATGTATACTCATTTATACCATTTGATGCTTTACCTAGTAAAAATTGTTCTGGTTGTTGACTTGATTTTTTTGTTGTTTCCTGTCTTCTATTGTTCCTATGAGCCAGAGGCTGGGAACCTTAAAGAAGAACAGGTTTCATGGAGGGCGGAGGCGCAAGAAATGTTTCCGCAGCAGCAGCAGCACTGACAAAGGGGAGTGGGGATGATGGCTCCTCCAAGCCACTGCCTCCTTGCTGCGTGAAGGCGAAAGCTTCTGTGCCAGAATCTGAGGCTAAGTGCCACGCGACTGTGGTGTCCGGGTGGTTCACAGAATCCCGCTCACGATTTGGTACATACATTCATATTGGTCCTGTACTATTTCACTTCTGGGAACTACAATGTCATACACAATTTTATGCTGTTCTGATATCTACAACCAAGCTGCTGTGTTCAGGTCAAACAAGCAAAGTGAAGTACTTCAACAATCCAATGTGGCCCGGTATTTCCTCTTTGATCCATATTATTTCACCATGGGTTTTCTCAAATGATTATTGGGCAAATACTGTTCCTCTTACCATAAAACTGAGAATCGTTTCACCAATATAAGTTTTTATATGATACTCCTAAACTTTCACATTCGTTGTAACCTTTCCTCCGGCAGTAACTGTATGAGTGTTTGCTCCGAGGAACTCGATGGTGAATTTACCATCGATCCTAATTGTTAGTTTAACCTACTTGTTGGGTTTCCTGGAATGGAATTCGTTGGCCCATTGCCACCTCATCTCTCGTAATCACAAGACTGGTAAAAAACATGCTGACAAACGCGGGAAGGATCCCTCCTTTGGTTATACGTTGTTAGGTAGATGAGACCTCTCTAGCGATTTTGTTTCATGCGGATAGCATCCCGTTTAGTCCGAAAAATTCATCTGCCATTCAAAACCCGGGTAGGCGAGCTCACTGAGCCACCAAGCTAGCGGTTGGTTCTCAACAAGACTAGTAAAAAATGAAAATGGAATCTTATAACGGTATTATTGTGATGATTCCATGATGGACTAACCCATCCTAGAATGATATGGTAACCGAATGCCCCATAACTGTTTCACTTTTCTTAGCAATTCCTATTGTATTTTGGGTTTCGCATTATCTGAGTAGATATGGTACCTGAAAGATCAAATCATTTGTGTACCTAGAAAACTTTTAGTAGACTACATATCTGAAGTTATGAAACTGCATTTTAGGCTTTACTAATTGAAGTGCTTTGCAGCTTCAGGTTACGCTAGGTAACTTTTGTTTCTAATGCAGCCATTGTCAATGAAAATTCTTTGATCTCTACCCTATAATACTAGTGAAGTAATATACTTACTTGATCTGGTCAGGGTTGTATTATATGAAAGTTCTGTGTTCTCTACTATAGCATGATACTGATGTAATCTACTAGCTTGAGACGGTTGTAACAACAGTTACTTCTTCTATACAGGAGAGGCTCATTCATTGAAAGTAGAGAAGATTTTGTACCAGGGGAGATCACCTTACCAAGAAGTTTTAGTTTTCGAGGTTATTTTTTTATCTTCTAATTGTGTCCACATGGTCTGAGTTTGTTGAAGATAGTAATGTGTAACGAGTTAAATTGTGTATGCAGTCTTCAACATATGGGAATGTCCTTGTCCTTGATGGTATTGTTCAGCTGACTGACAAGGATGAATGCGCATACCAGGAAATGGTTACTCACCTTGCACTATGCTCGGTTCCATCTCCTAAAAACGTATGTATTTTGTTCTGCCGAATAATATGAATATGCTGTCAACTTATTGGATTTAACATTTAAGTTGAATTAGAGCAATTTTCTGTAGGTACTATGGTAGAGGCAGTATTCCTTTTTATGCGCAATTACTGAATCACGAGTGGTCACAGCCTTTCTGATGTGACTCACTTAAATCTTTATACTAAAAAAAGACTCGTTTTACTCCAATGAAGGTTTTGGTTGTTGGGGGTGGTGACGGTGGTGTACTAAGAGAAATAGCCAAGCATGATTCAGTGGAGACAATAGACATATGTGAGATTGATCAACTAGTTATTGATGTAAGAACCATCTGTTGATTTTGCTTGAAAGTATAACCATCTAAAATGTCATGTCCTGATGTATGTCTTCAAACTATGCAGGTTTGTAAAGATTTTTTCCCACATTTGTATGTTGGATATGAAGATCCTCGTGTCCGACTTCATGTTGGGGATGGTACGTTAAGAGTTAAGAAGTTGCTAAGCTGGTGATATTCGGTATAATGTTCACAGATCATAGGGCATAATGCATTTTTTCTAGCGTCTCAAACTCGGCATCCTGTCTGCTGGCTGCTTGCCTTAATTATGTAAATAGTGAAACTCCATTTATTTTGCAGCTGTACAATTCTTGAGGAATGCTACAGAAGGAAAATATGATGCCATTATTGTTGATTCATCAGATCCAATTGGTGAGTTTTCTTGCTATTGCTACACCATACCTGCGGCCCTTTTGTTTTGATTAAGGAGATTAAATTCTCATTCCTATAGGTTTGATTTAAATGGTTCTTTTGTTTAAATACTTGAACTTTACTTTCATGTTACATATTACAGGGCCAGCTCAGGAACTTGTGGAGAAGCCCTTTTTTCAGACAATCGCTAGAGCGTTAAAACCTGGTGGTGTTCTTTCTAATCTAGCTGAGAGTATGTGGCTGCACACACATCTAATCCAGGATATGCTCTCTATCTGTCGTGAGACATTCAAGGGTGGTGTGCACTATGCCTGGGCAAGCGTTCCAACATATCCTAGGTTCTCTCCTTCTCTGCATCATTTGTCCTAGCATTTTGTTCTGCAACTTCCATACACCCACTTGTTGTTATATTTTAGACATGCATATTTCAGTTTATTATCCATTTTTCAGTTTATGCTGAAATCTCAAATATTCAGGCAAAACGTCCTAAGCTAGCTTAGAGCTAATTTTCCAGAGGTTGCAGAAGTAATGAGCAGAAGATGAAATAAAATATTGACCATTTGAAATGCCTGCTATTAGCTACTAGTCTTTCTGTGCTAACTGAAAGGAGAGATAGGTTGTAGGTTGTCCAATTAGCATACTAACCCAGCAGGCGGTCTCTGCTAAATGCATGTTTTGGCACTCTGATGCGGAGGTATATATGTATATTAATGAATCGTTACAGTCAGACATAATGTGCAATGCTCAATTATTCTTCCCTTTCTGAATATTTTGTGGTGCAAAGTATAAGTAATTTTTCAGTCAGCTGTAGCTCCCCATTGTTTAGAGTTATATGAGTAGTTGAGTACACATTTCATATGTACCTAACCATCTAAATATTTGGATTTGTAGTGGTATCATTGGATTTTTGCTATGCGCAAAGGAAGGTCCACCAGTCAACTTCTTGACTCCTGTGAATCCAATCGAGAAAATTGAAGGAGCTATGAGAGCTGGAAAAGAAATGAGATTTTACAATTCGGAGGTTTGGCCTTATGCCTTTGGCAGCCTCCTATTTGTTCTTTTTTTTGCCTTAAAATGTGTTCTCTGTTGCCACACCGATGCAAGATTTCCAGTAGTATGACTTTTATGTGCACTACTTAGTCGTCAACCTGTTTTTTTGGTTTAACAGATCCATAGGGCTGCTTTTATTCTGCCAACATTTGTAAGGAGGGAGCTGGAGGGACATTGTACTTCTACTGAAATGGTAGGTCATTTTAGTTACTCTGCCTGTAGTATGCATTTCAGATATTGAGTCTTTTGAATGCTACAGTGTTAACTGCTTTGTATTTTCATCCCTCACAGGCTCACGAGTAGGGTTAGTCTAGGCTCCCAGTGATTGTGTCAGTTATTACTAATTAATTTACAAACTAAAATGTAACAAGATGTTCAAATGTACTTCCATCAGTACATGGACTCTAGTAAACTCAGATCGGTGCCATGGAATACTGGTTGATCCTTTTGTTTTTCACCCCATGACAGGAGAAACCAGAGAAGCCAACCGCAAAACCGGTGAAGATGAAGATAATGCGGGGCAGCGCAATTACTGCTTCCTAGACCTCCGGGCAGCCGCCCATATGTTGTCCATCTTCGTCGATGCGCGCCGCCGTGCCGTATATATCCACGTTTGACACCTGCCCTCTATCAGATTCTATTACAGTAATGACATGATTGTCGTGGACTTGTGGTGATGTAGCATAGTTGCTTGACAGAACTGTGAGCAGAATGTCGCTATGTATATATGTTGCGTTGGGTGAATAAAAGGGGGAACAGATGGGATTGTGTGCTAAAATGATGTGTTTATCTGATCTGCAACATGTAAGCCATTACATTGTTGTGTGGATTCTGACTAGGGTTGCAAGCAGGATCCCGCGAAAGTCCCTTTTCTAATTTATTTTGAGGTTTTCTAGTTCAACTTTTGTCAAAAAATATTGTAGTAGAAAATCTTCAAATAAACTAGAAGCAAGACTTTCGCGGGATCCCGCTTGCAACCCTAGTTCTAACAGTCTTTAGCTCTCTGTGCCCCTTAGGCCTTGTTCGGTTAATCCACTTGTCGAGTGGATTAAAGTGGATTCGTGGGGAATTTGATCTAGATGGGATTTAATCCATGTCAATCGCATCCAATCCCTATAAAACCGAACATGGCCTTAGGGCATGTACAGTGGCAGGGAAGGCATGTCTTCCATTAGCCCTCCAGCAATTATTGAGAATTAACTATTTTTAGTAAGAAACTGATTTGCTAAGGAAAGACATATGGTACAACAGGAAAAATAGTTTTCTATTATTTCTAAGAGATCGTCCCCTAGCTAAGGAAAGACAACCTTCTTTTAGTAGATATGCTTGAATATTTTTGTGTTATACATGTGTTAGAAAAGAATCATATAAAGCAAGATTAACTTTAAAATGTGTAACATATTGTTCATGTGCTGAAGCCAAAGTGATATCTGATATTTAAACATTGAATATAATTAATGCCCATCACTCCCTCCGTCCACAAATTAGTGACTCGGATTTGTACGATTCATATGTATCTAGATGCATTTTAGTGTGTACATTCTTTCTCTACCAATAACTACCCTGCATTCTATGTTTAGTCAAATTAAAGTCAAACTTTTATAAAGTTTGGTAGAATATATAGAAAAAAACTATAAACATCTATAAACATCTATAATACCTTCTAATGGTACTTATGTTTTGTATTATAGATGTATATAAATTTTTCTATATGTTTGATCAAACTTCACAAAGTCTGACCTTGACTAAACCCAAAATGAAGGGTATTTCCAGACAGAGGGAGTACATGTAAATCTAGACAAATCTAAGTCACTTATTTCCAGACGGAGGAAATATATTTCATTCCAAATGGTTACTTGGTACCCCTATTGAAAATATAGTCAAGGGAAACATATGTAGTGAACATGTAAACATGATACTATCATCATGCCTTCATGAAAAAAATAGTGTGAATAGTCATTCGACAAAAAAGGTTTTAACAGCATGGGCATATCATGTGATAATATCTCTATTGAAAATTCCATTATACTCTTTGAGGAACAAAATGACAGAAAGTCTATTAGAAAAAATCTGAAAATAATAAAAAAGGAACAATATGCACTATTTATATAATTTGTCTCTCTTGTTCTCATGATATGAGATATATTCTCGATTTCTGATATAGATCGTTTCACCATAGCTTATAAGAAAAATCTCTTAATATAAACATGTATTTTTTAGTATTAATGTGTAACAAGGTTATTGACGAGGGTTCGACTCGTCAATGCCCATTTAGACTTGGGTTTTAGAGAAGGAGGGGAAGCTGGAGACCACGAAATGGCTAACAGATTCGCAATGCGGGGACACGGGGTTTACCCAGGTTTAGGCTCCCGGAGGAAAATCCCTACTCTTACTTGTCTGTTCTTGATTGATGGCGATGCCAAAGGTTAAAGGGGTGCGCAGATGAGATCTGGCGAGTTGTGTACTAGGGTTATGGATGTCCTCCTTGCCGTGCCCTCCTAGCATTTATATGGGGAGGCCAGGTCTCGGGGTTTAGGTCGAGTCGGTTACAAGTTAGGGTTTGACCCTTTGAATTTCTATCTAAAGTTGGTCGTGTTCTTCAAGGAGTCGCATCCTTCATGGGTCTGGGTCACCCGAATCCTTCCTGGGCTTTGCCATCTGAAGCGGGTGATTGCATGGGCTTCTGCCAGGCTGGACCGGGTAGGCTAACATCAGGCACCCGTAGGGAATACCCATGTCAGTTATACTATAAACATTTTTAGAAAGTCTCTTAATAAAAAGTTCCCCTGATTTTCATACGAAACTTATTTTCCGTTCAAAGAAACTTATTTTTTGTGATCTATTGATAACATCATCAACGGTACAAAGAATCCCAGAAGTAACAGAAATTAGAAGTGGACCTTTGGACAAACTAGGGACGACTACAAGCACTCAAGCGAGCCAAAGGCGTGCCGCCGTCCTCGCCCCTCCCTCACTAGAGTCGGGCAAACTTTTCGTAGTAGAGCTTGATATGGTAGACATATGGGAAGCCATTGTGCTAAGGTCCTGAAATACTAACACCGAAGAGCAACAACCATTGTCAATGATAAGAACCATAAATTGAAAAAGTCAAACCTATAACCACACCTACGAACACGAAAACCGACCGGATCCCAGGAAATCCGCGAAACACACATGTTCACGGGCCCTCCTCCTATTACAGGCGCACTGTTGAAACAGGGATAAAACAAGGAGGACATTATTCTGACTTCAGAATATCGTCGTCGCTTCACCATCCTAAAAAAGACACTGAGACTTCATAAAAGAAGAACGGAAACCCTTCGCTGAGGAGGGGTTGTGGTCCACCGCCCCTGGGAGATAAATGGTTGGGGGAAGCTTCTATTTGCACGACACACCCTAGGTCATGCAACATCATGCGTAATAACCATGGCACAATTATAAAATGCGATAGGCATGTCCCTCTAATATTCAGTTTTGAAACATCCCCATACGTCATTTTGATAGATTTTGTTAATACTCATGATTACTGCAACCGGAACTATTTTGTTAATATAAAATACAAAGCAGGCATATATTATCAATTTTTCAACGAACCAAACTTGCAGACCCGTTTACTAGTGGTTGGAAATATCCTACAAGTGTCTATATATGCTCTTACCTAGAAATATCTAACATAATATTTAAGGACACAAAAATAGAGACAAACACGCATGGGCATACATTTAGACACAAACATATACATACACACTATACAGTTTATGAAATTATAAAAAAACAATGAGATATTTTTACAACATACAATTTAAATTTTCGCAAAAAAAATTAAGTTATATACATTACAAGTGTATAACAAAGAGCTATGTGATTATTATTACTAACATGAAAATATTGTTAACTATGGAAATTCATTAAAGTTATACTCGCTAAAACCATGTTATAATAAACATAAATTATTAAAAAGTATGCAAGTTTGGTATAATATAAATTTATTCTAATTAGCGTTTAATCTAAATTATGTTTAGATCGGCCCTAGGGACAGCCCGCCCGCTGTAGCAGTCATTCCTTCTCACCCATCGTGAGCAGAGCTTGAGATCGGTTTTCGATATTGTTAAAATAAATTGTCTAGCTCTTTTCATCTGTTTGGACTATTGGTTTCGTTGGCTAGTGCATGCAATTCAATATGGTATCACAAGAGGAGGTCCTAGGATCAAATCATGGGAACGCAAAAATTTAAAAAACAAATATTGCATCTCTCCAAACATGCGTCATAATAAGCCAAAAGGCGAAAGAAGTAGGGTGAGTGTTGAAATAAATTGTCTAGCCCTTTCCGTTAGTTTAGACCGTTGGGTACGTTGGGTAGTGCATGCAGTTCAATATGGTGTCGGAGCGAGAAGTCCTAGGATCAAATCCTGGTCAACACAAGAATTTAAAAAATATTACGGCTCCTCAAATACACGTCATAATAGGCCAAAGGGCAAAAAAGTAGTGTGAGTGTTGAAATAAATTGTTCAGCCCTTTCTATCAGTTTAGATTGTTGGTTGCGTTGGCTAGTGCATGAAATTCAATAGATATGGCCAACATCACATCATCGACTCGACCATTCACCGAGTAACAGTGGGATGAGATTTTGTGGATTTTTCACTAACTATCGTAGTCTAGGACGATCAAAATTTGCAGCTTTGAATTTGTCTTTCATTCATTCCTCGTTTGTACGAGAATTTTAGTATTTTTAGTATATATAGTTTCACGGTTGCAAAGTTATGTGGAGTGCATGTAGTTGGACTTGCATCGGGCCAAGCTCATCGTCTTCATCACTACTAGAAAAACCCTTACCCGTGATGCACCAATTTGTAGGGTTCGTTGCATGGAAAACAAAAAAAATCTACCACAAGAACACATAAATGCAAGATCCAATCTATGGAAAAGCCAAGATCTAATCAACGAGATAGGTGCAACGAGATAGGAGAGAACTAACCCTCGTATATCCAAAGCATTAACGAGATCGGATCTCGTGGTTGATGTAGTCAATCACTTGCCGATCTCAAGATCGCGATGACAATCCTTCTGGCGCCGCGTTCCGGCAGCGCTTGCGCACTCGGTCACACGTACAGAGTCAATGAAGACCTTCCTTTCCCTATTCCAGTGGGAAGTGGAGGTAGTAGATCCCCTCGGAATCCCAGCAGCACGAAGGTGTGCTGGTGGTGGTCAGGCCCAAAGACCCAACCGAAGTCCACCTACTACCCAGCAAACAAAACCTAGACAATAACCCTACCCTACCGCCGCCACATTCTCACCCGACCCACACCCCTGGGTCAAACCCACTCACCGCCCTAACCACACCTACACGGAACACCGAACCAATCCACACCGCAACACCCCCGCTGTCCTGTTCACCGAACCTCTCCTCATCCCTGTTTTTTCCTGCACGCTCTCCACCCTGTCGCTACCACCCGCGGACCCCACCACGCTCCTGTCCCGCTCGACACCCTGCGTCTTAGAGATATGCCCAAGAGATAATAATAAAAGTAGTTATTATTATATCTTTGTGTTTATGATAAAATGTTTACATCCATGTTATAATTGTATTAACCGGAAACATTAATACTTGTATGATTTGTAAACATGTAAGAGTCCCTAGTAAAGCCTCTTTGTAATACTATCTTGTTGATTAATAGATGATTATGGTTTCCTAATCATGAGAATTGGATGTTATTAATAACAAGATCATATTATTAGGAGAATGATGTGATGGACATACTCCTATAGTTAAGCATAGCATAAGATCAAGTCATTTCAATAGTCCGTTTGCTATAAGCTTTCAGATACATAGTAACCTGAATCCTTCGACCATGAGATAATGTTAATCACCACCACCGGATGGATGCTTTGATGACATCAAACACCACTTCATAACTGGATGGTTATAAAGGTGGCATTGAGTGTTCGGAAAGTATGTGTTGAGGCACATGGATCAAGAGTGAGATTTGTCCATCCATATGACGGATAGATATATTCTGGGCCCTCTTGGTGGAATGTCATCCAATTGGCTTGCAAGCATGTGACTGGTTCACAAGGGATCACATATCATAGGAACGAGTAAAGAGTACTTATCGGCAACGAGGTTGAACTAGGTATGCAGAGATACCGACGATCAAACCTCAGATAAGTAAAGTATCGTGAGACAAAGTAAAATTGGTATCGTATGTAAATGGTTCATTTGATCACGAAGTAATCGTAAAAATATGTGGGAGCCATATGAATTTCCATATTCCTCTATTGGCTATTAATCATAGAAGAGTCTCGATCATATCTGCATAATTCACGAACCGTAGGGAGACACACTTAAGGATTCGATGTTGTTTAATAGATATGGAATGTGAGTAAGAGACCGAATGTTGTTCGGAGTCTCGGATTGTAACCAGGACATCACGAGGAGATTCGGAATGGTCCGGAGAATAAGATTCATATGAGTAAAGTCCAATTCCGGAGTTCAGGAATGGTTTCGGTGTTTTCACCGGAATGTTCTAGAAGGGTCTACGAGGTCCACCGATACAGAGTGGGAAGGGTACATGGATGTGTCATAACAAAGTGCAATGGTTGCATCATGTCCTAGGTCACTTGGCTGGGTAATGGGAAGAGATAAATCAAACTCTAGTTTGAAAGTCAAACGCCAGTTTGAAAAAGTCAAATCCCAACATGGTTGCCTAGTGGAGGGAGGAAAGGAATCCCACCTAGGGAAGGATTCCTCCCTCCCCTTGCCACCGGCCACAAGGAGGAATTAGAGGAGGACTCCCCTCCCCCCCCCCCCAAACCGCCTCTCCCTCTCATAAATAGAGGGGAGGGGCGCCCCCTTGCTCCCCACACTTGAGACCTCAGATTGGCCTCAGCCCTCTAAAAGTTGTCGCCGATTTAGAGCCCTCTAAAGTAGCCGCCGCCTAGCACCTCTCTAGCCGCCGGACACCCCTAAACCCCTTGGCCTCTAAACCTAGTTGTGAAGGGACCTCTCTACTTCACCATACATGCTCTGGCTTAGGCAAAGCCCTACGGATTTCCCCTCTACTTCCACCACCATGTCGTCATGCTGCTGGAATCACGAGGAGAGATATACAACCTTCGCTTCCTGCTGGAACAAGGGAGAGGAAGGTATTCATCGAGTACCGAATGTGTGATCGACTGCGGAAGCGCTTCCGAAACGCGGCGCGGAAAGGATCATCTTCGCGATCTTGAGATCGGCAAGTGAACGACTACATCAACCATGAGAATCCGATCTTGTTAACCACTTCGGAATCTTTGAGGGTTAGTAATCTATCAACTCGTTGCATCGATCTAGTAGATTAGATCTTGTCTTGTGTGTGTTCATGCGATAGAAATTTTTTGTTTTCCATGCTACGAACCCCTATAGTGGTATCAGAGTCGTGTCTATGCGTAGATCTATTGCACGAGTAGAACACAATGTTTATTATGGGCGTTGATGCTTTTGTTGTTGATTTCTTCTTGTGTACTTTGCATCTTGCGGGATGGTGGGATGAAGCGGCCCGGGCTAACCTTACATGACATCGTTCATGAGACTTGCTACGGTGACCCATCATACCACTGCATGTGTAGTACACTATAGTCGTTGACATGACATCCACAGAACACCATTCCGTAAATATCACATCCCTCATAGTGGTACAACAGAAACATTGCGGGTCCATATTACAAACATTCACACATTATTATTATTATAATAATACCAGAAGTTCAAGAATTCAAAAGGTTTCAACTTACAAACCAAAAATATAAAGTGTTTCAGCGGAATTTAAAAGTGGCAACTCCATCTAGGAGTTGAGCTCAGCAGCTTATTCTATAGAGTTCATGTTGCTCGGCTCCGTTGGTTACTACTAACTAGGATACTTAGTTGGTTTCGTTATCATTGACACCATAGCGGATTTCGTAATCCACTCCTTCAACACCTCCTAATAGGTCAGGCTCCTCGTAGAACACATCTTCTTGACATTCAGTTGCATACATTGGCACGTCTTCGGGATCCTCAGAGTCTAAGCAAGGGATCAAAGGAAAGAATGAGTAACATCGTTACCCAACAAGTTCATTATATTAAAGGTGGGAAGTTTGATGCTCTAATTACCACCTCGGATTATAAATCCTTAGCACTATGCAGTTTTTGTAAATCTTTCTTCAAAGGTTGATTTTATTATGAAAGTCTATGACCATCAGCCTTCACAGGTTGACTAGAAATTTCATGGAGTTCCTTTCCTACCGCGTTCGTAGCTCCTTCCCGGAACAGGGAGTAACAAGTTACAATTCTTACACTCTACAGAGGTGCGTTACTTTACCCATGAGAGATCAACTCCTTGTTGCACAACCGGGCGTACTTTCCCGTCGACAATACCATGATGTGGGGCCCAGTAGTTGGTCCAAGCCAATCACTGCCCCCTTCGCGACCTCTCATGCCTCCTTGGTGTACACCATGCCCACATATTGAATTACGGCAATGGTTTGTACAAACCGTTAGATGCCAGAACTATCGTGGGACAATGAGGGTCCCCACCCATATGCTGCATATCCTCTACGAATTACCAATTAATATGCATGCTACGAGGATAACAGCCACGACCTGCACATCTGGCTTCATGCGAGAGGAAGAAGATACAGCTGACTTCTCTGTCCCATTCCAAATCTCATGGCTAACGCGTAATATACGGCGCTAGAATCACTGATGTCATGGGTTATTAAGTCCCTAATTGTTCATCATTGTTGCAAATAGAACCCTAAGTTCTATTGCTCCATTATATCATCACTTAGGATGATATCTACGATTTCTTTATTTGTGAAAATAATATTTTCTTTCTTTGGAGTATATATGATAACCCACAATTTGCAAATACTTTGATAAAGACTCTTCAAAGGATATGAGCAAGTGATGAACTTGCCTTGTGATGTCAAGGTAGTGAAGTCTGATGCTTGCACTGAACCTTGAGCTTCTATGTCTACAAAAACATCATTATTGCCCGGTAAGGACAATATTTAAAGAAGCAAAATAATTATGCAAAGTAATGTAATGCATCATTTAGCTATATATGTGTTCTACCCCATTTATTTAAATTGTAGGAATTATTTTAATAGTAAAGAATTTATAAATATATATATTTTATATATTTATAGAATATTTTATTTATTTATTTTATTTCCTTTTATTTGTATTTTATTTAATTGATAATTCCTTTAAGAATTATCATTAAATACCAAAAATTGATATTAAATATTTATTTAGTATTTTTCTAAAATACTAAAATATTAATATATAATGAAAGTGATTTTTATTTATTTTTGTCATCTTTCAATAATTTTGTAAAATTCCATAAGGAATATATAAATTACAAAATTCTTAATTAAATTTACATGTCCAAAAAATTTATCTCTTAATTTATTTGGATAGTTTGTATTATTGTGAACCCATAAATATTTTAATTATAATTTTTGGACTTTTATTTTATTTTCTAAAATTTATTTAAGTTCAGGGGTATTTTGGTCTTTTTCCAATTATTAAAATAGGCTCTAAAGAATCTTGGGCTGATTGTTTGGTTTTATTGGGCCCTTGTGGCCCAATAGGGCAAAGTGAAAACAACACCCCGAGGGGGTATGGGCCCAACCCATCCCAACACACACACACTCTCTCTCGAGCTCACCTCTCTCCTTCTCCTTCCCCGACCCCGTGGTCAGTGGTGATGTCGCCGACGATTCGCGTCGCCGTGGGCCTCCCTGGCCGCCTCCGTGGTGCGGGTTGAGGTTGTCGGCCCCGATCTACCCTTCTGACCAAATGGATTTGGACCTGGAGCCCCCTTGCGACCAGATCGATGTTGTCCCGAACCCTAGGGTTTGGGGTTGGCGTTGATGCTGGCACCGCCGCTATTGTAGTGTGCCGTGGGGATGCTTATCGCCCCCAGGCGTGTCTATGGTCTCCGCCATGATGTTGTGGGTTGCAACGCCCCCTTGGGGGTGCTCCCCGTGCCTCCATGGTTGCCTGCCTCCTCTGCTTCCTCTTCTAATCTACAACGAGTACCTATGGTAAGTTATTCCTCTCCCCTCTTGCTCTCTGTGCTAGGCCAACCTATGCTAGATGTTGGGAGTGACCTTCCTGGTTACTGTTCTGTCCTGATTGAGATGGTTTGTTTTAGTTAGGGTTCATACCCTGTTGTGGATTAGTTAACTGATGGATTGGATCATGTTTGAGGGTTCCTAAGCATGCTAAGTGGTTGTTAGTTGTGGCTTGCTGCTTATGATTAATTGTGGTGATGCTAGTGGTTTATCAGATTATTCCATGGATTAATTTTGATATGGTCAGATGGTAAAGTTGCTTTAGAAGCAATACTTGGAAAATCTAGTGGTTCATTAACTCACCACTGTCATTACTTGGTTAATGACAGTGGGTGTTGTGTGATGAAGTCACTGTATTAGCACTATTGGCTTAAGGATTCATATGTAATTTGAGATCAAATGGTTGCAAACAGTGAAGATATACATATGGATTGTCTTAATTATGATTCCTGTGATATCAGGAAAATGATTTATAGTTGTTTGATTGAATCTGTGCAGATTGAATGCTTAACCTGATTAATTTAGAACTGTTCTTGTAACACCATCTTTGTATGGCACACAAGATTAGATTCTATTTCTTGATTTGGTTTGGTTCAAGCTTAAGATGAGTTTGGTATTAAGGATAATTAGGAATTTCCTTTCTTAAATCCCTAAGACCCATGATGTTGGTCTGAGGTTTAGGGATTAAGCTTTTATCTTGTTGATTCACATGGATGGGTTCTGGTAGTGATACCAGCTACTGTTTCTTGAATCATAGTTGGGGAAAAATGATTGTGGCTTGATAATTTATCTAGATCCATAAGATTAAATTCTAAGGTGCTACTCTTGTCTTAGAGATGTGCCTAGAAGTTTAATTCTTGGCTATATTCATTCTGGAATTTGAATTATAGCTTGATAGCTTAGATCAATGATGTTGTCCTAAGATCTTAGTTGGATCCTTATACTTTTCTGATTGCTTTTAGTATTTACAAACTTCAGTGATGGATTCACCCCACTTGGGTGCTTTCTGAGAATTGGAGTAAGAGACAGATCATGTATGCTTGTCTAATCTTAGACAGATAGATCATGTGATGGTCTGTTTTACTCACCACACTTATTTGATGTTGAGGTTTCTAGTGGTTGATCTTGTGGTAGCTTGATCTGGTACTCTCCTGGTATTTCCAGCTCCTGGCTTGTCCTTGATCTAGCCCTTCACCTCCTGATCCTGGTGGCTTGATCTTGGTCTTGCTATCCACCTGATCCACCCCCTCCTTATGTCACCATTTTGGTGATGTGATCCAGGGTTTTAGTTGGTGTAATCTATCTTGGCTTGGTTTAGCTAGTGGCTGTTGTGCTTGATATGTAAGAACAATATAATGGTGTGGGGATCGGCTTCCCACGGCTATGTTGATGGTTTTGTTTGGTTGTGTTGTTGTTGTTGTGGTGCTGAAAGCACACCCATGCAGTTTGGTGTGGTGCTGAAAGCACACCCATGCAGTTTGGTGTGGTGCTGAAAGCACACCCATGCAGTTTGGTTGTGTTGTTGTTGTGGTGCTGAAAGCACACCCTGTGTGCTTGCTGTGCACCCTGTGGATATGCTCTGACTGTGAAAGTTACTTTCACCATGTTACCATTTACTTTCACCATGCAGAGGGAAGCAGGGATTTCAAGTTTCATAAAGAGCTTGCAAAAATTATGGTACTTGTTAGCTTTCATCTCTCATTGCCCTATCATAAGCATCTTGAAGCGGTTAAGGTTAAATTGAACAAAGTATGGAGTATATGCTTGACAAAGTATAAGTTGGCAATCTCATGTCCCTTGAGTACGAGGGCCGTTCCACATGCTACTCGACTTTAGTCACCGGTAAGTTCTTGTCATAGTAAGTATATGTGTATCATAAAGAACCGCCAATGGGGTACCCCTTGCCCCATGACACAGGAGCTATCCCATATCAAAATGAGAAGGCAACAGACAATGAGCATCTCAACAATCTTCTTATTTACCATGGGTATGGTGCTATATTTTTCTCTCTTTTTTCTATATTTTTTTCTGGAGATGCTTCATGGATTTCTCACTATGGTGATGCTGCAAGTTTCCACCATGATTAGGCATGGTTTAGGCTAGCCACCCAGGCGTATCTCTAACACACATACATAACTCCATGGACTTACAAGCTCCCCTTTTATTTCACACTGCCGACATCCGCAAACAAAAGATCATGATATCAACTGGGTATTATGTACATGTGTTGAAAGCGTTCCCCGTGACAGTACGGTTCTGCTAACCCCCAGCCTATAAGTGCAAGCATATACAACATAGATGACACAATGGTTCAAGTTTATTACGGGCAAGAAAAATAAAGTGTGCCATCAAGTTTCTAAGATCTTTAATCACTAATTTTCACATAACAAGTTTAATTTGGAAGATAGATAAAACAAGAATGTACTTGGAATGATGTAACACACCATATATAGGAATTTATGATGGACTCTTTGGAATAACTTGGTTTCTTGGGAGTTGGATGCATGAGTAGAGCTTACTCAATACAAATGGAGGCTAGCAAAAGACTGGGAGCGACCAACTAAGAGAGCAATAATGGCCATAATCATGCAGAGCGACAAAACATATCAACCAAAGCATAAAGTGGTACCACAAGTCAAAAACTAGATGATCATATAGGCTAAGGTGACTGGTTCATAGTCATAACATGGTGTGAGATGTGCCAAGTCAACCCAAACAAAGCATCAAAGAAGAATACCAAAATATTATGCTTTTGTATGCTAAAACAACGCATGATTCTTGCAAGGCACATTAAGCAATCTCAATTGTTTGTAACAAGTCATGCTACAGAAATAATCACTAAGCATAAGGTCAAAACAACATCTAGCATGACATGATAAAGTCTAAGCCACGGTCAAAACAAGCTCCCTTTTGTACCACTATAGGCATGAAACTTTCTACTCCTTTCCAACACCAATCAACTTATTTGAAACATCACAGCGAGAGCAAGGTTCAAACTACTTTATTCAAGCAAACTAAACAAACAAAAACCAAAAACAAAAACTAAGATTCTATAATAATAACACAACAGTGCATGAAACAATAAAAACGAAGTGTCTAGAAAGAGACTTGAGGTTTTTATTGATGAAGAAGGGGATGCCTTTGGCATTCCCAAGCTTTGACGCTTGTACCTCTTGAATATTTCTTGGGGTGACACGGGGTGGCATCCCCAAGCTTGAGCTTTTGTCCATTCTTTATCTTATTACATCATTCTTCCCCTACACTTGAAAATTTCCTTCATACAAAACTTCACACAATCTTCATTAGCAACATTAGTGCATTCAAAAGTAATAAACCTTTAGGTTTAGTTTCAAAACATCAAAACTTTCATTAAAATCACAAGCTAATGTATCAATTCCTTCAAAAATCTCAATTTACCAAAGAGAATACCAAAAAAACCATAAAGAGGCAAATGCAAATAATGGCAGAAATCTGTCAAAACTGACCAGCAGGTAAAAAACGATTTTTTCGAAGACCTTCTGTTGCTCAAATCGAAAAGTGTTGAACTAACAAAAGTTAGATAACAACCTGGGGTATTTACCCATAAAATTATAGCTCAATACAACATACATAGATGTTTTACGATTTTTTACAGCGAAGCACAAAAATCTGCTTCGGGACAGCAACTTCCCCAAATCATACTTATCTCTCATTAGAGGTTATTCTTGGCACAAAAATCAAACAAAAAGGATAAGGAGAGGTTTATACAGAAGTAATAACTTCCAAGACTCAATAAAACTATTGGGTTATCTCCCAAGAAGTACTTTTCTTTAACGCCTTTAAGTTAGGCACAAGAAGCAAGAATCAAGTATTTTGAAATGAAGAAGCATTGGCATATTTATTTCCCATACCTTTTGAAAGGGAATGTATGCCCCCATGTGTGGTTTTGGTAATTAATGACAATCTCTATGGACTAATGTGTAAATTGAGTTTCACTTGTAGGTTTGTCCATTGGCATCGCTTGGGCCATGTGTTGGTCTCAAGGTTGGAAGATGAAGAAATGTCCAAGGGATTTGTGCCCATTGGAATCATGAAGAAAGAAGGAGCTTGAAGGTTGATCAAGGCATGTGCAAAGAGTTGCATCAAGATGGATCAACCTCAAGTAGGGATGAAGAAGGGCGAGCTCAAGATGCGCCATCTCTAGAAGATCTCATGCTTGAAGCTTGCCATCCTCATGCTCATGGAATGATGAAGACAAGTTCAAAGAAGAGGTTTCCCCATGGAGTATGGGGGAGCAATTTTCAAGTCTTCATCTTCATCAAGCAAGAGCATCCAAGAAAGGTGTTCTCACTATAGAAGAACAAGACGGTCTACATCAAGTTCAAGTGGGATGCTCAAGGCAAAGCTATGTTCTTGATAGGGCTTTTCTTTTGCCGGTCTCGTATTGTTAGTTGGGAGACCGGGTTTAGGATAGATAGACGTGCTATCAAGAGGGGCTCTCAAGTGGGTGTCTCGTCTGCATCGTTCGGAGAGAGCTCAAACCTTTGCATTCATAGCATCATCTTTCTTGGTTGTTAGTTGGTTCTTGTCCATGATAGGATCTAGAGCTTGTGTTCACCATAATAACAAGCTCTAGTTCATCATCTAAGGATTTCACTTGCATATCTTATTGCAGTTTTTTATCTTGCGAGTTTTCCGGCTCCACACCTTGGGGGATACTTCACATATATATTCATGATATTTTCTCCCAAGGTGATACCCAATATTTCTATTCGTCGTTATCTGTCCAACAAAATTGGTTTCATCCCGTTTGGAGTTCGGATGCAAAAGTTATCGCGTTTCTGGTTTTCTGGTTTCTGGAATTTCCCTGACCGGAAGTTCCGGCTTCCCACCAAAAGTTCCGCTAGGGCATCTTTGCCGCCGAAAGTTCCGGTGGAAGTTCCGGGTCTTCTTCCGCTCACGTTCAGTAACCTTCTGTTTTGGATGTGCTATTTGACGGAACTTCAGTTGGAATTTCAACCAGAAGTTTCGCTCCCACCGGAAGTTCCGGCCAGGGATCGGAAGTTCCGCTCAGGCCTAGTTGCCGCCAAAAGTTCCGGCGGAAGTTCCGGGTCTTCTTCCGCTCAAGTTCAGTAACCTTCTGTTTTGAATATTTCTATTTGACGGAACTTCTGTCGGAATTTCCACCGGAAGTTCCGGTGAACCGGCGGAAGTTCCGACCAGGATTCGCTTTTTCAGTTTCTCGCTCCGCAGTTTTTGACCGTTGGCTGTGTGCCACCGGAACTTCTGGCCTCCCACCGGAAGTTCCGGCCAGGATTCACGAATGCCCATAACGGGCAGATATGGGAGACCATTAAAAGAGGCTCATCTTCCCCTTCGTGGGTACTAGCTTTTCTTCTTGGTTCTTGGCTTTCTCTCTCTCCTCCATTGTCAACCTTGAAGAAGCTTTCCCTCTCCCTTTCCCTTCCTATGATTCTTGCATCTTTTTGAGGGATTTGAGAGAGGAGATCTAGATCTACAATCCCCCCAAGCCAAATCCCTTCTTTGTGAAGGAATCATTGGGATCTAGATCTTGGAGAGTTTTGTGTTCTCCTCTTGTGTTCTTCCTCCCTTATTCCCCCAATAGCTTTTGTAGCTTTGTTGGAATTTGGGAGAAAAGGACTTGCCCTTGCATTTGGTGCATAGGTTTGAGTTCTCCTCGGAGATTCGGCGAGTTCAAGCTTCTGAGCTTGTTTCTCTTGGGTTCCTTGGAACCCTAGACGGTTGTGTGGTTGGATTATTGACCTTTTGTGGTCTTGTTGACCTTTTGTGTTCTTGTTGACCTTTTGTGGCGTTGTTGGCCTTTTGTGGCATTGTTGCCTTTTGTGGCTTTGCCGTTGGGAGCCTCCAATTGAGTTGTGGAGTTAGCCCCAATCTTGTACGGGTTCGGTGACCGCCCTCAAGCGTCCCATAGTGGAGCGAGTGCCCGCCTTTTGTGGTGCGCACTCGGGAGAATAGGGTGAGCCTTTTGTGGCGTCGGTGAGTTGCGTGCTTCCGCATCCGGGGTGAGGCCTTGTGTGGCGTTGGGTGAGCATCGAGCCACCACACCTCGAGGTGAGCCATTTGTGGCGTTCGGAGAGCATTGCGCCATCGCACCTCTCCAACAGAGATGTAGCTTCTTTGGAAGTGAACTTCGGGAAACAAATCTTCGTCTCCGCATCCATCGGTTATCTCTCAATCGAGCCCTTTACTTATGCCCTTTACTTATGCTCTTTACATTGTGATAGCCATCGTACTTGAAGTATTTATACATTGCTATCACCTTGTTGCTTGTATTGCTTAGCATAGGTTGTTGGTGCACTTAGGTGAACTTAGTGGCTAGGTTTTGTGCTCAATAAATTAAAC
Organism: Avena atlantica; assembly: GCA_910589765.1. Classification (NCBI taxonomy): domain Eukaryota; kingdom Viridiplantae; phylum Streptophyta; class Magnoliopsida; order Poales; family Poaceae; genus Avena; species Avena atlantica. The sequence continues at coordinate 483,592,216 of OU342739.1, read as the reverse complement.
GTTAGTTTTATTCCGCATTTTCTTGAGCCTAAACCATAATATTTTTAAAATCCTATTCACCCCCCCTCTAGGCGACTTCCTTTGTACTTTCACCTTTCTTACCTTTACTCTTATCTTTAGGGAATGTATGATTGCTTGTTGGGAAGAAAAATGCATAATGATTTTTCCCACATCTATTATTTCTCCAAGGAGTTTTAGTAGGGATCTTCCAAGTGTAATTTGTCCTTTTCCTACACATTCAATAACAAGATAATTAGTAGACACCACTTTCCCTAAGATCTTTGTAAACACTCCTTCAGCTATTCCAATGGGTAATATAGTTGCATTATTGGTAAGAGATATTTCTTATCCTCCTTCAGAAAGACCCCAAAGATTCAAAGACTCATAGATATCTTTAGGCATAAGACAAAATTCAGAGATGATATCACAATGAGCATCAAAAGTTTCATTGTTTATAACAACTTTTACTGTAGGAAACCATTTTGAAGGATCGGAATTTATTGGAACATAGTCATGGTGCTCTATAAGCATGTTATAGCAATCTTTCAAACTAGCTGTAGTGGTCTCAAGAGTGTTCAACCTAGCATAGATATTTATAAAGGAAGAATCAGACTTGCTAGACAAATTATAAATTGTAATCAACTTCTTTATGGCATCCAAAGCTTCATACTCATTACATTGGAAAAAATCTCTTCCTGCTATAGCATCCAAAGCATATCTATAACAAAGAGCAAGACCATGGTAGAAACTGCTAAGAACCAAGCCTAGAGTCATTTTAGGCTCGGTTTTTTCATGTGAATCAGAAATTCTAGACCAGGCTTCTTTGAAACTCTCTTCACTTCCTTGTTTGGAAGTAAAGATCATTTCCATAGGTGACACAGTGATTGGAACAACACTAGACATGGTAGCAAATAAAGTAGAAACTATTTTTTTTGTGTTTTTCATAACAAAAAGCAAACCAAAGAAACTATTTTTTTTGGAATTTTTGATAAAAATAAGCAAGCAAAACAAAGCAAAAGGAACTAAGCAAAACAAAAACAAAGTAAAGAGAATGGTTGTGAAAAACTCCCCTTGTGAAGCTATCCTTAGACTCCCCGGCAACGGAGCCAGAAAAATCTTGACGTGCGCTCTCGACATGGGCGCTTTGTTGGGAGACCCCAAGAGGAAGGTGTGATGAGCACAACAGCAAGTTTTATCTCAGTTATGAAACCAAGGTTATCGAACCAGTAGGAGAAAGGAAACAACTCCAAGGTGTTGCTAGCAACTTAGAATCCTGCACAACACAAACTCAAGACTTTTCCCCAACTTACAGTGAGGTTGTCAATCTCACTGGTTTGATGAAAACAAAGGATTAAATGTATAGTGTGGAAGGTAATGATTGCTTGCAGAAAGTAAACGGTAATAGTAGATGATGTAATAATGGTAAAGATTGGACCGAGGTCCACAGTTCACTAGAGGTGTTCTCCTTAAGATAAATAACATAACATACTGGATGAACAAATTACAGCGGGGCAATTGACAGGAACTGAGCAAGGCATAACAATGCAAATACTAGACATTCATGATTCCTATGAGATTTGATTGGGCATTACAACAATATACATAGACCTCCATCCAACTGCATCTATGACTAATAATCCACCTTCAGTTTATCGTCCAAACCCCCTCCAGTATTAAGTTGCAAGCAACAGATTATTGCTTTAAGCAATGTGTGTAAAGTAAACAATACAATTGTTCCATGAACAAAAGATTGTTGTTTTCTCCCTAGTAGCAACAGCACGTCTACAACCTTAGAGATTTCTGTCACTTCCCCAGATTCAATAGAGGCATGAACCCGCTATCGAGCATAAATACTCCCTCTTGGAGTCACTAGCATCTACTTGGCCAAGATAGCTACTAGAAACGGATAGCGTGCAAGATCTCAAACAACACAGACATGATAGAATCAATAATCAATATGACATGATAGAATCAATAATCAATCTGACATAGTATCTCAATATCCATCGGATGCCCGCAAACACAACATGTATGATTACAAATAGATGATCTTGATCATGAATGGAGCTCACAAGATCTAAACATGATAGCACAAATGACGAGAAACAACCATCTAGCTACTGTATGGACCCACAGTCCAAGGGTGAACTACTCACGCATCATACCGGAGGCTAGCATGGTGATGAAGAATGCCTCCGGGATGATCTCTCCTCTCCGACAAGGTGCCGGTAAGAGCTTCAGACCCCCCCCCCCCCCCGATCTAGGGACGATGGTGGCGGCGGCTACGAACTGTTTCATGGAGAGTTGATCGGGTACTTAGGGTTTTGGCATCGTGGGGCATTTATAGGCGAAGAGTAAAGGCAGGAGGGCGGCTAGGGGGCCCACACCCTGCCCTGGCGCGGCCTAGGGTGGGCCCGCACCTGGGGTGTGTTTCCACCTGATACGTCGGAAACGTATCTATAATTTTTGATGCTCCATGCTTGTTTAGTATCTACTTTGCCTTGCTTTGTCTACACTTTGAGGTGTTTTTATATATTTTCTGGAACTAACCTATTAACAAGTTGACACAGTGCCAGTTGCCTGTTTTCTTCTGTTTTTGGTTCCAGAAAGGCAGAAAATCAATATTCTCGGAATTGGATGGGACAAAAGCCGAAGTCGATATTTTACCGTGGAGGACACGAATCCAGAAGACAAGACGGAGAGGTGCCATAGGGCCACCCCGCCCTAGGCGCAGGCTAGGGTGGACCCGCGCCTGGGCAGGGTGTGGCCCCCCTGGTCGCCTCCCAGCCTCGCCTCTTCGCCTATAAGAAGCCCCGATGCAGAAACCCTAAGTACCCGATCAAAACTCCACGAAACCTTCTGTAGCCGCCGCCACCTTCGTCCCTAGATCAGGGGGATCTGAAGTTCTTCCCGGCACCCTGACAGAGGGGAAATCATCCCAGAGGTCTTCTCTCCGGTATGAAGCGTGATTAGTTCCATCTTGGACTATGGGTCCATGTAGTAGCTAGATGGTTGTATCTCCTCCTTGTGCTTTCACGTATAGATCTTGTGAGCTCCATTCATGATCAATATCTAATCTATTTGTAATCATGCATGTTGTGTTTGTAGGGATCCGATGGATATTGAGATTACTATGTCAGATTGATTAGTGGTTTTGTCTTTTTGATACTATCATGTCTGTATTGTTTGTGATTTGCATGCTCTCTGTTGTTAGTAGCTATCTTGACCAAGTAGTTGCTAGTGACTCCAAGAGGGGGTATTTATGCTCGATAGTGGGTTCATGCCTCTAGTTTCCAAGGGAAGTGACAGAAATATCTTCGGTTGTAGATGTGTTGTTGCTACTAGGGAGAAAACAACGGTCTCTTGTTCATGGAGCAAGTAGATTGTTTACCTTACACACTTTGCTTAAAGTAGTTGTTTGTTGCTTGCAACTTAATACTGGAGGGGGTTCGAATGATAACCTGAAGGTGGAATTCTAGTCATAGATGCAGTTGGATGGAGGTCTATGTATATTGTTGTATTGCCCAATCGAATCTCATATGATCTTTTTGTCTAGTATTGCATTGTTATGCCTTGCTTAGTTCCTGCCAATTGCCCTGCTATAATTTGTTTACCCTTCATGCCATGTTGTTTATCTAAGGAGAGCACCTCAAATGAACTATGGACCCCGGTCCAATCTTTACCATTGATACAACTTCCACTGTTACCTGTTTACTTGCTGCAAACCATTACCTTCCACACCATACGTTTAATCCTTTGTTACAGCAACCGGTGAGATTGACAACCTCACTGATACTTGGGGAAAATTCTTGAGTTTGTGTTATGCAGGTCTCCGCGTTGCTTGCAACACCTGTGTGATATTTTCTTACTCCTACTAGTTCAATAACCTCGGTTTCTTACTCAGGGAAGACTTGTTGTTGTGCTGTTTCACACCTTGCTCTTGGGGTTCCCAACAGGCTCCATGTCAAGCGCCAAGTTCTCTGGCGCCATCAAGGAGTCATCAACAAGTTTTCTGGCGCTGTTGAAGGGGAATCTAAGGACGTCTTCACAAGGGGAGTCCTTCACTTCCTTTCTATTTACTTTATTTTTAGTTTGCTTAGTTTCTTTTGCTTGGTTTTGTTTGCCTCTTTTCAAAAAAAGTCTAGTTTGGTTTTCTTGCTTTATTCAAAAACACAAAAAAATTAGTTCCTGCTCTAGTTGCCATCTTGTTCTAGCTCACCATGTTGCTCCCCAAATTCGCCCTGAAGGACCTCTCTATAGGTAGTGGCTCCATAATTGGGAAAGACAATATTCAAGAATTCTTTAATCATGTTAGCAAGCATGAGGATATTGAGGATAGATCTATAGCGGAACTTGCTCCTAATTATGAAATTGATGTAGCTTCTTGAGTTCATATGTTGGAGGCTAGGTTTGTTATCCTTAACCACATGATGCAAATTTTGTTCCTAAAACTAAAAGAAGAAAAGAATGCATAAAATAGAGAGTTTATTCTTGAAACTTTACTCAAAGAGTTCCATGATGTTGCTAAGGAAGCCAAAAAGGTCTTTGAGTGTTTTAATATGCTAGGATCATGTGTAGATGTTGTGGGTACTTCAGATAAAACCAAGCCTAAAGATGAATTTAAGATACCCATACCCTTTAAGCTTGTTGGGATGCATGAGGCCTTTGAAAATAATTTTGATTGGATTGTTCCTGAAAATCCTTTTGATGAAAGTAGTAAACCAAAGAGGAATGAGAAGGAATCCTCCAATACTCATTTGGATGAGATAACTCTCATATTTGAAGATTTTGCAAGTATTGATCTCAATTCTTCATTTGAAAACACTTGATTCTTCTTGCTTCTTATGCCTAACTTAAAGGCGTTAAAGAAAAGTACTTATTGGGAGACAACCCAAGAGTTTACTTGAGTCTTGGAAGTTACTACTTCAGTAATTACCTCTCCTTATCCTTTTTGTTTGCTTTTTGTGCCAAGAATGACCTCTAATGAGAGGGAAGTAAGATTTGGGGAGTTGCTGTCCCGAAACAGATTTCTGTCCTCCACCAAAAAAATCATGAGGAGCCTCTGTAACTAGAATTGAGCCAAAAAAATTACGAATAAACCCCCCAGTATGTTAGATAACTTTCATTAGTTCAACACTTTTTGATTTGATCAACAGAAGATGTTTGAAAAAAATCGGTTTCTACCTACTGGTCTGTTTTGACAGATTTCTGCCATTATTTGCATTTGCTTCTTATTGATTCCTTTTTGAGTTATCTTTAGGTGAATTGAGCTTTTTGAAGGATTTGATACAGTATCTTGTGTTTTAGTGAAAAGTTTTGGTATTTCAAAGCTTTACCTAAAGGTCTATTATCTTTTGAATACACTAATGTTGCTAATGAAGACTGTGTGAAGTTTTGTATGAAGGAAACATTTCAGGTGTAGGGAGAGAATGATGTAATGAGATGAATAATGGACAAAATCTCAAGCTTGGGGATTCCACCCCGGTGTCACCCCAAGAAATATCCAAGAGGTACAAGCGTCAAAGCTTGGGGATGCCCAAGACATGCCCTTCTTTATCAATAAAAAACTCAGGTCTGTCTAGACACTTCGTTTTTATTGTTTCATGCACAGTTCTGTTGTTCTTGGAGTTTTCGTTTGGTTTGCTTAGTTGTTTAGTTTGCTTGAATAAAGTAGTTTGGACCCCGTTCTCGCTGTGTTATTTTGCAAATAAGTTGCTTGGTGTTGGAAATGAGTAGTAATTTCTTGCTTGATAAGTGCAAGAGGAGCTTGCATTGACTGTGACTTAGACCTTAGCATGACATGCTAGGTGTTGTTTTGACCTTATGCTTAGTGATTACTGCTGTATCATGTCTTGTTCCAAACAATTGGGATTGCTTAGTGTGTCTTGAAAGAATTATGCGTTTTTTTAGCATGCAAAAGCATAGTATTGTGGTATTCTCCTTTGATGATTTGTTTGGGTTGACTTGGCACATGCTAACACCAGGTTATGACTATGAACAAGTCACCATAGCCTCTATGATCATTTAGTCCTTGACTTGTAGTACCACTCTATGCTTTGATTAGTAATGTTTTGTTGCTCTGCATGATTAAGGCCATTAGTGATCTCTTAGTTGGTTGCTCCTAGTATTTTGCTAGCCTCCACTTGCATGAGTAAGCTCTACTCATGATTCCAACTCCCAAGAAACCAAGTAATTCCAAAGTGTCCACTATAAATTCCTATGCATGGTGTGTTACACCATTCCAAGTATATTCTTGTTTCCAGCTATCTTCCAATTAAAAACTATTTTGTTATGTGAAAACTTAGTGATTAAAGCCCTCACAAACTTGATGGCACACTTTATATTATTTTCCCCTAATAAACTTGAACCATTGTGCCATCTATGTTGTATATGCTTGCCCTTATACGTTGGAATTAGCAGAACCGTGCTGTCACGGGGAACGTTTTCAACATTGCACTTGTACTTTATACTTAGTTGATACCATGCTCTTTTGTCTATGCATGTCACTGGTGTGAAATAAAAAGGGAACTTGTAAGTCCATGGAGTTTGTATTTTGTGTTAGAGAAACGCCTGGGCCGCTAGCCTAAGCCATGCCTAATCATGGTGGAAACTTGCAGCATCACCATAGTGAGCTATCTATGAAGCATCCTCAATAAAAAGCTATGCATATAGTAAATAAAAAGATCACCGAGATGCTCATTGTCTGCTTGCCTTGTCATTTTGGTTATGTGATAGCTCATGTACCATGTGCAAGGGGTACCCCGTTGGCGGTTCTCTATGATACGCATGTACTTACAATGACGAGAACTTGTAGGTGACTGAAGTTGAGTAGCATGAGGAGTGGCCCTCGTATTCAAGGGACTTGAGATTGCCAACTTATACTTTGTCAAGCATATACTCCATCTTTGTTCACTTTTACCTTAACCACTTCAAGATGCTTATGATAGGGGCAATGAGGGCTGAAAGCTAACAAGTATCATAATTTTTGGAAGCTCTTTTTGAAGCTTGAAATCCCTGCTTCTTTTATGAAAGGCTTTTCTTCCACCATTATTTGAGTCTCCACCTTCTACTTTTAGGCACCATTAAGAGAGCATAGTTGTCATTCTGTGTGCAGTGTCCCAAAACTTATTGATTGATGCATATTATGATATTACTTGTTCTTGTGCTACTTGTTTCTAGTCACCCTTGTGACCTTTGAAGGTGTCATATGCATCTATTTGCTACTCTATGAGGGACAAGCTTAATGCCACTATGCCATGTTTTCTGTATGTGAAACAAACAAATGTTTTTAATGCATGTTATTCATGATCTTTGTTTGTAGCCTTTCATGTTTCTTGCATAATTACTATGTCTTATTGTTAGAACTCCATCTTTCATGCACATGTTTAGAGTTCTTTGATCCCAGCTTTCAATGTTTGCAAATGGTTTGATCTTGGTTTTGATGGTGCATGTCACCTCAAAAATTATTATTTTTATCACTTACCTACTCGAGGACGAGCAGGATTTAAGCTTGGGGTTGCTTGATACGTCGAAAACGTATCTATAATTTTTTATGCTCCATGCTTGTTTAGTATCTACTTTGCCTTGCTTTGTCTACACTTTGAGGTGTTTTTATATATTTTCTGGAACTAACCTATTAACAAGTTGCCATAGTGTTAGTTGCTTTTTTTCTGTTTTTGGTTCCAGAAAGGCAGAAAATCAATATTCTCGGAATTGGACGGGACAAAAGTCGAAGTCAATATTTTACCGTGGGGGACACGAATCCATAAGACGAGACGGAGACGTGCCAGAGGTCCACCACACCCCCCCAGGCGTGGGCTAGGGTGGATCTGCGCCTGGGCAGGGTGTGGCCCCCCTGGTCGCCTACCGGCCTCGCCTCTTCCCCTATAAGAAGCCCCCGATGCAGAAACCCTAAGTACCCGATCAAAACTCCACGAAACGTTCTATAGCCGCCGCCACCGTCGTCCCTAGATCAGGGCGGATCTGAAGTTCTTCCCGGCACCCTACCGGAGGGGAAATCATCCCGGAGGTCTTCTCTCCGGTATGAAGCGTGAGTAGTTCCACCTTGGACTATGGGTCCATGTAGTAGCTAGATGGTTGTATCTCCTCCTTGTTCTTTCATGTATAGATCTTGGGAGCTCCGTTCATGATCAATATCTAATCTATTTGTAAGCATGCATGTTGTGTTTGCGGGGATCCGATGGATATTGAGATTACTATGTCAGATTGATTAATGGTTTTGTCTATTTGATACTATCATGTTTGTGTTGTTTGTGATCTTGCATCATCTCCGTTGTTAGTAGCTATCTTGGCCAAGTAGTTGCTAGTGACTCCAAGAGGGGGTATTTATGCTCGATAGTGGGTTCATGCCTCTAGTTTCCAAGGGAAGTGACAAAAATCTCTTCGGTTGTAGATGTGTTGTTGCTACTAGGGAGAAAACTATGGTCTCTTGTTCATGGAGCAAGTGGATTGTTTACCTTACACACTTTGCTTAAAGAAGTTGTCTGTTGCTTGCAACTTAATACTGGAGGGGGTTCGGATGATAACCTGAAGGTGGAATTATAGTCATAGATGCAGTTGGATGGCGGTCTATGTATATTGTTGTATTGCCCAATCGAATCTCATAGGATCTTTTGTCTAGTATTGCATTATTATGCCTTGATCAGTTCCTGTCAATTGCCCTGATGTAATTTGTTTACCCTTCATGCCATGCTGTTTATCTAAGGAGAGCACCTCTAGTGAACTATGGACCCCGGTCCAATCTTTACCATTGATACATCTTCCACTGTTACTTCTTTACTTGCTGCAAACCATTACCTTCCACACCATACGTTTAATCCTTTATTACAGCAACCAGTGAGATTGATAACCTCACTGATAGTTGGGGAAAAGTCTTGAGTTTGTGTTGTGCAGGTCTCCGTGTTGCTTGCAACACCTGTGTGACGTTTCCTTCCTCCTACTGGTTCGATAACCTCGGTTTCTTACTGAGGGAAGACTTGCTGCTGTGTTGTTTCAACCTTGCTCTTGGGGTTCCCAACAGGCTCCACGTCAAGAACCAAGTTCTCTGGCGCCATCAAGGAGTCATCACCACCCTGTGTCTCCCCTCCGGTCGCCCTTTGGTCTCTATGTCCGTCTCGGTGAAATATTTACTTTGGCTTTTGTCCCGTACAATTCCGAGAATATTTCCTTTCTAGCTTTTCTGAAACCAAAAACAACAGAAAACAGGCAACTTGTACTGCGGAATCTTGTTAATAGGTTTGTCCCAGAAAATGTATAAAAATACCTCAAAGTGTAGGCAAACATAGCAAAGTAGATACTAAACAAGCATGAAACATAAAAAATTGTAGATACGTTTATGACGTATCAACCACCTTGGCTGCTAGCCATAGGAGGGGCTGCCCCTACCCCTATAAAAGGACTCCCTCTCCCTCCCCCTCATTCACACCTCCTCGTGAAGGATCTATCTCCCCCTCTAGTACTATTCCCCCATGGTATCGGCTTAGCGTGATACATGTTCCCGGTGGCTTTTTCTGGAGCGAGGATTTGCTACTTCTGCTACACTACTAGACTGAGGTCGCAGAGGTTGTCAGGGTCTAGACATGTGTGTGATCACGGATGCTCCGCTAAGTTGCGGTGTTGCCGGACTTCCACACGATCTTGAGATCGGCAAGAGATCGACTACATCACCATACTCGTAAAGTATGTCGGTCTTCAAGGGTATGTATTCTGGATGTATATCCACCCGTTGATTGTATCTATATAGATAGATTGTGGTGTATACAATTCCCATCATAGGATTTTTTTGTTTTCTATGATGCGAAACCAACAATGGTATCAGAGCTGGACCGATGCGTAGATACTCTACACGTGTAGTACACATATGGTTATGTGTGTGCTGATGGTCACGTTATTGATTCTTATGTGTATTTTGGATATTGGTGGCATATTGGGATGAAGCGGCCTGGACAAACTTTACATGTCCTCGCACATGAGACGTGTTCTACGCTTGACATGCAACTAGTTTTGCATAAGTGGCTTGCGGGTGTCTGTCTCTCCTACTATAGTTAGTATCTAATCTACAACAAGTTGCCAATAATTTTATTATCATCATTATGGTTCCATATTCATAGGTAAGAACGGTTCTATCTTTGAAAGCCCTCATCCACGTAAAACATGCAAAAGATAAATTAGATACGTCTAGTTTTTGGTTTTTGTCGGGAAAGTACTATGATATGGTAGTATTATAATTTGTAGTATGGATTGATACTATTGGAAATTATAATACTCCAAAGTGTAAGTTCCATAGACCTTGGCATTACACATATAGGAATGATAAAGATCATACCAAGATGCACAAGATAATGATCAAAGTGCAAGAACCATATCATATCACTTTTAGCATATGATGTTTGTATGCATCTTATATTGCTTGTTTGGCGTCTTAGTAGCATTATAAGATGATCCCTCATTTAAATATCAAGATAAGAATGCGTTCTTCCTTAGTATGCACCATTGAAAAGTTCGTCGTTTTGAGACACCATGTGATGATCGGGTGTGATAGACTCAACGTTTACATACGACGGGTGTAAGACAGTTTTACACACGCGAATACTAAGGTTCTTACTTGGCGAGCCTATCATGTACATACATGGCCTCGAAACACGAACTGAAAGGTAAAGCATGAGTCATGTGGTTGATATGATGATCATCGTGATGATCGCCTTTAAAACTACATCAACTCACGTGATGATCGGTCTTGTTGTAGCGGATTTCGTTCATGTAATCACTAAAAATACATGAGGGATGTTGTTTTTGAGTAGGAGTTCATTTATAATTTGGGTTGAACTCAAATCTATCATAAAATTAGTCTAAATAAAATTTGCAAATTATGTTATAGATGGCACCACCTGCTTTTAATTTCAATGTGTTCATGGAGAAAGAGAAACTTGCGACGAATGGTAGCAACTTTACCAACCGGTCCATGAATTTGAGGATTCTCCTCACTGCTGCACAAAATCAATATGTGCTATAAGCGCTGCTAGGCTCCCCACCACTTAATGATGCTCCCGACAAAGTAAAGAATGTTTACTTGAGTCGTCAGGAGGACCACAATATGGTTCATTGCGGCATATTGTATGGGTTAGATCCAGAACTCTGAAAGTGTTTCGAGAATGGCAATGCTTTTGACACCATGGGTGAATTTAAAATGATTTTCGATACCCATGCTGTTGTGGAGAGTTATGATGCTTCAAAAAAGTTCTTTAGCTGCATGATGGAGGAGAACAACTCTGTTAGTGAGCACCTACTCAAAATGTATGGGTACGCTGATAAGCTTGTTTCCTTGGGAATAACGATTCCCATTGACTTAGGCATACATCATGTTCTCCAATCTCTTACACCAAGCTACAAGAGCTTCGTGATGAACTATAACATGCAGGGAATGAAGAAGATTCTCCCCGAGCTTCTGTCTATGCTTAAAACTGTTGAAGTGGAGATCAAGAAAGAACATCAAGTGTTAATGATCAATAAGACCACTGGTTTCAAAAAGGACAAGAAGGGCAAACAAAAGGGTAAATTCAAGAAGGGCGGCAAATCTGTTGCCGCGCTTGAGAAGAAAACTTGAGATGGCCGTAAGTCTGATACTGAGTGCTACTATTGTAAGGGGACTGGCCACTGGAAGCGCAACTGCCCCAAGTATTTGGCTGACAAGAAGGTCGGCAAGATGAACAAAGGTATATATGATATACATGTTATTGATGAGTACTTGACTACTACTTGCATTAGCACCTGGGTATTTGATACTGGTTCGGTTGCTAACATATGTAACTCGAAAGAGGGGCTGCGAAACAAGCGACTACTAGCTAAGGGAGAGGTCTAGATGTGTGTCGGCAGTGTATCAAAATGTGATCTCCGACAGAATGCTATGTCTCCATCTACCGCCGGGATTAGTTTTAAACCTAAATATATGTTATTTTGTGCCTGAGTTGAGCATCAACATTGTATCAGATCATGTTTTTTGCAAGACGGTTATTACTTTAAACTCGAAAATAATGGTTGTTCGGTTTATATGAATAATATCTTTTATGGTCATGCGCCTATGATGAATGGTTTATTTCTTTTGAATCTCTATAATAGTGATACACATATCCATAATGTAGATGCCAAAAGGATTAAACTTAATGATGATATAACCACATACATGTGCCACTGCCGTCTAGGTCATATTGGCGTAAAACGTATGGAGAAACTCCATTCTTATGGACTTTTGGAATCACTTGATTTTGAATCACTTGATGCATGTGAGCCATGCCTTATGGGCAAGATGACTAGAACCCCGTTTTTTCCGGTATAATGGAGCAGGCGATAGATTTATTGGAAACCATACATTCCGATGTGTGTAGTCCAATGAGTGTGTCGGCACGAGGTGGATATCGTTATTTTGTTACTTCCACGGATGATTTGAGTAGATGTGGATATATCTATTTGATGAGACACAAATCTGAAACCTTTGAAAAGTTCAAGGAATTTTAGGATGAAGTGGAAAATCATCCAAATAGAAAGATTAAATTTATATGATTAGATCGTGGGGGTGAATATCTAAGTTACGAATTTGGCACACATATGAGAGAGTGTGGAATAGTTTCACAACTCACACCTGCCGGAAAACCACAACAAAATGGTGTATTGGAGCGTCGTAATCGTACCTTATTAGATATGGTTCGATCTATGATGTCTCTATCTGACTTGCCAATTTCTTTTTGGGGTTATGCACTAGAAACCGCTGCATTTATTTTAAATAGGGCACCATCTAAATCCGTTGAAACAACACCGTATGAATTGTGGTTTGGAAACAAACCTAGGTTGTCATTTCTTAAAGTTTGGGGATGCGATGTTTATGTGAAGAAACTTCAACCGGATAAACTCGAACCCAAAGCGGAAAAATGCGTCTTCATAGGATACCCAAAAGAAACTATTGGGTATTCCTCCTATCACAGATCTGAGGGCAAGGTTTTTGTTGCCAAGAATGGATCCTTTTTTGAGAAGGAGTTTCTCGCGAAAGGTGTGAGTAGTCGGAAGGTAGAACTCGAAGAGGTTATTGAACCTTCTCTTCATGAAATGGCGATTAGAGCAGCGCCGGAAATTGTTCCGGAGTCGACTTCACAAAATGAAGAAGGAACTAGTGACAAAGTGTAACACCCCAGTTTTAGTAAATCCATAATTAGGGTTTGATTGTGCATCATGAGCATCATTTAAAAACAAATGCATGCAAGAAAGAAATAGAATAAAACCCTAAACCCTATTTTCTTCCCTCTCTTTGAAAAACAATTCAAATAGTTTTGAATATTTTGAAAACTACAAAATTATTGGAGCCCAAATGGATTACAAGGGCTCATAAATATTTTACATATTTTATAAAAGCCTCTTTTGTTTTAAAGGCATTCAAAACAGATTGGGAATTAAAATATACAAAGAGGAAATCAAAACAGAATTAGAAAAACTATTCTCTAGAAAAAAATAGAGCTAGAAGCAGCAACCAGGCCCAACCCAGTTTCCTCTCCCCTCTCCCTGCCGCTCGCGCACCCCTAGCAGGCCCAGGCGCAGCCCAGATAAGGCCCATACCCCTTCGACCCTCCCTGGTCATCGTCTTCCTCAAGCAGACAGACAGCTCGGTGTCGCCGGCGCAGCCGTCAATTTCCGCTGCCTTCCCCTGGCCGTCTGACGAGCTCCGAGGTGGGGATAAGAACGTCACGCTGCCCTGGCCTCGACCCTATCTCTTTCCCCCTCTCCAGCGACCTCTCTCTTCTTTCCCATGCGAGACCGAAACCCTAACACCGTCGGACCCCGTCGTTCGCCACCGTCTCGAGCCACCCCGAGCCAAGATGAGGTTCTTGCGAGCTCCGCCGTGTTGTGCAGCGTCTCCTCGCCGAAGGAATCGACGAGGGAAGCCCCCAACCGACGTCGGGAACCGTCACCACCACGCCTCTGGTGACCATTTGGCAGCGGCGCATCCACTAATAGGTAGCCCGCGATGCCCTCGTTCTAGTATGCTAGGTATCGCAGCCCTGCGCGCGCTCCTCCGCCGTCCCCGTGCGTCGCCAGGGAGCTCACCGTCGGGTGACGTCAGGCTGACCGTGACGCCAGCCGTGGGTCAGCTCCTGGTCAAACCACCTTGGTCCCCACCTGTCTGTGTCTAGGGCTAGCCCAGCCCTATGTGTAAAAAGGTTTAGGGCGTGTGCTGATGTCAGCCTTGCGCAATAAACCAATTTAAATGATTTAATAATTTCAGAATTTGAATAAAACTTGTAAAATCAATAACTTATTATTTATAAGTCAGAAAAATACAAATAATATATCAAAATGTTCAGAAAAATGAGAACAATCTAATTACACTATAATCATGCATTTTTCAACAACTTATATGACAAGTTTATTTATAAGAACATAGTAACCCCTCATAGGTGATTCCGGAGTTTCCCCGATTTAGGGTTTGCACCCCTCGGAACCCCGATTAAATTGTCGAGCATGCTTTAGGGTTACTTTTTGATACAATTTAACTTGTCATATCATCATACTTGCTTGAGCATTGCATCGATGCCATGTGTTGATTGTTTCCCTTTCTTTCCGGTGATTTGGTTTTTCCCGGTAGAATACGATATCGAGATCGAGATCGAGATTGAAGACCAAGGTCAAGACCATCGAAGATCGACGAATAATACTTAACCAACTGTAACCAAGTCAAGCACAAGGCTTCCAAAGATCTGTCTATCTGCTATCAACTGGCAAAGGCAAGCATAGCCCCACCATGATATAATCCTATGATTTCGAAAGCATTTCAATTCCTGCCATGTTGCATACGATTCTACTGTGGTCTTTTATCGATAGATAGAGTATCCTATTTGTTGCATTACTCCCTTTGAGCTTATATTACCTGATCCACTCCTCCTAGCATAACTAGGTTTGGCTTGTGTGCACTGCTAGAGCTTATATCTGTGTCTTGCTTAGCCATGCATAGCTGTCAGTGCTGGTTCATCTAGATGATGTATCAGATGCAGATAATCTAGTATGACAGGAGAACGTGATGAAATGATATCAGAGGTGATATAAGTTAAACATGCTAAGGCTTGTATGGGAGGCCATGGTGGGATGTGGTTTTTCTAGTCCCATGCTCGCCACCACTAGGACATGAGTTCTTGCCTTTGGAACCGAGACAAGCGTACAACCACACGGGGCCTAGAAAACCTCACGAGCAACTAACTTGCCTAGTAGATTCCATGAGTCACATAGTTCGGGCGTTCCATTCGACATACACATTGAAAACATTTTTGAAAATAGGAGGTGAAGGAGGTGCATTCATAACAGGTAGGGAAGCGTGGACCAGGTTGCTTGGGGTTGATGGCGCCCCTGGTAAACCAACCTCGCCTCACATCTTTAAGTACCAACTTCGAGATTTGACCCGTTATGGTGGAACCATACTTATTGCGTGACTCATGGTCTCGGCGAAAGCAAGGTAAAGGTCGTGTCTAACCGCCCTCTGTCGGCCTTCCAAGGAAGAGGGCTTATCTAGTGGAATTAAGAGAAGGTTAGTACGTGTGGGTAAAGTTGTACACCCCTGCAGGTTAATAATCTTTTCGAAAAGCCGTGTTCACGGTTATGAACGCTTTGTGACTAGATTCTAAGATCATAGAGAATTATAACCTAATCGTAAAACTTGGTAGATCAATGAGTGCTTAAGGATGCTTCCTCATGGGTACGAGGGGGTGATACTTGTTGGTAGATGGTGATGATTTGGTGGATATCAAAATATGATGATCAATATTTTGGAGATGTCGCTCTCTTATCCCCTTTTAAAATACTCTGATTAGACGAGCTTCTTCTCTCCCTTATTTTATAAACAAAAGTGGCTTTATGCAAAACAACTCCACTAGCCAGAAGTCTTGCGGAGTACACCCTGTACTCACCGTTGCTTTGTTGACACTTTTGGCAGAGTAAGTGTTCCTCTGAAGACAAGTTTCGTGCTACATCGACACCAACGAGTAGCTTGGGATTCTCGGCCGGCAGTCTGGAATCTATGGGCTGGGACGTCATCGTTATGATTCAGGCCTCTTAGGCCATTTGTTAAGTTTGATATACTTAATAGCATAATTTGCCTTCCCTTGTTTGATGTTTGTGGTCAGTGACCTCTGCTTGTAATAATTTGGTTCTCTGCTCAGTTATTATGAGCTTGCTGTAATAAATTTTGTGTCGTAGGGTCACTGTTGTGTTACCGATTCTTCACTTGATATCCTCAAGCTCAAGGTTAAGATTATGTCAAACGGAGTTCTGGGATTTGTTTAGCCCTGATCCCGGGGGTGTCACAGGTTTTGGTATCAGAGCAGTATCGACCGTAGGAAAACCTTGCTATTGGTCGATGTTGAGTCTAGTCCTTGTGAAAACTATTTTAAAGATGAAAAGTATTTGCGAAAACTCTAGTATGCTTCTTTTACTCCTTATTCAGTTTCGCTCTAACTCTGGGTCATCTTATCTTGTGTTGACGTTGGAAAAGTTTTGATATCTCTTCTAGTATTTCAAAGCTTAGGTGCCTTCTTGGCATGTCGTTTCTAAGCCAGTTGACCTAGTGTTGAGTTCTCTAGAGTTGTGTGTGTTGTGTATCCCTTGTTCCCCTTGCTCTTTTTAATCTGAGAGATTCCTTTCTATCATGATCTCTCTATCTTATGGGACACAACATCATGTTGATGGTTCCACAATATTCTATTCTAGGCTTCGAGGTTTCCTTCCGCCTCGTGTGCCTCCTTTTTACTTGTTTGTTGGGTACTTCAGAAGTTGTTTCTTCTCTTGGAAGCTACCTCGTGATTACTACCTTGTAGTGTACGCTATGTCACTCAAGTAGTAGTTACTCCTTTCTTTGGGTTTTAACCCATGGACTTGAACCAAAGATCCCTGATTATGCCGGATTCTGGTGTTGTGAATCTTGTACATGAAGCTGACCTTTAACCTAAGATCCATTCCTTTGACCCCTGTCGTTAATGTTCACACATCACCTAAGGATGGCTGGTACTATAATCCTAGCATTCAAGCTTGTGGTCTTCGTTGCGATTGAGTTGTGACAACTAAGGACTTCCCTATCACTAGCTAAATGTTCTTTAATGGAACCAAATAGATCACGACAAGATTACTCCTCGGGAGTCTCACCTATATGTCCGTGACTCTGCCACACCTTACCTTCTCTATGCATTGGTTTCCGGAAGATTGATAATCTATTCATCCACATCTCGGGATCCTATTCTGAGCATGTCCCTTTCCCCTTGTTGTTTTCTGACCTTTGTCTACCAGTTGGTAGCCAAGTAGTAAATGTGCATCGGTGTCTTCTGATGTAAGTTACTATTGTGTTCCATCAAGACAAACCATTTCGGGATGTCTAGGAGAAACAAACTCCAGTACCTCGTCATATCCAGTACCAGGTCAAAGTGTTGTAATTCGCAGATCAAGAGGCATTGATTGTCTCCCATCTGTTATGTCTTAAAGTATCACACCCTTCTAAACCAAGAGGTCATGCTGAGTTTTCTGACCCCTTAATGAAGTGATGCTCTTACACATAATTACCCACCCTTACTCGAGGTTTCGTGCTCGTGAGTGATGCGTGTGCATAATATTATGGCCATCTAAGATTCTTAGCAACTATTATTGTTTTGATCTCCAAGGACAATTGCGTCATTCTTAGCGTGATTGGTTAACCCTATCACTAAGCAAAGGATGATTATGCTACCAAGTATGATATTCTGGTACACTCTCTTCGGTTAAAGAGCTAGGCTTGTGCCGAAGCTCTGAGATTATGTCTTCTTACCTTACCAAGCAAGTTTTCTCTCAAACTAAATGACATATCGGTGGTTCGTGATATTCTAGTTGTCTACTAGAAGTGTTGCCATGTTGCCACATGACCATGTTGTCAAGTTCTTGAGCAATCAAGTTCTCTGAACTGCTTCTTTCTCCAAGGATCCGTACTGGATACCCCCGAACTAGTTGGTTGAGCTTAAACAACAACTTGGAGAGTTGTAAGACAAAATTTCTATCCGACTCTATTCCTTCTTAAAGGGATGTCTAGTTTTGTTCGTGTTGAAGAAAGATAGTATTTCCTTTGTGGATATGTTATCTTCCCCATATTTGATTTGATTTGGGTTATCGTCAAATCAAACTCACTTCCAAGGATTATCTTGATGATGTTTCTTCTTGTGATGTTTCACTTGAGTACATCTTCATGTCTTTGGCCTGACCAACAGTTATGCTTTGTTCATGCGAAATATGAGTTCATCTTCTTGGAGTGTCTGATAAGTTTGTTGTTGAGCCCATCAATGACATTCTTATATTCTCCATGCTAGACAAGATTCATGTGGAACAATTGAAATTAATGCTGAAAACTTTCGAGAACCATCCTCGAGTTATCTCGAAGTATGTGTTCGGATGTTAGAAGTAACCTTCTACAATTCACGTGCAATTGTTGAAAAATGTCGCCGTGGATTCGAGAAGAGCTATCTTCGTTCCTTAAGGATACATGTGTGTCTCATTGCTAGTACTTTATATGGGTGTGCAGTTGTTTCTCGACAAGTTTCCAATACATGGGTACAACAATCTACCTCATCATATGTATCTTGACACTGTAGACCATATCTTGAGATTCTAGTAACTTTACCTTTGCGATAAATGTTGCAAACTTTCTATTCGGACATCCTGAGTCTGAAGTATCTTTCCGCCTAACCAAAGCTGAATCTCAATCAGCAACGATGGTTGGTGTTCCCCAAGGTTTTGACATAGGTCTGTTTGTAATTCTAGCAAGGCTGATGTAATGGTTGACACACGTAGCCAGAAAGACATTTTTTCATATTCTTTTGATTCAGCTATAACAACCACTCTTCATGAGGCTTCTTCTATGATTTATTATAGGAGTTGTTCTTATGGTTCTTTTGTGCCTGAAGTCCGACCTTTACTTGATGTTTGATTTCCCAAACATCGAGGAGAACATTTAAAGTAGTGTTGATAAATGTCTTTCGGTCGATCCTCCAGACCCTTTATGTTGGCAATCATTGTTGTGCCAAGTAATTGAAGTCTGAGAATAAAGTTTCTTTCTTCTCCTGTCATTAGGAATCTTCTTAACTATTCATCTCAGTGGTGAAAAGTGATATCATGATCTTTGGCAAAGATTTTGATAATACCTGGATGAATAAAGAGTTTCCTTCGTTTTCTCAACCATGTTTTAAGAGTGACCATGATCTTGGCAATCAATAGTTTCTCTTGCTACATGTTCTTTGTGACTCTTATGAGTCCTCACCACCAAAACACCTTTTGTCTTAAGCCTTCTGTTGAATGAAAGAGTGAACCTTCTGTGTCAAAAGTAGTTCAACAACTTGGTTTTGTTGATCCACATCTCTACAACCTAAAAATCTCTACTTAAGTTGTTTAGTAAGGGTTCATTTCTTGAAGTCTATGGTCATGTTCTTTCTGTTGGAAGCTTTCTTCTTCCAGAAGCTTAAACTCTTCTGTGAGTTCCATGGTCTCAATTCTTATGAAGACCATCTATCTAATAACTTGAAACCTTCTCCTCTTGTTACCTCCATTACCCTGACGTGTTTCATGTTTGTCATCTTAGAGCTGTTTCTAAACACTCCATCCATGAGTTGGCCACGAGATACTCTGTGTACTATCTAGTGTTTCCCTCTTATCCTTAGAGTGGCCCTGTTTCTTTCTCTCTCTGTCTCTTTTCCTACCAGGAATCTCGGGTCGATATTCTCGTAAGGGGGATAGAGCTATAACACCCTAGTTTTAGTAAATCCATAATTAGAGTTTGATTGTGCATCATGAGCATCATTTAAAAAATGCATGCAAGAAAGAAATATAATAAAACCCTAAACCCTAGTTTCTTCCCTCTCTTTGAAAAACAATTCAAATAGTTTTGAATATTTTGAAAACTACAAATTTATTGGAGCCCAAATGGATTACAAGGGCTCATAAATATTTTACATGTTTTATAAAAACCTCTTGTGTTTTAAAGGCATTCAAAACAGATTGGGAATTCAAATATGCAAAGAGGAAATCAAAACAGAATTAGAAAAAACTATTCTCTGGGGGGAAATGGAGCTAGCAGCAGCAACCAGGCCTAGCCCAGTTTCCTCTACCCTCTCCCTGCCTCTTGCGCACCCGCAGCAGGCCCAGTCACGACCCAGCTAAGGCCCATACCCCTTCGACCCTTCCTGGTCGTCATCTTTCTCGAGCAGACAGACAACTGGGTGTCGCCGGTGCCACCGTCGATTTCCGCCGCCTTCCCCTGGCCGTCCGACGAGCTCCGAGGTGGGGATAAGAACGCCACGCTGCCCTGGCCTCGACCCTATTTCTTTCCCCCTCTCCAGCGACCTCTCTCTTCTTTCCCATGCAAGACCGAAACCCTAACCCCGTCGGACCCCGTCGTTCTCCACCATATCGATCCGCCCCGAGCCAAGCCGAGGTGCCTGCGACCTCCGCCATGTTGTGAAGCGTCTCCTCGCCGAAGGAATCGAGGAGGGGAGCCCCCGACCGTCGCCCATGACTCCGTCTTCCCCGACTCCGACCGTGCTCGCCGTCGCCGATTCCGGCCGCGTACGACCTCGCCCGGCCTCGTCGACCCCTCCTCTGCGCTCACGGTGAGCTGGTGGTCCTCCAGGACCCCACCAATCCTTCCCTCTCTCTCTCTCTTTAGTTTGAGCTCGCACCATGATTTGTCGTCCGCCGCCGTCGGGCACCGTCACCACCACGCCTCCGGTGACCATTTGGCAGCGGCACCGCCACTAATAGGTAGCATGCGATGCCCTCGTTCTAGTACACTAGGTCTCGCATCCCCGTGTGCGCTCCTCCTCTGTCCCCGTGCGTCGCCAGAGAGCTCACCGTCGGGTGACGTCAGGCTGACGTCACCGTGACGCCAGCCGCGGGTCAGCTCCTGGTCAAACCACCTCGGGCCCCACCTGTCTGTGTCTAGGGCTAGCCCAGCCCTATGTGTAAAAAGGTTTAGGGCGTGTGCTGATGTCAGCCGTGTGCAATAAACCAATTTAAATGATTTAATAATTTCAGAATTTGAATAAAATTTGTAAAATCAATAACTTATTATTTATAAGTTAGAAAAATACAAATAATATATAAAAATGTTCAGAAAAATGAGAACAATCTAATTACACTATAATCATGCATTGTTCAACAACTTATATGACAAGTTTATTTAGAAGAACATAATAACCCCTCACAAGTGATTCCGGAGTTTCCCTGATTTAGGTTTTTCACCCCTCGCAACCCCGATTAAATTGTCGAGCATGCTTTAGGGTTACTTTTTGATACAATTTAACTTGTCATATCATCATACTTGCTTGAGCATTGCATCGATGCCATGTGTTGATTGTTTCCCTTTCTTCCCGGTGATTTGGTTTTTCCCGATAGAATACGATATCGAGATCGAGATCGAGATTGAAGACCAAGGTCAAGACCATCGAAGATCGACGGATGATACTTGACCAAATGTAACCAAGTAAATCACAAGGCCTCCAAAGATCTGTCTATCTTCTATCAACTGGCAAAGGCAAGCATAGCCCTACCATGATATAATCCTATGATTTCGAAACCATTTCAATTCCTGCCATGTTGCATACGATTCTACTGTGGTCTTTTATCGATAGATAGAGTATCCTATATGTTGCATTACTCCCTTTAAGCTTATATTACCTGATCCACTGCTCCTATCATAACTAGGTTTGGCTTGTGTGCATTGCTAGAGCTTATATCTATGTCTTGCTTAGCCATGCATAGCTTTCAGTGCTGGTTCATCCAGATAATGTATCAGATGCAGATAATCTAGTATGACAGGAGAACATGATGAGATGATATAAGTTAAACATGCTAAGGCTTGTATGGAAGGCCACGGTGGGATGTGGTTTTTCTAGTCCCATGCTCGCCACCACTAGGACCTGAGTTCTTGCCTTTGGAACCGAGACGAGCGTACAACCACACGGGGCCTGGAAACCTCATGAGAAACTAACTTTCCTAGTAGATTCCATGAGTCACATAGTTAGGGCGTTCCATTCGACATACGCATTGAAAACGTTTTCGAAAGAGGGGGTGAAGGAGGTGCATTCATAACAGGTAGGGAAGCGTAGACCGGGTTGCTTGGGGTTGATGGCGCCCCTGGTAAACCAACCTCGCCTCACATCTTTAAGTATCGACTTCAGAATTTGACCCATTATGGCGGAACCATACTTATTGCATGACTCATGGTCTCGGCGAAAGCAAGGTAAAGGTCGTGTCTAACCGCCCTCTGTCGGCCTTCCAAGGAAGAGGGCTTATCTAGTGGCATTAAGAGAAGGTTAGTACGTGCGGGTAAGTTGTACACCCCTGCAGGGTAATAATCTTTTAGAAAAGCCGTGTTCACGGTTATGAACGCTTGGTGACCAAATTCTAAGATCATAGAGAATTATAACCTAATCGTAAAACTTGGTAGATCAATGAGTGCTTAAGGATGCTTCCTCATGGGTACGAGGGGGTGATACTTGTTGGTAGATGGTGATGATTTGGTGGATATCAAAATATGATGATCAATATTTTGGAGATGTCGCTCTCTTATCCCCTTTTAAAATACTCTGATTAGACGAGCTTCTTCTCTCCCTTATTTTATAAACAAAAGTGGCTTTATGCAAAACAACTCCACTAGCCAGAAGTCTTGCGGAGTACACCCTGTACTCACCCTTGCTTTGTTGACACTTGGGTCCTACGGGACACAAGTGGACGGTTAAAACCCAAATAACATCTATTGCCCACATGTGCCTCTGCATTATTTACCTACTTCAATTTTAGTTATTAAACGATAATTAAAGTTATAATCATCTCCAACATTAAACATGCGGCATTACTCCAACAACTGTGGTACTTGACGACACGCAACAGCACTTGAGCAGGCGACTGCGACACGCAAGTCCAACTATCTACCAAACAACAGGTAATAGGATGTGTCCAAGGCAATTTAAGGCTGCAAGGGATATCACGGGTACGAAAACTAGAGCATCGCAACACAGGTAGCAATAGATCAACAGGAGGAAATAAAGACTATAAAAGTAAGATAGGTAGAAAGAGGGGGAATGCTCGCCTGAAAAACATTGCTGAAGGTTCATCCGAAGATCGGGTCGACACTCGCATCAACTCAACGGCCTTATCCGCGAAGAACCAAAACACTAGAAGGAACACTGGATGCACCATTTAATACTACGGCAGAAGATCGGGCATGATGCATGACATGACAAAGATGCGATGCGATTAGGCAATATTAAGCGAAACCGGAGTCCCGACAATTAATTATTAAGTTCATGTTGTTTAGATACCCCCAATTTAAATGTTGCATTAACAAGACAAAAGATAGCACCGGTTCGCTACACAAAGTTGAATGGGGCCAATATTAGACTAGAATCGCCCGCATATGTCCTCCATGTTTAATTATTAGGTCTGTCGATAAAAGCCCCCAACCCACATGATATGCATGCGAGTATGAACAATTAATATGCATCAAGATATATTATATATTATAAAAATATGGTCTCGGGAAAGGGGTCACACATTAGAGGGGGTCGGTGAACTTGGTGGCTCGGAGGGGGTTCGAGGATCTCCGGATCGGTCTTTGCATCCGTGGACTAGGGGTCTTGGCATCTTCGGTTCCAGGAAGAAGGCCTTGACGTGTTGAGGGTTCGGGTCGAAGAGCTTCTTCTATGGCGACATCATCTTAAGGTTCCCTGACAAAGTGCTTAAGGTTTCCGGGTTTGATGACGACGACGGAGTTGGCCGGGTGTCAGAATCTCCGAACACAACTGCACAATCTTCACAGGGGAAAATCCCTTCCAGGTCACACCACCACTGCACGAGTTTCGGGAGCAACCTCCACCAAACATAAGAGGAGGATGTGGCCATCTGCCACCAAGTACATCAGAATCTAAAACAAACAGATGATACATGGCATGTGCGTGGCTCGGTATGCACGTGAAGGGCAGGGAGAACAAGGCTTCAGTGCCAGGGACAGAGGACATGAAGCTCGCGAGGGCATCATGGCGCGCTGGAGACGGCAGCCACGGAGGACGCGACCTGCGGTGGGGGAGGACGCGCGGCGGTCGAGGCCAGCAAGGAGGGACCGACGGCGGCAGCGCCTGAGACGGATGCTCGCGGCCGGAAGCGGAGGCAGAGGGAGGACCTGGTGGCGACTGACGGCGTGCTCGACCAGGAAGAGGGGTGAGGAGGAGGCCAGGTGGAGGGGCCTCGCACGGGATGTGGACGGCGGGGGCGGGCGACATCGTTTGGGAGGGAGCGGAGGTAGGGGGAAGCGTGAGGGAGGGCGGCGGTGCCTGGGGTTCCTGAGAGGCGGCGGCGCCTGGGGTTCCTGAGAGGCGGCGACGCCTGGGGTTCCTGAGAGGCGGCGGTGGGGCGAGTAGCAGAGAGAGGCGAGGTGGGCGAGGAAGCGGGAGGAAGGGGCCAAGTGGGGGAGGTGGTCTGCGCGAGGCGGGGTCGGTGATGGGCCGAGGACGGAGGGCCGGCAGGGTCCGAGCCGAGGCCACGCGGCGGCGGCAGAGCTCAAGGTGGGAGGAGGCGCGGGGTGGGGGAGAGGGAAGATCGAGCGAGGAGAGGGGTTCCCGTGCAGGGGTGTTCGGGGTGGGGCCTAGGGGCGCGTTGTGCGGTTGGTGGGATCTGGGGATTGGGTGGGTTCGTGTGAGTGGTGTGTGTGTGTTTGGCTGAGTGGGTGGTGTTGTGTGGCGAGCTAGCGGCAGCCAGGGGATGGGTAGGGATAAATGTTAGGGTTAGGGTTTGGAGAGGGTTAGGGTTAGAGGGGTGGTAGGTGGATGGTTGGGCCTTTGGGCCTGGCCGGCTGCCTCCCATGTTTTATAAAACATTTAATTTTATTTAGTTTTAAATATTGTTTTGTAAAACATTTTAGACAAATAGAAGATCCGGACGGACCGAGGATTTTATGTTTTAAAACAGAGAGGGGTATTTATCGAAAACAAAAATATGGCTTTTAGCAAAATTGGTTTAGGCAAATAGATGCATGGTGATGTCATGATGATGCATGAATAAAATAACACGCGATTTTCTAGTAGTGATTTTACCCGGGGTGCTACAGGGTTCTTACCTATTTTGCAAGGCAAGACATTGAGTAAGACTCAAAGTCTGGATATGGCAGAAGAAAGAGAGATAATGGATAGAATCCCCTATGCTTCAGCCATAGGCTCTATAATGTATGCCATGCCATGTACAAGACTGGATGTGGCATATGCTATTAGTTTGACTAGTAGATACCAATATGATCCAGGTTTGGAACACTAGATAGCGGTCAAGAATATCCTTAAGTACTTAAGAAGGACTAAGGATATGTTTATCGTGTACGGAGGTGAAGAAGAGCTCATCGCTAAGTGTTATGTCGACGCTAGCTTCGACACCGATTCGGATGACTCTAAGTCTCAATCCGGATACGTATTTTTCATGAATGGAGCAACAGATAGTTGGAGGAGCTCCAAACAACTCGTGGTGGCGGGATCAACAACGAAGGCAAAATATGTTGCTGCTTCGGAAGCAGCACAAGAAGCAGTTTGGATGAAGGAGTTCATAACAGAACTGGGTGTGATTCCTAGCGCATTGGACCCAATGGTGATCTATTATGACAACAATTGAGCCACAATGCCAAGGAACCAAGGTCTCACAATAATTACAAGAATATCAAGCGTCGGTTTCACTCTATCCACGAGCATGTCAAGGATGGATATATAAACATTTGCAAAGTACACACGGATCCGAATGTGGTAGATCCGTTGACTAAAACTCTCCCAGAACAAAACGTGATCAACACCAAAACTCCATGGGTGTTAGATTTATCACAATGTAAACTAGATTATTGACTCTAGTGCAAGTGGAAAACTGAAGGGAATATGCCCGAGAGGCAATAATAAAGTTGTTATTATCGTATTCCAAGTATATGATAGATGTTTATTTTAAATGTTATAATTGTATTAAAAAAACGTTAATACATGTGTGTTTAATGAACAAATAAAGTGTTCCTAGTTATGCCTCTCATATAAACTAGCTCGTTGATTAACAAGATGATTGGTACGTCCAATTTGCATCACCATTCTATATCATAATTTGCCTCTATTCATTAATATATTTCATATTAAGAAGTGTTACTTATATCTTT
The DNA here is from genome assembly GCA_910589765.1 of Avena atlantica. NCBI lineage: Eukaryota > Viridiplantae > Streptophyta > Magnoliopsida > Poales > Poaceae > Avena > Avena atlantica. Next base: position 483,565,989 of record OU342739.1, on the reverse strand, counting down.
TCTTCTATTTTTGCATGTTGGATGATTCTTAGAGGATGAACTGCCGGAGTTAGGATTCTGATGGAAAAAGCGGTGTTTTGATGCAATTTCGTGAAGATCAGAAAAATACTAGAAAAACTACGGAAAATTATAATTTCCTAGAAGACGAAGGAAGCCAGAAGGGGAGGCGGAGTTGGGCCACAGGGGGCCCACACACCCCAGGCGCGGGCCACCCTAGGCCGCGCCTATAGGGGGTGTGGCCACCCTGGCCCACCTCTGGCTCTGCCCTCTTGCCTATATCTTCTCCTCGAAACCCTAATACACGGAGAGCAACCACAGAAAGATTCCGCCGCCTCTTTGGGGTGGAAAACACCAAGAGAGAAAGAGCTCTCTGGCAGATAGATTTCTGCCGGGGAAATTCCTTTCTCGGAGAGGGGAGATCGTCGCCATCAACACCATCATCAAGCTAGACTTCATCGGGATCATCATCATCATCCACACCATCATGTCCACTAGCACCATCGTCACCACTCCATCCCGCTATAAAAATTGTGTTGAATCTTGCATAGTTCTTAGGGGAAACTTTCCCGGTGTTGATTACTATTGTAGTTGATGCTTGTGAGTGGAACCATTGAATTATTGTTTATGTTCAGATTGTTATCCATCATTATATCATCTATGATCTTGATCCATATGATGTCTCTTGAGTAGTTTGTTTAGTTCTTGAGGACATGGGAGAAGTCATGTTGTTAGTAGTGGATTTGTGTTGAGGTATTATTCAATGGTTTAATATTTAAGTTGTGGTGTTATTCTTCTAGTGGTGTCATGTGAACGTCGACTACATGATACTTCACCATTTATGGGCCTAGGGGAATGCATTGTGTATTTGGCTACTAATTATGGGGTTGACGGAGTGACAGAAACCTGAAACCCCGTTAGGAAACCATTGCACAAGGGAGTGTAGGATCTCAGAGTTTAAGGTTGTGGTTAGGTTTATATCTTAATTGATTTCTTGTCGTTGCGGATGCTTTCAAGGGTTTAATCACAAGTATGTATTAGTCCAAGTAAGGTCGGTACATTAGCACAGGTTCACCCACACAACACTTATAAAACCAAAGAAGATTAATCAGCTATTTGAAACGAAAGCACTTGACAGTATTCCCATGTGTCCTCGAGAACGTTTAGTCCTCATTAGTATTTCCACCGGCTTGTCCTTTGCTAAGAAAGGATTGGGCCACAACTACAATTATTTGTTGTCTGTATTTACTTGCACTTTATTTCCTTACTTTATCAGAAAACCCCTAAAAATCCTTTACTAAGTATTTACAGAGATTTCATGCTCCATACCACTAGTCAACACCTTCTGCTCCTCGTTGGGATCAACACTCCTATTTATCGAAAGTACTATGATATACCCCCTATACTTGTGGGTCATCAATGATCAAGATTTTCTGATCATGGACATTGGATGTTGTTAATAACAAGGTCACAACATTGGTGGAATAATGTGTTGAACATCCATCCGAAGTATAGTAATACAATCAAAGTCATTATGTTTAAATTCCTATAACATCATTACAAGTAAATTTAGTCCTTAGACCATGAGATCATGTCAATCACTAACATGTGAAGAGTAGCTTGATAACATCAAATGTTACACCATAACTAGGTGACTATAAATGTGGGTTCAGATACTCCGATAATGTTATGTAGAGGCTCATGGATCAAGAGTGGGATTTTTCTATCCGAATGATGGAGAGATATACTCTGGGCCCTCTCGGTGATATCACATTGATATATCTTGCAAGCAAGTGATAGGGATCACTAGAATGTTATATCACGGGAACAAGAAAAGAGTACATGTCGGTAACAAGATCAAACTAGGTATGGGATACCGATGATCGAATCTCAGACATGTAAAATACCGCGAGACAAAAGGATTCAGTTACAATATTAAGGTTCTCACGATCACAAGAAGTCATCATTGAATGTGTAGGAGTCAGTACGGATCTCCAGGTCCCACTGCTGATTATTAATCGGACAGGGGTCTCGATCATGTTTGCATTATTCGCGAACCGTAGGGTGACACACTTAAGGTATATCGACACCATTTGGAGAAAATGAGTTGCCAGAAAAAGAATATCAAAGCGCTGGAATTATTTCAATGGACTCCGGAATTGTTTTGGGTGAAATTGCTGAAATTGGTTCTGCATGTGAAATTGAAAAGTAGCAAGGGATTTTATGTGAATGTTTGTTAATTAATGTAATTGACAAAATTCTGAATAAATAAATAAAAGGAGTTTTATTTAATGAGAGATTACATTAAATTTGGTGGAAATTTAATGGTATTTGAGTGGGATTTTGAGTGGAGGAAATGGAGAGTCAAATTTGTGAGTGGAAGCTCCACTCACATGAATGAGGGAAGAGGCGGGGCACCACCTTGCCCGCCAGCCATGGGAGGGGCTGCCCCCTCCCCCTATAAAAGGACTCCCTCTCCCTCCCTCTCACTGACACCTCCTCGTGAAGGATCTCTCTCTCTCCCTCTAATACTATTCCCCCATGGTCTCGTCTTAGCGAGATACATGTTCCTGGTGGCTTTTCTAGAGCAAGGATTTGCTACTTCCGCTGCACTGCTGGAGCAAGGTCACGGAGTTTGTCGAGGTCCCGGACATGTGTGCGATCACAGATGCTCCGCTGAGTTGTGGTGCTGTCGGACTTCCACATGATCTTGAGATCAGCAAGAGATCGACTACATCACCAACGGGTCCATACTCATAAAGCTTTGTCAGTCTTCAAGGGTATGTATTCTGGATGTATATACACCCGTTGATTGTATCTAGATAAATATATTGTGGCCTATACAATTCCCATCGTAGGAATTTTTTTGTTTTCTATGTTGCGAACCCAACAGAACCAAGATTGCCAACCCCCCTATGTGTGAACCCTATCCAAGCCCCTATTTTATAAATGCTATATACAACTTCTGCATATAAATTGTTTATGCTCGCATACATATTTTGTGGTTTGGGGGCATTATGCCGATTCACCTCATAATTAAATTTGGAGACCATATGCGGGATTTTCTAGTCTTATTTTGACTCTATTTAAATTTGTGTAGAGAACCGTCATGTTTTGCCTTGTTAATCTAATATTTAAAATGCGGGGTATCTAAATAACACGAACTAACTAAATAATTTTCGGTACCCCGGTTTCGCTTAATATTGCCTAATTGTATCACATCTTTTGCCATGTCATACATCATACAAGCATCATGCACGATCTTCTGTCGTAGTATTAAATACTAGTGCATTTGGTGTTTCTTCTAGTGCTTTGCTTCTTCATGGATTAGGCCGATGAGTTGATACGAGTGTCGACCCGATCTTTGGATGAATCTTTGGCAGTGTTTCCAGGCGAGCAATCTCCCCCTTTCTACCTATTTTACATTTATAGTCTTTACTTCCTCATGTTGATATATTACTATCTGTGTTACCATGATTTAGATTCCGTACCCCTTTATATATCCCTGCAGTCTTCATATTGCCCTGGACACATCCTATTGCATGTTGTTTGGGTAGACAGTTGGCCTTGCGAATCATAGTCTCTTGCTCAGGTGCTGCTTCGTGTTGTCGATGTTCCACTGATGTTGGGGGTTGGCATATTCATAAAGGTGGAGATGTTTGTGGGTTTAACTATAATTGGTTAATTAAATATTAAAATGGATATAATTAATGATGAGGCACCCGTGAGTAATAGTTGAGATTTGGTTGTTAACCGTCCACTTGTGTCGACCTAGGACTCGAGTTCTTGACACATGTTCCGAGACTGAGCGCGCTAACCACATGTGGGGTGTGTGGGCACCCCTATCGGCTTAGTACCTGATTTCGAAGTAGTGTACTAGGGGCCACAAACTAGTTTGATGTTTTTATGCCACGTTATGCCATGTAAGCCATGTTATCCCATGTTTATTACATGTTGCTCGATGAACGTTTATTACTGTTGCGTAGGTGCGACACTCTGTCACAGGAATATATTGTCTATGACTCTGCTCGTGTGACAAGTCCATGCAACCTCAGGGTCTGTACGAGGAGGATTAGCTATACCTCGTATGGGTAGCTCTTTCGAATGTCCCCCATGTGCTTGCTTTCGGTTTGGAAAAGCGTCGTGTCCTAGGCCCCGCCGACATACCGATGGGTGTATGTTAACTAATCTGGCAAAAAGGGTCGAAGTGCGTGTGAAAACTTTGGTGCACCCTTGCAGGTTTTTTTTTTCCGAAAAGCCGTGTCCACGGTTATGGACGACTTGGAGCACCGTATCTCGATTATAGACAACTATAACTAAACTTTACTATTATAAAATTTGACTTGTATCTGATATGACTAGTAAGTTGGATAACCACCATGGAAAGAATGAATAAAATTGCCAATCGTGTGAGTTTTCTCGGCTTGACTTCCTCGTTTGGTCTCGCGAGGGAAATACACGGATGGGTCTGTTTGGTGTTAGTATCAGGTTTGATCCGAATAAGTCTTTCTCATCTCTCTCTAATAGCCGACAATGGTATTGAGTCTCTGTAGGTTGTTTAGTGCATGCTGCGCTGCCGCTTCAGTCCACCATACCTTTGTAGGCGAGAGCCACCAAATTCTAAGTCTCGACGTATACTGGCCTCAGTACCGACGACTCTCCTTTTCCTTTGACCTTTGTCGGCGCCCCTTTTGTTTAGAAGGTTTGAGATCAATGTTGTTAGTAGGGTTACCCTTCCGGCTTGGACTAGGCTGGGTTATGGACGCCATTTGTTAATCTTTAGGACTCTTAGCCCAATTTGTTTCTTACCCGTACTCGGATATTGTAGCGTTTTGAAGGTGATTTGGATCTTTGTATTGAATATTTATATTCTTGACTCATTGAGTCGTTGTTGTATATATATATATGTTTTGTGGGTTCCATCGTGGACTAATGTGTAATGGTATTACTTAGTTTTCCATCCGCACGAAACTTCTTGGTAGGCACATTTGAATCGTTTCTATGCGGTGTTGGCAGAAATCGCTAAAACTTGCATATGGACGGTCTGGGGGTGTTACATACACCAAGTTTGATCATCACGAGAGAATATGTAGCTTCAAAGGCGAACAATCAACATGTTCATCATATCATCCATATGATTCATGCTTTACCTTTCGGTATTCCGTGTTCCGAGACCATGCCTGTACATGCTAGGCTCGTCAAGGTTAACCTTAGTATCCGCATGTGCAAATCTGGCTTGCACCCATTGTATGCACATGTATAATCTATAACACCCGAGCATCACGAGATGCTTCGAAACGATGAGTCTTAGCAACGGTGTCTACTAAGGACGAACACTTTATTACTTGAAATTTAGTGAAAGGGTTCATCTTATAATGCTACCATCGTGATCTAAGCAATATAAGATGTATAAAGGATTAACATCACATGCAATTCATAATATGTGATATGATATAGCATTTATTATTGTGCATTTGATCTTCATCTCCAAAGCACAGGCATGATCTCCATCATCACCAGCATTGCATCAAGGTCCGTGGCGCCGCTTCATGGTTGTCCATCACTAATAGCAACTATTACAACTACTTGGAATAAAGATATTAAATGATGAATAGACACGTAGGTCTTAAACAAATTTAAAGACAACCATTAGGCTCTTACCGGTTGCCATATTACAATAAGGATCATCTCATACATCAAATATAATCACAATCACATCATGGCCATATCACATCACATGCCCCTGCAAACACAAGTTAGACACCTCTAATTTTCTTTGCATATTTTACGTGGCTTGGGGCTTTCGAATAAGAATCGTTCTTACCTACGAACAAGAACCACAACGCTGATACAAGTGTTGTAAAGTGCAGATTGTAAATTGAATCTTAACTATGGTGGGAGAGATAGACACCCGCAAATCCACTTGTGTAATAAAAGTTGTACGTTGAGCGTGGATAAAGTCTCATATGCGACGACATGTAAGGTTATCCCGGGCTACTTCATCCCACCATCCGGCAAGATGCAAAGTACACGAAAATCAAGCGACAACAAAAGCATCAACGCCCATAAAACCATTGTGTTCTACTCATGCAACAGATCCACCCATATATTTGGCTCTGATACCACTATAGGGCTCGTTGCATGGAAAACAAAAAAATCCTACCGCAAGAACACATAAATCCAAGATCCAATCTATGGAAAAGCCAAGATCTAATCTATCAGATAGGTGCAATGATATAGGAGAGAACTAACCCTCGTAGACCCAAAGCGTTAACGAGATCGTATCTCGTGGTTGATGTAGTCGAACACTTGCCAATCTCAAGATCGCGATAACGATCCTTCTAGCAGCACTTCCACACTCGGTCACACGTACAGAGTCGATGAAGACCTTCCTCTCCCTGTTCCAGCGGGCAACAGAGGTAGTAGATCCCCTCGGAATCCCAGCAGCATGACGGCGTGGTGGTGGTGGTGGAGGAGAGAATCCTGGAGGGCTTCGCCTAAGCTGGAGCAGCAGGAAGGAGGAGGGTGGCGACTAGGGTTGGGATAAAGGGGCAAGGGTGGCGCCCTCCCCTCCCCTATTTATATAGAGGGGGGATGCGTCTAGGGCTACCCCTTGGTCCTCCCCTCCTAGGGCCTGCGCACATAGGGAGAGGGAGGAAAACTTGCCCCCCAAGTTTCCCCTTTCCTATTTAGGGTTTTGCTCTAAATCCTTGGGATGGACGGTTGGGACCTTTGGGTGTTGGTGCGGCTGTCCCATGGCCCTCGCAGCATCTCTCCGACCCATGTGGCCCCTCCTGGGGTGGTGGTCCCACTAGTGGCCCCTTCTAGAATATTCTAGAAGCTCTAGTCAAAATACCGAAACTTTTTCCGAACCCTAGAAAATGACTTTCATTATATGAATCTTATTCTCTGGACCATTCTGGATCTCCTCGTGATGTCCTGAATCCAATCCGAGACTCCGAACAACATTCGGTCTCCAACTCATATTCCATATCTACTTAAACAACATCGAACCTTAAGTGTGTCACCCTACGGTTCGTGAACTATGCAGACATGATCGAGACACCTCTCCGATCAATAACCAATAGCAGGATCTAGAGATCCATAATGTCTCCTACATATTCAGTGATTACTTCATGATCGAATGAACCATTAACATACGATACGATTCCCTTCGTCGCGCGATACTTTACTTATCCGAGGTTCGATCATCGGTATCTCCATACCTAGTTCAACCTCGTTACCGATAAGTACTATTTACTTGTTCCGTGATATGACATACCTTGTGAGCTAGTCACATGCTTGCAAGCCAATTGGATGACATTGCACCGAGAGGGCCCAGAGTGTATCTATCCGTCATTTGGATGGACAAATCCCACTCTTAATCCATGCGCTTAAACACATACTTTTAGAATACCCAATGCCACCTTTATAACCACCTAGTTACAGAAGTGGAATTTGATGTCATCAAAGCACTCATCCGGTGATGGCGATTAACATGATCTCATGATCGAAGGATTAGGTTACTATGTATTTGAAAGCTTATAGCAAAACGAACTTAATGACTTGATATTATGCTATGCTTACTTTGGGTGTGTTTCCATCGCATCATTCTCCTAATGATATGATCTTGTTATTAATATCATCGAGTAATGAAACTTCCCCTGGTGGGTGTCCCTTCGAGAGAGCTCTCCCCATCCAGCTATAGTTGAGAGTCGACTCCCGTTCCCGAGCTCTCCTCCAGATCGACTTTGACGGTGCTGCCGCCCAGAGGAGATATGGAAGGAAAGCTCATATTGTACATAGTAGTAGTAGGCGTTTCGGCTTGATGTCGGTCTTTGGATTGATGCCAGTTGTTAGGAACAGAGTGTTGGGTTTGGGCCAGATCCAGCGCTGCCTTCGGTTCTTTCCTGTCGTGCTAAAGCTCCATAGGTTGGAGCTTGGAGCGATGGGGTAGGCTGTTGTTTCCTTTAATAAGGCCAAGGCTCATGGCCTCTTCTGGATTCTGCAGCTCTTGATGCTTATACTCGCTCCAGCCGGCCATGGTGGCGAGGGGAGTTTGGGCAGAGGCGTGAGGATCTGTAGGTCCGGGAGTTGGTGGGGATTGCTACTGCAGATTGGAGATGCCCACATGGTGGCTTTCCTCGGTGCCGATGCTGAGACACTATTTCAACCTCCTGTGGAGGACCTTCTTCAACATATCAGTGTCAGCACTCAGCTTCTTTTGCACCCCAAGTGGCAGGTTCCCTGGTGGTGGAGGAGAACGTCGGCTGTGTAGTTTGCTCAGACGATGCGGTGGAGGAAGAAGACCTAGATCAGATTGCTTTTTTATTTTTATTCTAGGGTCTTCTCTACATATTTCAAGGGCCAGGTTGTAACTTTCATAGTTTTTGAGGTCCTCTATGTAATTATATCCCACTGATGATAATGAATGCAGCATCGGGGGTCCTTCGAGTCCCCTATCCCTGTTCAAAGAAAAGTTATTAATAACATCCAATGTATGTGAACAGAAAATCATGATCATCTATTAATCAATAAGCTAGTTTAACAAGAGGCTTACTAGGGACTCTTTTATGTTTACAAAACACACAAGTATTAATGTTTCCTATTAATACAATTATAGCATGGGATGTAAACATTTATTATAAATACAAAGATATAATAATAACCACTTTATTATTGCCTCTTGGGCATATCTCCAACACAATCTTTACTACTCGAGGCTTACCAGTAAAAATTAGTTGTGGCGCAACACTCAGTGCACAATGGGTAAGGGGTTTCGGTGCGCCACAGATACATCTTTTGAAAAACATTTTTTTAGAAAACACCCTAATTTTGAAAACAAAAGCAATTGAGTCCCTCCTTGCTATCGTCGCCTCACTGGATCTCAAGCTTGGAGGTCGTGGCTGCGACCACAACCTACAACCGCAGGTAGGTGCGGGAGGGCGTGGTCATGCCGGTCCTCGTCGGCGTCGAGCGGGTGCGGGCCGAGGCGATCGGAGGTGGCGCCCGATACTTCCGGAGGAGGGCGCGACCAAAGGAGGTGCGATCAGAGGAGGACAACATGGTCGGAGGTGATAGGGAGGAGGAGAGGAGGAGAAGGGGAGGAGGAGAGGAAAAGGGGAGGAGAAGGAGGATGAGAGGAGAAGGGAAGGAGGAGAAGAAGTGAAGGGGAGGAGGAGGAGAGTAGAGGAGAGGAGAATGGGAGAGGAAGGTGGAGGAGAAGAGTATGAGAAGGGGAAGGGATATGCGGGGATTCAAATTGAAATCCCGCTAGCTCTTTTTTTTATTTTGCAGGAAAAATCTTATTTTTGTCATAACTTTTTTCTTTTCGATTTTTTGCCATCAGATGTAGAATTCCGTATAGATAAATTTTCATATAAAATACTTTTTAATCCAAGGTAGTATGTAAAATTTATATCCGTTTTATCGAGACATAATATTTTTTTGCAAAAAATGTCAGAATTAATATTTGTTAATTTTTCCTAAAAACTAGATCACATAACTTAACTACATCTCAAAGGATTTTAGTTTTTAAAGATTTTATCATTTTTAACTCAAAAAGGCGATCCACACAGAGGAGAGGGGGGATTCAAAATTTGCAGCACCCTTACCCGTGGCGCATGGCATAGTGGTGCGCCACAGAGGCTATCCCCGTCAGCCGAGGTAAAACTTACCCGTGGTGCATCACTTTTCGCAGTGCGCCATAGGTAGCTTATATGTGGTGCGCCACGAGTATATACCCATGTGACACTTTTTTTTCGATGTTCCACGGGTATGTGATTTACCTATAGCTGTTTTTCTAGTAGTGCATTCTCTTACAATCCCCAAACCCTCAAAATTCTTCAGTACCGAATGAGGAGGCAAGATTTAGCGAGGGAGGTCCAAGACGTTACAACACAAGTAACTGGCTTCATCATTTCATGCAATTTTGTTCTTCTACGACACATTCATAGTTAGAAAAAATTGTAATTCATCTTTCATAATTATGTGTGTGGTTAAACCATGGAAAATAATAATTATCAATAAACAATGACACGATTGATGTGTGCGTGCATTATAGACTCTGCACACTCGTGAGCACGAACAATACACTCAATTTTCATAAGATAAAAGGAATGAAGAATATAGATTCTTGGTGCTTTCTCCCAGGAGAGCTTATTTCCACCGCAATCCATAAGCGTGCTCGGTGACTTCCTTGTGCAACACGACTAAAGCCGAAGCGAGATCGTGAGCGAGTGCAGGCCCAGGGACTTCACTAATTCTCTCCTAGTATAGTTTTTGTGGGTTAAGTTGTATGGCGTGGGGTGTTTTCTTCTTAAGCATGTACATAAAACCTTACCTTTTATCCATGCATCTCGCGAAAGATAAGCCTGCTCGTGGAAGCTCAAGGCGAAAGGAAGTGACCCTTATGACACTCGCATCATAAGAATCACATATAGTGTAGCCAAACTTACGAGGAAAATTTATGTCCCAGTTTAATTAGGAAACTTCGTTGATCCGTGTGAAGGGAATTTTAAGAACCAGTACATGAGGAATAGTCAAAGGCGACTATGGTGGTTACCCTAAAAACCATATAGGGTTTCGTCCGCCTCGTCACGACGTTGTTGGTCCGCTCCACCTCTGGTGGTCTTGGAACCTTGTAGTTATGGCTGATTATGGACCATCGCTCGTGGGAGGGTTCCCTTTTTACTGCTTAGGTTGTTTTTTAGTGTAGTCCAATAACATATTTATAATTTTTATTACTTTTGACACTTTATACTGCTACGGCTGCTGATTATTAATAGATCGGTATTCGTAAAAAAAAAGCATACAATATACTCGATTTTTTAAAAATAAGCAACTTTAGAGAAAAAGTGAATGCAGACGCCACGTTACATAACTGTCGTGAATCACTTTCGGTTTGCTTCCTTCGACGGCACATCCCCGCGGCTGTCCAATCGCGGTGGCGGGAAACCAAAAGCGGCGCCTCCCGCCCAAAACAAACAGAAATATCTATCTCGCGTTACCTTCGCACTGACATATGGCCCCCTTCTCATGCCAGACCCGTCCCCACGTCTCAGAGACTCGAATATAAACCCAGCCGTGTCCACACCCAGAAAACCCCCTCCTGTACGCGCGTCGCCTTTCACCTCTTCCCCGGGAGATTCGCGGAGGCAAAACACATTAAAATCTCGCTCCTGCCATTCCTCCTCCTAGATTTGTTCTTCCCAACTCTCATCCTCCTCTCCCCAAACCCAATCTCACGAGCACGCGAGCCCAACTCTCCCGCTCCGCCTCGTCCCGCCCCAAACCCTAACCCTAGGTCGGTCATGGCCGCCGAAGGGACCGACGCCGTCTTCGAGGACGAGGTCGAGCAGACAGTCACCATCAGGGAGTACATGGACGGCATCGAGGCCGAGGAGCTGGTAAACCCTCCCCCACGCGCTCGCTCGCTCTCAGCTGACGTTTTTTGCGCTCGATCTGGCGGTGCTCAGTCTTCTCTGTGAAACCCTAGGAGGCGGATTTGGTGCTGGGCGGCGACGACGGCGACGAGTGCACCTACGCCGCCGGCTACCTCAAGCGCCAGGCCGTCTTCTCCTGCCTCACCTGTGTGCCCGACGGCGTCGCCGGGGTCTGCACCGCCTGCTGCCTCGCCTGCCACGACGGCCATGAGGTGATCCCCTCATTCTCTTCTAACGCCATCCCTTCGATTAAACATTGACTGCTTGAGGTGTAGTTATAGTATGCGCCTGGATTGGTGTTCATAGGCGTCTGATCAGGGAGCAGCCAACGAAATGGGATGACTAATTTTGGGGGAAATGTGGATCCATGTTCCTGCTAGTACTGTAGCCGATTGATGATGTGTCGTGGATGAATGCCATTTTTTCACTGTGACCCTGAAGCAGCGGCAATTTCTGAACGTCTTTTTAGTAGTGTGATGATCTGTGACTTGCTGTTTTATAGATTGTTCATGGTCTATCGTGCTCTTTCAGCAGTCATGTGTGCTTGAGGTTAAACTGGGTGTTTTGCTGCGTTGAGGTGTGCCAGGCTGTCAAGATGTAATATTTGGGTCTTGCAATGCTGGTTGTTGAAATATCTATGAGCATCTCCAGCATTAAGTATTATTAGATGTTTCACACTATATATAGACTTTGATCACGCTAAGTACTCCCTCCGTCCCAAAATAAGTGACTTGGATTTTTTTAGATTCGTATGCATCTACACACTAATTCACACTTATGTTCGGACGGAGGGAGTATGTAAAGTCATCTAATGACAGTATCCAATTTACTTCTAAAAATGGCTTTGCTATGCTTGTAGATCACTATCAGTTTTTAGTGGTTCATAGCAGTGAGGGATTTTTTTTGCTGATCAGCTGGGTTTCTCATTTGCATGCAAAGAATTTAGGAATTATAACATTATGCTTAATCAGTTGCTATCTTCTGCATTATGTTTGTATGTAACACACAACTAATGTCTGAAAAATGCCTCCTGTTTTTTTCCCAAAGGTTGTTGAGCTTTGGACAAAGCGAAACTTTCGTTGTGATTGTGGCAACTCAAAGTTTGGAGGCCACCTCTGCAAACTGAACCCTGAGAAAGATCCTGCGAACTCAGGAAATTCTTATAATCAGAATTTCAAGGGTTCGTATTGCACGTGCAGTAGGCCTTATCCTGATCCAGAAGCCAAGGAGCAAGTTGAAATGATACAGTGCTGTATTTGTGAGGATTGGTTTCATGAGGATCATATTGGTCTTGACTCTGCCGAAAAGGTTTTCTACTTTCCACAATCTTCTTTAATTGGATAATATTTGATAATTGTCTCCTGTGTACTGATTCTTGTAAGTTTGCATGATTTGTGCGCCACATACCTTTAGCTGTGTCCTAGTACTGCTCCCAGATATTCTTTCACCTCTATTTACCATAATTTTGCTGCTAGATTTATAGTTTTGATTCTTAGAAACATAGCATCAACACCTTCCTTACTGGTAAAAGTTGAAAACGAATGCATTGTATCACTAGTGCTTTTGAGTTTTCGGTTGCATTGCTTGCCATTGTTCCTTCTTTCTTAGGAGTACAATTGTCCTGCCATTGTTATGTTACCTGCAACTGAGCATCTCTTTTGATCAGTCCTATAACTCACTCTACATATTGATATAGTTCCTATTTTACTTCTAGGCTTTAGCAGGTGCAGCGAACTGCACACATGTTTGTGCTTTCTCGATTTAGTATTACATAATGTCAGATATTCATAGGTACTTACTTAACATATTTTGTGATTAATGTCTTCCTTGCTTTACAGATACCATGCGATGAGGAAGGGGAGCCACTCTTTGAGGATTTCATATGCCATAAATGCTCGCCTGTTTGTTCTTTCTTGAAACTCTATCCTGATTCAGTTTGGGCTTCTAGTAAGCAAACTTCTGCATCAACCTCACAAGCTGTTGCTGCTGATTCAAATGGTATGGAAGGCACTGAGAATGAAAATGGTGCTCCTGTAGACCATCAAAGTGTTGGAAAGACCTCTGTCGAGGATAACTCGACAAGAGATATTGCAGCTTCAGAGAGGTCCAATTTTGGTGACAATTCAGGTGGCAACTGTAAGCTAGGAGTGGATATTAATACAAAGTCAGCTGATTCAGAGAAAACTATGCCCTTTTTCATGTCAAAAGGGTGGAGAGAGATTATATGTAGATGTGGAACATGCACCAACTTCTATGCACAACGAGGCATTGCACATCTTACTGATAAGGAGGATTCTATTGAGGAATATGAAAAGATGGCTAAGCAGAAAAGGCAGAAGAAGTTGGAGCAGCAGGAAGGAGCTGAAGCTAACTTTATCAATTCACTTGACCATGTCCAGAAGATCGAGATTTTGAGTGGCATCAATGACATGAAGAATGAGTTCCAGTCCTTTCTGGTAAAACTCTTTACTTATTCATCTAGAAAAACTCTCTACTTCGATCACTTACGTTTTGAGTTGTTGATAATTTCTACATGCTGTGATCTCTGGAGCTTTTGTGCCTCCATGTTGTTCTATCTGTATTAGACCAACAATCATACTAATACAGGGTTGGTAATCAAGGTCAGCGTAGTTCAGAAGTCCATCAGGATTCCTAAACTTCTAGCAAGTATGATAATAACAATACTTTATAGCTTTGTAGTAGTCATGATAGGTTTGCTCTTTCTGATTGTTTAACTAGCTGTTATCTCCTGCAACATGATTGACTTCATGGTTAGTTAAAGTTTTGGTGCTGCAACAAATACAAACCTAATCAAAGAACCTGGCCTCATTATTAATCCTTAATTACATGGCTTCATTATTAATCCCCAATCATATGGCCAAGCATCCAGTTTCTTCTGTGAGTTATGTCTGAGTTGTGCTGAGTTATGTCTGAGTTGTGCATAAAGTTAGGCTGAACTTCAAAGTTCCATGCCTTGTTTCAAAGAGAGGGGGACAGAAACATTTAATTTGATGGTGAGAGGTGTGTTGAAGGCTAAGCAGTGGTACCCTGGAACATACATGTTCAGTTGAAGCTATAAAAAAGAAATTGTTTTTCGTTTCGAAACATGCAGCATGCACATGTTTTTTCATATAAGAATCAGGCCAGGCTGCAGTGCGCAATCTACTACTACAGACACTATCCCTGTGATCAACCACGTCTGGTTTGCAACACAATAGTAACATGTCAATTATTATTTTTTATTCTGGAGAAGTTTGATACTTTTTGCATGGTAAACATATGAGAATGGTCCACTGGGGTCACCTTATAGTAACATCACTTAGATGCTTTGGGTCATCTCTTATACTCTCTCTGTCCCATGTCTAGATTCATCCAAATTTTGACAAATCTGAGACATCTATTTTGAGACGGGAGTACACCTAAAAATGTTGCCATGAGTTTGTGCTCGAGGTCCCTGGGGTCACAGGGGAACCTTGTCCTTCAACTGGATCCACCACCCTGCAGGCCTGTACAGTAGGATCAGAATTCTAACAGAGGTCCAACATGTTTTCAATCCGTTTGCAGTCGTAAATTGGCTTCCTTGTGGTTTTTTTACTCATATTACATATTTTGTTTGAATTTGTAGTTCTATGACATTTTTTTAAATGAGATACATTTCGTTGTTCATATCTCCCTCGGTGTTATATGTTCACAATAATACCATCTCATAACGGCAAACTTAATGTCCTTTCCTTTGTTCTTCGTAGATTGTACTGTAATAGTTGATGCATGCATATGATTCATTTCTTTTATTCATATACCTGATGTGTCCTTTTTTTTCCTTTTCTTTGGTACCTTGAGCAGGAATCCCGTGATCCGTCTAAACCAGTCACACCTGACGAAGTACAGTCTATATTTAAGAACCTTGCTAAGAAGAAACAGAGGATATCCTGAACTGCAACTGCTTCAGATATTGCTCGAGCCTACTGTCCGGCTGCACCATAATCTAGTCCTGTGTTGGTACACCAGGCTCTCGAGCAGTTGCCTGTCTGTGTAGTTCACTGTTAACTTAAGCTGTGGCTACCTCTGCTTGCTTTTTTATCTACTGCAACTCTAGCTTCTTGTAATGTGAAATGTTTCAGGGGCAGCTAATGGTAGTGCCAAACTCCCAATGTGGTGCGAACTGCAAGTTGTTCCTTTGAATTAAAACCTCGTCATATGGTATTTCACATTGCCAAAAACTGTGTTGTTCTGTATGCTGCTCTTTGAGTCTGATGCATTTTGCTGCTTAGATCGGGAAACAGCTTTTCTTGGCTACTTTGTTTCTGGTGGGGTGGATGCTGTTGGGCAATGTTTGCCAAAGTGATCAGATTTACTTTAGCTGTTAGATGTAGTACTATGTGAGTTCTCCACATGGGGTCTGTCGAGAGCTGATACAGTTCGTTCCTGATAAACGACTTCGAGGCTTTGCCGGTTGGAAAGCAAATATATTAGTAACTAAAGTAGGTAGATTAATGACGTGTACTCATACCACTGCTAACTTCAGTACCAACAAGGTGCCAATTCAATGTTGCTTCAGTGCCAATAGGGTGGCAATTCAACGTTGGTCGGTGGCAACTTTTGCACATGAAAAAAATCATCAAAACGCGCCATCGTGGGTCTAATTCAAACGTTTGCTCTATACTCTATATTCTGGTTTAACTCTAAATCATTTATAATTCAGACCCACAACACGGCCAATAAGCTATGTTGATGAATATGGTGGTGTGTTTGCCTCTTATTTCAATAAGATATATGGCATATGTTCTGCAAAATAAGACGTATAATTTTTTCTAAACTCAAACGATATAAAGTTTGATTGAACTTATAAAAAAATTCTATCTATGCTATAAAAAAGCGTCTAGATCTTATGTGCCTGAGAACTTTTTATGTCTTAGTATTAGTTAGCTGACGTCCAGGGGCAGAGCAAGAATTTATCATTGAGGGGGGCGATTATAGTGTATTAGTGTTATAAGTTTGATTAGGGGGGCTAAAATAGATAAAACATCATACAAATAGTACTTTGATGGATAGTTTTAGTTACAAAATCTAAGTCTCCGCCCCTGCCGACGTCATCATAAAATTTGTGATAATTCTTAGTTGCAAACTAGTTGCAACTCATTAAATTCTCGGCTACAACCTAGTTGCAACTCATATGTAACTCTTATACTGCACGAATCACGAGGTAAATACAGCGGTGAGAGAGATGAGTGAAACATAAGAAGTTCTCGGATGAAACTAGCAAATCCGATATAAAATAATATGTCATAGTGTATCCAGTGACACCGATTTTTTTTTTGCGAAAAGCAGTGACATTGATTCGGTACTGTAGATGTTGATAGTTTAATTTTCTAAGAACTTAGGCCAAAATTTATACAATCGTCTGATATATGAAAAAAAAATCTATACACCTTGTTTTATGAAATATCTATTATATGAGATACTTCCTCTATTTTAAAATATAAGATGTTTTAGATTTGTGAAGAAATGAATTTAGACTTATTTTAGTGTATAGGTTTGTTCATGTTGAAACGAATATATACACTAAAACAAGTCTAGATATATTTCTTCTTTACAAACATAAAACATTTTATATTTTGAAATGGAAGGAGTACATTTTAGAAAAGTCGAAGAGCACATATACAATAGCCACAAGATGGTATGTTATGAACACCGCGACGGTAGATAGATATTTTGTTCGGGCACTACAAGTAAGTCAGGTGCATTTTTCTTCACAGGGTTCCGAATTCAGAGTGCCCAACATAGGTGGAAGTTTTACTTTTCTCCTGACCTATGGTTGACGCGGGTAAGATCAGACAAGCACTCTGTTTTTACTTTTCCTTGGAGATTTTTTTGCTCTTTTCTTCGCGAACTGTAAGCTTGTGCCGAAAACTAAAGTGAACCTACATTTCGCCCTCCTGACATGGCTCAGGAACGCCGTCTTCTCTTGCCGGATGAGCAAGATCTTAGAGTCTCCGTTAAGAGGAGAGTCATTAGCTTGGCGATAATTGAGCAGGCTAGGAAGAAGCATTTGTTATGAACGTAGGAACTGTAGATTTTTTTATTGAACCATGCAGGAGAATTGCACGTGCTATATTAGAAGGAGAAAACGCATGCCATATAGAACGGCTGAAGTAAAGAGGAAAGAGAGTCTTAAGTGACAACCTTTACGAAGAAGAAAAACCAAAGCAACCTAAGGATTCTAGAAAAAACTTGCAACACAGCTACAGCCCAGTTTTTTGCTTCAGCCTTGGTCTCGTCGATGATAAGTTTTTTTGTTCAAAGAGACGGTAGATATTTGTTCGGGCGCTACAAGTCAGGTGCATTTTCTTCACACCGTTCCGAATTTGTAGTGCACAGCACAGATGGAAGTTTCACGGAATGAGACTAACTTGGAAGTTCCGATCGGCGATCGGTCGATGTGATTGCGGTGGAGATAACGACCTGTACCTCGATGGCCAAATCTAAATCTGCCGGTCATTTCTCTTGACCTATGGTTGACGCCGGTAAGATGAGACAAGCACTCTGTTTCTACATTTCTTTGGGGAATTTTTTTGCTCTATTCTTCGCGCCATTGGTCGAATACGGTTTTAACGCTTAAACCACCAGCAGGAAGATCCCGTTGCCGATCTTCCAATCCGGACAAGCTCTTTGCATCAGTTTAAGCACGCGGTTGGTACCTGTTGCTGTCGACATATACATACGGGAGCATATACGTACAAAAACTTGAATAATCTGCGCTCCCGTGCAAACTATACTCTATCGACAACGACGACTGCCAGTCGTGTGCAGGCTCCAACTGAACAATATACGTATGCTTGTGGAACAGTCCGACAGACGTACCGCCACCGAATTAGATAGACGAAAGCCAAACAAAGAGACACAATCAGTCCAAACAAAGGGCAGAGCAAAGCTGCGGGGAGCAGGAGCTGATAACGGGATGCTGATTGCTGATGGTGGTTAGGTGAAGGGCATCTCCGATTAGTTAGTAGCTGCCTGCAGCTTTTTGTCTGCGGATTGCCTGAAGAGGCAGCACGCCTGACTAGTCAGTCACTGCCCGCTCTTCAGATTTACTAACAATTTGCCAAGACTAAGTCTGGCAGGTGTGGCTGCAACAGAATTGTGGCCGGAAAATTGGGGGCCACAAAGTGTGGTATAAGTTGACAAAAAAATCACTCTATGACAATTGGATCCAATAAATACTTAAGTGTGGCAGTCCTAAAGTGTGGTGAGAACCAAACTTATGTCAAATTGCCAAACTTTGGCTGTGAACCAAACACCCCGCTCAGCATTGATCAGCAGCGGGGTGTGCCATACAGTATCGTATTGTATGTTTTACTATTACTACAGGTTGCTTTGTTATTATCTCTGTAGTCATTACCTAAACCCTAGCAATTTTGTCCTCTGCCTCTCGTGACTTGAGCTTTGGATGAGTAGGAATCTTGGATAGTGCCTTTGTGATTTCCCGTGGAGTGTTAGTTGTCTCCACCGTTTCTCGAAAATCTTCTCACTACGTAGTAGAACGATCACATGCCCAATAGTACAGAAGAAACGAGAGCGATGAGATTGCACACGATAAGATATGATGTAGGTGTCAGAGTTTCAAGAAGTGGTTAACAATAGGGTACCCTCTTTTCTCTTTAGCTCAGTATAAAATGAAATAACTTTTGTGACAATATTATCATTTTAAAAAATTTAGTCCATTTTCATATTACTAGATGAACTTCCACTAAATTCAACATCCCTCAAGTTGTTTAGTGAACACGATCCAAATTCACCACACCTAATCCGATCTTCACGAGAAGAGATGTGGTTTCAATGGTGGACAACAAAGTGTCGATCATATCATTCATATGACTCATGTTTAACCTTTCGGTTCGTGTGTTTCGAGGCGATGTATGTACATGCTAGGCTCGTCAAATCAAACCCAAGTATTTCCGCGTGTGTAAAACAGGCTTGCACCCGTTGTATGTGAACGTAGAGTTTATAGCACCCGATCATCACGTGATGCTTGAACACGACGAACTTTCGCAACGGTGCATACATAGGGAGAACATAGTTTTATCTTGATCTTTTAAGTGAGGAATCATCTTATAATGCTACTGTCGCGATCTAAGCATAACAAGATACATAAAAGGATAAACATCACATGCATATAATTTTATGTGACATGGTATAGCCAATCTCCGCACAATGATCTCCATCTTATGCGTGCCAGCATGATCTCCATCACTTCACCATGATTGCCTCCACCACGAATAGCAACTACAACTATTGCTAACTACTTAGCGATAAAATAAAGCTATTACATGGCGTATAAGAAGTTGACACACAGGTCATACACAATTATAAAGACAACTATATGGCTCCTGCCGGTTGTGTACTCATCGACATGCAAGTCGTGAAACATTACAAAACATGATCATTGCATACAACATACACATCACATCTTGGGCCATACCATATCACAGAAACACTCCCTGCAAAAACAAGTTAGACGCCTCTACTTTATTGTTGCATGTTTTACGTGGCTTATGGGAGTAACAAGCTAAGAATGATTCTTACCTACGGAAAGCCACAACGGTGATATTATGGTTGCCAAACTCTGGTGTAAATCCCATGACAACTATAGTGAGAGAAACTGGCATCCACCAGCCGCATGTGTGGAACAAGCCACATGTCAAGTGCGGAGCCGGTCTCGCGAACGAGGTCGCGTAAAGTTGGCCTGGACCGCTTCGATCTCACTATCCCGCATCATAAGAAGTATACAAACAAGAGACTTGCAACAGAAAACATCAACGCCCGCAACAAGCATGTTGCGTTCTACTCGAGAAACACATCTACGCATAGATCTAGCTCTGATACCACTGAAGGGTTTCACAACATAGTAAATCAAAAATTTTCTACGGATGTGAACGGCGAAGCCAAGATATAATCTAGGAGATGCAAACAACGAGGGGGGATAGACGAGATCTTCATACCCTTGAAGATTCGCACAGCGGAACGTTCGAAGGAACGTGGTTGATGTAGTCGTACTCGCTTCTCCTCCTCGCGATCCGATCCGATCCAACACCGCAAGTGGCGATGCCTCCGAGAGATGCACACGTACGGCACCTCGACGTCTCCTCCTTCCTAGGTCCAGCAAGTGGGGTGGAGAGATAGGTTGGATCTACAACACGACGGCGTGGTGCAAACGGTGGAGAGTTTCTGCGGCAGGGCTTCGCCAACGCGCAGTCGGGAGAGAGAGAGAGAGAGAGAGAGAGAGAGAGAGAGAGAGAGAGAGAGAGAGAGAGAGAGAGAGAGAGAGGAGGGCAGCAGGGTGGCTAGGGATTGAGGAGGTGTGGGGGGAGGGTGCGCCCCCAGCCCTATTTATATAGAGGGGTGGGCGGCTGCCCCTTGCCCCTCCTCCAAGCCTAGGGCCGGCGGCCAAGGGGGAGGAGTGGGGGGCAAGTTTCCCCCTCCTTCTAGAAGCTCTCCCTAGGGTTTCCCCTAGGGCTTCCCCTAGGGCTTGGCCGGCTGGGCCTATGGGGCCTTGTGCCCCTGGCCCAATGCGTCCAGGGCACTCCCTCGTAGGCCCACGCCCCCTCCCAACAAGTGGGGCCACGTTGGTCCCACTTCGGAAGGTTCTAGAAGCTTCCGGTACAATACCGAACAATCCGAAACACTTCCGAACTCTAAAAACTGCTTTGCCTTATATGAATCTTATTCTCCGGATCATTCCGGAACCTCTCGTGATGTCCCGGATCCCATCCGAGACTCCGAATAAAAACCCATAAACCAATTATCCATTCTATCCTAGCGTCGAGACACGTTAAGTGTGTGACCCTGCGGGTTCGAGAATATGCAGACATGATCTTCTATCAATAATCAACAGCGGGGTATGGAAACCCATATTGACTCCCACGTACTCATCGATGATCATATCGGATGAACCACGATGCCAGGATTTAATTAATCCCATATACATATTCCCTTCGTCACGCGATATTTTACTTGCCCGAGATTCGATCGTCGGCATCGACATACCTAGTTCAATCTCGTTCATAGCAAGTACTTTACTCGTTCCGTAATCCGATATCACTTTGTGATTAACTCCTTAACCACGTGCTTGCAAGTGGTGTTGATATCGATTACCGAGTGGGCCCGAAGTATATCTCTCCGACTCGGGAGGGACAAATCCCATCTCGATACATACAACCCAACAAGTACTTTCCGATCACCTGAGAGACACCTTTATGATCACCCTCTCATAGGATGACGTTTGATGACCTCAAATCTTTCTTCCGATACCAGAGAGTTGCATTATCTCATGGTCTAAGGAATACAATATTTGACATAAGAAAAAGCTTCGCAAAGATGAACACGATCTAATTGCTCTGCTTGATTTGGGTCTGTCCATCATATCATTCTCCCATTGATGTGATCTCATTATTAATCGACAACTCATGTCTATGGTTAGGAAACCTTAACCATCATTAATCAATGAGCTAGTCCATCGAGGCGTACTAGGTACGCAGTGTTGTTCATAAACCACACAAGTATTAAAGTTTCCGCTTAATACAATTCTATCATGGAATATAAACTTTATCATGAACAAGAATTATAATAATAACATCTTTATTATTGCCTCTAGGGCATAATTCCAACACATCCTTCCTTGCTTCAGTTCCCTGAATTCATCTCTCATCCTCTTGATCAAACCCGATGGCACATGGGTTCTGCTGAACTTGACTTTGAACTCTTCCCAAGTCATCAGCTGACCTCCTGTCATTGCGCGAACGTTGTTCCACCATGATCTTGCATCTCCGGCCAGATAGTGGGTAGCAAACAACACTTTCTTGTTAGCTTCCACTCCTGCAACTTCCAGATTGTTCTCCATGGTTTGCAACCAATCATCTGCATCTAGGGGCTCTTCTGACTTAGTGAAAACGGGTGGCTTGGTGTTTTGGAAATTCTTGAGCTTAGATCCATGGTTGTCCTGATTTCCATGGCCTTGATTGTTGTTGGCCATCTGAGATATCTGTTGAAGGGTGGCTAAGTTGGCTTGACGTTTGGATCTTTTGGCTTCACGGTCAGAAACCAACATTTGCAAGAGTTGCAACATCGGGTCCGGGGCTGAAGTGCTTCCTCCACGAGGCATCTGAAGATTGAGATAGATCATGAGGAAAGAGGGAAATTTCTAAGGTTCAAGGGTTTGGAAAAGTTTTCAAAGTTTGACTTAGATTTTTCTAGCAACTTTCTTTTCCTTCATTCATTCATAGCACACGATACAAACACACACCGCAACAAAGGAAAACAGATGGTTTTAGGAACCATTCTTAAAGCTACGATACAGTGGGACCGAATACAACTCACTAATGCTAGTGCTCAAGTGCTACTACTCCTCGGAGTCAGTGTCCTCATCATCCTCATCATCATCGATGAAGGCGAAGTCATCATCATCGGTGAAGAAGTCCATGGTCTGATCCTCCATAAAGTCATCATCATCGCTGAGATAGGAGTAGGGGTATCCACGAAGGTCTTCCCCTGCATTCTCCCTCTCCTCCAACTGCATATCTCTCTCGTGGATGGTCTCCTCCAAATCCGTGATCCGGTGGCGAAGACGGGCAATGATACGCTCCTTCTTGTCGAGCTGACGGCGACAAGACTTGCGATCCTTCACTAGCATGGCAATGGTCCGATCCTTCTTGGCGGCGATGGCGTACTTGTGGTTGGCATAGGAACGGGCATTGTCCAACTTCTTCTGACGGTCATACATCATGAAGCTAAGGTGGTCCAATTGACTCTTCAGCTCGTGGTGATATGGGGCCTCCAGTGGCTGTCCCATAACATCACACCTTGGGTAGAACTCAAAGCGGGTACCCTTGATCTGATTGATACTCTGCCCACACAGACGGGCAAGAGCTTCCTGCATGGCCCTAGCAAGTCCATCGATCCAGTTGTTCTCTCTCAAGGTGAACTGAATTCCCTCTGCAGTGGGGGGTTCAATCGTTCCTCGGAGACTTGCAACAACTAACCACTGCAGATCTTATCCTTCTTGATCATTGAGCCGAGCACCGAAGAACTTGGGGTGCGGACGCTCCAGGATCTCCGACAGCTGGTCCAAGTCACGCTCAAAGATGAGGTCTCCTCCATTCCCGAACTGATAAAACTTGATGTACTTCACGTCCATCTATAATAATATAGGATGAGTAAGTTAGTAGAGGGATCAAGTGTGTCAAATTTTACGTAAGTTTGTAAGAATTTTTGAGGAACATGAATTTTCATGAAAGAATCCAAGTGATAAGAATGAGAATAAGTTTTTGTAAATACTCACTTCCTTTGGTTTTGAAACTAAGTTTTTGATTCAAACGTCCATTCTAACAAGGGTCTCCTATGGTCAGGATGGCTCTGATACCAACTTGTCAATACCCGGATTTTTAATCACAGATGCCTGTTATGCCATACATCGCAATCCCAGGATTACCATTTTTGCGAGACATAACAGATTGGATATGACAGTACATCATCCATTACAAACCATATATAAGGTCTTACACAAATAAGGATCTCATGATCTAGTTCTTAATACAATTCAAGCAGCGGAAATAACATAATAATAACGATAGCGTAGGCGAAGCTCCATCTTCAGGGTCACAGGAAATACTGACGATGGGAGATGATCCTAGTTGTCGTAACCTTCTCGATCTCCATTTTCCGGATACTCCTCTTCATAGTCTGGCCACGGGAATAGCCAGGGACAAATCCATGAGTACTCTTTAAGTACTCGCAAACTAATACTAACAAGTGAAGGGGTTCTTGTAGAAGGATACTAAGCTCTAGGGTTGTTTTGCAAAAAGCCAGATTTACCTCTACTAAGTTCAGAAGCAAAGAAAGCTAGTTGAACGTTTTGTAACACCTAAGTGGGAACTTGAAACTCATGTCACAACACTATTGTGGTCAAGTCAAAGTCAAAAATCATTTCACAAGTCTTTTTTAAAACATCTGACGACGAAACAGTATGGCCACTCCACCTGTCCATAACCGCGGACGCGGCTATTCGAATAGTTTGACACTCTACAGAGATTGTACATTTTCACCACAACATTCGATACATTCGTTAGAAACAATCCTGAATTCACCATACTCAGTATGCGGATAATCAATCCTAACCTTTCAATTACACGCCCTAGTATAGGCACCTCTCCTGTGAGTTTGGCCTCCCAACCATGACCAACTGTTATCTTGGGTACTGCACAGGTGGACAATCTTCACAAGGTAGCCTCAGCTCAGACCTTGGCCGCAAGGGAACCCATACTAAGGTATATAAATTTCCAGTCAAGCCCTATCCAAATTTCGGGTATTGTGGTTGTACGGTAAAATTGGAATGGTATCGCATCCAGACAACCATCAGTTTTATAAAGGGCTAAGGCTCATGCCTTAACATTTTCATCGTCAAAATCATCTGGTGTTCGAGAACACATGTCAAAAGATTTCAATAGAATGACTCATCATTCTAAGGTTTTCATAACCATTTTCACCAAGCATTCCCATCTAAAGTTGATCAAGTTTTAAGCTTAGCACTAGCATCTATGGTGGGGGTAAATACTAGTGAGGGGTGGTAAGCAATTGGATCCTATCTAAGTTCAATCTCATGCCTCAGGATGACACCGAGATTTATCTAACTTAGGCCAAGTTTTATGCTCTTTATGATACCTTTAAATATCTTTCTGAAATCTACAAGTCACTAAGTAAACTCTAAGAGAAAACTTTAATCAAGAAATAAGATACTAAGCTTGCAAGTAAAACTAGGATGGTGTGTCAAGTGGGTATAATCACATATGCTTAATACATATAGTTGGCATAGTAACAAGCAAGTAGTAGCTTGCTAAGCTGCAAGTGTTAGCTTGCTCAGATAGTAGCTTGCTAATTCAACTAGTAGTATTAGGCTTGCCTTGTGCAGAGCAGTAGTTGAAGTTCTCCTCGGCTTCTTCCTCGTAGTATCCTCCTTCCTCCTCGTATCCTTGGTCGGTACTAGCGCCTATAAATAAATACGAGGTACACAATCACTAAACAATACTTAACTATTTAAAATCATCACACAAAGCTTCACACTAGATGATCTAGCATCATCACTAACATTACAAGATTAAAGCACTTGTCTCATTTATTTTATTTTGAAAAAGTAATTTCTACTCATTGAAAAACTACTTAAAATTTAATATTCTCCAACTCAAACATGGGATCATGTTTACACATGTCATCACCACATATTTCAGTACTTGGGAATATGATTTAAAGTGGTGTCACAATTTAATAAGGTTTAACCTTTTCATTTTAATTAATTAAAGTGACTAGAATGGCCTATGTGACATTCTTTTATTACTTGATCATTATTTCTATAAGTAAACCTATATATTTTTATATATTCTGAAAGCCATGGTTAAATGTGATTTTTTGAGAGTTGGAATAAACTCAAAAGCTCTTATGGTTGAATTTTGAAAAATGTTTGAATACAGAAAAGCTTCTGCCTTGTTATTTTTACCATGGGTGATCTACAAATCTAAATGGTTTGAATCTAATGGTCTTGGATTAAGCATTCCAGTACCTTTCTAACAAAATTGGTTTCATGCATTTTGGTTGAATGAATCGAGCTGGGTTGATTTTTGAATTTAGGTACAGAACTGGGTTTGAAATTAAATAAATCTAAATTTTAATTAGTGGGTCGCGCATGATGTTTAATTGGGCTAGCCCACTATGCACAGCGCGCGCGCGGGCTGGTTAAGTGAGCGACTGAAGGGTTTCGCAGCATAGTAAATCAAATTTTTTCTATAGATGCGAACGGAAAGCCAAGATCTAATCTAGGAGATGCAAAGAACGAGGGGGGATAGATGAGATCTTCATACCCTTGAAGATTCGCATAGCGGTACGTTCGACGGAACATGGGTGATGTAGTCGTACTCGCTTCTCCTCCTCGCGATCCGATCCGATCTAACACCGCAAGTGGCGATGCCTCAGAGAGATGCACACGTGCGACACCTCGACGTCTCCTCCTTCCTTGGTCCAGCAAGTATGGTGGAGAGACGGATTGGATCTACAACGCGACGGCGCGGTGCAAGTGGTGGAGAGTTTCTGCAGC
Organism: Avena atlantica; assembly: GCA_910589765.1. Taxonomy (NCBI): domain Eukaryota; kingdom Viridiplantae; phylum Streptophyta; class Magnoliopsida; order Poales; family Poaceae; genus Avena; species Avena atlantica. The sequence continues at coordinate 483,539,412 of OU342739.1, read as the reverse complement.
AGGGCTTCGCCTACACGCAGTCGGGAGGGAGAGAGAGAGGAGGGCAGCATGGCGGCTAGGGTTTGAGGAGGAGGTGTGGGAGGGGGTGAGCCCCCAGCCCTCTTTATATAGAGGGGTGGGCGGCCAGCCCTTGCCCCTCCCCCAAACCCTAGGGCCGGTGGCCAAGGAGGGAGGAGTGGGTGGCAAGTTTCCCCCCTTCTAGAAGCTCCCCTAGGGTTTGCCCTAGGTTTGGCCGACTGGGCCCTATGGGGCCTTGTGCCCCTGGCCCAATGCGGCCAGGGCACTCCCTCATAGGCCCATGCCCCCTCCCGGCAGGTGGGGCCATGTTGGTCCCCCTCCGGAAGGTTCTAGAAGCTTCCGGTACAATACCGATTAACCCGAAACAATTCCGAACTCCAAAAACTTCATTGCCTTATATGAATCTTATTCTCCGGACCATTCCGGAACCTCTCGTGATGTCCTTGATCTCATCCGAGACTCCGAACAAAAACTCATAAACCAATTATCCAATCTATCCTAGCGTCAAGACACGTTAAGTGGGTGACCCTTCGGGTTCGAGAACATACAGACATGATCTTCTATCAATAATCAACAGCGGGGTATGGAAACCCATATTGACTCCCACACATTCATCGATGATCATATCGGATGAACCACGATGCCAGGATTCAATCAATCCCATATATATATTCCCTTCATCTCGCGATATTTTACTTGCCCGAGATTTGATCGTCGGTACTGTCATACCTAGTTCAATCTCGTTCACAGCAAGTACTTTACTCGTTCCGTAATACGATATAACTTTGTGAGTAACTCCTTAACCACATGCTTGCAAGCGGTGTTGATATCGATTACCGAGTGGGCCCGAAGTATATCTCTCCGACTTGGGAGGGACAAATCCCATCTTGATACATACAACCCAACAGGTACTTTTCGATCACCTGAGAGACACCTTTATGATCACCCTCTCATAGGATGACGTTTGATGACCTCAAAGCTTTCTTCCGATACCAGGGAGTTGTATTATCTCATGGTCTAAGGAATACAATATTTGACATAAGAAAATCTTCGCAAAGATGAACACGATGACACGATCTAATTCCTCCGCTTAGTTTGGGCCTGTCCATCATATTATTCTCCCAATGATATGATCTCATTATTAATCGACAACTCATGTCTATGGTTAGGAAACCTTAACCATCATTAATGAATGAGCTAGTCCATAGAGGCATACTAGGGACACGGTGTTGTTCATAAACCACACAAGTATTAAAGTTTCTGCTTAATACAATTCTAGAATGGAATATAAACTTTATCATGAACAAGAATTATAATAATAACATCTTTATTATTGCCTCTAGGGCATAATTCCAACAGTCTCCCACTTGCACTAGAGTCAATAATCTAGTTTACATTTGGCAACAATCTAACACCCATGGTACTAAGGTGCTGATCATGTTTTGCACGTGGAAGAGGTTTAGTCAATGGATCTGCGACATTCAGATCTGTATGTACTTTGCTAATCTTCAGATCTCCATCTGCTATATCCCGGATTATATGAAACTTGCGGTTGATATGCTTGGTATTTGGATGATATCTTGGTTCCTTAGTGAGTGCTATGGCGCCAGTGTTGTCACACAATATCTCAAGTGAGTCCAAGGCACTTGGAACCACGCCAAGCTCAGTGATGAAGTTCCTGATCCAAACTCCTTCACTTGACGCTTCTGCAGCAGCCATGTATTCCGCTTCTACTGTAGATCCCGCGATCACGCTTTGCTTGTAGCTTCTCCAGCTCACAGCTCCTCCATTCAAAATATAAATGTATCCTGTCTGAGATTTAGAATCATCCTTATCGGTGTCGAAACTAGCGTCGACGTAACCCTTTACGACGAGCTGTTCATCACCTCCATAGACTAAGAACATTTCTTTAGTCCTATTTAGGTACTTTAGGATGTTCTTCACGGCTGTCCAGTGTTCCACTCCTAGATCACTTTGGTACCTGCTCGTCAAACTAAGAGCATTGGACACATCCGGTCTAGTACATAGCATGGCATACATGATAGAACCTATGGTCGAGGCATAAGGCACTTTGCTCATAGCTTCTCTATCATTTACCGTAGCTGGACACTGAGCCTTGCTCAATATCTTACCTGACAACATAGGCACTGAACCTTTCTTTGCCTTATCCATTCTGAACCTTTTCAGAACTTTGTCTAGGTATGTACTTTGGCTTAAAGCTATCAGGCATCTTTATCTATCTCTATAGATTTTGATGCCCAATATATAAGCAGCTTCCCCTAGGTCTTTCATTGAAAAACATTTGTTCAAATAACTCTTCACATCGTTAAGCATGTTAATGTCATTTCCAATAATCAATATGTCATCCACATATAGTACCAGAAATGTCACTGAGCTCCCACTCACTTTCTTGTAGATACAAGCTTCGTAGCAATTTGGAACAAATCCAAAGCTCTTGATCACTTGATCAAAACGAAGGTTCCAACTCCGAGATGCTTGCTTCAGTCCATAACTGGAACGCTGAAGTTTGCACACTTTATCAGCATCCTTAGGATCGACAAAACCTTCGGGTTGCATCATATACAACTCTTCATCAATGTTTCCATTGAGGAAAGCAGTCTTGACATCCATCTGCCATATTTCATAATCATGAAACGCAACAATTGCTAATAAAATCCGAATGGACTTAAACATCGCTACGGGAGAAAAAGTCTCATCGTAGTCAACACCTTGAACTTGTCGAAAACCTTTCGCGACAAGTCGTGCTTTATAGACGGTAACATTACCATCTGCGTCCGTTTTCTTCTTGAAGATCCATTTGCACTCAACGGCCTTTCGGTCACTAGGAGGGTCCACCAAAGTCCATACTTGGTTTTCGCTCATGGATCCCAATTCGGATTTCATAGCCTCTAGCTATTTCTCAGAGTCTGGGCTCATCATCGCTTCCTCATAGTTCGCAGGTTCACTGTCGTCTACTAACAAGACAGTTAAGACAGGGTTGCCGTACCACTCAGGAGGGGAACGCGACCTTGTCGACCTGCGACGTTCAGTAGTAGCATCGTCCGAAGCTTCATGATCCTTGTCATTAGCTTCCTCTATTGTTGGTGCAGGAGACACTGGAACAATTTCAGGTGCTGCGCTACTCTCCAACTCAAGAGAAGGTTCATCAACCTCGTCTAGCTCTACTTTCCTCCCACTCACTTCTTTCGAGAGAAACTCCTTCTCAATAAAGGAACCGTTCTTTGCGACAAACACTTTGCCTTCGGTTCTATGATAGAAGGTATACCCAATAGTTTTCTTAGGGTATCCTACGAAGACGCATTTCTCCGCTTTGGGTTCGAGCTTGTCCGACATCAACTTCTTGACGTAAGCTTCGCATCCCCAAACTTTAAGAAACGACAACTTAGGTTTAGCACTAAACCACAGTTCATACGGTGTCGTCTCAACGGATTTAGATGGTGCCCTATTTAAAGTGAATGCATCGGTTTCTAATGCATAACCCCAAAATGATAACGACAAATCAGTAAGAGACATCATCGATCGGACCATATCTAATAGAGTTCGATTCCGGCGTTCAGACACACCATTGCGACGTGGTGTTCCGGGTGGCGTGAGTTGCGAAACGATTCCGCTTGCTTTAAGATGCGTGAGAAAATCATAACTCAAATATTCAACTCCACGATCGGATCGTAGAAACTTAATCTTTCTGTTACGATGATTCTCCACTTCATTCTGAAATTCCTTGAACTTTTCAAATGTTTTAGATTTATGTTTCATTAAATAGACATACCCATATCTACTTAAGTCATCGATAAAAGTGAGAAAATAGCGATATCCACCGCGCGTCGAAACACTCATCGGTCCGCATACATCGGTATGTATGATTTCCAACAAGTCCGTTGCTCGCTCCATCATTCCGGAGAACGGGGTTTTGATCATCTTGCCCATAAGGCATGGTTCGCATGTGTCAAATGATTCAAAATCAAGAGACTCCAAAAGTCCATCAGAATGGAGTTTCTTCATGCGCTTTACACCAATATGACCTAGACGACAGTGCCACAAATAAGTAGTATTATCACTATCTACTTTGCATCTCTTAGCCTCAATGTTATGGATGTGTGTTTCATCCCTTTCGAGATTCAGAAGAAGTAAACCATTCACAGCAGGTGCATGACCATAAAAGATGTTACTCATATAAATAGAACAACCATTATTCTCAGATTTAAATGAATAACCGTCTTGCAATAAACACGATCCAGATATAATGTTGATGCTCAACGCAAGCACATAATAACACTTATTGAGGTTTAAAACTAATCTCGAAGGTAAAACTAAGGAGAGCGTGCCGACGGCCATCACATCAACTCTTGATCCGTTGCCAACCCGCATCGTCACCTCATCCCTCGCAAGCCGCCGTCTATTCCGTAGCTCCTGTTTCGAGTTACAAATATTAGCAACTAAACCAGTATCAAATACCCAGGCACTACAACGAGGGCTAGTAAGGAAAACATCAATAACATGTATATCAAATATACCTTTGATGGTGCCAGCCTTCTTGTCCGGTAAGTACTTCGGACAGTTGCGCTTCCAGTGACCCTTGTCCTTGCAATAGAAGCACTCAGTGTCCGGCTTAGGTCCAGACTTGAGCTTCTTCTCAGCAGGGGCAACGCGCTTGCCGCCGCCTTTCTTGAAGGGCTTCTTTGCACCCTTACCTTTATTTAAGGTGGGGGGCTTGTTGACCATCAACACATGATTATCCTTTTTGATGTCCACCTCCGCAGCCTTCAGCTTTGCGAAGAGCTCGGTGATCGTATCAGTAGAACCAATCTGATTATGAGTCACTACAAAACTTTTGTAGCCGGGAGGGAGTGATTGCAGAACCCTGTCAATCTTGAGCTCCTCTGGAATCTTGCAGTCCAGTTGCTCAAGGCGTTGAGTGTAGCTCGACATCTTTATGGCGTGCTCACTAACGGAACTCCCTTCCTCCATCTTGGAGTTAAAGAATTTCTCAGAGATCTCATATCTCTTAGAACGGGCCTGAGTCTGAAACATAGTTATCAACTCCTCAAGAATCTCAAAGGGCCCGGGATAGTCTTCAAAACGATTTTGAAGGTCCGATTCCATAGCAAACAACATGGTGCTCTTAATCACACCATAATCATCTTTGCACGACTGATAGACAGCTTTCTCATCAGCCGACGCATCTACAGCAGGGGCGTCACCTAGCGCATTCTCAAGGACATAGTCCTTTTGACCGCCAGAGAGAATGATTCTCAGATTGCGGAACCAGTTGGTGAAGTTAGACCCATTGTTTCTAAGCTTTTCTTTCTCAGCAAAAACGTTGAAGTTGAAGTTGGACTTAGCCATTTGATCTACAATATTTGCAAGTACAAATTATACTATGTTCATGATAACTAGTTCAACTTGATCAAATTACTAGATGAACTCCCACTAAATTCAACATCCCTCAAGTTGTTTAGTGAACATGATCCAAATTCACCACACCTAATCCGATCTTCACGAGAAGAGATGTGGTTTCAATGGTGGGCAACGAAGTGTCGATCATATCATTCATATGACTCATGCTTAACCTTTCGGTTCATGTGTTCCGAGGCCATGTCTGTACATGCTAGGCTCGTCAAGTCAAACTCAAGTATTTCCGCGTGTGCAAAACTGGCTTGCACTCGTTGTTTGTGAACGTAGAGTCTATAACACCCGATCATCACGTGATGCTTGGACACGACGAACTTTCGCAATGGTGCATACATGGGGAGAAAACAGTTTTATCTTGATCTTTAAGTGAGGAATCATCTTATAATGCTACCGTCGCGATCTAAGCATAATAAGATACATAAAAGGATAAACATCACATGCATATAACTTTATGTGACATGGTATAGCCAATCTTCGTGCAATGATCTCCATCTTGTGCGTGCCAGCATGATCTCCATCACTCCACCATGATTGCCTCCACCATGAATAGCAACTACAACTATTGCTAACTACTTAGCGATAAAGTAAAGCTATTACATGGCGTATAAGAAGTTAACACACAGGTCATACACAATTATAAAGACAACCATATGGCTCCTGCCGGTTGTGTACTCATCGACATGCAAGTCATGAAACATTACAAAACATGATCATTGCGTACAACATACACATCACATCTTGGGCCATACCATATCACAGAAAACACTCCCTGCAAAAACAAGTTAGACGCCTCTACTTTGTTGTTTCATGTTTTACGTGGCTTATGGGAGTAGCAAGCTAAGAACGATTCTTACCTACGGAAAGCCACAACGGTGATATTATGGTTGCCAAACTCCGGTGTAAATCCCATGACAACTATAGTGAAAGAAACAGGCATCCACCAGCCGCATGTGTGGAACAAGCCACATGTCAAGTGCGGAGCCGGTCTCGCGAACGACGTCGCGTAAAGTTGGCCTGGACCGCTTCAATCTCACTATCCCGCGTCATAAGGAGAACACAAACAAGAGGCTTGCAACAGAAAACATCAACGCCCACAACAACCATGTTGCGTTCTACTCGTGAAACACATCTACGCATAGATCTAGCTCTGATACCACTGAAGGGTTTCGCAGCATAGTAAATCAAAAAATTTCTACGGATGCGAACGAAAATCCAAGATCTAATCTAGGAGATGCAAACAACGAGGGGGGATAGATGAGATCTTCATACCCTTGAAGATTCGCACAGCGGAACGTTCGACGGAACATGGGTGATGTAGTCGTACTCGCTTCTCCTCCTCGCGATCCGATCCGATCTAACAGCGCAAGTGGCGATGCCTCCGAGAGATGCACACGTGCGGCACCTCGACTTCTCCTCCTTCCTCGGTCCAGCAAGTATGGTGGAAAGACGGATTGGATCTACAACGCGACGGCGTGGTGCAAGTGGTGGAGAGTTTCTACAGCAGGGCTTCGCCTACACGCAGTCGGGAGGGAGAGAGAGAGGAGGGCAGCAGGGCGGCTAGGGCTTGAGGAGGAGGTGTGGGAGGGGGTGCGCCCCCAGCCCTCTTTATATAGAGGTGTGGGCGGCCAGCCCTTGCCCCTCCCCCAAACCCTAGGGCTGGCGGCCAAGGAGGGAGGAGTGGGGGGCAAGTTCCCCCCCTTCTAGAAGCTCCCCTAGGGTTTGCCCTAGGTTTGGCCGGCTGGGCCCTATGGGGCCTTGTGCCCCTGGCCCAATGCGTCCAGGGCACTCCATCATAGGCCCATGCCCCCTCCCGGCAGGTGGGTCCACGTTGGTCCCTCTCTGGAAGGTTCTAGAAGCTTCCGGTACAATACCGATTAACCCGAAACAATTTTGAACTCCAAAAACTGCGTTGCCTTATAGGAATCTTATTCTTCGGACCATTCCGGAACCTCACGTGATGTCCTGGATCTCATCCGAGACTCTGAACAAAAACTCATAAACCAATTATCCAATCTATCCTAGCGTCGAGACACGTTAAGTGTGTGACCCTTCGGGTTCGAGAACATGCAGACATGATCTTCTATCAATAATCAACAGCGGGGTATGGAAACCCATATTGACTCCCACACATTCATCGATGATCATATCGGATGAACCACGATGCCAGGATTTAATCAATCCCACATATATATTCCCTTCGTCTCGCGATATTTTACTTGTCCGAGATTTGATCGTCGGTACCGTCATACCTAGTTCAATCTCGTTCCCAGCAAGTGCTTTACTCGTTCCGTAATCCGATATCACTTTGTGATTAACTCGTTAACCACATGCTTGCAAGCGGTGTTGATATCGATTACCGAGTGGTCCCGAAGTATATATCTCCGACTTGGGAGGGACTCTCGATACATACAACCCAACAGATACTTTCCGATCACCTGAGAGACACCTTTATGATCACCCTCTCATAGGATGACGTTTGATGACCTCAAATCTTTCTTACGATACCAGGGAGTTGCATTATCTCATGGTCTAAGGAATACAATATTTGACATAAGAAAAAGCTTTGCAAAGATGAACACGATCTAATTGCTCTGCTTGATTTGGGTCTGTCCATCATATCATTCTCCCAATGATGTGATCTCATTATTAATCGACAACTCATGTCTATGGTTAGGAAACCTTAACCATCATTAATCAATGAGATAGTCCATAGAGGCATACTAGGGACACAGTGTTGTTCATAAACCACACAAGTATTAAAGTTTCCGCTTAATACAATTCTAGCATGAAATATAAACTTTATCATGAATACGAATTATAATAACAACATCTTTATTATTGCCTCTAGGGCATAATTCCAACAGCGACCCCAGTCGTCAGTGAGACAACAAGGGCGAAGCGGTATGGGGCGATTAGGATCGTAGGATCTAACTCTAATCGAACGGCTCTGGTTCATCGTCCACGTCGGGCAACGCCGGCGAGACAGAACCCTAGCGCAGCCAGTGGGGTTCATGGGAGGCTCACCGGGGCTCAGGCGATGGTCGGCGACGAGGGCGAACGATGAAGTCAACGACGACGATCCTCCTGGTATCGGCAGCTTCTCCTGGGGCGGCTCCAATCGACGACGCCTCTCCTTCTCTGCAACGGCGAACTCTGGTGAAATTCCGGCCACCTGGTGCTCGCACTTCTCCGAGAGCGGGTGTGATCAGTGAGAGGTGGGAAGTGAACTGGTGTGAAGAAAACGAGCGGGGAAGGCCTCCTTTTATAGTGGCTGAAGGGGACCGAATGGCGTGCGTGGAGCTCTTCGGTGTCGATGGCACAGAGTGCTACTGGAATGGGTGACGATAGGGGGCGGTGATGTGCTCCCTGGCGAATCTCAACGGCGTGGCCTTGTGGCGTGGGGCGGTGCTGAACGGTCGGAACATTGCGGCGCTCTGGGCGGGTTCGATGGCAATTTTAATGGCGCATAGTGTCCGTGGTACACACGACGACGAACGGGGTTATCTGGCGGGGTGCTGGGATGCTGGCGAGCACGTCTGCAAGCGGCAAGGGCGACGCGTAGTCTGTGGGCTGATGTCGCTGACGGCGCACTGGCGCGCTCTCGGCTCGCACGCAGAGAGACTGGGCGCGTGCTTGGCGGGTGGTCCAGTGGCTGGCTGCGCTCGGGGCTTGGACAGGGAGTGGCGGTGGACGGTGCTGCATGTCCTAGACAAGGTTGGCGAGGCTAGTGCTGCCTCTAGATCGCTGGCGACATGGGGGTGACAATGGTGCTCTCGGCATGGTCACCATTAATGGCAAGGCTTGCCCACAGTGGTGCTAAGGATTGTTAAAGAGGCTAGATGATCTATTAAGAGCTTGTTGCAACCAGAGAGGGAACAAGGTTGGCCAAATTCACTGCTGCAAATAGTGTTTAATGTTTTGTTGTTTGCTGATCACAAGGTGTTTGATGAAATGGCCAAAAGAAATTCAAATGTGAATTTTAGATTCAAACTTGGTGGGTTTGCTAGGCACATACTAGGGAGTATCTGGTTAGTTGGATTGGTCAAGGGACACTGGTTTCGTTGGGTTTTGAAAAGGTGTGATCTTCACATATGTTAAAGATTCAATTTTTAATTGTCCTTTAAATGGGGTTGCCAAATGTTTCTGCAAGTTTGAAAGGTGGACTTTGATTCACTTTTACTTGGTCTAACAATGGGTGAAAAGAATTGGTAAAGTTTATGTTTAAAATCTTGGACTAGAAACACCCAAAGTGGCGTAGTGAGCAAGATTGGCAAAAATGACCATTTGTCTTATTTGATTTGTTTTTGATTTTTTTTTCTTGATTTGTTTTCTGCTTGGAAATGTTTTAGATGATGTTATATTCATCTTTGAACCATTCCTTACTATTTAGTTGAATCACACAAGTCCATTCACGCATTCATCAAATCATCACATACACACATGCATTCATTTGGTTTTTATTTAAACAAAGTTTTTGTTAACCCTAATTTTAGTGATTAAAGTTTGATGATCATTGTTTCATAATTTTGGGATGTTACAGCGAGCGGTGGTGGCGGCAAAGATTACGCCTGCTCGAGTCGCGAGATATGGAGTGCGAGGGTTTAGGGGAGGAGAGTGACTGGTGTGCCACTGGGGAGAGGGCCCAGGTGAATTATTAGGAGGACGCGTTCGGACAAGCGCGCTGTTCGGACTGATGCAATCGAGACCAATATTAGATGTAAGGATGGGTCGAATCGGACGCGTTTGTTCGAATGGGTCGGGCCACTGGACACCGCGCACTGCGTGAACGAGTTCAAACACGCTTGAACGGGATGCTTCGATCTAGCGAAGATGGCCCAAGGATTCTAGAAAAATGTTGCAACACAGCTAACTACTAGCTTGGAGGAGAAAACAGTCCCTACTAGGTACTGCCCAGGTTTTTGCTTCAGCCTTGATCTCGTCGATGATAAGAATTTTGCTTCAAAGAGATGGTAGATATTTGTTCGGGCGCTACAAGTCAGGAGCATTTTCTTCACATCGTTCCGAATTCAGAGTGCCCAACACAACACAGGTGGAAATTTCACGGAATGAGGCTACACACCTGGACTTGCCGATTGGTCGACGTGATCACAGGGAGATAACGACCTGTGCGGTACCTCGATGGCCAAATCTAAATCTGCCGGTCATTTGTGCTGACCTATGGTTGACGCGGGTAAGATCGGACAAGCACTCTGTTCCATTTTTCTTCGGGGAAAACGTTTCTCCTTTGTTCGCGCCATTGATTGAATACGATTTTAAGGCTGAAACCACCAGCAGGAAGATCCCGTTGCCGATCTTCCAATCCAAGCAAGCTCTTTGCATCAATTGACTAGTCAGTCCCTGCATGTTCTTCGGATGGAACGTTTGGTCTTTTTTACATGCCGCCGAGCGTTGATCAGCAGCGGAGTTGTGACATACAGTATACTAGTATTCAACCCATATGGATACTATGTGGTTACCTAAACTAAACCCTAGCAATTTTGTCGTCTACCACTCGTGGCTTCAGCTTTGGATGAGCAGGAATTCTGGATACTGTCTGCCGGATTTCGTGATTTGCGGTAGACTGTTCCTCGAAAATCTTCTCACTAGACAGTAGAACATCACACGTCCAATAGTACAGAAGAAACAAGAACGATGATGCTTACAAGCGATAAAGCTATGATGTAGGTGTCCGAGTTTCATAGGTTGCCACTGCAAGAAGATTCTCAATAAACGTGTCTTACTACATGGAGAAAATCCTACTACTGAAAATGTTGGTTCTACTTAGCTGACGATTGTACTCGCCACTACATAGACACCTCCTCACTCTTAGCTCTAATTTACTGAAACATATTTCTAAAATATTTGTGTGAAAATTTGACTTAGATTTGTAAAAATTTAAATGAATACAAAAAAAGCAACCGGCCCATATTTTAGAAATAATTTAGAAATAGTTCACAAATATTTTACACGATTGTAAACTTATTTCTAAAATATTTGTAAAATATTTCTAAATTATTACTACTAGATTTTAGCTTTGTATAAATTTTGAGTTCCTTACTTCAATTCTAATATTATAGCCTCATTAAAATCCTAATTATAGTACACAATATACTATGCATATTCTCAATTTGAATTTTAGAATAAATGTAATATTTAATAATTTATATCATATCGGTGCATATAATTAGTGTGAACATATCGGTGCATGCTATAGTTGTTTTTTTGAAGCAACCGGCAGGAGCTCTGCCTTTTCATTTAGAAAGAGAGAAAGGCCCAAACATAACAGTACAGGGAGGGCATGTTTTGGTTAAAGTAAAAACATGCCGAAAGCACTGAAATTATCAGAAAAAACACGCTCTAGTCCGCAGGAATGACAGGCCCAAAGGCTGCAAAAGCTCGTGCTCTCTGGCGAATATCCTCACTGGAAATCTCTGTCACCTCCACGTAAGTTAGCCGCTGACTTGTGAAGATCCTTCTATTCCGTTCTTTCCATATGTTCTAGAGGATGTAAAGCAGGCGTCCATTGATTCTTCGTTTGTCGTTTGTGGGCCGACCAGCGATCATATTGTCCCACTAATCTGAAATGGAAGGAAAATCCTGGCCATTGATTCCGCCCACTGCGTTGTCCCATATTTGAGCAAGGTTCCAAACCGCTATGATGTAGGGGCAATCTTTGCATAAGTGCGCAGCTGTCTCAAGTGCACCGCGACATAGAGCACATATGGGGTCATGATTCCAACCTCTAATTGCAAAGTTATCGGCTATGAGACGCTTTCCATGCATGGCCAGCCACGCGAAAAGCTTGCACTTAGGTTCAGCGTGAGCAACCCATATTTTCTGGGCGATGAACTTGGGGTGGCTGCCGTGAAATTGCACATGGTAGGCCGAGCTGGCACTATAGGATCCATCTTCGGTTAAGGTCCAGGAGACCGTATCAGGCTGACCAAGTGATACATGCGTTCCTTCCACCACGTCCCAAACCATGAGGTATTGGGAAAGCTGCACAGACGAGTTGAGATGCGCGATGGAGCGAATCCAGTTGCCATCAGCTAGATCTTTGGCCACGCTTCTGTTTTTTATCGTGGCAATCTTGAAAAGATCAGGCGCCCACAGCCTGATAGGGCCCAACTCAGACCAGTTATCATGCCAGAAGAAAGCAGTTTCGTCGTCTCCAATGCTGATCTTCGTGGAGGCTCTAAAGAGGTCCATATCAGCGTCATCACATGGGAGCTTGGATCCCACACAAGTACGATGTGGGTTCGTCCACTGAAGCCAAGGCCATTGAAGTCTGAGGGCGCGGCCGGTCCTTTGCAGGTATGGCATGCAGAGGCCGCCCAGGTCCTTAGGTCTATAAATCGTGGTCCAGCTGACCAAGGCCTTCCCTTGCGCCGCGTGCTCGCCTTCATCTCCCGCCCAGACAAAGTTTCTAGCGATGCGGGTAATCCTGTCCCGATCCCACTTAGACAGCGGGATGACCGTGGCATGGTAGACTGCGATGGACATCAGGACGGACCTGGCGAGGGTGATTCTACTCGGACGATCCAGGTTTTTGCCCATCAACCCAGGCAGCTTTCTCGCAATCTTATCAATCAGGGGCTGAAGGTCGACCTTACGAAGCCGTCGGAAGTGTAGGGGCAGACCCAAGTACTTCCCAGGAAACAAAGAAACCTTTGCTGGAAATGCTGAGAGGACATCTAAAAGATCAATGGCTTCACATCTGATAGAAAAACCTCCATTTTGGCCAAGTTGGTGACAAGACTACTTGCTTTCACAAAACAATCGAGGATGGCAGTGATGGCCTGCAACTCTTCTTTCACAAGATTGACAAAAATTCCAGCATCATCTGCGTACAACGAGACTCTACAGCGAGGCGCACGGGATCTGATTTGGCTGAGAATTCCACAATGGCTAGCAATGGAAAGGATGCGTTGGAGAGGGTCAATAGCTAGAATGAACAACATACGTGAAAGCGGGTCACCCTGTCTAAGCCCCCTAGCATGGAAGAAATGCATTCCGGGGTCGCCGTTTAGAAGTACTCTGGAAGTGGCAGAGGCAAGGGAGAGGCACACCCAATCCCTCCACATCTGACCGAACCCAAGAGCCGACAGGACCTCGAGGAGATAAGCCCATCCCACAGAGTCAAAAGTTTTTGAAATTTCCAACTTCAGAAAAAGGATATGTGTCTTGGAGGAGTGAAGCTCCCTGATGAGGTTTTGCACGTGGAGGAAGTTGTCGTGGATACTCCTCTTCTTAACAAAGCGCTTTGGCATTTAGAGACGAGATCAGGTAAAATTGGTGCTAGCCTGTTGGCGAGAATCTTGGAGAAGATCTTCGAAAGGCCGCGGATGAGACTGATAGGCATGTAGTCTCCAACAGACGACGCATACGATTTCTTCGGGATGAGGATGATATTGGCAGAGTTGATTAAATTTGTGCAGCCACCGTGAAGGCCTGCCATGTGAGATATTGCGGCCACAATGTCAATATTGATGATGTCCCAACAACTCTTCAAGAATGCGCCGATAAAACCGTCCGGGCCCGGGGCTTTGACCGATGGGAGTGAGAACACGGCGTCTTTAATCTCCTGCTCATTGAAGGGGGCATCGAGGTCGGACAAGTCATGCTGCTCGTATTCGAGCGCCTCCCAGTCAAGGCTGAACTGCCTCGTGGATTTGGTCCCAACAGTGCCCTTGAAATGCTACAAAAGAGCCTCCTCTTTGTCTTCTCTAGTGATTGCAGCTCATGTGGCTGTGGAGAGGGATTGGGTGTGGACTTTGCGACGCCACCCATTAGCCCTAGCATCGGAGATCTTCGTGTTTGCATCTCCCAAGCGAATCCAGGTGAGTCGCCATCTTTGGCGAAGCTTGATTTTTTGGATAGTGAGAAGGACTATGTAATATCCCAAAAATACTAAACTTGGATCATCAAACTCTAATCATCAAATTTAGGGTTAACAAAAACTTTTCAAATAAAAAAAATTATGAAAGCATGCATGTGTGTATGCATTCCAATTTGGATTCTTTTGAATTGCCTTGCTTGTAAAAGGATTCTTAGGTGAAATAAACATCATCTAAACAATCCCCACACTTTTCCCAAAGACAAATAAATCAAAACAAACAAAATAAGTGAATGGTCACTTTGGCCAAATTAACTCCCATGCCTACTTTGGCTGTCTCTAACTTTTAAAACTTAACAGAAACTTGTTTGGATATTTACACCCCTTGATAGTACGCATAACAAAGTACCAAGGCCCACCTTGTGATCATCCAGAAACATTTGAATGCATGGTTTAAATGACAGTTCAAAATTGAATCTATATCATATGGGAAGATCCCACTTTTGTAAAAACCACTCAAACAAACTCAACTTTCAAAACCCAAGCATCCACAGACTCACCAGCACATGCCTAGCACACCCACCAAAAATCTTTTCAAAATTCAACACTTGAATTCATGCGGCCATTTCATCAAACACCTTGCTGATTCAAATCAAACAAAATCAAAACACTATAGTGTGTAGTGTTTTGAGCCTAACTTGTTCCCTCTATGGACACCACTAGCCTTAGTAGATCATCTAACGACCCTAACTAATCCCTAGAACCACTGTAAGCTTGACAATGTCATCAATGGTGAACAGTCGAGAGCACCCATGTCACCCCAGTGTGGACAGCAGGCTAGAGGAAGAACTAGCCGTACCCACCGTGTCTGGGAGGTATCCCATGCCTCATCGCCCCCTCTCGACCAGCCCTGCCTTGCGGACAGCAGCCAGAACCGCCAGGAACGCCGCGCCCGTGCCGCTGTCGACCATGCAGACCCGCTCCGCAGAGCATGCGCCGTTCCCAGTCAACCAGACCACCTTGAGCCCTCGCCGCCCTCCAACATGCCCCCACCGTCCTAGGAGACCGCCAGACATGCCCATTTCACTGCCCATACCCCGTAGCCACCGCTCGCCGTCGAAGACGCCGCCTCTGTCGCGCAGAGCACCGTGCGTTCCAGACCGTTTGCCACCGCCCCTACACGCGCATTAAAGCCCCAGAGCATCGCCAGGAGACCACCGATCGATCGCCACCCTCGTCCATGCCTCTAGCCGCCCGTAGCCATGTCGCCACCGTCGCCTGCCCATCCCGTTCGGTCTCGTCGTCGAGACTATAAATAGAGGCCTCCCCCGCTCAAACTCTTCACACCATTCCACTCCCCTCTCCTCACTGATCGTTCCACCATGTTCCCTAAGAAAGGCGAGCAGCGCATCGCCGGAATTTCACCGGAGCCCGCCGCTGCTGGAGAAGAAGGGAGCCAGCGATTGGAGCCGCCCCAGGAGAAGTTGCCGGTACCAGGAGGTTCGCCATCGTCGACTTCGTCGTTCGCCCGCCTCGCCGACCCTCGCCAGAGCCCCGGTGAGCCTCTCACGACCCCCACCTGCCGCATTAGAGTTCTGTCTCGCCGGCGCTGCCCGACGTGGACGATGAACCAGAGCCGTTGGATTAGAACTAGATCCAACGCACCACGTTGCCCCGTACCGCTTTGCACCCCCTGTCTCACTAACGCGTGGGGACAGCCACTTAACCAGCCCGCGTAAGCGCTGTGCTTAGCAGGCCGACCCGTTAACCTTTCCCGCGCAGCCCACTCGTTTGAATTTGGATTTTTTTCCATTTTCATTCAAACACAGTTCTATACCTAGTTTCAAAAATCAACCCAGCTCGATTCAGTGAACCAAATTGAATGAAGCCAATTTTATTAGAAAGGTCTTGAAATGCTGAATCCAAGCCCGTTGGATTCAAATCATTTGGATATGTAGACCACCCTTGGTAAAAATAACAAGGCAGAAGCTTTTATGCATTCAAACATTTTTCAAATTCAAACCATAATAGCTTTTGAGTTGATTCCAACTCTCAAAAATCACATTTAACCATACCTTTCAGAATATATAAAAATATATAGGTTTAATTACAGAAATAATGTTCAAGTAATAAAAGAATGCCACATAGGCATTTCTAGTCACTTATTTTATTTAAAATAAAAAGGTTAAACCTTATTAAATTGTGACACCACTTTAAATCACATTCCCATGGACTAAAATATGTGGTGAGGACATGTGTCAACATGATCCCATGTTTGGTTTGGAGAATATTAAATCTTAAGTAGTTTTTCAATGAGTAGAAATTACTTTTCTAAAACTAAAATCATTAAGACAAATGCTTTAGTCTTGTAATATTAGTGATGATGCTAGATCATCTATAGGACCCCTTTGTGTGATGATTGAAAGTAGTTAAGTATTGTTTGGTGATTGTGTAACTCATATTTATTCATAGACGCTAGTAGCGACCAAGGATACGAGGAGGAAGGAGGATACTACGAAGAAGAAGCCAAGGAGAACTTTAACCACTACGCTGAACAAGGCAAGCTAACACTTTCCAGATACCCTACTTATGCAAGCTTATACTTGCAATTATGCAAGCCCTTACTTGCAAGCCAAATACTACTAGTTGAATGTGCAAGCTAACACTTGCAAGATATTATACTTTAGCAAGCCTTACCATGACAACCATATGCCTTAAGCATATGTGGTTATACCACTTGATACCCAATCCTAGTTTTACTTGCAAGCTTCTACTTTATTTCTTTATCAAAGCTTTTACTTAGATTTTAATGAAGTAACTTGTAGATTCTAGGAAGATACTTGAAGGTTGCATAAAGAGCATAAAATTTGGCCTAAGCTAGAAAACCTTGATATCATCCTAAGGAATGAGGTGGTACTTAGTTGAAACTCCACTTGTTTATCACCCCTCATTAGTACTCACCCCCACTTGTAGATGCTAGTGCTAAGCATAAAACTTGATCAACTTTAGATGGGAATACTTGGTGAAAATGGTTACGAAAACCTTAGAATGATGGATCATTCTACTGAGATGTTTTGACACGTGTTTCCGAACACCAGATGATTTTGGTGATGAAAATGTTGAGGCATGAGCCTTAGCCCCCTTTATAAAACTGATGGTTGTCTAGATGCGATACCATTCCAATTTTACCGTACAACCACAATACCCGAAGATTGGGTAGGGTTTGACTGGAAACTTATGTACCTTAGTATTGGTTCCCTCACGGCCAAGGTCTGAGCTAAGGCTACCTTGTGAAGATTGTCCACGTGTGCAGTACCCAAGATGACAGTTGGTCATGGTTGGGAGGCCAAACTCACAGGAGAGGTGCTTATACTAGGGCGTGTAATTGAAAGGTTAGGATTGATTATCCGCATACTGAGTATGGTGAATTCAGGATTTGTTCCTGACGGATGTATCGAATGTTGTGGTGAAAGTGTACAATCTCTGCAGAGTGTCAAACTATTCGAATAGCCGCGTTTGCAGTTATGGACAGTTGGAGTGGCCATACTGTTCCCCCGTTAGATGTTTTCAAAATGACTTGTGAAATGAATCGGATAATTTGACTTGACCACAACGGAGTTGTGGCATGAGATACAAGTTCCCACTTAGGTGTTATAAAATTTGACTAGTTTTCTCTTGCTCCTGAACTTAGTAGAGGTAAATCTGTTTTTTTGCAAAACAACCCTAGAGCTTAGTGTCCTATTACAAGAACCCCCTTTACTTGCTAGTATTAGTTGCGAGTACTTAAAGAGTACTCATGGCTTTGTCCCTGGCTATTCCCGTGGCCAGACTATGAAGAGGAGTACCAGGATGATGGACCCCAGGAAGGTTACGACAACTAGGATCATATCCCATCGTCAGCATTGCCTGTGACCCTGAAGATGGAGCTTCGCCTACGCTACTTTTATTATTACGTATTTCCGCTGCTTGAGTTGTATTAAGAACTGGATCATCAAGTCCTTATTTGTGTAAGACCTTATGTATGGTTTGTAATGGATGATGTACTGTGGTATCCAATTCTGTTATGTCTCACAAAAATGATTTTCCTGGGATTGCGATGTATGGCATAACATGCATCTGGGATTAAAAATCCGGGAGACTAGGTAGGCCTTTAATTGGTGACTAAGAGCTCTCTCTTCCTCCGACAGCGACTTATACTCCTCAGCAGTGTCGAGACGCCAAATAATCTCCTTTGTTGTGGCGATTTGAAGTTTGATATTACCAATGCCTTTCCGCTGCAACTTCCTGGGAGCTTTAGCCATGCAGGAGAGCTTGATGTGCACTCTACGAATGGGGTCGATGGCCTGGATGGGCTTACCCCAAGCCTCGGAGACAACTTCTTTGAATCCTTGCATCTGCATCCATAATTCCTCAAATTTGAAGGATGGCTTTCTCGTGATCACGACAGAGCCCTGGAGGAAAAGAGGAGCGTGATCGGAGCAAGCCGAAGTTATTGCTTAAAGGTACGCATCAGGGAAGAGTATGTCTCAGTCATCGGAGTATAAAATATGGTCGATCTTGGTGAGAACCGGGTCGGCTTGGGCGTTGGACTAAGTAAACCGTCTGCCTTCCATTCTCATGTCTTTGAGCTCAAGGAAATCTCTGGCAGCTCGGAACTTTCCAATTAAGCGTCTATTGATGTTGAGATTGTTCTTGTGAGAGGCCTTTGTGATGAGGTTAAAATCGCCCAGGAGAAGCCAAGAGGTGCGCAACAAAGGCTTTAAGGCGCACAGTTCTTCTATTGAGGGTCGTAGATGCACGTGATGGACCAAGTCGCACCTTCACTCAACATGGTTATTGTAGCAGAGAGTGTATGGTCAGTGGCGTGGACGTCGGAGATGGAGAAGAAGGTAGAAGAAACCGTGAGGATCATTCCTCCCCTTGTCCCATTAGCGGGGAGGAAAGCATAGCTGTCCACAAAGGAGGGGCCGAATGGCGTCAGTGACATCTTCAAGCTTAGTTTCCTGAAGGAAAACAATGGTGGCGCGTGTGTCTCGGATAATGTCACGGACGGCGTCTCGACACACGATGTTATTCAGACCCCTGGGGTTCCAATTCAGCAGGTTGACATTTTTTACCATTAAATAAATCTGGTTGGCTCACGGATTGTCACTAAAACTATAAAGAAAATTTCCATGAGATTTGAGCTAAGAAATATTTTCTTGGAAAGTTGCATGAAAAGTAGATAAGAGATACTCTCTCAGTTCCATATTAGTTGTCATTGATTTAGTAGAAATTTTTATGCAAAATCAACGGCAACTAATATGGAACGAAAGGAGTATAGTTTATATACATCAAACAAACCGTCTAAACTACTCAGCTTACTCTATTTTTATTTTTTTAGAGCAACTTGCAGGTGCACTGCCTATTCTATTAGAAGAAGAGAATTGGCCGGTTTGGAAAGGAAACCGGCCAAAACCCGATACATATGTAAAAACACATGAGTCCGGTTAAAAGGGAAACCAGACAAAAAAAACCGAGCGACAGAGTTTTCAAGAAAAGGCAAAACCAAGATAAGGCCACGCGACCTAGCTTGACTAGGTCTGGAGCACCAACACCCGCACAACAATGATACGTTCAATTTGCATTACCATTCTATATCATAATTTGCCTCTATTCATTGATATGTGTCTTATTATGAGGTGTTACTTGTTTTTTCCTCTATTTTTGCATGTTGGATGATTCTTGGAGGATGAACTGCCGGAGTCAGGATTCTGACGGAAAAAGAAGTGTTTTGATGCAATTTCGCGAACATCAGAAAAATACCAGAAAAATCATGGAAAATTATATTTTCCTAGAAGATGAAGGAAGCCAGGAGGGGAGACGGAGTTGGGCCACAGAGGGCCCACACCCCCAGGCGCGGCCCCCCTGGGCCACACCTAGGGTGGGTGTGGACCACCTGGCCAGCCTCCGACTCCGCCCTCTCGCCTATATCTTCCTCTCAGAACCCTAGTACCAGGGGAGCGACCACAGAAAGATTCCGCCTCCTCTGTGGGGCGGAAAACACCGAGAGAGAAAGAGCTCTTCGGCAGACAGATTTCTGCCGGGGAAATTCCTTCCCGAAGAGGGGAGATCGTCGCCATCAACACCGTCATCAAGCTAGACTTCATCGGGATAATCATCATCATCCACACCATCATCTCCACCAGCACAATCATCACCACTCCATCCCGCTGTAACAATTGTGTTGAATACTTGCATAGATCTTAGGGGAAACTTTCGCGGTGTTGATAACTATTGTAGTTGATGCTTGTGAGTGGAACTATTGGATTATTGTTTATGTTCAGATTGTTATCCATCACCATATCATCTTTGATCTTGATCCATATTATGTCTCATGAGTAGTTCGTTTAGTTCTTGAGGACATGGGAGAAGTCATGTTGTTAGTAGTGGATTTGTGTTGAGATATTATTCAATGGTTTAGTATTTAAGTTGTGGTGATATTCTTCTAGTGGTGTCATGTGAACGTCGACTACATGATACTTCACCATTTATGGGCCTAGGGGAATGCATTGTGTATTTGGATACTAATTGTGGGGTTGCCGGAGTGACAGAAACCTAAACCCCCGTTAGGACACCTTTGCACAAGGGACTGTAGGATCTCAGAGTTTAAGGCCGTGTTAGGTCTTTATCTTAATTTCTTTCCTATAGTTGCGGATTCTTGTAGGGGGTTTAATCACAAGTATGTATTACTTAAAGT
The DNA here is from genome assembly GCA_910589765.1 of Avena atlantica. NCBI lineage: Eukaryota > Viridiplantae > Streptophyta > Magnoliopsida > Poales > Poaceae > Avena > Avena atlantica. The sequence continues at coordinate 483,518,386 of OU342739.1, read as the reverse complement.
AAGGTCGGTACATTATCACAGGTTCACCCACATAACACTTACAACACCAAAGAAGACTACTCAGCTATTTGAAGCGAAAGCACTTGACATAATTTCCATGTGTCCTGGAGAACGTTTGGTCCTTATAAGTATTTCCACCGACTTGTCCTTTGCTATGAAAGGATTGGGCCACTTGATGTGTTTGTTCGTTGTCTTTACTACATGCACTTTGTTTCTTTGCTTTATCAGAAAACCCCTAAATATCCGTTTGCTAAGTATTTATAGAGATTTCCTGCTCCATACCACTAGTCAACACCTTCTGCTCCTCGTTGGGATCGACACTCCTATTTATCGAAAGTACTGCGATACACCCCCTATATTTGTGGGTCATCAAGACTATTTTCTGGCGCATTTGCCGGGTAGTGAAGCACTATTGAAGAGTGGAACTGGTAAAGGAAACTTCTACTGTGAGTATTGCTTTTTATTTCTGTTTGTTATTTTGTTTCCAATATGGATAACCCACTTGGTTTTCTGTTTGGGAAAACTACTACCAATGTTAGGGTAGTAGATGAACCACCACCTGTTGAGATAGATCCTTTTAAGATACCTACAAGTATTGTTGATCGTGTTATGGATAATTATTATTTAAGGGATGGAACTGTCCATCCTGGTGATCACTTGCTTTTTATCCATAAATTATGCGGATTGTTTAAGTGTGCAGGTATCACAACTGAATAGGTGAATAAGAAGTTACTCTCTATATCCTTGAAAGGGAGAGCCGAAGAATGGTATAAGCTGCTGAAGAATGGACAATCCATGGAATGGGAGGAAATATCATCTCTCTTTTATTCTAAATTCTATCCTCCCAGCGAAATGAAGGGTTTCGCGGCATAGTAAATCAAAATTTTCTACGGAGCGAACAGAGGGAAAGCCAAGATCTAATCTAGGAGATGCAAACAACGAGAGAGATTGGATTAGATCTTCATACCCTTGAAGATTCGCACAGCGGAACGTTCGTCGGAACGTGGGTGATGTAGTCGTACTCGCTTCTCCTCCTCGCGATCCGATCCGATCTAGCACCACAAGTGGCGGTGCCTCCGTGAGATGCACACGTGCAGCACCTCGACGTCTCCTCCTTCCTCGGACCAGAGAGTATGGTGGAGAGATAGATTGGATCTACAGCACGACGGCGTGGTGTATATGGTGGAGAATTTCTGCTGCAGGGCTTCGCCTACAAACAGTCGGGAGGGAGAGAGGAAGGTAGCAAGGCTGCTAGGGCTTGGAGGAAGGTGTGTGGGGGGGAGGGGGCGCACCACCCCTCTATATATAGAGGGGGGGCGGCCAGCCCTTGCCCCTCCTCCAAGCCTATCTCTAGTTTAAACAATTTAAACTCTCCCTTATCTAGAAATCCTATCTCTAGTTTAAATAATTTAAACTCTCCCTTATCTAGAAATTCTATCTCGAGATTTAAACGAGTCAAATCTCTCTAGAATCGGCTGGGCCCTATGGGGCCTTGTGCCCCTGGCCCAATGCGGCCAGGACACTCCCTCATAGGCCCATGCCCCCTCCCGGAAGGTGGGGCCACGTTGGTCCCCTTCCGGAAGGTTCTAGAAGCTTCCGGTACAATACCGATTAACCCGGAACAATTCCGAACTCCAAAAACTGCACTGCCTTATATGAATCTTATTCTCCGGACCATTCCGTAACCTCTCGTGATATCCCGGATCCCATCCGAGACTCCGAACAAAAATTCATAAACCAATTATCCAATCTATCCTAGCGTCAAGACACGTTAAGTGTGTGACCCTGCGGGTTCGAGAATATGCAGACATGATCTTCTATCAATAATCAACAGCGGGGTCTGGGCACCCATATTGACTCCCACACATTCATCGATGATCATATCGGATGAACCACGATGCCAGGATTCAATCAATCCCATATATATATTCCCTTTGTCTCGCGATATTTTACTTGCCCGAGATTCGATCGTCGGTACCGTCATACCTAGTTCAATCTCGTTCACAGCAAGTACTTTACTCGTTCCGTAATCCGATATCACTTTGTGATTAACTCCTTAACCACATGCTTGCAAGCGGTGTTGATATCGATTACCGAGTGGGCCCGAAGTATATCTCTCCGACTTGGGAGGGACAAATTCCATCTCGATACATACAACCCAACAGATACTTTCCGATCACCTGAGAGACACCTTTATGATCACCCTCTCATAGGATGACGTTTGATGACCTCAAAGCTTTCTTCCGATACCAGGGAGTTGAATTATCTCATGGTCTAAGGAATACAATATTTGACATAGGAAAAGCTTCGCAAAGACGAACACGATGACACGATCTAATTGCTCTGCTTTGTTTGGGTCTATCCACCATATCATTCTCCCAATGATATGATCTCATTATCAATTGACAACTCATGTCTATGGTTAGGAAACCTTAACCATCATTGATCAATGAGCTAGTCCATAGAGGCGTAGTAGGGACACGGTGTTGTTCACAAACCACATAAGTATTAAAGTTTCCGCTTAATACAATTCTAGCATGGAATATAAACTTTATCATGAACAAGAATTATAATAATAACATCTTTATTATTGCCTCTAGGGCATAATTCCAACAGTCTCCCACTTGCACTAGAGTCAATAATCTAGTTTACATTTGGCAACAATCTCACACCCATGGCACTGAGGTGTTGATCATGTTTTACACATGGAAGAGGTTTAGTCAATGGATCTGCGACATTCAGATCCGTATGTACTTTGCTAATCTTCAGATCTCCATCTGCTATATAATCTCGGATTATATGACACTTGCGGTTGATATGCTTGGTCTTTGGATGATATCTTGGTTCCTTAGCGAGTGCTATGGCGCCAGTGTTGTCACACAATATCTCAAGTGGGTCCAATGCACTTGGAACCACGCCAAGCTCAGTGATGAAGTTTCTGATCCAAACTCCTTCACTTGACGCTTCTGCAGCAGCCATGTATTCCGCTTCTACTGTAGATCCCGCGATCACGCTTTGCTTGCAGCTTCTCCAGCTCACAGCTCCTCCATTCAAAATATAAACGTATCATGTCTGAGATTTAGAATCATCCTTGTCGGTGTCGAAACTAGCATCGACGTAACCTTTTACGACAAGCTGTTCATCACCCCCATAGACTAAGAACATTTCTTTAGTTCTATTTAGGTACTTTAGGATGTTCTTCACGGCTGTCCAGTGTTCCACTCCTGGATCACTTTGATATCTGCTCGTCAAACTAAGAGCATTGGACACATCCGGTCTAGTACACAGCATGGCATACATGATGGAACCTATGGCCGAGGCATAAGGCACTTTGCTCATAGCTTCCCTATCATTTACCGTAGCTGGACACTGATCCTTGCTCAATATCTTACCTGACAACATAGGCACTGAAACTTTCTTTGCCTTATCCATTCTGAACCTTTTCAGAACTTTGTCTAGGTATGTACTCTGGCTTAAAGCTATCAGGCGTCTTTGTCTATCTCTATAGATCTTGATGCCCAATATATAAGCAGCTTCACCTAGGTCTTTCATTGAAAAACACTTGTTCAAATAACTCTTCACATCGTTAAGCATGTTGATGTCATTTCCGATAATCAATATGTCATCCACATACAGTACCAGAAACGTCACCGAGCTCCCACTCACTTTCTTGTAGATGCAAGCTTCGTAGCAATTTGGAACAAATCCAAAGCTCTTGATCACTTGATCAAAACGAAGGTTCCAACTCCGAGATGCTTGCTTTAGTCCATAAATGGAACGCTGAAGTTTGAATACTTTACTAGCATCCTTAGGATCGACAAAACCCTCGGGTTGCATCATATACAACTCTTCATCAATGTTGCCATTGAGGAAAGCAGTCTTGACATCCATCTGCCATATTTCATAATCATGAAACGCAGCAATTGCTAATAAAATCCGAATGGACTTAAACATCGCTACGGGAGAGAAAGTCTCATCGTAGTCAACACCTTGAACTTGTCGAAAACCTTTTGCGACAAGCCGTGCTTTATAGACGCTAACATTACCATCCGTGTCCGTTTTCTTCTTGAAAATCCATTTGCACTCAACGGCCTTTCGGTCGCTAGGAGGATCCACCAAATTCCATACTTAGTTTTCGCTCATGGATCCCAATTCGGATTTCATGGCTTCCAGCCATTTCTCAGAGTCTGGGCTCATCATCGCTTCCTCATAGTTCGTAGGTTCACTGTCTTCTACCAACAAGACAGTCAAGACAGGGTTGCCGTACCACTCAGGAGGGGCACGCGACCTTGTCGACCTGCGACGTTCAGTAGCAGCATCGTCCGAAGCTTCATGATCCTTGTCATTAGCTTCCTCTATTGTGGGTGCAGGCGGCACTGGAACAATTTCAGGTGCTGCGCTACTCTCCAATTCAAGAGAAGGTTCAATAACCTCGTCTAGCTCTACTTTCCTCCCACTCACTTCTTTCGAGAGAAACTCCTTCTCAAGAAAGGAACCGTTCTTTGCGACAAACACTTTGCCTTCGGTTCTGTGATAGAAGGTATACCCAATAGTTTCCTTAGGGTATCCTATGAAGACGCATTTCTCCGCTTTGGGTTCGAGCTTGTCCGGCATCAACTTCTTGACGTAAGCTTCGCATCCCCAAACTTTAAGAAACGACAACTTAGGTTTAGCACCAAACCACAGTTCATACGGTGTCGTCTCAACGGATTTAGATGGAGCCCTATTTAAAGTGAATGCAGCGGTTTCTAATGCATAACCCCAAAATGATAACGGCAAATCAGTAAGAGACATCATCGATCGGACCATATCTAATAGGGTTCGATTCCGGCGTTCAGACACACCATTGCGCTGTGGTGTTCCGGGTGGCGTGAGTTGCGAAACAATTCCGCTTGCTTTAAGATGCGTGAGAAAATCATAACTCAAATATTCGCCCCCACGATCGGATCGTAGAAACTTAATCTTTCTGTTACGATGGTTCTCCACTTCATTCTGAAATTCTTTGAACTTTTCAAACGTTTCAGATTTATGTTTCATTAAATAGATATACCCATATCTACTTAAGTCATCGGTAAAAGTGAGGAAATAGCGATATCCACCGCGCGTCGAAACACTCATCGGTCCGCATACATCGGTATGTATGATTTCCAACAAGTCTGTTGCTCGCTCCATCATACCGGAGAACGGGGTTTTGATCATCTTGCCCATGAGGCATGGTTCGCATGTGTCAAATGATTCAAAATCAAGAGACTCCAAAAGTCCATCAGAATGGAGTTTCTTCATGCGCTTTACTCCAATATGACCTAGACGACAGTGCCACAAATAAGTAGTATTATCAATATCTACTTTGCATCTCTTAGCCTCAATGTTATGGATGTGTGTTTCATCCCTTTCGAGATTTAGAAGAAATAAACCATTCACAAGAGGTGCATGACCATAAAAGATGTTACTCATATAAATAGAACAACCATTATTCTCCGATTTAAATGAATAACCGTCTTGCAATAAACACGATCCGGAAATGATGTTCATGCTCAACGCAGGCACATAATAACATTTATTAAGGTTTAAAACTAATCCCGAAGGTAAAACTAAGGAGAGCGTGCCGACGGACATCACATCAACTCTTGATCCGTTGGCAACGCGCATCGTCACCTCATCCCTCGCAAGCCGCCGTCTATTCCTTAGCTCCTGTTTCGAGTTACAAATATTAGCAACTGAACCGGTATCAAATACCGAGGCACTACAACGAGGGCTAGTAAGCAAAACATCAATAACATGTATATCAAATATACCTTTGATGGTGTCAGCCTTCTTGTCCGCTAAGTACTTCGGACAGTTGTGCTTCCAGTGACCCTTGCCCTTGCAATAGAAGCACTCAGTGTCCGGCTTGGGACCAGACCTGAGCTTCTTCTCAGCAGGGGCATTGCGCTTGCCGCCGCCCTTCTTGAAGGGCTTCTTTGCTCCCTTACCTTTCTTAAAGGAGGGCTTGTTGACCATCAACACATGATTATCCTTCTTGATGTCCACTTCCGCAGCCTTCAGCTTTGCGAAGAGCTCGGTGATCGTATCAGTGGAACCAATCTGATTATGAGTCACTACAAAACTTTTGTAGCTGGGAGGGAGTGATTACAGAACCCTGTCAATCTTGAGCTCCTCTGGAATCGTGCATTCCAGTTGCTCAAGGCGTTGAGTGTAGCCCGACATCTTTATGGCGTGCTCACTAACGGAACTCCCTTCCTCCATCTTGCAGTTAAAGAACTTCTCAGAGATCTCATATCTCTCAGAACGGTCTTGAGTCTAAAACATGGTTTTCAGCTCCTCGAGAATCTCAAAGGGCCCGGGATAGGTTTCAAAACGATTTTGAAGCTCCGGTTCCATAGCAAACAACATGGTGCTCTTAATCACACCATAATCATCTTTGCGCGACTGATAGACAACTTTCTCATCAGCCGGCGCAGTTGCAGCAGGGGGGTTACCTACCGCTTTCTCAAGGACATAGTCCTTTTGTCCGCCAGACAGAATGATTCTTAGATTGCGGAACCAGTTGGTGAAGTTAGACCCATTGTTTCTAAGCTTTTCTTTCTCAGCAAAAACGTTGAAGTTGAAGTTGGACTTGGCCATTGGATCTACAGTATTTGCAAGTACAATTTAGACTATGTTCATGATAAATAGTTCAACTTAATCAAATTACTAGATGAACTCCCACTAAATTCAACATCCCTCAAGTTGTTTAGTGAACACGATCCAAATTCACCACACCTAATCCGATCATCACGAGAAGAGATGTGGTTTCAAAGGTGGACAACGAAGTGTCGATCATATGATTCATATGACTCATGCTTAACCTTTCGGTTCTTGTGTTCCGAGGCCATGTCTGTACATGCTAGGCTCGTCAAGTTAGACCCAAGTATTTCCGCGTGTGCAAAAACTGGCTTGCACCCGTTGTATGTGAGCGTAGAGTCTATAGCACCCGATCATCACGTGATGCTTGGACACGACGAACTTTCGCAACGGTGCATACTTGGGGAGAACACAGTTTTTATCTTGATCTTTAAGTGAGGAATCATCTTATAATGCTACCGTCGTGATCTAAGCATAATAAGATACATAAAGGATAAACATCACATGCATATAACTTTATGTGACATGGTATAGCCAATCTTCACGCAATGATCTCCATCTTGTGCGTTCCGGCATGATCTCCATCACTCCACCATGATTGCCTCCACCACAAATAGCAACTACAATTATTGCTAACTACTTAGCGATAAAGTGAAACTATTACATGGCGTATAAGAAGTTGACACACAGGTCATACACAATTATAAAGACAACCATATGGCTCCTGCCGGTTGTGTACTCATCGTCATGCAAGTCGTGAAACATTACAAAACATGATCATCGCATACAATATACACATCACATCTTGGGCCATACCATATCACAGAAAACACTCCCTGCAAAAACAAGTTAGACGCCTCTACTTTGTTGTTGCATGTTTTACGTGGCTTATGGGAGTAGATGCTAAGAACGATTCTTACCTACGGAAAGCCACAACGGTGATATTATGGTTGCCAAACTCCGGTGTTAATCCCATGACAACTATAGTGAGAGAAACTGACATCCACCAGCCGCATGTGTGGAACAAGCCACACGTCAAGTGCGGAGCCGGTCTCGCGAACGATGTCGCGTAAGGTTGGCCTGGACCGCTTCAATCTCACTATCCCGCGTCATAAGAAGAACACAAACAAGAGGCTTGCAACAGAAAACATCAACGCCCGCAACAACCATGTTGCGTTCTACTCGTGAAACACATCTACGCATAGATCTAGCTCTGATACCACTGAAGGGTTTCGCGGCATAGTAAATCAAAATTTTCTACGGAGCGAACAGAGGGAAAGCCAAGATCTAATCTAGAAGATGCAAACAACGAGAGAGATTGGATTAGATCTTCATACCCTTGAAGATTCGCACAGCGGAACGTTCGTCGGAACGTGGGTGATGTAGTCGTACTCGCTTCTCCTCCTCGCGATCCGATCCGATCTAGCACCACAAGTGGCGGTGCCTCCGTGAGATGCACACGTGCAGCACCTCGACGTCTCCTCCTTCCTCGGACCAGCGAGTATGGTGGAGAGATAGATTGGATCTACAGCACGACGGCGTGGTGTATATGGTGGAGAATTTCTGCTGCAGGGCTTCGCCTACAAACAGTCGGGAGGGAGAGAGGAAGGTAGCAAGGCTGCTAGGGCTTGGAGGAAGGTGTGTGGGGGGAGGGGGCGCACCACCCCTCTATATATAGAGGGGGGAGGCCAGCCCTTGCCCCTCCTCCAAGCCTATCTCTAGTTTAAACAATTTAAACTCTCCCTTATCTAGAAATCCTATCTCTAGTTTAAACGATTTAAACTCTCCCTTATCTAGAAATTCTATCTCGAGATTGAAACGAGTCAAATCTCTTTAGAATCGGCTGGGCCCTATGGGGCCTTGTGCCCCTGGCCCAATGCGGCCAGGACACTCCCTCATAGGCCCATGCCCCCTCCCGGAAGGTGGGGCCACGTTGGTCCCCTTCCATAAGGTTCTAGAAGCTTCCGGTACAATACCGATTAACCCGAAACAATTCCGAACTCCAAAAACTGCACTGCCTTATATGAATCTTATTCTCCGGACCATTCCGGAACCTCTCGTGATATCCCGGATCCCATCCGAGACTCCGAACAAAAATTCATAAACCAATTATCCAATCTATCCTAGCGTCAAGACACGTTAAGTGTGTGACCCTGCGGGTTCGAGAATATGTAGACATGATCTTCTATCAATAATCAACAGCGGGGTCTGGGAACCCATATTGACTCCCACACATTCATCGATGATCATATCGGATGAACCACGATGCCAGGATTCAATCAATCCCATATATATATTCCCTTCGTCTCGCGATATTTTACTTGCCCGAGATTCGATCGTCGGTACCGTCATACCTAGTTCATTCTCGTTCACAGCAAGTACTTTACTCGTTCCGTAATCCGATATCACTTTGTGATTAACTCCTTAACCACATGCTTGCAAGCGGTGTTGATATCGATTACCGAGTGGGCCCGAAGTATATCTCTCCGACTTGGGAGGGACAAATTCCATCTCGATACATACAACCCAACAGATACTTTCCGATCACCTGAGAGACACCTTTATGATCACCCTCTCATAGGATGACGTTTGAATACCTCAAAGCTTTCTTCCGATACCAGGGAGTTGCATTATCTCATGGTCTAAGGAATACAATATTTGACATAGGAAAAGCTTCGCAAAGACGAACACGATGACACGATCTAATTGCTCTGCTTTGTTTGGGTCTATCCACCATATCATTCTCCCAATGATATGATCTCATTATCAATTGACAACTCATGTCTATGGTTAGGAAACCTTAACCATCATTGATCAATGAGCTAGTCCATAGAGGCGTACTAGGGACACGGTGTTGTTCACAAACCACACAAGTATTAAAGTTTCCGCTTAATACAATTCTAGCATGGAATATAAACTTTATCATGAACAAGAATTATAATAATAACATCTTTATTATTGCCTCTAGGGCATAATTCCAACACGAAATTCATAAGGATAGAAATATGATATATAACTTTTGGCCTCGTGATGGAGAGAGTACAACTCAAACTTAGGGGAGATTGAAGTTACTAATGCTTAAATGTCCTATTCATGAACTCCCTAACAATATTATTATCAATAACTTTTATGCTACGCTTTCTCTTCATGATAAAAATTTACTAGATGTTTATTGTGCTTGATCATTCACACGTATGAAGGAAGAATCTAAATGGGATCTCCTAGACCGTATTCAAGAGAACACTGAAGCTTGGGAGAATGACAAAGGAAGAAAGTCAGGTATAAACTATGATTATGAATGCATAAAACCTTTTATGGGAACTGATGACTTTCGTTATAGTAGTAATGAGTTTGGTCTTGACTCCCAAAGTATTGCCAACTGTTTTAAAGCCTTTGTCTCTTACATAGAAATTCCCAAAAAGAAGTGAAATAAATACCATGCACCTTATAAAGATGTTGTTAGTCACGTTCATGTTAGAAGCACTCAAGTTTGTACTATTGATCATATTTTGCCTGAACCTTATGTTGAGAAAATACCTTTCCCAGCTAAGGTAAAGGAATATTCTATGGTGATTACTACGAATAACAAAGGTACTAAGAAAACTGTGGAACCTGATGAGCAAATGAATATTGAACCCGTGGTAGTTATTTTGAAAGATCTTGTCACTAGAAATATAGAGGATGAGCACATTGTCTTCTGTGAAGACGCTTCTAATATTGTCTCCCATCCTAGTAAAGCTAGAAAAGCTAGTGTCCCTGTGCTTTCCGTTCAAATTGGTGATCATTGCTATTATGGTTTATGTGATATTGGTGCTAGTTCTAGTGCTATTCCTTATGAGCTTTACAGGGAAATTATGCATGAAATTGGTCCTTGTGAGCTTGAGGACATTAATGTGGTTATTCACCTTGCAAATAAGGAAACTATTTGCCCCATTGGTATTGTAAGAGATGTGGAGGTTCTCTGCGGTAAGATTAAGTATCCTGCTGATTTTCTAGTACTTAATTTAGCAGCTAGCAAAACTTGTCCTATCATTTTTGGTGGACCTTTCTTAAACACTTGTGGAGTTATTATAGATTGTAAGAAGGAAAAAGTTTTGACTAATTTTGATGGAGAGTCTTATGTGTTTAACTTTTCCAAATTTGCTAAAGCTCCTTGTGAAAATAGTTTGCCTAATGAAGATTTCAGGATGGAACAAATTGCTTCTATTGATCCAGTTTATGACCTTGAACCTCTTTTTGGTGATTGTAAGTATGCTCATTCTGATGATAAAGTTGTTTCTTGTGACAGTTATATTGTCAACTTTATTCAAAGTGCTACTGAAAGTTATTATGAGAGAGGGAAACATGGTTTTATGCATCTCAATAATGTTAAGTTTCCCCGTTTTATGTTGAAAGCTTTGAAGTTGCATTTGTTTTATCTTCCTATGCTAGTGGATTTTGTTTCAACAATTTGTTTTCTCATGATACCCCCATGCATAGGAAGTGGGTTGGAATCAAATGTGTTGGTTATTTGCTTCTTGATACTCTCTTTCACTCCAGATATATATCTCCTATGTGAGCATCTTTGAAACTATCAAGCCTAACTTAAAGGAATTAAAGAAAATTACTTCTTGGGAGATAACCCAAATAGTTTTGTCAAGTCTTGGAAGTTATTACCTCAGTAATAAACGCTCCTTATCCTTTTTGTTTTGGTTTTTGTGTCAAGTTCAACTACTTTTGGGAAGTAGAGAAGTTGTGAAAAGTGGCTGTCATGGGACAGATTTTTGTGATGCATTGTAAAAATTCGTGAAGGAGCTTAAGTACTTAGGATAGAGCTGTATTTTTCTGCGCTTGTTCTCCAAGTTGTTGCCCAACTTTTATTATTTTTCACTTTTTGATTTGAGCAACAGAAGGTTTTCAAAAACATTAATCTTTACCTGCTAGTCTGTTTTGATAGATTTCTGCTATCATATTTGCATTTGCCTCTTATATTAATTTCCTTTTAGATTCTTTTGGGTTTTTGGAAAGGAGTTGCTATAGTAGCTTTTGTTTTGATGGATTTCAGTTGAAGTGTGAACCTAAAGGTTTATTGTTTATGCTTACACTAATGTTGCCATTGAGGTTTTGTGTAATGCCTTGCATGAAAGAAATTTTCAGGAGAAGGAGAAAAGGAATATGCAGAGTTCGTCTTTGAATAGGTAAAAGTGGTGAAAATAGAAGGTTCGTGAAAACCCTATATTTTTATATTTTTGATGTTTTTATTACATACGGAAGGCTACGAAACGAAATAGAGGAGGAAACGGAAGCTGGGGTGGCCACACCCACCCCAGGCGCAGCCCCAGCTGGTCGCGCCTGGAGGGGGTGTGAGCTCCCCGAGCTCTGTCTCCGCCTCACTTTCGTACCAGTACCTTCCTTATGCATTGAAACTTCATAATATATAAACCCCCGGATCCCCTGAGGTTCATACATCGTGTTGTCGTCCGTTTTTCGTTTTGATCTGTTTCTGTCAGGAAATCTTCTCAAGTTTAGAGTGCCATGGTCTCCGCCAACGACAAAGTTGTGAGACCCTGGCGCATGGCTCAATAGGATTGATAGGAAACCCATACCAACAAGTTGCAACTTCTTTTCCGGAAGCTCATTCGAAAAGAACTCTAAGGTTAAGCATGCTTGGCCTAGAGCAATTCTAGGATGGGTGATAGACCGGGAAGTGGGTACCGGGTGCGCATGAGTGAGGACAAAGTGCGCAGAATAGACTAGTGTTGGTCTGTGGGGTTAGTCTAGAGATCCTATTGAGCTGCCAGAAGTGACATACGTCGGTCCAGAGTGACCGGGGGTGTTACAAAGTGGTATCAGAGCCGACCCTCGCGGTTACATGGGCGTGTGCGGGTTAGTGCAAACATTTGTAGTATGGAGCGTGTGGACCGGAGTGGGCACGACATGGCAATGTGCCGACACTAGACGCACAAACGTGTGCCAAGAGGGGACGTTCCTGGCTTGTGGTTGATCGACGAGGACGTCGATCTTCTAAGGGTGGGTGTATGTGAGACCCTGGCGCATGGCTCAATAGGATTGATAGGAAACCCATACCAACAAGTTGCAACCTCTTTTCCGGAATCTCATTCAAAAAGAACTCTAAGGTTAAGCGTGCTTGGCCTAGAGAAATCCTAGAATGGGTGACCGAGCGGGAAGTGGGTACCGAGTGTGCACGAGTGAGGACAAAGTGCGCAGAAAAGACTAGTGTTAGTCTAGAGATCCTATTGAGCTGCCAAAAGTGACATCCGTCGGTCCGAAGTGACCGGGGGTGTTACAAAGGCAAGAAGCCCGTGGAAGAAGAAAGGATCGCTGCCAGCGCGAAGACATGTATTGGAGCGTCGAGGAGGAAGTAAAGATGGAGGAACAAATCGCCGCAGGGTCAAGGGCAAGGAAACCTACTTTTGTAGGAGAAATTAACACTGGACGTGCTTTTTCTCGTAACATGCAGGGGATTCTAGCCTCCGTTCCAGACTTCAGATCCTGCCCTGAGGCAATGGAAGCCCTTTGAACCACTAACGAGTTTTTTGATAAGTACCGTGCTTTGAGGATGAAGGTGGATATACTTCAAGAAGAGAATGACAGGCTTCGAAAGATGCTGGAGGGTTTCCTTACCCTAAACAAGAGAACACCACCATCATCGAAGGAGTAATTCGTCATTAGGTTTGGCATCCCCTTGGCTTGTTCCAAGCTTGGGGGAGTGTCGTGGTATCACATCATTATATTTTATCTTTTACCTTTTTAGTAGATTCATATCTTTGGTAGAGAAGTTATCTTATAGGTTGGTTTGCATCGTGGAAGTATCTCTCCTTTAGTTGATTATCTACGTATCCCTTGGTGTGAGTGCCTTTATGGAATATTAATGAGAAGTTTCATCTTTTACTTTTTTGTACTTCTTATTTTAGTTTGCAATCTCTATGATATGATTGATCTTGTTGATCAGAGCATCTCCACTCGTTGGCCAAACCCACGGCGAAATTTGGTCCGTTTTTCGGCCGGACTGAACTTATTTTCGGCCTGGGTATGCCCATTTTCCCACCCGCGTACCCAGGCCGAGTCCCCAAGTTCGGCTAAAATTCATCAAATTTAGGCGATTTTCATTAAGTGGGGCGAAATATAGGCGGATTACATCAAATTTAAACGAAACTAGTACATAAATAAACTTAAAAAGGCCGCCGCCGTTGCCTTTGTTGTCCTACATCCCGAAGTTGTCGTAGAACGACGTGTAATCGGGGTCGGCCCGGCCGTCATCCTCGCCGCTGTCGTCGTCGTTGCTCGGTGGCTGGTTCTGGCGGGAGCTGCCCTGGCCAGGGTCGTCGTACCTCCATGGCTGGTAGGACGGGCATGCGTCCTCGTCGTCGTCCAAGACGTAGAGCGGGGCGCCTTGGTACGCGAGCTCACGCCCAGACAGCGCCCGACGCCGGGGGGCCTGCTCCTCGGCCTGCTGCTGCATGCCGAGGATGCGCTGATGCTCCGCCTTCTCCTAGTCCCTCCTGGCCCATTCCAGGATGTCCGACGAGGAGGGCTCGACCAACGGCAGCGTCTGCGTCAGCGGCGGCGCTTTCGCGGAGCGACTGCTCCAGCGCCATCTTCAAGGCGGCGTCCTCGGCCGGCGCCGAGCCTTCTGTCTTGGGGCGGCGTAGGCGCAGGTGGCCTGTTGGCGGCGTAGGCGCAGACGGCTCGCCGATGACGATACCGCGCGCGCGTGTCCGCGTCGGTGAGCGCTCAGGGGAGACGGCTTCGCGCTTCATGGCCGTCGGCGTGCGAAGCGGCGCGCTGCCGGAAGAGTGGGACGCCGAAGCGGAGGAGGACGAGCTCATGCTCGCCATCCTCCTCGGCGCCCAGTTCGCCGGAGCACGCCGACCCGTCCTGGCCGCCGGCGTCGGGTTGCGTGGGAAGCCAAGCCGCGGAGTGTTCCCGCGGTTGATGTGCTCAAGCACGGCGGCGAGCGTCCGCCCTGGTGCGCTCCACCAACACCGACGCCCCGCAGAGTTTTTGCGCGCCGGCGGGGACTCGTTTGACGACCCCTCATGGCGGGCAAGCTCCTGTTCGCGCCGCTCCGCGAAGAAGTTCCCCCAGTAGACGAGGTCATCGGCGCTTACCGCTTCGGCGGGGTTGTCCATGCCGGAGATGTACTCTTGTACATCGTACGACAACTCCTCCGGCGTCGGCCCCGTCGGGATTGGGATGCCACCGGCGCTCAGCATCCACCCGGAGGAATCCGCGTGTCCGGCGGCGCCATGTACCCCGCCTCGTACAGCATGCGCGTCTCCCAAGTCTGGAGGGTGCGCCGGCTGAAGCCGTTCGCCGCAGCGCCGTCGCCGGGGTAGAGTTCGCCAATGGTGAGAGAAGGGGGAAAGGTGAGAGAATGTTCGCCGGAGTTGGGCTTGTGGGTGGGGGGAGCTGTGAGAGAGTGCGAAGATCTCCGACGAGGAGTACGACTTATAAAGGCCGAGGTGAGCGGTGAGGACGGGAGGGATGTAGCTGCGAGGGCGGGAGAAGTGGAAACGGCGGGAACTTAGTGACCACCGGTCCGTCGCGGGAGCCGAGGCGGCGACGGTGGCGCCGTAAATCGGCGACGCGTGGCCGACGCGACGGGCAGTTATTGCTCGGCGGTCGCCGCGTGGTTCCGAGGATGACGACGACTCGGCTTCCGTCACTGACTCGGTGGGTCCACGCACCGCTTTGATTTGTTTTCGCCGATTTCGCTGAATCCGGCGTTCCCAGGGCGTACCCGGAAACCTGGGTTCGTCCTGGGTAGTCCGGACCAAAATGTCCCAAATCCGGCCGAAAACAGGTCCCTAGGTACGTGACTAGGCCAGTTTTTGGCGTCCGGAATGAAATTCGGCATCCGGATCGGCCTCCTGGGTAGGCGAGTGGAGATGCTCTAAGTATTGGCATCACTTTGGGAGCATCAAGTAGATCTAAATTGGTTTTAGAAAACTGAGCTCTGGTTAGTAGCAACACTTTTGAGGTTTGAAAGGAAAAGAGAAAAAGCTTACAGGTATTTTGTATCATTTATTTTCTTTCTTGATTGGCTCATAAGCTTAGTATTCTTTATTTAAGATCTTTTGTGCCTTTAAGGAAGTTTGCATGTTTGACTTTATCACTTGTAGGTTTGCTTGTTTCTTTCAACTCTTTTGCTTGCTACCCAGCCTTGCTAGCCAAAAACCTATTTTGAGAAGACTTACTTCTCATGCATCCAATCCCTTTGAACCAAACCTGTGCCATTTGTGTTCACCATATCTACCTATTAGAATTATTGCTATTCCAAGCAAATTCTAAGCTTCATCTATCTTTCAAATTTAAAAGTATTTTGTTATGTGAAAACTAGTTAGTAAAGCTCTCACGAACTTGATGGCACACCTTATTTTCTTGCCCCTAATAGACTTGAACCATTGTGTCACCTAAGTTGTATATGCTTGCATCTATACGTTGGGATTAGCAGAATCGTGCTGTCACGGGGAACGCTTTCAACACTTATGGATACATATCCATTTGATATCATGCTCTTTTGTTTGTAGATGTCGTCGGTATGAAATAAAAGGGGAGCTTGTAAGTCCATGGAGTTATGTATGTGTGTTAAATAAATGCCTGAGCCGCTAGCCTAAGCCATGCCTAATCATGGTGGAAACCTCCAGCATAACCATAGTGAGCATTCTATGAAGCATCCTCAATAAAAACCTATGCAAATAGAAAATAAAAAGATCATTGAGATGCTTACTGTCTGCTTGCCTTGTCATTTTGATTATGGGATAGCTCCTATATCATGTGCAAGGGGTATCCCGTTGGCGGTTCTTTATGATACACATGTACTTACAATGACAAGAACTTACCGGTAACTAAAGTTGAGTAGCACGAGGAGCGACCCTCGTACTCAAGGGACATGAGATTGCCAACTTATATTTTGTGAAGCATATACTCCATCTTTGTTCACTTTAACCTTAATCATCTCAATATGCTTATGATAGGGGCAATGAGGGCTCAAAGCTAGTAAGTACCATAATATTTTGGAAGCTCTTTATGAACTTGAAATCCCTGCTTCCCTCTATGAAGGGACCTTTCTCCTATTTCTAAGTTGAGTCAGTAAACCTACTTCCTCTCTATCTCCAGCAAGCATTTGAGTTGCTGTGTTTCAAGCATTCATATGATGATTTATTCAATCATGTTCTTTATCTTCCTTGTTTGCACAAGACTCTTATCTATTGAGTATTACTTTGAAAGCCATCATTGTGAAACCCTTTTTGTTTGAGCAAAGAGTACTCCTGTTGCGAAAACTTCTACAAAAGTTTTTTGTCAAATTGTTTGCCAGCTGTTCTCTGACCAAGAACACAGTTTACCAATTCCAATTATGATTGACCTTTATGCATCTCTATTGTGACTCATGTACTTGTTGCAAGCTAAGTTATATAATGGTGAGTTGCTTTCTTCTATGATTTGTGTAATGGTAAGTGTGATGCTTCTTGTCCGTATTCTTTTATCGACACTTCACTCCATAAACCCGTGGACATGTTTACTGAGCTCAGTTTTCGCTTGGGGACAGGCGGAGGTCTAAGCTTGGGGGGAGTTGACACGTCCAATTTGCATCACCATTCTATATCATAATTTGCCTCTATTCATTGATATGTGTCTTATTATGAGGTGTTACTTATGTCTTTTCCTCTGTTTTTGCATGTTGGATGATTCTTGGAGGATGAACCGCCGGAGTCAGGATTCTGATGGAAAAAGAGGTGTTTTGATGCAATTTCATGAAGATCAGAAAAATACCAGAAAAGTCATGGAAAATTATATTTTCCTAGAATACGAAGGAAGCCACAAGGGGAGGCGGAGTTGGGCCACAAGGAGCCCACCCCCCCCCCCCCAGGCGAAGCCCCCCTGGGTCGCGCCTAGGGTGGGTGTGGCCCACCTGGCCAACCTCCGACTCTGCCCTCTCACCTATATCTTCCTCTCTGAACCCTAATACCAGGGGAGCGACCACAGAAAGATTTCGCTGCCTCTGCGGGGCGGAAAACACCGAGAGAGAAAGAGCTCTCCGGCAGAGAGATTTCTACCTGGGAAATTCCTTCCTGGAGAGGGGAGATCGTCGCCATTAACACCGTCATCAAGCTAGACTTCATCGGGATCATCATCATCATCCACACCATCATCTCCACCAGCACCATCATCACCACTCCATCCCACTGTAACAATTGTGTTGAATACTTGCATAGATCTTAGGGGAAACTTTCGCGGTGTTGATTACTATTGTAGTTGATGCTTGTTAGTGGAACCATCAGATTATTGTTTATGTTCAGATTGTTATCCATCACCATATCATCTTTGATCTTGATCCATATGATGTCTTGTGAGTAGTTCGTTTAGTTCTTGAGGACATGGGAGAAGTCATGTTGTTAGTAGCGGATTTGTGTTGAGATATTATTCAATGGTTTAGTATTTAAGTTATGGTGCTATTCTTCTAGTGGTGTTATGTGAACGTCGACTACATGATACTTCACCATTTATGGGCCTAGGGGAATACATTGTGTATTTGGCTACTAATTGTGGGGTTGTCGGAGTGACAAAAACCTGAACCCCTGTTGGGACACCTTTGCACAAGTGAGTGTAGGATCTCAGAGTTTAAGGTTGTGGTTAGGTTTTTATCTTAATTGCTTTCCTGTAGTTGCGGATGCTTGCATGGGGTTTAATCACAAGTATGTATTAGTCCAAGTAAGGTCGGTACATTAGCATAGGTTCACCCACACAACACTTACAACACCAAAGAAGACTACTTAGCTATTTGAAGCGAAAGCACTTGATAGAATTCCCATGTGTCCTCGAGAACGTTTGGTCCTTATAAGTATTTTCACCGGCTTGTCCTTTGCTAAGAAAGGATTGGGCCACTTGCTGCGTTTGATCGTTGTCTTTACTACTTGCACTTTGTTTCTTTGCTTTATCAAAACCCCTAAAAATCTGTTTGCTAAGTATTTACAGAGATTTACTGCTCCATACCTCTAGTCAACACCTTCTGCTCCTCGCTGGGATCAACACTATGATTTATCGAAAGTACTGCGATACACCCCCTATACTTGTGGGTCATCAAACGGCAACAGCGTCGCCGTGCAGGCAAACCATACTGGTCCCGAGACCGCACGCACTCCTAGCTGACGGTGCAGTAACCAAACAACACAAGCCCAAACGCCTAGTGGAGCACCAAACCTCCAAAGACAACGCCCTCAAGGGGAAAACGATGGTAGAGCTTCCAATGCCTGCTCTGGCAGAAACCAGAGCTCATGTTTTCACCCGAAAAGTCTATGACCCAAAACGACGAGGAAGGTGAAGGATCTCCACAATGATGCGTCCAACAAGAGGAACGACGTTCGCGGACGCTGACATCGCGGGCATCAACCTAGGTAAATGTAGTGCTTTCATGTGAAGAACACCATACACGAAGGCGAACAAGCCGATCCAGCAAGATGAGCAAACCGTGCCGCCTTGAAGTGCACTGCTGTCGCCACCACATGCCAGCGTACTGCCGCTGCCTTAGGACATCTCCACCGGGCCGACCCATCTGGTCGACCCACACGGTCTGTTTCTGTCCGTTTGGGTAGGGGGTATGGCATGTCCGGCCAGCCGTGCCCAGCGGTGCGACCCATTTGTCCGCGCTAGGCGAGGCAACTTTTTTTTAGATTCAAACACAAATAGTTTCGCGCTAAAAACAGGCAGGATTCAAACTTAATTTACATTCAAAATATATAAAATGGAATTTAAACTACTACTAGCCCTAGGTACTGATATTCGCGCGCTGGCGCCACCTTGTCCATCTATGGGTCAAGGTCGATGTACTCCGGCGGCGTCCAGAGGTTGGGCGGCGGCAGGGCCGGAGCGGGAGCTGGAGCAGGCGGGTTGACACCTGCCCAGACCACGGCTCCCAACCGTTCTGGAGGTGCGCTAGCTCCACCCCCACCTCCGACGCGATCATAGGCGCTAATCTAGTCAGCGACGACAGTGGAGGCGGCTGGGCGTTCGTCTGCGCCACCATGCAGGTGAGCTGGAGGGCCTCCTTGTAGCCGCGCCACTGGACGTACTCCTCGCGCGCTGGCCGCAATGGCCGTCTCGGTGAAGGCATCCTCGTCGTAGCCCCGAGCCAGCACCTCGCGGTACTCCGGGGGCAGGTTCACGGCGAAGCCGTCCGGCGCCTCCTGTTTGACGATGACGTCGTCGTTGTCGTTGCCATCCTCGCTGTCGAGGTCAGCATCGGAGTGGTTATGGGCGCCCTCGTCTTCCGAGTCGATGTCGGGGACGTCATTGACCTCCCACGGCTGCTGGTCGCGGCGGATGGTGGTTGCGAGCCGCGCCTTGTGCTCCCACTCGAGGAACTGTACCTAGTACGTCTCGGAGTGGTAGCCCCTCTCCCACCGTTGGGTCCGGGGGAGGTTGATGATCCGTCGGCGGATCTTGTCCGCCAGCCCTTTGCCCGCCTTGGGCGATGGCGGCACCGGGACACGGTCCCGGTTGAGGTGCCAGCCAGTGGGGAGGGAGATATCCCTG
Organism: Avena atlantica; assembly: GCA_910589765.1. Lineage (NCBI taxonomy): Eukaryota > Viridiplantae > Streptophyta > Magnoliopsida > Poales > Poaceae > Avena > Avena atlantica. Next base: position 483,498,226 of record OU342739.1, on the reverse strand, counting down.
CGCTGGATGCCGCGACCCTCCCTCCACAGGCGCTCGGACTCCCCGACGCGGTAGTACCACCGGGTACGGCGTTCCCGTGGCGGCGGGTAGTCCCCCACAGGCTGGCTCCAGAACTCCTCTAGCCGCGGTGGAGGCGACAAGGACGTGCCACGGAGGAAGGCTGGCAGCCGAGCGTGCTCGCTCGGCTGCCAGATGCTTCGTGGTTGTTCTTGCTCCGCTTCAGCCACGACGGGGTCTTCATCGTTGATGGTGGTGCTGGTTGCACTAAGTTTTGCGATGGTGAGAGGTGAGGATGACAGCACCGACGGGCACAGGGTTAAATAGCCCAGCCGCCCGTGAACGCACGCAGCTTCCCCCCTCTTTCGCCATCAATGTCGGCGCGGGAACACACGTGGCGTCAGCGTGCCGTCATTGATGCACGCAGGCTGCTGCAGGTCAACCTTCCGTCCAGCGCCTCTGAATCGTTGTCGCGGTTGCATCTGAATTAGTACCGCTGATCGTCTGAATCAATGCCTCCAGTAAGCGATGACTGACCGGTGGGCCAGTGGACGAGTCTCCGCGCTGTCCGCACGCATCCGGTCCGACGCAACCGTGTCCCAGATTAAATACATGAATAAGTCAAGCCAGACACGTTTCTCCAGATAGGTCGCCCCGTTGGGGCGCCGCGCACGTCGCACGCGGACAAGTTTGGACACACACACGGACTTGACGGGTCAGCGCGATGAAAATGTCCTTAGCTTACTAGAAAGGCCTGCTTGTGAGTACTCCCTCTGTTTCAAATATAAGATGTTTTAGCTCTGTGAAGCAAATGTATTTAGACTTGTTTTAGTATGTAGGTTTATTCAAGTTTGATATGAATCTACACATATCTAAAACATCTTATATTTTAAAACGGAGGGAGTAGTATATAAGAAATAGAGTCCTCCCAAATTTAGATGAAACAAACTGGAAACTCTATCCCGTTTAGATTAGTACCTTGTACAGCAGTACAAGTACGACTTGTACTTCTGTTATTTCCATCTGACATACTCTTTCTCCCCCTGCTGCCAGTTTTGTCCATCCATGGGACCAACTTTGGCATCTTATCCGACATGGAATATAGCGCGCTCGTGTTGATCGGCAGATATATTGGCTCGGAGTATATGGAGCTGTTTTGTCGTGCTTATTTATAGTTTTTCGGTTTTAGTTTATAAATTATAAAAGTATTTAAATAGGTGGTTTTAATTTTAGATTTTGGCTTATATTATTATATTACTATGTTTAGCTAAAAGCCAAAGCTAAAAACACCTATTTTGATGCTTTTGTGACTTGTAAACCAAACTTCAAAAGCTAGATTTAAGTCCAACCAAACAGCCCTATATGTTGATCTATACGTTGATCATACAGCGGAGTATTACAATATACTTGTAGGTAGCGTATGTGTGCCCGTGAGCACGCTCTAGTCGAGACAGGCCGAATTGCATATAGACAGAAGGTGCACGGGTCATTGTATTGGCGTGTGTTCACGTGCAGCTGGTTGCGCTTGCGCGTGGCTCGACGCCCCCTACCAAACAGCACGCCTAGCACTGCTATGATTACCAGGCGTGGCATGCGGTCACCCGTATACAAGTGCTTCGTTCTACTATTACCTCTGTTTTATACTGTAGTAAATACTCTCTCTATTTAGAAATATAAGATGTTTTAGATTTGTAAAGGAGATATATCTAGACACGTTTTAGTGTATAAGTTCAAACGAATCTAGACACAAAAGGTGTCTAGATACATCTTATTCACACACCTAAAACATCTTATATTTCCAAACGGAGGGAGGAGTAGTAGATTCGACCGGTGATGTTTGATCTTAGCCTAAACTTTCCCCTGTACTGTACGTACGGTTCCCTACATGATTTCCCGTGGCACTGAAAATTAACGAACTACGCAAGGTCTGCTTATATACCGGAAACGGGTGGCATCAAAGAAAAGGCAGTGGCCAGATTTGATCAAAACCGCTCTAGGCAATTGCGTGGCTGGAGCGCGCGCGCGCGGAACCACTCGTACATACAGTACAACGTAGGGCATGATGGGTGGATGGATGGACACTTCGATTGGCAGATCTGGTGCCGATTCGACAGGCTCGAGCGCGCTGTCGTGCACCAATCGATTCCCCGTTCCCGGATGCCTCGTCGCGAGGCCGTGATGCAGCGGAAGCACGGATCGAGCGATCATTATGTTATTTGTGTAACTTGTTTCAGTCTATTTGAGTTTTTGTTGTTTGACCTTTTTTTTTGTCTACTTTGATTAAGAAAATGACAAGGAACTACCATATTTGATGCGACGGTGTCAGCGAACTACCATCTTTGCTCGTTTTGTCGAAGAACTGCCAATATTAGAGTCAGATGATCGGCTGTTTTAGAGGGGATAACCACGTTTCTGACCGGTTAGGCCTACACGTCAGGTCCATGTGGCACGATGGCCGTTTGCACGTTTGACGGCCGTTAGGTATCGTCGCGACAGGGCTCAGGTCGTCAGTTCCTGCCATTTCACTCTCGCTCCCGCGCGGAACAGGAACATGGCGACTCCTGGCGGTGGTGGCGGCCCGCCCGGCGACGAAAACCGTACCGGCGGAGGCAGTGAAGGGCGAGCAAGACAGGGGCTATTCTACGAAGGAGGGGAGGAGCACCGCAGCATCGACGCTGATCCAAAGCAGGTACCATCGCTACAGCCACCAATGCCCCCTGTGCCCGATTCGCAGAAAGCATGGTCATCGGCCGGGCAGACCTCCAGCGAAGATCCGCTCAGCCACTACGTCTCCGACGCCGGGTAAGCCATTCTCTGCTCCTTCATCGCATCAAGTTTGACAGAGATCTCTGTTAGGCATGAAGGTTAAGAATTTAGGGTTTGAATAGTTGTTTAATGTAATGTAGGCAACAAGTTGAGGTTTGGGAGCTGTTTATTCAATTTGATGGTGTCAAATTTGTGCAAAAGACCCTAGAAAGCTGTGATGTTAGTCACTGATAGAGAAGGAAGGGTATGGCATCTGTGAAACAATGTACTATGTGAAAGAGGAAGGGGAGGGACTGGCAGGGTTAGATTTAATAGATAGTCAGGTTAAGGTGGATGATATGATTAGGAAATATGAGAGCAGAAAGAAATTGGTGCTCACAGTGACGAGGAACAAGAGGAAACATGTTGTAGTTGTGTCCCCAATGAAGAGCAAGAGTACTGTCAAATTTGTTGCCAAAGAATTTCCAAGGTACATTGATGTAGAGGCAGGGGAGGACCAGCCCATTCCATATGAAGTTCAGACACATGACGGTGTTTGCTACCAGCCCCTGCAGACTGAAATTGGTGAGCAACTTGTGGATCAGCAGTTCAGTACACAGAATAGTGTTTTCCTTGATACTGTGCAAACTCAAACTGATGAGAACATATATGGTGGAGAAGTAGAGGATGGAGAGGAATCTGATCATAGCTACAGTTGGTTGGATGAAGGGCAGTATGATCCAGTTTATCTAGAGGAGATGAGAAAGAAAGAAGAAGAGGAAATAAAGGCAACACTTGCAGAGATGAAGAGGAAGAGAGAAGACCCACTACTACACTATGAAGGTGTGACAGATATTGAGGACATTTTTGTCAATGATGATGATGAAGATTGTGTAGAACAAATTCCTGAAGAGCAGCCTGTGAAGAAGAAAGTGAAGAGGCCAGGTCCTACACTGAGATCACATTCTCAAGTAGAGATACCTGATATTCCTGACTGGACTCCTTCTGATGATGAAGATGACATGTGTTTCATGCAAGAGGAAGATGATTATGCATTTGAGCCACCTTCTTTTGTGCTTCCTAAAGGAAGGAAAATCTAGAGCAAAAAAACGGAAAGAAAGGGTCTGGTATGATGAAAACAGAGCAAGTCCAGAGCAACAATTTATGTTGAAGCTATGTTTTAAAGATGTTTATCAGTTCAGAGATGCACTTTGCAGACTGCACATTACCCAAGTAAGGAATTTTCGTTTCCATAGGAATACTCCATCTAGGATAATTGTGTGGTGTAAGGAAAAGGAGAAGTATGGATGTGAATTCTATATGACAGCTTCCAAGATATCTCATGAGAAAACATTTTGCATTAATAATATGCACTTGAAACACACTTGTCCAACTGATCCATCTAGCACTAGAGTTAATTCTAACTGGCTTAGCAAAGTATATGTGGACAACTTTAGGTCAGATCCTAATACTTTCATCAGTACTATAGTTGACAAAGCCAAAAAATATTTTGGGGTGGAAGTGCCAACCATGATGGCTTACAGGGTGAGGACCAAAGCTAGGAACATTGTACTGGGTGATCACAAGAAACAATACCATATAATTAGGGATTATCTACAAACTGTTATAGATAAAAATCCTGGGTCTAGATGTATTGTTACCACAGTCACTAGGCCAACCGAGGATCAGATTGAAGCAATGAAGAGAGGAGAACATGTTGACATAAGCTACAAGCCAAGATTTCATGGGCTTTTTTCTGTGTGAATGCTGCAAAACAAGGATTTCTTGATGGATGTAGGCCTTTCATAGGGTTAGATGGACGTCTCATTAAATTGACCACAGGTGCTCAGATCCTTGCAGCTACAGGCAGGGATGGAAACAATAATATTTACCCTGTTGCTTGCGTTGTTGTGGCTAAGAAAGATACAACTAATTGGATCTGGTTTCTAGAACAATTGAAGGAAGCTTTTGGTGGAGAACAAGGGAAGTTTGGGTACTACACAATTATGTCTGACAGGCAGAAAGGTTTACTGAAGGCAGTGAGCACAGTATTTCCTAACAGCCCACAGAGATTCTGCATTAGGCATATATATGCCAACTTTCAGAATGCAGGGTTCAGAGGTGAAGATCTTAAGAAGTGTATGGATAATGCAGCCTACTCTTGGACTAAGCATGGATATGATCTTGCAATGGATGAATTGAAGAAATAATGTGAGTCATCTTGGACATTGTTATCCAAGATTCCAGTGCACACATGGGCTAGGTGGGCCATGGACACCAATTGCAAGACAGATCTAATATGTAACAATCTGAGTGAAACATTCAACAGGTACATCCTTGATGTAAGGAGCAAACCAATTGGAACAATGCTAGTAGGCTGGTCAGATTTGATGGAAAGAGGGAAGGAGCAGCAAAGGCCAGATGGGAAATAACACCACATTACACAGAAAGGCTTGAGCTTATGAAAACATATTCCAGACATTGTGTTCCTAAGAGGGCTGACCTTGGATTGTGGCAGGTGGCTAGTGGTGATGCAACACATGAGGTAAATCTTGACTCTAGAACCTGTTCTTGTAGGAAATGGGACATGACAGGTTTGCCTTGGAACCATGCTGTCAGTGCAATATACAAAGCAGAGCTACATCCAGAGGATTTTGGCTCTAAATTCTTCAATAATCCTATGTACTTGAACAGCTACAGGCCTGTGTTTGCTCCTATGCCACAACAACATGGATGGACAAAGACCAATACTAAGGACATAATGCCACCAAGTTTCAAAGAGCACCAGAAGGGGAGAAGGCAGGAGAAAAGAAGAAAAGGAAAATTTGAGGTGCCAAAACCTAAAGAAACTTCAAGGATGGCCACAATTACTTGTAGCAATTGCAAACTACAAGGTCACAAGTACACTAGTTGTTTAGTTCCTTTAAGGCCATACCTTGCAATAAGGAAAAACAACCACAGGGTAAAAATATGCCAGAAATTGTGTGCTGACAACATTTATCATTTTTATTTGTACCAACTCCTCAATTATATTAAAATGTTCTAGGCAAGTAGATCAATGCCTGCTGCTGCCTCAAGCTCCTCTGTATCAGGGCCTCCACCAGGTTCCTCAAGTTAACAGCTGCACCAAGAGCTGCTTCTACAACTGTAGCAAGGCCATCTGTACCAAGAGCTGCTTCTACAACTGCAGCAAGGCCATCTGTACCAAGGCCTCCTTTTGCTGCACCAAGACAAACTACGCCAAGGCCATTTGCAGCTGCACCAAGTCCATCTGCACCAAGACAATCTGGGCCAAGAGGTTTCATGTCATACTTGATAGATGGTGCAAATGCAGGTGCTGGCAGGGATGCAAGGGAGCCTCCTCTAGCATGATACTGATCTAATGTATGCTAGAAACAATGTTTGTTATTTTGTGAGCAACATGTATGCCAGAAACAATGTATGCTTGAGAGAAATATATGCCAAAAACAATGTATGCTTGAGAACAATATATGCCAGAAACAAATGTGGTTCTCTATGGATCTGTTTATGCCAATCACAATGTATGTTATTTTGTTAAACAATGCATATACTTTGAAACAGAACCTTGTGAGAGCAAGGGATATGCTGTCCAAATCTTTAACCAACCATTCAAACAACTATTCATACAACCATTCATACAACCTTGTGAGAGCAAGGGACAACACATCAACCACACAACAAACATTCATACAACCATTGAAACCAAATAGTATAATAGTCTGATTTGAAACCAAATAGTACATTACTAAGGAACCAAATAGTACATTACTCAGCAACCAAATGGTACATTACTCATCACATATTTCTTTAATCTTCCTCAACTTTGCCTTTTGATCATCTTTAAACTTGAACAGATCTCCAATGGTCTGATTTGAAACCAAATAGTACAATAGTCTGATTTGAAACCAAATAGTACAATAGTCTGATTTGAAACCAAATAGTACATTACTAAGGAACCAAATAGTACATTACTCAGCAACCAAATGGTACATTACTCATCACATATTTCTTTAATCTTCCTCAACTTTGTCTTTTGATCATCTTTAAACTTGAACAGATCTCCAATGGCATATTCCAGTTTTCTCTTCTCTTCCTTTAGTTTATCCCTTTACTTCTCTGCCTTGATCCTCATCACCTTGTGCAGGTTACTAGTATGCTCATCTAACTTCATCTTCTCCTCCAATTCGGCCCTGGCTTCAATTAGTGCTTGTTCAGCTTTTGCCTTCAAAGCAAGTGTGACCTGCTTCTCTTTCACTGTCTTCTCCACTTCTTCTTGAACTATCTTCAGGTCACGGTGCAACTTGGTTATTTCATCCCTAAATTTGAACTTCTCCTCCATATAGTCTAGAGAATCACTAACTCTTCCTTGCTTGAATTCTCCATACATCTCCCATAATTTTCCAATAGCTTTCTGCAGTCATGATGGCCACTCTAGATCTACCCAGCAAACATAGTCACAGGTTTCCCCAAACTACAGTACAAACATACAATATTTTCATTAGTTCCTAATTATCCACTGAATGTTTACTATCCACTGATGAGTAAGCATTGAATCAATATTAAGAACAATATAAACACAAACTTGTCCTGCACATCCATAAAATTTCCTTCCAGTTTCACAGCCTTCACATCCAACAAACTTGGCGGCAGTGGCGTGGCATTTACAATGTGGAGGTGTTGGTCCATCGGCTAACCCTTCCCACTAAGAGTTGTAAAGGGTGTTCAACCTCTAAGAAAATTGAATGTACATTGCAGATGAGAGAAACTCCAGATCAATTCCAAAATCCCCAAATTGGATGAACCCTAACCCTAAAATAGAGTAAAAGGATTACTAACCTCGCTGCTAGCGATGCTGTGGTCCAAGGAAGATTACTCACCATCTCCCCACGATACCATGGTGGGCGGTGCGGCGAGCTTCGGCGGCGTCGGGGACAGGCGAGCTGGCTGGCGGCTTGGTCGACTGGGGATAGGGAAGCAGGCAGAGGTGCTGTCTGAATCAAACCACATACTACGATACCTAACAGCTGTCAAACGTGCAAACGACCACCATGCCACGTGGACCTGACGTGTAAGCCCAACCGGTCAGAAACGTGGTTATCCCCTCTAAAACAGCCGATCAGTGTTATCTGTCGACAACTGACCCCAATGTTGACAGTTCTTCGACAAAACGAGCAAAGATGATAGTTCGCTGACACCGCCGCCTCAAATGTGGTAGTTCCTTGTCATTTTCTCACTTTGATTAGATTTTTATCGCGGTAGGTTACTAAATTAGCACAACCTAAAAATCGTATAAATCTAAATCCTACTTCCTTCGTTTTTAAAATATAAGATGTTCTAACTTTGTGAAGCAAATATATCCAGACTATTTTGAGTGTGTGGATTCGTTTCAAACCTGAGTAACCTACACAGTAAAAGAAGTCTACAAAGCTAAAATATCTTATATTTTAAAACAGAGGTAGTGCAAACTAAACTAGCTAGTATAGAAAAAAATTCGTAAGAATTGAAGTTGTCCAAGATTACCAAAATAGCCAAGGATTTCTATTTGAATCCCTGAAATCTCTGGTGTTCAAAGTAACCCGATTTGGTACCCTTGGCGCAACCTCTGTCACCTACAGTAGATTAGATAGATACCTTGTACAGCAGTACAAGTACGACTTGTACTGTCCATGTTTATGTTATTTCGAACTGACATACTACATGCATGGTTTCTTCGCCCTGCCGCGCCCCAGTTTTGTCCATGGGGCCAGCTTTGGCATCTTATCCGACATGGAATCTCGCGAGCTCGTGTCGATCGGCCGATCGATTGGCTTGTATTGATCATATAGCTAGCGGATGGCATTTTTTTCTCCAAAATAGTGGATTACAATATTTGTTGTAAGAACAGCCGAGCATATGTTATAAATATTACAATAGTGGATTACAATGGATTACAATACCCTCTCTGTTTGGGATTATAGGTCCTACGCGCATATCTAGTTTGTTAATTTGATCAATAAAATATAAGTTATATATCACAAAAATTATATCATTAGAAAATATAACCTCTAAAGTTTCTAATGGTATAATTTTTATGCTATATTATTTATAGTTTGATGTTCAAATTAGCAACCTAGTTATTCGCGCAGGACTTATAATCCCAAACGGAGGGAGTATCTACTAATAGTACCAATTTAGAGTCATAAATATTGTTATATTTTTTTATAAAATTAGTTAAACTTTACAAATCTTGACTTAGAACAACGATAGAACTATAGAAGTACACTTATCTGGAGAGGGAATACAGTAAATTAGATACCTGGTATAGTAGTACAAGTACGACTCGTACTGTCCCTGTTTGATATGCATGGTTTCTTGGCCTGCCACGCTCCAATTTTGTCCATGGGACCAGCTTTGGCATGTTATCCGACATGGAATCTCGCACGAGCTCGTGTCGATCGGCCGACTGTTTGGCTTGTAAGTATTGATCATATAGATAGCGGATGACATTTTTTGTTGTTGCCAAAATAGCGGATTACAATATTTGTTGTAGGAGCAGCGGAGCATATGTGTGCCCGTGAGGCGTGAGCACACGCTCGAGCCGAGACAGACCGATGCAGTAGTGATGCCACTACGCTATGGTGGACTGTTTCCGACGTCTCCTTTGATTAACCGATTCTCTAAAATCTCTCGTGATTGGCCAGTGAACCTCCACGTCAGTCCGTAGCTCTAATCCGTAACAAAAAAAAAAAAAGCCCGTATGTGTAGCATTACCGCTTTTAGACAAAAATGCCTGGCTGCAGAGCGCGCGCGCGGAACCAGCCTACGTACGTAGGGCATGACCGATGGATGTACAGAGGCTTCGACAGGCAGATCTGGTGCCGATCCGACAGGCTCGAGCGCGCTGTCGTGCACCCATGGATTGGATGGATCGATTCCCGGACGCCTCGTCGCGAGGCCGTGCGTGCAGCGGAAGCACCCATGATGCCACCCGACCCCGTTGGATCATGCACGCGCGCTCGCTCGCTGGCCGCATGGCCCGGTCCCGTTGCCAGAGGAACCGCGAGCCCACATGCCCGGAGATCTCGTCCTCCCTCCCAGGAAATAAGCCTTTTTGCAGACGCAGCCGCGAGCGACCGACCAAAAGGCAAAGCGGGGGGAAGCAGCAGCAAAAGCGAATGGCGCGTGTGGTGTGGTGTGCCTGCAGTTGAGGGGCCACGCACCCAACCCGCACAGAGACCGCACCAGTCCCCCGACGGGCCCCCACCATGTGCGCGCAACGCAGCACGCTTTGCGCTTTGCCCGCCGGACCCACCCACGCACGGCGGCCCGCACACCACGCACCAACCCAAACCCAGACCCAGAGGGGAGGATGGACTGGCTGGTCTCGCCGTCGTTATATAACGGCCCGCGCCCCCGCTCCTGCCACCTCTTAGCAAAAGCGCTGGCCAGAACAAACAAGCACAGAGTGCCTGCAGAGCCGCTAGCTCTACTCCAGCGCCTTTTCTCGGCCATGGGCAACTGCCTGAACACGGCGTCCAAGCAGCAGGAGGAGGCGCGGCGGCGGCGCGGAGAGAGGGTGGTGCCGGAGGAGGCCCGAAGTATAGGCGAGGTGCTGCTGCACGATGACGAGGAAGAGGAGGACGAGGTGCCCGCGCCGTCCACGGCGGCTGCGGCTGGGATGAAGGTGAAGGTGGTGCTGACGAGGGCGGAGCTGGAATGGCTCATGGCGCAGCTCAAGAGCGGCGAGCAGCGCCTCGAGGACGTGCTCCGCCAGATGGGTACCGCGCGCACCGGCGTGGCGGCAGACGACGGTAGCAAGCCTTCCCCGCGCGCCGTCGACGGGTGGCGCCCGAGGCTCGAGCGCATCCTCGAGTGCCCCGAGCCCGTGGACGCCACCTAGCTAGCTAAGCAAGGCGCACGCAAGGCCGTTCACTCGCAGCCAGAGCCTGATGGATCTCCTCCGCCCCTTGTGCCGGCTAGCTTTTTTCGTGCTTAGATCCGCCCGTGTGCATGGTGTGTGATCGATCCGTGGAGATGCTTGCTGTTTTTTTTTTCTGTTTGTCTCCATGGAATCGAGTCGAGTGGCCTGATTTAGGGTGTGCACCAACCTCCATGGAATGAGTAGTATGTTTGTACTGTAACTGTAGTAGCCTGTTAATTAGTTAGAGTGGCAGTTTAATCTCTTACTACTGGTGTTGTACGATGCCGTTTGGGATTTTGATTTTTCCTTTTGTTTTCTCCTTCATCCCTGTTTTGTAAATAGCGTGATCTCAATGCGTGCTACAGTTTTGCATCGGAGATAGGTGTGCCCGATTTTTTTTTTAGCAGAACTACGGCGGGCCTGAACATTTCATAACATCGAACCATTTGATCCTTACAAAGTTTTAGAGCACAGAGGAAGAGAAAGGTGTGCCCTATTTCAGCTCACTTAATTTGGTGGCGGAATCTATTCCATTCTTTCGAAAATAAGTGACTCAAATTTTAGTATAGATATATATGAATCTAGACAAATTTAAGTCACTTTGTTTCAGAAAAGAGGAAGTATCATGTTTCTCCTTTTCTGAATATATACTCGATACTCCGTTAAATTGCTAAACAAACTGTCGGCGTTACCGTTGAGTCAACACTCCGGAAGCTGAACATGCATAAGCAGAGCAACTTCGATCTAACCACCACCGGAGCTAGCAGGGAGGAAAAGCAAACACGAAACTGCCATGCTACGTTCTCGCCGAAGCGAAAGCAACCTCTGGTCAACTTTTGGCCCCTCCTCCCGATTATCGATGCATGTGCATACATGGCTAACATTCAAAGCGGGTCAAAGTTCCCGCACATGCTGTCCTTATCGCAAGCGTAAACCTCGAGTAGTCGAGTCGATCGATAGATTATACTGTTGGGTTTACGTCCTCGTCCGTCCGGCCGGGGAAGCCGGCCGTGGTGGACGTGATGTTTACGGCTCACCGGCTTTTTCAACCAAGGGCGTGACGCCTGTTTCCCGGGTCGCTGCTCTGAATAGTTTAATTAAGCCACGTATGAATGGAAACAAATCGAGGCACGCTTTTTTATGGAAATTTGCAGGCAAGTTTGTCGCTTACCACGTTTGATTGGGTGGTCATATTATTTTGAGCATCTACTTCAGCCTCTTTCTATTCCTGTGGGTTGGGTTCCTATGCCTAATTTCATGGGAATTTGAACATCCATTTCTTCCTTTTTTTTTACAAAACGAGCATCCCATTGATTTTCATATAAAGAATTCGCCAAATCCAATACAGAGTTCAAACCAAAAAAATTCCGAAGTAAAGAAAAATTCACGGCAGGGAATATAGTACTCCATCCGTTTCAAAATATAAGATGTTTTAGGTTTGTGAAGAAAATAAATCTAGACTTGTTTTAGTACGTAGATTCATCCCAAAGTTGAGTAAACCTACTTACTAAAACAAGTCTAGATTCATTTTCTTCATAAATTTAAAACATCTTATATTTTAAAACAGAGAGAGTACAAGTTTCTGAAATAACTACAACAAACCAGCCAAAACGGCATCACATAGTTAATCTGGCACTCGTCGACGTCCATCCATGTGACCTGGCAAAAATTTCTCTAACCACCATCTTGATCTTTTCTAGTCCAGCTTCAACTTTTCTTCGCCCTTGATTTTTATGCAGTATTGCCCAAGTATTAAGAACGTTACACAGCCTAAAAAATAACACTAGATGGGTCGTCGGGAATTTTTTGATTGAAACAGACATTGACTTCCACAACATCCAACACACAGCTCAAGCACGAACAAGTACCATAAATTTATGGACACCAGGGAAGGAATTTAACCAGTCCTCAACCAAATCATCAGCATTTTCAGAACCTGTTAGTAATAAAAATCCAGCGCACATAGCACCACCTGAACTTCCACAACATCGAACGCACAGCTGAAGCACCAAGTAGAAAGGAATTTAACCAATCCGCAACCTAATCATCAGCACCGTCAGGAACCTGTTAAAATTCAGAGCACATAGCACCACCTCCCAGCTCAATCTAGCAAGAGAGCATCTGAACAAAAGATGATCCACGGTCTCATTCTGACAACACTAGTAACATTGGTCACTTCCAGGCCACCCACTTCTCCGAAGGTTATCTTCTGTCAGAATACTATTGATCAACACTAGCCAAATAAGAACTTTTATTTTCGAAGGCATCTTGGATTATCCATAGAAACTTATTACATGGAAACATATTGTTAGATTCAAGTGTGTATTTCACTCAAACAACTATTCATGTATCTTTTTTTTTACCATATTTTTCAGTCATCAGTTCTACACATGCAAAGAACTCCCACGGGCGAATAGTGCTTGGAGATTGCCGGATTAGAGGGTTTCGGTCGTGCGCATCCATATTTTACTCTAACCGTTTGGGTTCAGAGGGAGTGCTTCAAAACTCTGTTGGCTGTTAATATCATGGGGCATGTTCTTGTTCCATGGTGCTGACGAAGAATGTCATGGAGACTGAGATCTAAGGACTGACAATGGTGGTTCGAGTATGGATGGTGATGAGGAATTGGCTTGGTGACTCATGACTTGGAGCAGTGGCATGCAAGTGGAGACAAGTGCATAGCCAACAGGGTGAAAACTCTAGGTCTGGCCTTAATTGATTGTGTTGAAGGTATTATTTTGAGAGCGTGGATTTTTTTTAGGGTGAAACCTAAGATCTATGACCGGGCGACGACGGTGTTTGTGCACTGTTTCCTCTTAGATGCGTCGCTTTTGAGGAAACTGAACTTCCGGTGTTGTCTTGGTGATGGTAGTACCGCTGTTTTAACGAATAGAACACTATAGCTCAATTTTTTTACTTTTTCGTATTTTTTTTTCTTTTTTTTGGCTGTGTCCATCCGTATGTCCTTTGAGACAATGTGTTGTTGCAAATGCTGGATGTAACCGGTATCTTGTAATATTAATACATGCTCATTTCCAAAAAAAAAAATCATACAAAGAAATTGGATTGCTGTGTTTTGTGAACCATGCATCCAAAGAGTCCCTAAAATAGGTCCCCGAGCAGCGAAGCCATGAGTCAAGTACGTGGCGTAGAGACTGCTGGTCGTAGCAGTTGCTGTCGAGAAGTAGTGTATGCTTCTGTTGTTCTGTTGCTTCCACCTCCACTACGGCACCCGACCTGCAGGAACCAACGACCGAAATAGTAGTACTCCAGGCACGATTGTGCGTGCGTGCGTAGTGGCGCGTCGCTTTCGATATCGATATGTAGACAGAAAAGAGTCCGGCTGCTACACTATAGCTTGGGAAATGGGAATCGATCGATTCAGCAGGCACTGATGGTATGAAAGAATTCCAACTTGTCGTTTGATGCAGGCTGCGGCGCTGGCGCCTGCGCGGAATTCCATTCAACTTTTTCTCAAAAGAAGAAAAAAAATCCATTCAACTGGATTTGCGTAAGCACGATTACGCGAGTGCGCCCGCCATTTCCCTGCGGGAATTCGGATGGGGCTGCGCAAACCAATTCTGACGACACGAAAATCCCAGCCCAAAATACGTCCAGGCCTACGTACGTCCCAGGTAGCTAGGCTGTGTGTGACGGACGGATGGATATCTGTTTCTGATGGCCTTCTGTTGCTATCGCGGTTCGCTGCGAACCTGAAAAGGGAGACGGCCGTACATGTCGGTATGGCGTTGGAGGGAAATCGATCATGACTGCGAAAGCACGTGGCAATTCCACGCATAGAGTTCATTGGCAGATGCAGAACATGCACGTATCTTCACCACTACTTTTCTCTTCTTCGTTCATTTCAACCTGCGTGGCAATGCATGATCCTTTCTCCAGGCCGCCGCAGCCACGTCTCTTTATTTGTTTCAGTTAATTTGGTTCTCCTTTTCGATAGTCTCATGCATGCTTTGCTACTTTTCGTCGCCACGATTGTTCAAATTCTGCCGTTCGGAGGTTCGTCGTACCTACGTCGATAAGAGCGTTTCAGTTTCGTTCTGATGAGGGCGCGCTAGCTCTCACTCTGGTACACGCTGATTGCCAAGACGAACCATGCATCCTTCAAAACTTTTGGGATTATATTTGCCATTTGTGCGACAACTTGGACCATGCTACGCACGCCAAGGCCGAAGTGGTCGTAGGATATCAATGCCTTGATTAATCGTGCAGCAAAAACATTAAAGAAAGGCGGTCTTCGCGGGTGTTGTCGATGACGGTTATTTAAAGGCTTTTCGGGGAAAGGGTCGTGATCATGGACGGAGCTGCGACCACTCTTAGAGTGGGGAGTAACTTAGAGTGTATGTTACTAGTCTAAGTTACTACCTTCATAGTGAAAAGTAACATATGTATGGTGTCATGCAAATGCTTATTTATTGCAATGTAGACTCATTTTGTCTTAAAATGTGTGATGTTATGGTAACATAGCTAGTTACCACAAGTCTTTCTTTCATCATTTAATTGCATGTCATGTCATCTAAATATGTAGTTGGCAATAAATGTAGAACTATATTACTACTCAAGTTACTTCCGCTATGACTAGCCTTATAGATTATGGCCGGCTGGGCCGTGCGCCCCCGTGTGCAGCCATTAGCTTAGGCAAAGAGCAATTCATCTTTTGCACCCAACGATTTCGTCGGGGCCCGTCTAGATCGTGCCCTCTTTCGCTACACTGAACGGTAATAAGTCCTGCGGCGGAGCTCAGGCATGACGCCGCGCATAGACCGCGGTACAGCCGAAAAGCTCTCGGCTGCCATGTAAACCTAAGGATGAATAAGTAGCTGCACAAACACGCATCATTGCATTGCATGACATGCTGGTTCAAGCAGACCGATGTTGATGGATCGACGTTTCGGTTGGAGCGATCGCGCTTGCGCTCATGCTCTTTTGGTTCCAGCTTTACGGCGTAACGATGTGCATTCCATGCTAGCCTAGCTTTTCTTTATGCTTGATTGATAGGGGACGCACGACGCAAAAAGCGTATCACTCGCTTCCGGTCACAACTCTCTACGCTTGATAGCTGCTCTTGCCGTAATTCTCCATGTTTAATTTTCCGAGATTGTGATGTTACCGCAACGGCCACTCGCTCCATGCTAGACCGTCAGTGGCTGTTGGCAATGTTTATACACCGGAAGAAGCCTGCCATCCTCGTACTGGTGCTGATATATTTGGTATGGTCAAGGATTTAAATGTAATATTTGGAAAGGGTCTCGGGGGACAACCTGTTCTGAAAAACGCCGACGGACGCGCACCCATATGGAAGAAAAAATCAATATTTTGAGAGCTACCCTATTGGGAAGTCCATGAGGTCCGCTCTGCAATCGACATGATGCACCTGACGAAGAACCTTTGCGTGAATATTCTAGGCTTCTTGGGCTTGTATGGAAAGTCAAAAGATACACCGGAAGCACGGGAGGACCAGCAACGTCATAAAGGACGAGACGGCAAGCATCCAGAGCAGTTTCAAGGGCCCGCCAGCTATGCTCTTACCAAGGAAGAGAAGGAAATTTTTTTTGAAGTCCTTTTTAGTATCAAGGTCCCGTCTGGATTCTCGTCTAACATAAAGGGAATAGTAAATATGAAAGAGAAAAAATTTCAAAACCTAAAGTCCCATGACTACCATATGCTTATGACGCAATTGCTTCTGGTTGCATTGAGGGGGATTTTACCAGAAAATGTTCGTCTGGCCATTGTGAAGGTATGTGCATTCCTCAATGCAATTTCTCAGAAGGTAATCGATCCAGAAAGTCTATCAGGGTTACAGATTGATGTGGTCCAATGTCTGGTCAGCTTCGAGTTGTTGTACCCTCCATCTTTTTTCAATATTATGACGCACCTCCTAGTTCACCTAGTCGAAGAGATTAGAATTCTCGGTCCTGTGTTTATACACAATATGCTCCCCTTCGAAAGGTTCATGGGAGTCTTAAAGAAATATGTTCATAACCGTGCTAGGCCAGAAGAAAGCATCTCCAAGGGCTATGAAACTGAGGAGGTCATTGAGTTTTGTGTTGACTTTCTTCCGGGCCTTAAGCCGATTGGTGTTCCTGAATCTCGATATGAGGGGAGGCTGACTGGAAAAGAAACACTAGGAAGGAAAATAATGGTATTTATGGACAAGGATTCTTTCAATAAAGCACCCTACACAGTTCTACACAATTCCACCCTGGTGGCTCCGTATATCGAAAAACACAAGATTATTGTACGCTCGGAAAAACCGGGAAAGCCTCACTCCTCAATTATAGTGGAACACGAGGACACTTTCGGTAGTTGGTTGCAGAAACATCTCATGAATAACAACACTGTTGAAGATCAGCTGTACTAGTTGGCGTGGTTACCATCTTTGACTATATGTACTTTCCAAGGGTACGAGATAAATGGTAATACATTTTACACGATCGTCCAAGATAAAAAAAGCACCAACCAAAACAGTGGTGTCCGCTTTGATGCAACAGATGACAATGGGCAGAAGGACACATATTATGGGTACATAGAGGAGATATGAGAATTTGAGTATGAACCTACTTTTAAGGTCCATTTGTTTCGGTGCAAATGGGTCAAGATGACATGAGACGGGGTACATGTAGACGAAAAGTATGGTATGACAACAATGGATCTCAACAATCTTGCGTACGTGGATGAACCATTCGTCCTAGCCAACGATGTGGCTCAGGTTTTCTATGTAAGGACATGTCTACGAAATCGAGAAAACGAAATCAGCAAAAGAATACATCGTCCGATGAGCCAAAGCGCCACATAGTTCTTTCAGGGAAAATAAACATCATGGGAGTGGATGATGATGACCCACAAGTATAGGAGATCGCAACAGTCATCGCGGATAGTATTACCCAATTTATTGATTCAACACAAGGGGATCCAAAGAATACTTGCAAGCCTTAACAACTGATTTGTCTGTTCAGCTGCACCTGGAAATAGTTCTTGCTCATAGAAGTTTATCAGTAACACAGTTTGGTAGTAGCAACAGCAGCAGCAACAACAACAACAACAACAATAGTGAAACATGAGCAATAGTAACAGTAACTGTAACAGTGAGATTCGAGTGTGGTAGGCATAGGGATGGATGGACGGGCGTTGCGTGGACGAGTATAAACATGTAACTTCAAGATATAGGGCATTGCAGATAAATAATAACAAGCATCCAAATACTAAACAATCCTAGGCATGTACTCCAAATATAGTCATACGTGCTCGCAATGAGAACTTGCAAAACATCTTCTGTCTAGCCAGCCCGTGACAGCGGGGCCTCTAGGGAACTACTGGAAATTAAGGTGCTCCTTTTAATAGAGCACCGGAGCAAAGCATTAACACTCCATGAACACATGTGATCCTCACATCACAACCATTGATACGTTGGAAACGTATCTATAATTTTTGATGCTCCATGCTTGTTTAGTATCTACTTTGCTTTACTTGTTCATAATTTGAGGTGCTTTTTACATGTTTTCTGGTACTAACCTATTAACAAGTTGCAACAGTGCCAGATGCCTGTTTTTTGCTATTTTTGGTTTCCGAAAAGTTAGTAAAGAAATATTCTCGGAATTGGACGGGACGAAGGACAAAGTCAATAACTTTTCGTGGGGAACAAGAAGTCCAGAGGGGAGCCAGGAAGGCCGGCCAGAGGGGCCACCCCCCCCCCCCCCACACACACAGGCGTGGCCATAGGTGGGCCCGCGCCTGGCTAGGGTTTGGTGGCCCTGGCCGCCTCCTGGTCTCGCCCCTTCGCCTATAAGAAGCCCCCGATACAGAAACCCTGAGGACCCGATCAGAAATACACGAAACCGTCTGTAGCCGCCGCCACCATCGTCCCTAGATCGGGGGGATCTGAAGTTGTTCCCGGCACCCTGCCGGAGGGGAGATCATCCCGAAGGCCTTCTCTCCGATATGATTCGTGAGTAGTTCCACCTTGGACTATGGGTCCATGTAGTAGCTAGATGGTTGTATCTCCTCCTTTGTGCTTTCATGTATAGATCATGTGAGCTCCGTTCATGATCAAGATCTAATCTATTTGTAATCATGCATGTTGTGTTTGCGGGGATCCGATGGATATTGAGATTATTATGTTGGTTTGATTAATGGTTTTATTTTTATGATTCTATCATGTTTGTGTTGTTTATGATCTTGCATGCTCTGCGTTGCTAGTGGTTATCTTGGTCAAGTAGTTGCTAGTGACTCCAAGAGGGAGTATTTATGCTCGATAGTGGGTTCATGCCTCTAGTTTCCAAGGGAAGTGACAATAATCTCTTTGGTTGTAGATGTGTTGTTGCTACTAGGGAGAAAACAACGGTCTCTTGTTCATGGAACATGTGGACTGTTTACCTTACACAGTTTGCTTAAAGCAGTTGTCTGTTGCTTGCAACTTAATACTAGAGGGGGTTCGGATGATAACCTGAAGGTGGACTTCTAGTCATAGATGCAGTTGGATGACGGTCTATGTATATTTTTGTATTGCCCAATCAACCTCATAGGATCTTTCTGGCTAGTAATTGCATTGTTATGCCTTGCTCAGTTCTTGTCAATTGCCCCGCTATAATTTGTTTACCCTTCATGCCATGTTGTTTATCTAAGGAGAGCACCTCTAGTGAACTATGGACCCCGGTCCAACCTTTACCATTGATACATCTGCCACTATTACTTGTTTACTTGATACAAACCATTACCTTCCACACCATACGTTTAATCCTTTGTTATAGCAAACCAGTGAGCTTGACAACCTCACTGATTCGTTGGGGCAAAGTCTTGAGTTTGTGTTGTGCAGGTCTCCGCGTTGGTTGCAACACCTGTGTGACCTTTCCTTCCTCCTACTGGTTCGATAACCTTGGTTTCTTACTGAGGGAAAACTTGCTGCTGTGCTGCTTCACACCTTGCTTTTGGGGTTCCCAACGAAGCGCTCCTACATCAACTCAGCGCTGCATCAGCCATCCCCTCCGATTGTCCCAATTATTGTCACTTTGGGGCCTTTGGATCCGGACAATGATATGTGTACACAGCTTGTAGATAATATCACAAACAATACTATCATAATGATTCAATAATAAGTTCAGATCTGATATCATGGCACTCGGGCCCTAGTGAGAAGCATTAAGCACAACAAGTTGCAACAAAGTTAAATAGCACTAATAGAGATACTAGGCACTATGCCCTAACAGATCTTATTCGATTACATGATAGAACTCATCCAATCCCTACCATCCCCAAGCCTACAGCAGGGGATTACTCACTCATGGATGAGGGAAACATCGGTGGTTGATGGAGATGCGTTGGTGATGACGATGGCGATGATCATCTCCAAGATTCGGAGTTTCTGGATCCGAATCTTGGTTTTTGGTGGCGGCAGCGGACCGGAACTCTTTCTAGAAAACTATCGAACCCCCCTCGGTTTTTAGGTCGAAGGGCAACTTATAGGCGCAGGGGGAGGCCAAGGAGGTGCCTGGGAAGGCTGCACCCCTTTGTTATCGCCATATTTTGGCCAAAGGAGGAGTTGGGCCGTGATCAAGATGGGCTTAGAAGATACGTATATGCAACGTGTTGTTGAATCGGCCTCGTGCGTTGATTTGGGCTAAATTGCCCGTGTATCTTATATTGTAATAGATTCCGTTTAGATTTAGGTAAGAGATAGAGTTGTAGAGTTATTCCAAAGACAGAAAGTCTCCGGACTATAAATATGTACCTAAGGTTATCGAGAAAAAGAGGACAATCACGTTCACAACAAACACAATCTCGACGCATCGCCACCCCTTGTTTCTAGGGTTTTTCTCGGGTAAGTGCCATGCTGCCTAGATCGCACCTTGCGATCTAGGCAGTATCTACTTATGCGTTATCTGGTGTTACTCGTACTGAAGCCTTGTTGATGGCGAGTAATACTATTATCATAGATTTGTGTAGGCTAGCATCGGTACCTCTTTGTTATTGATTGTTTAGTTATGCTGCCTCTAGTTATCTCGCCGCCTTTGCACCTTTTCCCGGGTGCAAGGGTGGCGTCTTGCTTGATCTTTATTTAAATCGATTTGATTTGTTATAGTTGTGCCTTGTTCTCCAAGGTTTAGTTTGATATCTACATGATCAGGCCTTGCAAACGGGTTGAACGATCCAGTAATATGTAAGATATGGTTTGCTAATCCAAGAGGAGTTGTTCCGGGAATTGACTTTACGTCGGTTTTTAGGCCTTCTCTAGGGTTAGTTTTCCATCATCTTTCGTATCTACCAGGCTTAATTACGTGTAGGATGTTCCAGTCATGTAGTGAAAACGTTAAACTGTCGTAGATCGATTTGATTTGTATTGATGAAGCAAAACCCCATGTTATCGTAGATCTAATGCAGAACCATGGGTTAATCGGCTCTAAGAGCCGATTTACAGGGAAACCTGGGAGCCGGTCACGGCTCGAATTTTACGTATACTTGTTTACCATGCAGGAAACCAATCGAAGCAATCCTTCACCTTCCTGGCCAGGTATAGGTCAGGTGGCACGCCCTCGAACCAAGCCAGGACGTGTGCCGGAGTTTTGCGGGCCGTTGCCCGAGGGACCAGGGCCCACCAGCAGTTCTGGGAGCCTCCCGGCTCTTCGTGTTGCCCGTAGCTGCTCGCCGGTGGGTTTTGGTAGGCAACACATTCTGGCACGCCAGGTGGGACCTTTAACAACGTCTACATCAACATCCGACGCTGCGATGGACAACAGACCGGTCACGTACGATGAGCTGCCTGAGGAGCACAAGGCGAAGTATGATGACGTCAAAGCTCTCTTCGAAGCCGATCTCATCGGCTCTTTTGAGAGGACTCGTAAGCATGGCATCAGGTGGAAAGGGTTCTCACCCGAGGGTGCTCTTGATGAGGTGGATCTGTCTGTTCCTTCAGAGGAGCGCACCAGAGCTCTGCGCCAGGAAGTCAACTACATGGTGGCTCATTCTCTTCACCGCCATTCTGAGAGCTTGGTAAACGCTTTCGAGCGGATCGCAGTTCGCGTGGTTCAGGAGATCATGAAACATCAGTACTCTCCGTCGGGGCCTACTCTGGGGACTCACCAGGGAGAAAGACCGCTCCAGGCCAGGCCACCGCTGTCATTCACACTTGCAGCTCCGGAGCCACCAGGGGCACCGGCGTACGTCGTCTACAAGGTCGGAGGCGACCCTGGCGATTGCCAATTCCTGTGTGAACCACCTAAAGAAATCCCACATGGATACGTGTGCACCTACGTGCCAGACTACAACAGCTTGACGCGCACGAACCAGATTGCAACCGCAGGAATTGCTGGGGCAGGAGTTTCTGGAGCAGGGGCTTCGGGAGCAGGTGTTTCTGGAGCAGGAATCTCTGGGATGGACGCCGACAAACAGGCGTGGCTAGCCAAGTATGCCACTGGAACGAGTCATGAGAATCTAGCCCCTGCAGCCCAAACAACGGAACAAATCCATACCATCTTGAGAGACCAGTTCGGCTTCGTGCCGAAGAGAAGGACAATCGGCTATTCAAAGCCGTACCCCAACGAGTTTGACCTGATCCCGCTGCCACCCAAGTATCGGCTCCCTGAGTTCTCGAGATTTAGCGGGTCAGAAGGGTCGAGCTCGATCGAGCACGTGAGCCGATACCTGGCACAGTTAGGCATGATATCAGCATCAGATCAGTTGCGCGTAAGGTTCTTTGCGCAATCTTTGACAGGACCAGCTTTTGGGTGGTACACCTCGCTGCCACCTGATTCGATCCAGACCTGGAAGTAACTGGAAGAGCAGTTCCACATTCAGTACCATTCAGAAGCTACCGAGGCTGGCATTGCAGACCTGGCACAGGTGCGGCAAAAGCGGGGAGAAACGGTAGCCGAGTACATCCAGCGCTTCAGGACTGTCAAGAACCGATGTTACTCAACTCGGTTAACTGAGAAGGAAGCAGTCGAGCTGGCAGCGTTGGATCTCGCAGCACCCATCAAAGATCTGGCTTTCCAAGTAGAGTACAACTCGTTGGCGCACATGGCCCAGAAGCTGACGATGTATGAGCAGCGCCACCCTGAGTTGTACCAGGACAAGTTCAAACGTCCGATAGGCCTGGTCGATACAGAAGAAGACCCCACGCAAGACCAGGAGGTGGCCGTGGCTGAATGGGCTCGGGGGGCAGATCCTGTATCCTGCAAATGGGTGAAACAGCAAGGGTCTGCAAAAGGGTTCGACTTCGATGTGAGCAAAGCTGAGCAAATATTCGATTTACTGCTGAAAGAAAAGCAGCTGAAGCTACCCGAAGGCCACAAAATCCCTACGGCTCAAGAGATGAACGGAAGACCATACTGCAAGTGGCATCACTCGTTCACCCACACCACCAATGACTGCAAAGAGCTACGTCGCCAGATCCAAACGGCGATAGAGCAGGGCCGTCTCATCCTGGGGCAACTCGCCATGAAAGTAGACACCAACCCGTTCCCCGGCGTCAACATGGTAGAACACAGCCACTCCATGAGGCGCCAGTTGGGTTTCTCGTTCGATGTCAACATGGCAGGACCAGGGTACCACCATGGCACGTACAGGGAGGAAGGCGGTCGCTCTCGCGGCAGAGTAAGAGAGGAGGCTGGTCCACGCGACCGGCCCAGCTACGACAGGCGGTACTTAACTGAGGAACAAGTGAAAAGTGTGCGATATCAGAAACCACATTCCGCGCATCTCCTTAACAAGTATGAGCGTCAGTATGACCAACGTCGTCGGCGCGACGGAGAAGATGAAGGATATGAGCACCTCGCTAGGGGACCGTCAAAAGAAAAGGAAGGCGCAGACAAACATTGGGATTGTCCGTTCTTCAAGTATTGCTGGGACGCGGGAATGAGCCGATTGCCTACGATCGATAACTGCCCGGAATGCGGACAACAGAAGGAGGACACGGAGCCAGTGTCAGTGTTTAAGCGCCTAGGGCCTCTCCCACCTCAGAGCCGACGCAGGGAGTCGTCTCGAGCACAAGGTCTCAAGGAGCCAACGGATGATAAAGAGAAAGACAGGTATCACCGTCCAAGGTGGTGTCCCGACGGACTCAGACACACCCAAAAGCGTAGAGTGCAGCGGCTGCGTAACTTGGAGGAAGCCGAAGCGCAGTATCTCCACGCTCTAAAGAAAGCACAGCCCGATCTGGCCGTTAAGATTAGGCAGACCTTGGAAACGGAAGATCACCCGAAAAGGAAAGAGTGGTGCCCCAAACCGGTAAAAGCCGATGCAAAGACATCGGCTGGCACAAACATGGTATTCATCCTTCCGTCAGAGTTCTGCGCGCCAAGAACCAACGAGCTACCAGTGGCACAGTTCGACTGCGGCCCACGGCCAGTTATCTTTGAGAAGCCACGTGAGAAGGGTTACAAACATCTGAAAGCCCTGTACCTATGAGGTTACATCAATGGGCAACCTGTCAGCAAGATGTTAGTGGACACCGGAGCGGCAGTCAACATAATGCCATACTCCATGCTACGGCGTTTGGGACGCTCCACTGCAGATCTGATCAAAACCAACGTCACTTTAAGCGACTTCAACGGCCAGACTTCAGAAACGCAAAGCGTACTGAACGTGGATCTGACCGTGGGCAGAAAAACCATCCCTACGTCATTCTTCGTCGTGGACAGCAAAAGCACCTACGCTGTCTTGTTAGGGAGAGATTGGATTCATGCTAACTGCTGCATCCCATCCACGATGCACCAGTGCCTAATACAGTGGGATGGAGATGAGGTGGAGGTCATTCATGCAGACGATTCTGTCGAGGTCTCCATTGCTGGCATGAACGTCTGGGAAGCAGAAGACCAAGAGCCGATCTCTGGAATCAGTCTAGACGGCTGTGAACGCATTGAGGCTACAAAAAACGGGGTGAGGCTGGTCTTATCCACCGGCCTGACAGAGTAGCAAAGTCCACGATGGTACGTGGTACGGCCGATCCCTGCGATCGGCCACAAAAAACAAAAAGCAGCAATCTTACGACGAGCAGATCATGCAGTCGTAGCAGGGAGATTCCCATCCATTGTAAAACCATAAGGTGTAAATCGTCCTTGACTAATGCAATCAAAAAGGGGGCCGATTCAGGCAATCGGCCCAAATTATTTTTGTTAACCTCACCTACTGTTTGCCCTGTGCTTAGCGTCGATTTGACAGGTGACGGAAAGCTAGGGTATGGATTTACATCTGCTGATGAACTAGAAGAAATCGACATTGGTCCTGGGGATAAGCCACGACCAACATTTATCAGCAAAAAGTTAGATCCGAGTCTGCGGGGACCGATGATAGCCCTGTTGAAAAAATATCCAGACTGCTTCGCCTGGGACTATACAGAGATGCCTGGGTTAGACAGGAGCATCATTGAGCATCGACTCCCGCTTAAAAAAGGATTTCGGCCATTCCAGCAGCGGGCACGACAGATGAAGGCCGAAATTCTGGAAGAAGTCAAGAAGGAGGTCGAGAAAATGTTGACATCCAATTTAATCAGGCCATGCAGGTATGCTGAGTGGATTTCTAGTATCGTACCTGTAGAGAAAAAGGATGGCCGTTGGCGTGTCGCCATAGATTTTCGGGACCTCAATAGAGCTACCCCAAAGGATGAGTATCCAATGCCGGTGGCAGAAACGTTAATCAACGCAGCGGCTGGCCATAAGATCTTGAGCTTCATGAATGGCAATGCCGGTTACAACCAAATTTTTATGGCTCCAGAAGACATACACAAGACTGCGTTCAGAGTACCAGGCTCGGTGGGGTTGTTTGAATATGTTGTCATGACGTTTGGACTGAAGAATGCCGGTGCCACGTACCAAAGAGCCATGAACTACATTTTCCATGATCTGATCGGCAAGCTGGTGGAAATTTATATCGATGACGTAGTGGTCAAGTCTGCCTCAGTAGAAGGACACTTGGGCGATCTACAGCGCGTCCTGGACCGAACAAGAAAATTCGGCCTACGGATGAATCCAAAGAAGTGTGCCTTCGGTGTAACGGCCGGTCAGTTCTTGGGTTTCTTGGTCCATGAACGCAGGATAGAGATCGGCCTGAAAAGTCAAGAGGCCGTGCGAACAATGAAGCCACCTACCACGAAGAAAGAGCTACAGTCTCTCATCGGCAAGATCAACTTCGTCAGAAGATTCATCTCCAATCTGTCAGGAAAGATAGAGCCGTTCATGGGACTGGTGAAAATTAAATCTGACGAGGAGTTCCGCTGGGGAACAGAACAACAACGAGCCTTCGACGAAATCAAAGAATATTTAACGAAGCCGCCAGTTTTAGTTCCACCCCAGCCGGACAGGCCATTCTACATTTACTTGTCAGTAGCGGACACGTCCATCGCCTCAGTGGTGGTGCAAGTTTATGATGGGCTGGAGCGCGTGGTATTTTACATCAGCAGAAGGATACTGGATGCAGAGACAAGGTACCCTGAGATCGACAAGTTGTGCCTCTGCCTGTTTTTCACCTGCACCAAGCTGCGCCACATTTTGCTATCAGCAGAGATTGTCATCATGTGCAAATCAGACGTCATAAAGCACATGCTGTCGGCTCCTATGTTGAAAGGCCGACTGGGCAAATGGATGTTTGCATTATCGGAGTTTGACATCCGGTATCAACCCGCGAAAGCAGTTAAGGGGCAGGCATTGGCCGACCTTATCGCTGAAAGGATCAACACCAATATAGCAGCACTGTCTATACGAGCGTGGGCTATGTTCTTCGATGGATCGGTTTGTGACGATGGGTGCGGCATCGGCATGCTACTCGTGTCACCCCGGGGGGCAACATTTTCCTTCTCTATCAGGTTATCTGCCCCTCGCACCAACAACGTCGCTGAGTATGAGGCGATACGCAAGGGAATGGAGTTGCTCATCGAAGCTGGAGCGGAAGCAGTGGAAATTTTTGGAGACTCCAAGCTGGTGATTTCTCAACTCACGGAGGAATACAAGTGTTAGAGCGAGTCGCTCTTCCCATTATGGATGCAATGCCGTGAGCTGATGGCACAGTTCCGATACATAAACTTCACCTGGATCCCGCGATCGCAGAATACCGAGGCAAATGATCTTGCACAAATGGCTTCAGGCTACAAGGACGTGGCAGAGGGAGCCGATGTTCAGGTGCAATTCCTGGACGCAGACGACTGGAGAGCCGATATCTTCAATTACTTAAAGGATTCGGCTCGGGGGGCACCTAAACGGATAAGATACAAGGCCATGAAGTATGTGCTCATTGGGGACGACATGTTTTACAGGACTCTAGAGGGGTTATTGCTCAAATGTCTGGGGACAGCCGAGGCCAATCGGCTCCTACACGAGGTACACGAAGGCGCCTGTGGAACTCACCAATCGGCTCACATGATGAAGTGGTTGATCAGGCGATCAGGGTTTTATTGGCCTACCATGCTCGAGGACTGTTTTAAGTACTACAAAGGGTGTCAAGCATGTCAGAGATTTGGAAAAATTCAGATGGTACCCGCGTCAGCAATGAACCCCATCATCAAGCCTTGGCCATTCCGAGGTTGGGGCATGGATATGATCGGCAAGATCAATCCTCCGTCAAGCAAAGGCCACATGTGGATTTTGGCCATCACGGATTATTTCACCAAGTGGGTGGAAGCCGTCCCTATGAAGTCAGTAAGTTCAAAGTATGTTGTCGATTTTGTGAAAGAACACGTCATTCATAGGTTTGGGATTCCCCAGACTATCACGACCGATGGAGGTTCGGTCTTCACTTCTCACGAGTTTAGAAAGTTCTGTGAGGACACAGGGATTAAGCTGATTCGATCATCTCCGTACTATGCTCAAGCAAATGGGCAAGCTGAAGCGTCCAACCAGAGCCTTATCAAGCTGATCAAGAGGAAAATCGATGAGCACCCTAGGCGTTGGCACGAGGTTTTGTCAGAGGCTTTATGGGCTTACCGCATGTCATGTCATGGAGCGATAAAAACCTCGCCGTACCATCTGGTCTATGGACAAGAAGCCGTATTGCCCTGGGAAATTACGGCTGGATCGAGACGTGTCACTTTTCAGAACGATCTAACGACTGAAGAATATGCAGCCCTGATGAGTGACAGCGTTGAAGATTTGACTGAGCTTAGGCTGTGGTCGCTTGAGAAAATCAAAGAGAACAAGGCCAAAGTAGCTCGTGCATACAACAAGAAGGTGAGACCTAAGGAGTTCCACGTTGGCGATCTGGTATGGGAAGCGGTGTTGCCATTAGGGACTAAGGATGCAGCATATGGTAAATGGTCTCCAAATTGGCACGGGCCATACATGGTCGATCAAGTTTTAAGAGGGAACGCGTACATGCTGGAGGAGCTGGATGGCGTGAAATTCCCAGTGGCTGTCAACGGTCAGCATCTCAAGAAATACTTCCCAAGCATGTGGGATGATGGACAGTGAGATATGGGAGCCGATACACGAAATCGGCCAATAAAAAAAAATTATTATTATATATTTCCCAAGCACGTGGGATGATGGACAGTGAGATATGGGGGCCGATGCATGAAATCGGCCAATAGAAGAATACAGCCGATGCACAGTCATCGACTTTAGAGGTTCAAAACTGTTACAAGCAGATGCCAGTTTACATAAACGAGCTACTGAAGAAATGCCTCGAAGGCTTGGAGGGCGTCAGCACGGACACGGTCCACCTCGGCGATCTCGGCTTCGTCATCTTCATCCTTGCCCGTCACTAACTGCTTGTTCAGGGCACGTATTTCTGCCAGATCGGTCTTCAGTTCACCTTTGAGGCTCTCTGCTTCATCTTGGGAGCGGGCGATGGAGGCTTCCTTGTCATGAATGAGCTGTTTTGTCGCCCGGACCTTTTCTTCAAGATCTTCCAGCTCCTTTTTCAAAGATGCGAGCTCGCCGGTACTGACAGAGGTGTCAGTTTTGGCATCAAAGGACGCCTTTTTCTCATTGAGCTGCTGACATCTGTCGGCAATATTCGCCTTCAGCGGGAGTTGGGCACGGCGCAGGTTGATCCTTTCACGAGCTAGCTTCACCCTTGACCCGTAGAAGGACAGAGTTATGACGGGCCAAAGCTTCACCTGCAATGCTTGTCGGGGGGTTAACCTCGGGTAGACCAGAGACGGGGAAAGACGGAGGTATCATCCCCGTCTGGTTGCCGAGCTACGGCCTAGGTCGGCCGAATCATGGGTATGTCGGCCGACCAACGGAGACAAGAAGCTCACGTACAAGGTATCAAGTGGTTACTTGGCCGAGTTAATGAGAAGCTCGGCCGGGTTACACAAATGATCTTCATGCAGGTGAGGAACGAGCCGAATAATACAGGGTAAAGTAGAGTTATACGAAGCTTGCTGGAGAAGGAGAAGCCTAGGGTCAAACTATAGCTGCAGGCTAGAAGGAATCTGAACAGGGCCAAGCACAAGAGACAAGGACGCGCAGGGACAGAGGAGCAGAAGGAGGTCACAGAGGTGACAGTGCTGGAGCCCGAGGCGCGCAGGAGGGGGCCGCTGGAACTTTGCCGTCATTTGAAGGGAGACAGGGAAAGGAGGCCGCCGAACTACTACTTTGGGACAAGCATATTCCACGAATATGCTTGCCCCGTCAGCCCTAAGGGCACCCAAGGCACCCCTTTATAAGGGGAGGTTTGGACCCTGAGGGGGAGAGGTCTCTTTTGAGCAACGTTAGGCTGGGGAAATTCACATTGTTCCCCTGTAAACAGCTCGAGGAGCACTTGTAACCCAACAAGAGAGAAATAAAGTTCAACACCTTGGCGGCTCGAGTGTAAAAACAGTTGCTTCTTCCCTCCCCAGATCCCACTAGCATCCATAGGCCCCATACTTTAGCCTACCTATGGCATCTGCCGTGCCACCACCACGACAATGCTACTGGGAGTTGGTCCTTGATTTCGGCAAGAACGCCCTTCACCTCTTCAGAACCCTCGATCAACTCCTCGATTGGGGAAGACAGTCAGGCTCTAAGTCGTTGGAATTGAGGTAGAACAGCCCTGGCTTGTGGTTCATCGGTGGCGACAGAGGGAGTTGGATCGATCGAGTCAGGATCAAATGTCAGCAAGCCTGAAATGTCACAACCCTGGCAGCCCGAAAAGGCGTCAGTATGCGTCCAACGGGGAAGAATAAGCCGAAAGAAGTTAACATACCTCTCCTAAGACCGAGGGGATAGCAGACGACGAGGCGATCGGCTTGTATGTGGGTGCTGGAGGCGTTGCCAAAGTGGTAGCCGTTTCATCTGCATTTTCGGGGATTGCCAGGTCTGGTTTGGCTAAAGGCGTCGGCGCGACCCCGGCCTTCCCACTAGAAGCATCAGTTGTCTGCATGAAAGGTGATTAACCGATGTAAATGATGATGAATCGGCAGACAAAAGGAAGTAAGGGGCAAGAGCATAAAGGATGATGATTTTCGAAACCTCTTGGCTCGATGAGGAAGCTTGTGGTCCTTTACGAGCTCTCTTAGGACCCACAGCTGGCCCGGCCTCGACTGGTGCTCGGGGGGCAGCAGGTTCAGGAACCGACCTTTTCCTGGAAGCCGATGGTGGCACATCTGGCTGGCTCGGGGTGATGGTCCTCTCAGAATCCGTTGGGCTCGATTCTCCCTCATTGGGTTGTGTGTCCTCGTGGGAAGTATCTTCGACGGAAGCCTGCAAAAGAAGGAAAGCTGTTAGACACGAGCACGTCTGCAAGAATGAAAGAATGAGAAGAATCGACCAAGACATGGATCAGCCTACATGCGAGCTTTCTGGAGAAGGGCTCCAGTGTCTCAAGGTCTTCCTGGCAGCTACATTCCTCGTCATCGTTCTTGTCTTAGTTGGAACTCGAGGGGCAGCTGATGTTGAAGTTCCTTGCTTCTTAGAAGCCGATTGAGGTGTTATCGGCTGTTTCTGCATCATGACCTTTTTCAAAGGCGGCAAGTTTTTGCAGAAAAGAACCACAGGAGCTGGCGGAAAGAACTCAAAGGGGGAGCCATCACTGTGTGTAGGTTCAGGGCCATCTTGTTGCTGCAAAGGGAGAAATTGGGTTAGTAGAAGAGTCATTTATGAGCTGCATTAAGAAAATTTACAAGTAGTGGTACCCGTTCCACGGGGATGTCATAATCGGCATCAAGTTGTTTCAGCAACGGTCCCAGAGCTTTCCTGAAAGCGTGGGTTTTCCACATCGACCACCAATCCTCGAAGCCATCAGTTGATGAAGCGAAGGTGAGGTCAGTTGGAATAGGGATGGTCAGAGCCTCAAAGAAGGAGTAACACCTCTGACTGGTGAGAGGATCAGGCAGGTCGGCTCTGCACTCCGTAAGATGATGGAGAAAGAGATGGGGAGGTACTTGTCCAAGGCCAAATTGCCGGGCCACTATGACCGGCTGGTAGAATTCATACCCAGGCTTGATGATTCTGTTGGATGTACTCATACCAACTGGAAGGAAACAGGGACGGATCACAATGGAAAAGAGTTGCCGAGTGCTGGTGTCATCGGCAAAGTTATCTAGCCTGAAGGAGAGTGGATTTTCGAAATGTTCAGATTCTTCCATGTAAGGGAAGAAGGTAGGATTATCCAGGCCTTGAAAGAAAGTGCTGAACCACTTGGCTGCTTCCTGAGGGGATAGTTTGCTGCCTGGCAGCCTGTACAAAGCTTGGCCATAACTAGTGCATCGGATCTGCTTCCCTTTGACATCGGGAAATGTACAACTCGCCAAAAGGGGGAAGTTTGGGATGTGGTTCTGAAAGTACAGCTGAGCCCATAGCTGAATGAACCACCAAGGACCACCTGTTTTGACTGCTATGCCTGAGAACAGCTTGACAGACATCAACTGGAGATATCGATAGACCTCTCCAAGGAACAGTTTGCCGATGCCAAGTTGAGTACCTTTGGCCAGTTCGTGGGCTAGGGAGAGATAGTTCTTGGTTGGAGCAAGGGAAGGGCCACAGAATATGAAATGCTCCAGCCAGAAGTTGAGAAAGGCTGTATGTTCTTTCTCTGAGACAGGGCCCTTTGTTTTCATATGGCGTTGGAGGTAGGCACCCCAGTTCGTGCAGTATGTTTTAGAAGACAGTTTGTAGGGGACTTTGGTCAGTTTAAAAGCAGAGGGGCTGGGTGATGTGACATCCAGGCCAGTGATCATCACCACGTCTAACAGGGTTGGTGACATAGGGCCATGACCGAACATAAAGCAGTTCAGAGCGTCAGACCAGAAGTAGCCGATGGTTTTCAGAAGGTTCTCATGTTTCTCAAGAGGAGACAATGACAAATGCAAGGCATCGGCTATTCCTGTGGTTTCCCATTGGGATTGGTAAGCTCTAGCTACTCTACTGAACCAAGAGACCCAGTGTTCAGGGGGATTAGGCCAGGCTCGCAGACAGTCGGCCCAAGAGTTCAGATCTAGGTCTTGGCTTACGAAGGGGATTCTATTTGCTTCGCAAGAAATCAGATGAGCAGGGCTAGATTCTGTGCGAGGGCCAAGACAGAGAGAGTTTGGGAGAGAAGGATGCGGCAGCAGAATGTCTGAAACCTAGAAAATTTAATGGTGGAATAAGGCATTAATTCAGGTGTTCGCCATTAAGTCTAGCATCGTGTTCAGACTGCGAGGAGTAGGCGTACCTTCAGACCGGAGACCTCTGGGTTGGTGTTGGACGATTCCGCCATCTAGTTCGCCGGCGGAGATGGATCTATGCAGTTGGGGATCGAGGGTTCTTGTCGCTGTGAGCTCGATCTGGTCAGTGGGAGATTGAAGATCTAGGTCGCCCTTTTTGAAGAAGGTCGCAGGTTACCGTTTGAAACTGGAAAGCAGCCGCTTAGGTTTGCCTAAATATGCGACCAAAGTTTGACCCTGTCAACGTTTTTGGGAAAGCCGATGTCCATCGGCTCTTTGAGCTTTGACTTAGTTAACGGAATGAGTGCAGTGTGGTAAAAGCCGATACAGCGTTATCGTCTTCTGGAGCATCGACCTATTTTGGCTATCGGCAAAATTGGGACGAAAAAAGCAATCTTCGAGAAACAGATTTTCATTCATTCATTCAAAAGCTGATTGCTTACAAAAGACTGATTGATTACAAAAGGGAGCTTGCTACTACTACTACTACTACTGGTTCCTAATCTAGAGGCCGAGGTCGTCGTCGCTGTCGTCGCCGCCGTCCTGTTCGCTGTCCTCAGCACTGCCGCCGGCGTCGTCTTCGCTGCTGCTGATCCAAATGCCCGCGGGGGCCTCCTCGTCCTCATCATCGTCTTCGGTGTCCTCGCTGGACCCGGCGCGGAAGTACTTCACCGGCTGGTACTCCTCGGAGGAGGTGTCCTCCTCTTCCTCCTCCTCGTCGGAGGAGTCGACGCCGTCCCAGGACATGGCGTCGTCGGTGCTGTCCGCCTCCAGTTCCCCATCGGCGAGGAACTGCAGGTCCTCCTCGCCGTCAGTCAAGGACGCGTCGTCCTCCGACCAAGCGGCGAAGTCCCAATCCCTCTCGTCCCACCATTATGGGGCGAGAGTGTTGTACGCCGCTATCGGCGGGTGTTCTGGCGTCGGCTCTCGGTCGCTCATTGAGTTGGAGGCTTGGGAGGATAGGCCAGATGAAGCGGAGGAGGCCATGGCGGAGAAAGAGGGTTTTTTCGGCGGAGGAGGAAGAAGGGTTTTTTGTGGCTACTGGAGGAAGATGGGGACTGCAAACTGCTTAGGTGAATTTAAATAAGGGGAATAGTATGAAGCGGTTCAATGCTATAGCGGTTTCCCAGAATGCACTACCGAAGTTGTCAAATCATGCGCTGCGGGGAAGTGGAGAAGACAAGGCATCATGATGAGGGGGTGGCGTGACGATCTTGTTCTGCAACGCATTCTGTCAACGCGCAACCCGATACAAAAAAAAGGGGGAGAGGAGAAGGAAAAAAACAGAGTGGTTTTGGAATTATTATTGCCAAAACCAGGGGGGCATGTGTTATCGCCATATTTTGGCCAAAGGAGGAGTTGGGCCGTGATCAAGATGGGCTTAGAAGATACGTATATGCAACGTGTTGTTGAATCGGCCTTGTGCGTTGATTTGGGCTAAATTGCCCGTGTATCTTATATTGTAATAGATTCCGTTTAGATTTAGGTAAGAGATAGAGTTGTAGAGTTATTCCAAAGACAGAAAGTCTCCGGACTATAAATATGTACCTAAGGTTATCGAGAAAAAGAGGACAATCACGTTCACAACAAACACAATCTCGGCGCATCGCCACCCCTTGTTTCTAGGGTTTTTCTCGGGTAAGTGCCATGCTGCCTAGATCGCACCTTGCGATCTAGGCAGTATCTACTTATGCGTTATCTGGTGTTACTCGTACTGAAGCCTTGTTGATGGCGAGTAATACTATTATCATAGATTTGTGTAGGCTAGCATCGGTACCTCTTTGTTATTGATTGTTTAGTTATGCTGCCTCTAGTTATCTCGCCGCCTTTGCACCTTTTCCCGGGTGCAAGGGTGGCGTCTTGCTTGATCTTTATTTAAATCGATTTGATTTGTTATAGTTGTGCCTTGTTCTCCAAGGTTTAGTTTGATATCTACATGATCAGGCCTTGCAAACGGGTTGAACGATCCAGTAATATGTAAGATATGGTTTGCTAATCCAAGAGGAGTTGTTCCGGGAATTGACTTTACGTCGGTTTTTAGGCCTTCTCTAGGGTTAGTTTTCCATCATCTTTCGTATCTACCAGGCTCAATTACGTGTAGGATGTTCCAGTCATGTAGTGAAAACGTTAAACTGTCGTAGATCAATTTGATTTGTATTGATGAAGCAAAACCCCATGTTATCGTAGATCTAATGCAGAACCATGGGTTAATCGGCTCTAAGAGCCGATTTACAGGGAAACCTGGGAGCCGGTCAAGGCTCGAATTTTACGTATACTTGTTTACCATGCAGGAAACCAATCGAAGCAACCCTTCACCTTCCTGGCCAGGTATAGGTCAGGTGGCACGCCCTCGAACCAAGCCAGGACGTGTGCCGGAGTTTTGCGGGCCGTTGCCCGAGGGACCAGGGCCCACCAGCAGTTCTGGGAGCCTCCCGGCTCTTCGTGTTGCCCGTCGCTGCTCGCCGGTGGGTTTTGGTAGGCAACACCCTCCAGGCGTGGCCAGTGGTGGGCCCGCGCCTGGGGTGGGTCTGGGGACCCCAGGCCTCCCCTCCGTCTCTTTTTCTGGATCCGTAGATCTTCTGGTGAAATATAATTTTTGGCATATTTTCCGGTATTTTTCATGATAGTTCATTTTCTGCACAAAAACAAGACACCAAGGTAATTATGCTGAAAACAGCGTCTGTCCATGTTAGTTGTATCCAAATCACACAAGTTTAGCGGAGAAACAATAGCAAAGTGTTCGAGAAAGTAGATACGTTTTGGACGAATCAACTCACCCCAAGCTTAGCTTATTGCTTGTCCTCAAGCAATTCAGTTGAAAACTGAGTGCGATAAAAGAACTTTCATGAACACTTTGCTTCATATGATGTAAATATTCTCAGCACAGGAGTAGATGCTTAGACAATTCATAATAAGAAGTATGCAACTAAGTCTACTCAATAGTCATTGCAAGCTATAAAGAGAAACCAACTCAATAATAATAAGTAGCATGAAACATAAACATAAGCAACATTGCAATGCTCATAATAAGGTATGATAGAGTGGTATCTCGCTTGCCTTTGTTTGAAGAGCACAATATAAATGCCAAGGCACCTCTGAAGTTCACATGAAGACTAGAAGTAAAGATATCAGAGATACAAGCATCAAAGTCATGACATAATTAACCAAGTTTTGGAACAAACACAAGAATGACAACTATGCTCTCAAGAAGGTGCTCATAGAATAAGTGGTGACTCAACAAAGTTGTGAAAATGGTTTTGTGAAGGTTTGAAAGGCTTCCCAATGCTGAAAGGAAGGTACTC
Source organism: Avena atlantica (assembly GCA_910589765.1). Taxonomy (NCBI): domain Eukaryota; kingdom Viridiplantae; phylum Streptophyta; class Magnoliopsida; order Poales; family Poaceae; genus Avena; species Avena atlantica. Next base: position 483,462,690 of record OU342739.1, on the reverse strand, counting down.
ATTAGCTTTGAGCTATCATTGCCCCTACCATAGGCATCTTCATGTGGTTAAGGTGAAAGTGAGGTCCACTCTGAATCATATGCTTGACAGACCATAGACTGGAAATCCCAAGTCCCTTGAGTACAAGGGTCGCTCTGCATGCTACTCAACTTTGGTCACCTAAAAGTTCTTGTCATTGTAAATACATGCATATCATCGAGAACCACCAACGGGGTACCCCTTGCACATGGTACAGGAGCTTTCCCATAACCAAAATGACAAGGCAAGCAGACAATGAGCATCTCAGCAATCTTTTTATTTACCATATGCATAGATTTTTATTGAGGACGCTTCATAGATGCTCATTATGGTGATGCTGCAAGTTTCCACCATGATTAAGCATGGATTAGGCTAGCGGGCCAGGCGTTTCTCTAACACAATGTATAAACTCCATGAACTCACAACCTCCCCTTTTATTTCACATCGTCGACATCCGTAAACCAAAGGAGAAGGAATCAACTAGATGAGATATCCAACAGGTGTTGAAACCGTTCCCCATGATAGCACGGTTCTGTTGACTCCCAGTATATAATTAGCAAGCATATAACTTTCATGGACTAGTCACAATGGTTCAAAATTATTAAGCGCAAGGAATAAAGTGTGTCGTCAAGTTCGTGAGAGCTTTACTAACTAACTTTCTCAAAACAGACAAACATTTTATTTTGGAAGAAAAGACGGTACATGGAATATGCGCTGAAATAGCAAATGGTGCTAATAGGTAGGTATGGTGGACACTGTTGGCAATATTGGTTTTTGGGAGTTGGAAGCACAGGTAGAGCACGTACTCAGTGCAAGCGAAGGCTAGCAATAGATAGGAATCGACAAACGAGAGAGCAATAGCTGTCAAAATCATGCTTGCAACAAAATAGGAGTAACTATGGCATGAAAGTGATACAAGAACTCTGAGGCAAAATAAATCATCAAGGCTTACTAGGTATTGATAAGTCATATGCATGCGTGAGCATGTGCCAAGTCGATTCACATGAACAGTCAGAGGAGGATACCACAATATCATACCAAAGTATGAATAAAACAATGCAAGCAAACATTCATATGACATGCTACAAACTATTAGCAAGCTGGAGCTAATCATAGACAAGCAAGAACTACTAAGCATCCATAATGACATACACCTTACACAAACAGGCTAAGCATGCTCATAGTTATGAATATATGTACAAAAATGAAACAAAATAGAGTTCGTTATCAGCCTCTTACCACACCTCGAGTTGTCTTAATCTTCATTATTGCCCTTTACTTGTGTGACTTGAATAAATTAACATGAAACCAAAATCCACTGAGGACAGCTGAACCCTGCAAAGAACTCACAAAACCAAAGAATAACAACAAATATTTTTGGTGTTTTCGTTTTTTTAGAAACAAGCAAACAAAGAAAAACCAAACAAAAACAAAGCAAACCAAACAAAGCAAAATCTTTTTGGAATTTTATTTTAAGGCAAACCAAAGCAAAGAAACAAAGAAACAAACCAAAAGAAACAACGAAAATATTTTTGGTATTTTTGTGTTTTTAGAAAGAAGCAACAAGAACCAAAAAGAAAGCGAAAATAATGGATATACAAAGAACCGACCGAACATGATATATAGATGAGTGTGACGTCGGTATACCTCCCCCCAAGCTTAGGCTTTTGGCCTAAGTGGGGCTCAATAACGCGAATAGTACCCCCATGCTGGTGGGTCATCGTAGGAATGGTCATAGTCAGGCACCTGCTATGAAGAAGAAGACGCACCCCAATCAAATGAGGGCTGCTGGTATGATGACTCTCCCAAGTTGGAGGGCTGAACCGAATTGTCTTCGGCATCCTCTTCAACATTCTCCTCTTGCTGGGAGAGTTCCCCCACATAATTGTCAACCTCCTCCTCCGTAAGTGACCATCCTTGTTATCAAAGTTAAACAAAGCAGGTGCACACAAATAAACTATTTTCTTAGTCCTACCCTTTCTCCGACCTTGCTGGGCAAAAGATAATTCAAATGGTAAACTTCTCACATTAGCCCCCAAGGAAACAAAACCATGCTGAATCATAGATTCAATATCAAGCCTCTCTATGGGGAACTGAAAATCTGAAAAGTGAGGCTCTAAACCATGGAAAGCTAGCAACCTAGAAGCAATGAGACCTCCACAAATTCCCCCTTATCATGGTTGGTGGTGAGATGGTGAGCTATCAGAGCACCCAAACTATAAGATCTATTCCTATTCAGAGTAGCTGCAATAAAATCTAGATCAGTCTTTCTAGCAAGAACACACTTGGTAATGAAATAGGCAAAGTATCTAATAGCTGGGAGCTATATGTTCCGAATTTTAGCACTTTCCTTTGATAAGTCGAAACCTTGGCAAATATCAGTATACAAATCAATAAGTGACTTGGGCCTCTCCTTGATCTTCTCACAAGATCCCCACTAAGGTACTTTAATTGCTGCACAGAAATCAGCAAAAGGCAGATCGACAGGTATATTATATATATTTTTAGTGGACCATGAGATTAGAAGTAGACCAAGTGAACCGGAAGTTCTGCACAAAAGCCATGGTTAGCTTAACATATTGGATTGGTTCACCTTCAACAAAGTGTTCCAACCTTGCATTTGTAACCATAGTTTGGAAATCTTGGAGGATCCCCGCAGCTCTCATAAATTGATGGCATGGATATACGGAAGGAAAAACTGCCTCCTCACGATGAACCTTCATTGGCTCATGCACCATCAAGTCATATTGATTCAGTGGATAAGCACTCATCTTCCTTGCTGAAATTTTTAAAAAACCATCACACCAAGTGATTTATAAGTTGATAAATGATGAGCAACTACTATAGGAACTTGCTAGAGGACTACACATGCATCAAAACAAAGTTTCTAAGCAAAGAACAAGCATGCAAGCTCAAACAACCTATCACCTATAGCAGCAAAATACTCAAGATACAATCTAGCAATCACAAATCTAATTGGACAAGTGGAGGAGACACATACCAAGGAACAATCCCTCCAAAAATCAGCACTTGAGATGGGCTGAATAGGAGATCGAAAAGCGCAAGCAAGAACAGCAAGAACTCGAGCTTGACCCAGTCTCGGACATGCCTGGCGAAGCCTAGTACTCCATCGTTGCCGCCGAGTCAACTACGAGGATGCGGGATGGGCATCCTAAAGTAGGCGGCGAGTAATGTGTGTATGTGTGGGTGGCCATGACGGTCGCACTATAAATAGAAGGAAAGGAAGGGCAGGCTGGATCAGGCAGCCTATAAATAGAGGGAACGGCCTATAAATAGAGGGAACGACCTATAAATAGAGGGTTCATCTTTAGTCCCGGTTGGAGAAACCAACCGCGACTGAAGGGATTGCGGCAGGCTGGGCCAGTCAGCACTAATGATAGGAGTGAGTGTCGACATTATGTCGTGCGGCTTGTACCTTGTCCCGGATGGTGTCGCCAACCGGGACTAAAGATGAACCTTTAGTACCGATTGGAGACACCAACCGGGACAAAACACGAGTGAACACTAATAATAGGGGTGAGTGTCGACATTATGTCGTGAGTGTCAACACTATGTCGAGCTGCTTGTAGTATAAATAGGCATCCTTATGAGTCCAGTCCTCTAGCCAGTTTGAGGCATCTCCAAGATGGTCTTCAAGAGCAGGGACACCACTATTGCCAGTTTGAGGAAGATGCCGGAGGAGCCTAGTCCTCCGGCATCTCCAACAAACTGTTCATAGTGGCACCCCCTAATATGTGAAATTAGGTTAGCTCCCAGGCGTATTGATCTAGTTAGAGAAGTTACAAGCTGCAAGATGGTCTTCGAGAGCAGGGACACCACTACGGCCAGTTTCAGGGAGATGCCGTCGGAGCCCAGTCCTCCGGCATCTCCAAGAAACTGGTTATATAGGCACTCCCTAATATGTGACCACACGTGTTTGGAGATCATATCTTCATGGTAAATATGAAGTATCTTCATAGTTTGGGAAAGTCGTAGTACGAATCGGAACTAAAGGCCCCCCTTTAGTTCTGGTCCAACCACAAAACGGGACTAACACTCAAGACATTTATTAATATTTAAAAACCGAGACTACGAAATCGGGACTAAAGGCCCCCTTTAGTCCCTGTCTACCCACAAACCGGGACTAACACTCAATACATTTATTAATATTAAAAAACCAGGACAAACCGAGACTAGCTAACACTCAAGACTAAAGACGCCCCTTTTAGTCATAATCATGCCTAGTCCTATAGTACGCAGCTTCAGGGTCTTCTTCGTCATCGTCACCTGCCACTCCGGGGATCCTTAGCCCATCCATGGAATATACCGGGGGCACCTGCCACTCCTGCCTCGAATTCACGGTGGGCGGGGGAGGGGTCTCCTGGAAGACGATGCCACTACCACCGGGCGGGGGAGGGGCCTTCTTGTGGCTCTGTGGTGGGTGGACTTGTGGGCAATGCAGGAGAGGAAGGTCTCCCCCGTCTATGAAGCGCATCACGCCGATGATAGTACGGTTTTCCGACCACAGATGGAGGCCGGCTTCGTTGTGGTTCATCGGGACAGGCCATCACCCTCTTACCTGGCGATCTCCCTTTACCGCCGGTTAGTGAAGAAGGCATTCCAGGTGTCGTAGTTGTCGGGATCCCACTGGGGATCCATCCGCTGCTCCGACGTGAGCTCGTGGTAGAAGTGGTTCGTTGTGGCCGCCTATCGGGCGGAGCCATGAGGCACAGGAGGGACAGGAACCCCTCCAGTGCTCAGCATCCAGCCGGCGGGCGACCGGTACCCTGGTGGGCAAGGGTAGCTTGAGGCGCACAGCGCCTCGGTCTCCTCGAGGGTCAGAATGGCCCAGTAGGCGCGGTCCATTTCTGTGAGAGAGGAAGGTGTGGATGTGTGCATAACCTGGTTCACCGGGGGCAGGCCATCACCCTCATACCTGGTGAGCTCCCTTTCCCGCCAGTTAGCAAAGAAGGCATTCCAGGTGTCGTAGTTGTCGGGATCCCACTAGGGATCCATCCGCTGCTCCGGCGTGAGCTCGTGGTAGAAGTGGTTCGTGATGGCCGCCTGTCGGGCGGAGCCTTGAGGCACAGGAGGGACATGAACCCATCCAGCGCTCAGCATCTATTCGGAGGGCGACCGGTAGCTTGTGGGCAAGGGTAGCTTGAGGCGCACAGTTCCTCGGTCTCCTCGAGGGTCAGAATGGCCCAGTAGGCGCTGTCCATTTCTGTGAGAGAGGAAGGTGTAGATGTGTGCATAACCATGGCACGGTCGGCCTATGTATAGAGATGGAAAGGGCGGGAAAATATGGTGGGAAGCGATGGGAAATGGCGGGAAATATCTTTAGTCCCTGTTAGTGGCTACAACCGGGACTAAAAGCTCGGTTCAGAGGAAAGGGTGGGATAACTTGGCGGGAAGCAGTGAGAAATGGCAGGAAATATCTTTAGTCCCTGTTAGTGGATACAAATGGGACTAAAGCTTATTCAGAAAATGGATTTGGATTAATTATTCAAATTCAAGAACTTTTCATGTTAAAAGTTTAGTGAGATTCAAAATTATGCAAAAAATAATAGTTAATGCATTTTTTAATTGATAATGGCAAAATGGTTAATAATTAGACGGTTTAAAATAATTATTTTATAAAACAGAAAATGGATTTGGATTAATTATTCAAATTCAAGAACTTTTCATGTTGAAAGTTTAGTGAGATTCAAAATTATGCAAAAAATAATAGTTAATGCATTTTTAAATTGATAATGGAAAAATGGTTAATAATTTGACTATTTAAAAAAATTATTTTATAAAACAGAAAATGGATTTGGATTAATTATTCAAATTCAAGCACTTTTCATGTTGAAAGTTTTCTCAAATTCATAAGTATATTTAAAATGTTTTAAATGATATATTCGAAAATGTAAAAAAAAACATAGCGCGCGCAAATTTGGGCCTTTTGTCCCGGCCCAGGTTACTAGCCGGGACTAAAGGGTCTGCGCAGCGCGCGAAAACGAAACGCCCCCTCTAGTCCTGGTGTGTGGCACCAACCGGGACTAGAGTCCCCCCCTTTAGTCCCGGCTGGTGCCACGCACCGGGACTAGTGGGAGGGAGTATAAATAGGGGGGGTACTCCCCCGGTGCGTTCCACGCACCGGGAGAACTTGGAGGCCAGAGACGACAAACAGCGCCGCCAGGCTTCCCACCGCCGACGAAGCCCGCGCGCGCCTCCCTCTCCACGCCCGCCACGCCTCCCTCTCTAGCGCCGGCAGCCGCCACCGCCGCGCCTGCCGCGCCCCGCGCGCCCGCGCACCGCTAGTGCCACCACCGCCGCCAACTCCGACGAAGCACGCGTCGCCAGGCTGTCGCCGCCAACTCCGACCAAGCCCGCGCCACCGCCACCTCCGGTGAGGGTTAGGATTAGGATTTTAATTAGGATTTTGTTAATTATATTAGTGTATATATTTAGTTTAGGATTTTGTTATATTAGTGTATATATTTAGTTTAGGATTTTGTTAGTTTAGGATTTTTTAGTTTAGGATTTTGTTATATTAGTGTATATATTTAGGATTAATTAGGATTTGTTAGTTTAAGATTTTTTTAGTTTAGGATTTTTTTATATTAGTGTATATATTTAGTCTAGGATTTTGTTATATCGACGCGGATTTTCTACCCACCATGCTACCTGCGCACGCATGGACTGCCATCCGATATAGCCATCATATGATCCCGCAATATCCGTATCGTCGGTTGATGGCATTATTCCGCTAACGGCGTCCTCTTGCCATCTATCAAGTTCTGTCAAGAATAGGTCGAAGGAAATGTCATTTGTCCTTTCACTTGTGTAATTAGCTACAATCCTCATATTGTTGTGGTTTTCCTTTGTGTCTTAGAAACCATCGTCACCTCGTCGTGGTTTTTGATATGTGCACCGCAATCACTTGTTTTGTGATTTCCAGAGGATGGTATACTCGATACCAGATACATTTGTTTATGGCGTGTCCGGCCAACTGGCCTCATTATTTTTGCCACGCTTTCTATCCTTTCGTTTTGTGACCTATAGCATGTGTGATATGACACATGTCCTTGGCTATGTGTTTTATCATGTGTGACATGCGGAAAAATACATGTTGTTGTCGTAAGTTTTAAAGCCAGATGGAGAGAACATTTGTGTGTGGATGAGTAATACCTTAGGAAGAACTCATGTGTGTCGTAAGTTAGGGTTAGGGTGGTGGTTCTTGCGGAAAGCCGCTTAGTCGCCCGCCTCTCCCGCGGCCACCATCACCGGCCACCGCCACCGCACCTCCGGGTTTAGGGTTTAGGGTTTATTTGTTAAGTTAAAATAAATATTGTGTGCATTTTGCAGGAACTATGGATCCACCTAGTCTAATCCGCAGAGACCTAGATTCAGAACACTTTCTCGAGGATATGATTCACGATGCCGATGAGGGATCTCCCTCGAGGTATCTGAACTCATCTGGTGAGGGAGAGGAGACCAACATACAAGAGGTAGAAGCCCATGGACGCGTAACGTGGACCGACGAGGTATATATATCTGATGTCCAATGATCATCACTAGATGTACCTAGTTGTATATATATTATGTTGACGAATGCTTCTTCTCTTAGGCCTCTATATCGAGCAAGAAAACCAAGCGCGTCCCAACCAAAAAGTTTCCCCAGGGTACTGTTTATGAAATTACAGAGGTTTCAGGAGACGGCGAACCATTGGAACCGAAAAAAACAAAACAAATATTTGTACAACAATGCGGTGTTGTTGCTAGAGATCGCACCCCGATCACTGTTCGAGAGTGGAATAAGCCCAAAGAGGCGGAATGGAGTGATTTGTATATCGACGATAGGTTCAAAGAGCAACTATTTTCTGACCTCATGGCACACTTCAAGCTGCCAGAATGTGACACTGATGACGAGACGGCTGAAATGAGAAAGAAAGTCAAGCAGTTTGCACTGAAGAAGATGGCTGAACTATTCAAGAACTGTAAGAAGTCATTATGACAACAGTATCAGAAGGACAAGAAAACCTCATTATTCAAAGGATATCTAGCGAAGCAGCAGCCTTACTGGGATGCATTTGTGAAGTATAGGAAGTCAGGAGTTGCAGAGGGAAAGTCTGAAAAAAACAAGATAAATGCTGCAAAGAATAAATATCACCATAACATGGGGCTAGGGGGCTACGCGGCTGCCATGCCTAAGTGGGATGCAAAAGATAAAGAGCTTCATGCTAAAGGGATCATTCCAGAACCAATTCGGGAAGAATGGGATTTGAGGGCAGGAAACTAGTTCCTTGGGCATGGGAGTACGTATGACGAACTTTCAGGGGACCTTGTTTGCAGTGACGGGATAAAGGTACCCAGGAGTGCATGGCTAAAAGTGGTGAAAGATATTAAAGATGAAATAAAATAGTTTCATCCCGATAGAGAGAAAGATTTGCTTACCTTGGTCCTCGGGAATCACGAACACGGAGGACGAGTCTGAAGCCTTGACGCGAGTTTCACGTGGGAGACTGGGTTTCTTAAGTACCAAGGCACCTATAGAATCCGAGCAAGAGAAAAGCAGCGACGGGAAGATGAGGAGGCAGACAAGTTCAACCAGCTGCTAGCAAGACTTGACAAGCAGCAACAGCAGATCGACGAACTTAGAGGAATAGCGCGCTTGCAAGATCCTCCACTCGATATTACCGCCAACCCATCTCAGCGGAGAAGCAGCATGGCTGAATCAGAGGTCCCGTCTAACGATGCACCCTATACAGATGGCGGTCCCAGCTACCCCGTGGATGGAATTAAGGAGCAGATATCTTGTGAGCTCTATAAGAAATTGAAGAACGTATCTGTGAAGGTGGCGGTCAGATCTGCTTTGCCTTGTCCGCCTGATTCATGTTGGCATGGCCGTGAGATTCCACCTGGCTATGCTAAAGTCGGGGTGGATCAAATCGTAAAAAGTGGGAGGCAATGGAGCTTGACATCCCTGGACCTGAAGGTGAGAGCACACTCGTAGAAGTACTTGGTGGGTTCATTCTATGGGACAAGAACAACATACGGTTTCCAGGCTCGGCCCCAAGGATAACACTACCGCCTCCGAGTCGTCGCAGGTCTCCTTCACCGCCACCTCCATCAACTTCAAGAAGCCCACCCCATGATGAATACGACCAGCACATCCCGAGCCCATCTTGATCTCCGTCGCAGGCTCAACAGTCTTCGCCGCCCGCTAAGGACAATAAGCGGAAGCGTGCTTCTCCAGTGAGTACTAAAGGACGCGGCAGCCCCAAATGGAAAATGCCGCCCCTCCCAACAGTTCCTCATAAGAATCTTCCCATCAGGGGCCACTCTACGACCGCGTACTGATGCGAAATCTATAGCGATAGCAAAGGCTGATATGGCAGCGCATTTTGAGAAGAAGAAACCTAAGCCCGCTCCAGTATACACCGAGAAGCAAAATGCATATGCAATTGATTTTTTGAACACAAAATCGCAATATGAGTTGCACCATAAGCCATATGACTATCTACGCATACTTCAGAAAGAAGTGGCGAAGAGCAAATCAAGCAAATCAAGCAAATCAAGTGCAAGCGGTAAAAAATCAGCAAGCACAGGTGCAAGCGGGACCAAAACTGCAATCAGTAAAAAACCAGACGTTCTCCTTCTCGGACAACAGGACAAACAAACGATCGCACCCCTCAAGGTGTTTTTAGAAAACGTTCCCCTTCCCGCACAACAACCACTAGATATGTCAGTAGCTGCGGAGTTGGCGGCCAACATGGAAATTAGTCTTGATGAACTGTTAGGCCCCTAACTCGACCTTCTACCCAAGGCTGCTATAGCCTCTAGATATGTCGCAGGTGAGGATTTGTTCAACAAAGAGAGGCTGAAAGAACTGCCAACACAAATGCGGAATCTCCATCAATGGTACTCGGCGGTCATGAAGCAGGGGAGAATAATGATCGTAGCCAATGTCCCACCTGAGTACTACTTCAGACCCGAAGAGGTCCATATTGAGTTTCCAGAACTGTTCCAGTTATACCATCTCGATGCCCTGGACAAATCCATCCTCGGCTGCTATTGTCTGTAAGTTGTTGAATTCATTGTCTACATGTTCAGTTTTTTAGTTGTTTAGTTCAGAACATGTAATTATCCTTATTATGCAGAATGTAGATCCTGGAATGTAAAAGAAAAAGAATCTACAATATTGGGTTCACTGTGACATGGTTATACCCTACGGGTACATGACTTCAGCATACCTGGTCCAGCCCAAAGAAGGCCCACAGCAGACGTACGCTGACCCATGAAGATTTTCGGGTGGTAAAGGCCCATGACGCCTTCGGATCCTTGGAGAGCAAGACTAGCCTAGATAGGAAATTTAAAGGGGTAAAACCCTAGAACTTGTAACCGACTAGGACTATGCCCGGGACCTGCCTAAGTCTATATAAAGCCAGGAGGGCACGTCCAAGATCTCTCGACTCATACTTTCGCAAGCACCTCCACGCCAGATCGAATCTACGCACCCTGTAACCTTCGGTTCCGCCGTAATCAAGAGCAGACAAGCAGGAGTAGGGTTTTACCTCCGGGGGCCTGAACCTGGGTAAATCTCGTGTCCCCTGGTTGCTTGTCTGTTAACCGTGCCACGATCTCCAGCATCCCCATCTTCTCCAAAACCCAAGTCCATAACAATGGGCATTTATGAGATTAAACCTCGTCAATTGGCGCCGTATGTGGGAATCGGGGCTGCTGATTGTGCGATCGTGACGGTCCCAACCCGATCGATCTACAACTCCGCGGCGACGGAGAATCACCTCCTCTTCAGGACTTTCGACTTCACCGCACACTCGCCGACCACCATGAAAGATTTCGAGCCCGTAGGCGACGGACTCGAGATTTTGTTCGGGAGCTTCTGCTTCCAGGTGGGACAAACTGGCACCCTCCGCCTTCCTGAGCGGGTGCCCGTGCCATCAATCAGGCCCGCCTCATGGGCTCCACACCCCGTTCTACGCACGTCACTATCGACAGATGAGTTCTACAGCAGCAGCAGCTGCAACTCCGATCTGTGCGATCCACCTTCGGATGAAGGGACCTACGGTTCCGGATCTGAAAGCTGCGGCAGCAGCGAACCGATCTACGAGCTCTACCTATGCGCCGCGGTCATCCAGGATCAACAAACGCCCAACCCGCCGCCCAACACGAACCCCAACCCGCAGGACCGAAATGGCGGAAACGGCGGGAACAGAAGAAGCCAATCCCCCCACCCGAAGGGGAGAACAACGGCCATGTCATCCAACTTAGCAAAGAAGGATGGGTACAGGCACGTCGTGCCGTCGCAGGCGACATAGTCCTGCCTGTGGATGCACCACGCGACCTACTGATGGTGTACCACTACCTCCTCATCGAGGAGCACAAGAAGCAAGTCAAGATGCAGGAGACGCTCGATAAACGCAAGAAAGCAGCCTCCGAGTCCAGCGCACGACGAGCTGCGCTCTCCTCCATGGCACCCGGCTCTAGCACGAATGGAAATCAGGGAAACAAACATCGCTCGCGGGTGGAGAACATGGATCCCAAGGAATGTCGTGATGTGACCCGAACTCTCCACACGTCGTTCATGGATATGGATGCCGACGGCAACATCATCCCGAAGACACCACAAGCTGCGATCCTGGCAGCCACCGCGTATCTCGCGGCCCACCAACCTCCAGAGGGGGACCCGAAAAGAGCCATGCATAAGTCCGCACTCACCGGACTCGGACTCGTCGGAGCTGCGCTCCACGAAGACGCTCCCGCGGAGCCGAAGAAGAAAGCTCCGGTCAGGCGCGACCGTAGCCCCACCCCCTTTATCCGAAGAGGAAGAGGAACACGACCTTCCTCGAAGGAAGAAGAGCTCGCATCGCCATAAACGCGACTACGACGCCAGAGGCGCGCTTACACAGCGCAAAATCGACAAAGCGCGAGCCAAACGCGCATGCTCGTCCGAGTCCGAGATGGATGAAGATGAAGAACTCTGTGGAGCTCGATGCTTCAGCAGATTTGTTCGGCGAACAAAGATGCCACACAATTTCAAGCTTCCTTCGGATACTCCGAAGTTCAACGGCACGCAAGATCCAAAATCTTGGCTCAGCGATCATCTGTCATCCGTCAAGCTGCACGGCGGTAACAAAGAAACCGCCATGCAATGCCTCCAGCTGCAGCTGACAGGCGCGGCGCGAGTCTGGCTCAGGAGCCTATCATCAGGATCCATCCGAAGTTGGGAGGAGCTAGCTTACAGCTTCATCCGAAATTTCAAGGGCACCAGCAAGAGGCCCGCCTCAATCGAAGAGTTGCGAGCCTGCACTCAGAGAACGGGGGAATCTATTCGCTCGTACATATTACGCTGGTCTACCACCAAGAACTCCGTAGCGCATATCTCCGAGGAGAGGGCCATCGACGCCTTCAGAGACGGCGTCAAGCGCCAAGATTTCAAGGAAGAACTTGGGCGTGTCAAGCCCAAGACACTCGACCACCTCATGGAAATTGCCAACAGTTGGGCAGACGGCGAAGATTGCATCCAGCGAGCGCAATCAGATGAAGAGGACGACTACGGCCGAAGGCGAGAACGCCGCAGCAAGAGGAGATCGCGTGTCTACAAAGACCGCGACGGACCCGACATGGTCGCGGATGGCTACGCCGACCGCCGCAACGACAACAACCGCAACAGCGGAGGTTACCGCGGAGGAAATCTCCGAGACAGCGGACAATCATCACAATCGTGGCAACGCCGCGATCGCAACAACGGACCCTCAGCATTCGAAAAACTTTCGGGTCCATGCACCATCCACTTCTACATCGACAAGCAAGATGGCAAAAAGAAAGCCAGTCACATGCTCAAGGACTGCCGCGAGTTCCAGAAACTCAGCGAAAGCATGGCGCAGATGAGGCAACAAGCCCCAATCCCTGCGTTCGGAAACGCACCCGCGCAAGGAGAAATAGCACACGGAGCTCCTCCTCCGCCACCCATTGGAGGCCCAAACCAACCAGTTGCACCAGCGCAAAACAACGCCGGGGTCGTATACCCCCCACCAAAGGGAGCACTAAATATGATCCAGAAGGGACGCCCCATAAATAGGGTGCAGAAGAAAATCACCCAACAAATCAACTTGCCCATGGCAACTCCACCTGCAATCCCTGAGTACCTCAGTGGATCAGAGTCCTGCATCACGTTCACTCGCGCGGATCACCCTTGCCAGATCCCTCGCCCAGGTCATGCTGCCCTGGTGCTGGAGGCGCAGATCGGAGGCTTCGAGATGAGTCGCGTCTTCATGGACGGTGGCAGCGGCATCAACCTAATGTTCGCAAGCACCCTGGCAGCTATGCGGATCCCGCAATGCAGCCTGGAACAATCAGACACAATGTTCCACGACATTGTACCAGGAAAGGGCATATTCCCCCTGGGCAAAATAGGGCTCGATGTCATCTTCGGGAAGCCGTACAACTTTCGGCAGGAGCGACTCGAATTCGAAGTGGTGGACTGGTCGTCACAATACCACGCCATCCTGGGACGTGTAGCATTCGCAAGGTTCCTGGCCGTCCCACACTACGCATACCTACTACTCAAGATGCCAGGACCAAGGGGCGTCATCACAGTTCATGGGAGCTTCACCCGATCGGACCAATTCGACAGGGATTTCAACAAAATCTCCTAGTCTTTCGGCATGCAAGACGAGCTTGTAAGGCTCCGCGAGGTGACGGACAATGGGCTACCCCCAGTCACAAGGCAGAACGCACCTGACATGTCCTTCGACTCCAATGTCAACACCAAGAAAGTGCAGGTCCATCCGACGGATGCCTCCAAGACGGCCCTGATCGCCAACAACCTTAGCACCGCGTAGGAAGGCGCGCTCGTCGAATTCCTCTGTGAGCGCTGGGAAATCTTCTCCTGGTGTCCTGCGGACATGCCAGGAGTTCCCAGGGAATTCGTCGAGCACGCACTCAATGTCTTTCCAGACACCAAGCCAGTCAAGCAGTCCATCCGAAGACTGTCGGAGCCACGAGCCGAAGCTATCTGCAAGGAAATCAATAGACTGCTCGCTGCAGACTTCATCAGGGAAATCAAAGAAAGCGAATGGCTTGCAAACACGGTGATGGTCCCGAAGAAGGACACGGACATCCTGCGGATGTGTGTGGACTTCACGTCACTAAATAAGCATTGCCCAAAGGACCACTTCCCTCTTCCACGGATCGACCAGATCATCGATTCTACTGCAGGTTGCGAGAAACTCTCCTTCCTCGATGCCTACTCAGGCTATAACCAGATTCGGCTCAAGATTGAAGATCAGGAGAAAACGGCGTTTATCACACCGTTCGGAGTATTCTGTTACAACACAATGCCCTTCGGGCTAAAGAACGCGGGTGCCATGTACCAGCGATGCATGCAGGCCTGCCTCAAGGACCAGATTGGTCGCAACTTCCAAGTTTATGTCGACGACATAGTAATAAAAACCAGAGAGGCAAGGACACTTATCGACGATCTCCGCGAGACGTTCGACAACCTCGATCGCTACAGGATCAAGCTCAATCCAGAAAAGTGCGCTTTCGGTATCCCATCAGGTCATCTTCTCGTGTACTTCATCTCTCAACGAGGGATCGAGGCGAACCCGAAGAAAATCAAAGTCATCATGACGATGGAGAAGCCGAAAAACCTCAAGGGCGTCCAGCAGCTCGCGAGACGAGTAGCGGCGCTAAGCAGGTTCATCAGCCGTATGGGCGAGAAGGCCCTACCATTCTACCAGCTGCTGCGTAAAGCAGACAAGTTCGAGTGGACACCAGAAGCCAACGACGCATTCGAAAGCCTCAAGCGGCTCCTCTCCACCTCGCCCGTTTTGGTCACGCCAAAGGAGCGCGAGCCCTTGCTGCTGTACATAGCAGCCACACATCAGGTGGTAAGCACCGTACTCATGGTCGAACGACCCGAAGAAGGCAAGACCCACGGGGTCCAGCGCCCAATTTACTACCTCAGTGAGGTACTAACACCAACAAAGCAGAGGTACCCTCACTACCAGAAGCTAGCCTACGGCGTGTTCATGACGGCTCGACGGTTGAGCCATTACTTCCAGGAGCACCAGGTGATGGTCGTCAACGAAGCACCCCTGAACAGCATCCTGAATAATCCAGAGGCCACAGGACGGGTGGCCTTGTGGGGCATTGAACTATCACCCTTGGACATCGTCTACGAGAAGCGACACGCAATCAAATCTCAAGTCCTTCCGGACTTCCTGGTGCACTGGATGGAGCTGCAGCTGCCAGACACCCCAGACATGTCACAGTCCTGGACAATGCATTTCGACGGCTCCAAGCGCGAAGCCGGAGCAGGGGCATGTTGGGAATATGCCCTAGAGGCAATCATGTATGATGATATTTCCCATTGTATTCATAAAGTTATTAAGTAGTCCTTGTATAAACATCTGATGTGTATCATTGAATATGTGATTCAGTTGTGGAACTATGCATTCATGTTGTTTGTACTAAATATCCTTGGTCATTGAGGTTGTGCTGGACACACAACTTAGACCAATGTGAAAGTTGGCTTGATGACTCGGTTCCACTTGTCATGGGCATGGAGATGCTATTCCAACTTACACAGACTAGGCTAAAGAGTTTAGCGAGTCGGATTGACCCATATTGAGGTACAACGAACTAAGCTGTCATTTGTATATCTCAATCAATGTAATCCTTAGACCTGAGGTTGTTGCATAGTCCGAGTTGAGGATCACCGACTTAGGTTCTGTCAAACGCTGATCCGTAACTGGGCAGTTATAAAGGCAGGGTTCGGGTCGACTGAGAATCAAGCTGCGTGATGTGAATAACCAAGATGGGATTTTGCCCCTCCACTCGGAGAGATATTCTATGGGCCCTCTCGTGGGATATGATTCGGAAAGCATGGCCATGCACGACTCGGTTAAGTGTTAACCGAGGCGATCGGCTAAGAGTTAGTCGGGTGAATCACTTATCTCGGATCGAGAAGAGAGTCGGACTATTTAAGGGATGACATATATTCGCCTATAGTCTGACAAGGTATATCGTGAGGCAAAAGGGACTCGGACGTTAGTCGCATTGGAAAGGCAAGTCGTCATGACTCTTTGGTACTTGGGAGTCGGCACGTTCTGCTAGGAGCCGATGCCGATTGATCGATTGTGAGTCGGACTCTAATCGTGTCCAAGTAACCATGAGCCTGCGGGGTCACACACTTAAGAGCGGGAGCAAGTTCGGATTGGATCTGAACATATAATCTGGTTGGGTTGGACCTAAACCGGATTAGGACTGAGTTAGTGAGTTGGACTCACGGTGACTAATGTTATATGGGCTTTAGTGAATGGGTCGCGCGAGCAGAGCCCACGTTCACTCCCTATATATAGTGGAGCACAGTAACCCAGAAAGGTTAATCGTTGTTCGGTTAGGTCATTCCATGTGTTGGAAACCCTAGCTCCACAGCAGTCCAGCCGCCGTAACGAACCTAGCAGTTCGCCGCCGGTGCTCCTCCTTGTACGTGTGGATACCAGCAGAGGTGCTGTGCGATCAGCACCAGGACGATCGGATCGTGAGGACTGCACTGCATCATCTGACGCGCTTCATCAGTAATCCGCAACCGCGCGTCTAGTGGTAAACCTCGTGGCTTTCTACCTCAGCTAGATCTTGGGATCACCACGTTAGAGGAAAATTTTATTTTATCTCCGCGTGGCCCAACAGGGCAGGGGTCATACTAACCTCCCCGCAGGGTGACAAGATGAAGTACGTCCTTCGGATGAAATTCAGGGCCTCCAACAACGAAGCCGAATACGAAGCCCTCATCCATGCATGAGGATGGCAAAGATATGCGGCGCAACGCGCCTGGTCATCTACGGTGACTCCAACCTCGTCGTCCAGCAGACGATGAATGAGTGTGACGCACACGCCGAAAACATGATCGCGTACCGCGCGCTCTACAACGCACTCGAAGGAGAATTCGACGGCTGCGAACTTCGGCACGTTGGAAGAGAGAGCAACGAGGAAGCCGATAGACTCGCCAACATCGGCTCCACCTGCGCAAAGGTGCCACCAGGTGTGTTCCTCGAACAAATCTGCGTGCCATCCATCAAGCGCAAATTCCCCAAGGGATCACCCGAAGAATCAGAGCACTCGGTAGTTACGCTACCCGAAGGACACGAAGGACCCGAGAAACTGGACACAGAGGTAGCCATGGTCAACCTAATGCAGGTCATGGCAGTCGAAGAATCCTGGACACGACCGTACCTCCAGTTTATGATAACCGGAGAATTGCCTGACAGCCCAACAGACGCCCGGCGCATATCTCGCCGGTCAAAAGCCTTCACCGTCATCAACGGCGAGCTGTATAAGCGAAGCATCACGGGTATACTTCAACGGTGCGTCACCATCGACGACGGGAAGGCCATACTCCAAGACATCCACGAAGGCATCTGCGGCCACCACGCAGGCAGCCGCTCCCTTGTCGCTAAAGCTCTACGAGCAGGATTCTACTGGCCAACGGCCATGAGCGACGCAAAGGACATCGTCCGAAGATGCAACGGATGCCAACGGTTCGCCGACAAACCGCACGCACCTGGGTCCGAGCTCAGGCCCATACCTATAGCTTGGCATTTCGCTCAATGGGGCCTCGACATGATCGGCAAACTGCCAAAATCCTCGAAAGGAGGACACGTCTTCCTCCTGGTTGCGGTCGACAAATTCACCAAGTGGATCGAGGCCATGCCAGTCACCAACCAAAAAGGCAAAACTGCCGTCAAGTTCTTCGAGTCCATTGTCTACAGGTTAGGCGTACCACACAGCATCATCACCGACAACGGATCGAACTTCATCTCCGAAGAATTCCAGGACTTCTGTGAAGGCCTTGGGATCCACATCACATATGCCTCAGTGGCACACCCGCAAACAAACGGGCAAGTGGAAAAGGCCAACGGCCTAATCGGAGCCGGCATCAAGAAGCGCCTCATGAGCTCACTCGAACACAAAGCTAGAAATTGGACGAAGGAGCTACCCTCCGTCCTGTGGAGCTTACGAACAACGCCAAACAGCTCCACCGGCTACACACCGTTCTTCATGGTACACGGAGCCGAAGCCATGCTACCAGCCGAAGTAGGCCACCAGGCCCCACGGGTCGTCGCCTACAGTGAAGCTGAATCCACGGTTGCACTCGAAGACGCTGTCGATACACTCGACGGAGCATGGGATATAGCAGCAGCTCGATCAGCGGTGTACCAGCAGAGTCTCCGCAACTACCACAACCGCCGGCTGCGCCCAAGGTCCTTCGTCGAAGGATACCTCGTCTTGCGACTCAAGCAAAAGCGACCGAATAAATTCGAGTCGCCATGGGAAGGACCCTACGTCATCACCGAAGTCATCCCAGGTGGCGCCTATCGCCTCAAGCACGTGGAGTCTGGAGTCGCATACTCCAACCCATGGAATTTCTCGGACCTGCGACGGTTTTATCCGTAGCAACCTACCCCCTTCTTTTACTTTCAATAAGGCTTCCAACCAAGGCTACTCAGCCGAACAATGCATCTCCTCCATTACGATATAAATAAATCTAAGTGTCTCGCCCCAAAACTTCGTTTCACTATCTTCTGTAACTATACTATATGCTACAAACACACTCGGGGGCTCCCCCCACCTCACGATTTCATCGACTGAGGGCCAAACGTGTACACCTGAGTAGCTGACAACGTCAGGCAAACGAAAAGGACACGTATCTAATTAAAGCACTGCGTGCTCACATACAAACAAACCTTTACAACAAAGGGCACAACACGCCCAGCCGAAATATACAAATTTTACATCTCTCTCTTTCTACAGGTACTACCTATGTTGAAGAATAACCTGGTCACGCTGCTCAAACAAATCTACAATCTGTTCGGCATACTGCCTCACAGCCGCGTAATGCGGACGCACGTCCCACTCGCTACCATCAGGGCGAAGAGGTGGCCTAGCAGCCACGGCAGCCAAATCCACATCAGGTCGGTGCAGCCTCACAAGAGACAACGCAACCTTCACTCCGGCGACAAGCTGCTGCCGCACCAACTCCTTGACATTGCTTACGTTCCGAAATTTCGACAGAAGACCCACAAGGTTTACTGGCGCGGCATCCAAAGGGAACATGACGTGCAACACCGAGAAAAGCGATGTCTGTACTTGGCGGAGCACCCGCGAAACTTGATGAACACGATCCTGCACCGTCGCCAGGGCTATGGCGCGATCACGATCCATCCAGAAGAAGCCGCCGGCCTCCATGTCCTGTTGAGTCAAGCAGTTGACCCGAACAACGACGCGTTCTTTTTCTTCCCTCGGAGCAAGATTTGCACCTGCAACAATCAAACAAAATAAGAGTAAGGCCAGCAGGCTCACCCGAAGACTAGAGCTACAGCTCGACCAAAGAACAACTTACATTGCATCTGCTCGGACAGACGGACCAACTCCGCCATCAAGTATTCCTCTCTGGCTGCGCCACGATCCGCCTTGGACTTCCAAACCTCGGCATGACCGCGTAGCCCGAGCAACTCCCTCTCCAGACTGCGCACACGATCCCGAAGGAAAGTAAGCTGCGAGGAATCATCCAAGGATGGGCGCAACGGCTTTGCGGATGGGGCGTCAACAGGGTCAACACCCGAAGGAACCTAGAGCGGTAGCAAAAGAAAGGAACACAAACATTCAGCCAAGGATGGAGCACAACTCAGAGAAATTCATTGAACATATAAAGCCACTACGTGGCACAAGGATGGTGTTCTTCAAGATATTTACAACAAAAACAAACTACAAATTAGCCTACATTTACTACGCCTAAGATGCAGGAGCCTGAGTCGCTTCGGAGCCAGACTGCCTAGCTTTGGCCCCACCCTGCTGCCGCAGTGCATACTCAGACAATAAATCAATGAGCTTGGGCCCATATCGACTGCAGTGAGCAGAATAGGCAGCAAAGGCTACCTCGGAACCATCCGCAGCCGTCGGCATCCGAGAAGTGATCTGGGGCAGATCCAGCTCCGCTCCATCCGCCATGGCCATCGCCAGCCCGACGGACGCGCTGATGCCCTTCTGCTTGCGTTTGTACGCCGCAGGCGCTTCGGCTGACAGAGCCTCCGCCAGAGCATCCACATCGTCAAGGGCTGAGCGCTTCGGGATAAGCTCCTTGTAGAAGCGACCAAGGACCTCTTTAGCCTTGGCAAGGGAGTTGACGACGGTGCTGCGCTAGAGCACTCCCGTGCTCCAGAGCACAGCGGTCGAACTCGATGCCTGCGGCATCTGAGACAAAAAGAAGAAAGACATGAAGAAAAGATGCATAAAATAAGACCCGAAGGAAAAGAAAAAAGTACAAAACTAGTACTCACCCGAAATAGCCTTGGCAGCAGCCATGAGCTTCGCCGCCACCTCTTTTTCGCGAACAGCCGCAACCGTGGCCAGCTGCTCCTCACGATCTGCGACTTCCTGCTGCAGACGCTCTTTCGCTTCGGCTGCCTTAGTCAGCTCTAGCTCAAGGCGTTCTTTCGCACCAACGGCGGCTCCAGCCTTCTGCTCCGATTGACCAAGGCTCTTCTTCAGAGCGTCAACCTCACGGAGAGACTTGTTATGCTCCTCTACATTCAAAACAAACAAGTGTCAAAGAACTAAACAAGGATACATAAGAGAAAAGTCAAACAGATACCTTGAAGCTGCCGAAGGTTCACTTCCAGCACTAGGCGCTCTTGCACAAGCCGCTTGGCCTCTTGCACAAAAGGCTGCAGAAAAAGATATGTCAGTAAGAAAAGGGCTTGGGGGCTACGCCCAACACAAAGGAGTAAAAACAAGATTCGCACACGAAGACACTCGGGGGCTCCCCCCATGAGGCAGAGAAAACTCACATGCTCTGATGACGACCCCGAAGGACCGCCTACGAAATTCTGAGGCGCAACCACCTGCACCTCCTGCAACGGACGATCCGGAGGCGCGTCACCCGAAGTCACCACCGTTTGAGGTGGAGGAGACGCAATTTCCGACTCCCCCATCATCTCCCGTTCACCATCACTGGAGGAATCATGGGAGGATTGCCTGCATACAAACCGATCAGCACAAGTACAAAAATCGCGAAGGAACAAGGACAACAGTATAACAAGAAAACTTACGAGCCCAATGCGCTCAGGTCGAAGATAGGAGAAGCCCTCCGGGCCCTCTTCTCCTCTTTCTTATCTTCCTTCTTCTCCTCCTTCTTTTCTTCCTTCTTCCGCTTTGCTGGCGGGTGCGGTGCTACAGCCCGCACAGGAATCGCAGGAATAGGAGAAGAAGAGCCTCCATGACCATCATCATGACGCTCAAGGCCCAGAGGGTTTCTGGGAGTCGGAGGAGTCGAGGCATCCGAAGACTCGCTGGAGCTCCGTGATCGCTTGTGCGTATGGTCCTCACTCGACTCGTCGGCATCCTCCGCTGGAGATCGCGCTGATGGTAGCTCGGACACGGAATCAACCACTTCATTATCCGGGGCATTCGGATACCTTTCAGGCAATGGTGGTACCATGCCCGGCACCTTGAAGCTCTACAAAACCAGAAGGAACTTTGTTAGCAAACAAAGGAAACAAATACACAGCTGACAAAAAAAGGGGGAGCACTACTTGCGCAAATCTACACCTTCGGTACGACCAACGTCGAAGAAAAGGGAGGAGTCAGCGACTTCCCCGGGATTTCTTCTTCGGCCTTGAACTTCAACAGCGCGCGAAGAGCCTTATCAAGATCCCCCTCAGAGATTTTCTCACTCGAAACCCTCGTCGGATCACGGCGCCCAGAATAAAGAAACATCGGGTGCGCCCTCGCTTGGAGAGGCTGCACCCGATGCTCAAGAAACGTCCGGATGATGTCCACACCGTTCACCTCCTTCTCAGGAATCAGTTGGAGATCCTCCACCCGACGGTACAGGGCCTCTATCTCCGCCACCTTACCGTCTAAGATTTGGTTTTTCCAAGACCTTTTCTTCTCAATCATTTGGGAGGGGTCAAAGGGAACAAGACCAAAATCTTGCCCGGGCACTACGGAGTCGCGGATATAAAACCATCGCCTCCGCCAGTACTGGACAGATTCAGACATAGAAAAGGAAAAGAAGAGCAGATTGGGACTAAGAGAGATGATGAAACCCCCAATGGGATACACGCCATCCGAACCAGATTGCCTCTTCACGGAATAGAGCTTCCGGAAGAGGCCAAAGTGCGGCTCAATGCCAAGCCATCACTCGCAAAAAGTGAATAAAACAAGCAATATGGAGAAGAGAATTGGGAGACAGATGATGCAGCTGAACCCCATAGAAGAAGAGCAGTCCACGAAGGAAGTCATGGACTGGATACGAAAACCCACGCAAAACAAAGGCGAGAAACATAACCCGGTACCCAGATGGGGGACGGGGGATTACCTCATTGCCGGGGAGTTTAACGGCCTCCCTGTCCTCCGGGATCAAGCCCCGCTCGTGCAGCTTGCGGAGATCTCTCTCCCGCGTCTCTGATCGCCGCCAGCCACCATCGGTGACGCGAGCAGCGGCGACGCCCTTCTTTCCTCCGGCGGTGCTGGTCCCAACCGCAGATGAAGACTTCTTTGGTTTCCCCATCATGCTACGGCGGCGCCGGCGGTGAAAACGTACAAAGGACGACGGAAATGTGGAAGGAAATCCCAGCGCGAAGCAAGAATCGCTCGAGCGCAAGGAGGCAGTGAAACACAAGAACTGGTGCGGTGAAAACAAACCACGGTTCCCCTCAATGATTATAACAGCGAAGACGACGCATGGCAGCCGTTCATCCAGAAGACCTAACGCCAACGGCAGATCTGGCCGTACACGTATCAACACCACAACGAACCGTCGTTATCACGCCGTCACTATGCGCGGAAATCGAGGAGACGCCGTAATTATCTCCATGCCCCGCGTGACCGGTCAATTCAAAGTTAGCAAGTGGGACCCATGTTCGTCCAGTCAAGTCATCTCTGGCGTAGCAGACGCTTGAGGTCATCGATCGTCAGCACTGATGTCATCAAAAGTTATACTAGCACCAATTACGATTCTTCGGCTCCACAGCTAAGATCTAAGAGTACTCATTCGAATCTTCGATTCGACTAAATACTCGGGGGCTACTCCTATCAGGAGCGCTGACCGCGCACCCGGAAGATGAATAACGACAAAGTATTTCTTCGAGTCCTACGTCGAGTCTGCGACTCCACTACGGACTCGGGGGCTACTCCCATAGGGAGGATGGATTTAATCATCCGATTTTTTTTGAGTCCCATGGACCTAACAACCGAACAAATGCTTGAACTAAAGTCTCTCCTCGAGTCTACGACTCGAACAGACACTCGGGGGCTACTCCCATAGGGAGCGCTGGTCGCGCACCCTATGAAATCTTCGACTGCGATCTTTCGGATCAGCACGCAAAAACTTGTTGGCAACTCTGCCCCAACAAAATGCTGAGTGAGCGACAATCTCCTTAGCCACCCGAAGCACCTCCGTGGTGACAAATGTTCGGATGCTGCGTCTGCGACGCAAAGATAAGACCTGCAGATATCATCTGATGTCCTGGCAACGTACATGACTGCGCTCTGATAGTATAAATCCATGCCAACAGGCGTGATGAAAAATCCCAACAGACGCGTTGGGTACGTCAATTAAAAACACTGGAATTCCACTCCTGTAAGTCCTCCACGGCCTGAGTCGAATTACGCCAGCATATGTTCCGGGTTTAAGTTAAGGGACTCGAACCTGACGAAGATCATGTTGTTTCGTCCTAAGACAGTTAACTGACCCTGATCCGTCAGGTGAGTCAGGCACATGTATAAACAATCCCTACACACATATATTGTTAACACCTAGTTGCACCCGAAGGATTGAAAGAGTCCTCAGCCGAATCTACGATTCGACTGATCACTCGGGGGCTACTGACATGGTTATACCCTACGGGTACATGACTTCAGCATACCTGGTCCATCCCAAAGAAGGCCCACATCAGACGTACGCTGGCCCATGAAGATTTTCGGGTGGCCAAGGCCCATGACGCCTTCGGATCCTTGGAGATCAAGACTAGCCTAGATAGGAAATTTAAAGGGGTAAAACCCTAGAACTTGTAACCGACTAGGACTATGCCCGGGACCTGCCTAAGTCTATATAAAGGCCGGGAGGGCACGTCCTAGATCTCTCTACTCATACTTTCGCAAGCACCTCCACTCCAGATCGAATCTGCGCACCCTGTAACCTTCGGTTCCGCCATAATCAAGAGCAGACAAGCAGGAGTAGGGTTTTCGCTCCGGGGGCCTGAACCTGGGTAAATCTTGTGTCCCCTGGTTGCTTGTCTGTTAACCGTGCCACGATCTCCAGCATCCCCATCTTCTCCAAAACCCAAGTCCATAACAATGGGCATTGATGATATTAAACCTCGTCACACTGACCCAGATAAAGTGCATATCGGCAATGAGGTAATCCCCTGTCCCCCAGCTGGGTATCGGGTTATGTTTCTTGCCTTTGTCTTGCGTGGTTTCTCGTATCCAGTCCATGAATTCCTTCGTGGACTGCTCTTCTTCTATGGGGTTCAGTTGCATCATCTGTCTCCCAACTCCCTTCTCCACATTGCGTGTTTTATCACGCTTTGCGAGTGTTGGCTTGGCATTGAGCCGCACTTTGGCCTCTTCCGGAAGCTTTATTCCGTGAAGAGGCAATCTGGGTCGGATGGTGTGTATCCCATTGGGGGTTTCATCATCTCTCTCAGTCCCAATGTCCAATTCTTTTCCTTTTCCATGTCTGAATCTGTCCAGTACTGGCGGAGGAAATGGTTTTACATCCGTGACTCCGTACTGCCTGGGCAAGATTTTGGTCTCGTTCCTTTTGACCCCTCCCAGTTGATTGAGAAGAAAAGATCCTAGAAAAACCAAATCTTAGACGGTGAGGTGGCGGAGATTGAGGCCCTGTACCGTCGAGTGGAGGATCTCCAACTGATTCCCGAGAAGGAGGTGAACGGTGTCGACGTCATCCGAACGTTTCTTGAGCGTCGGGTGCAGCCTCTCCAAGCGAGGGCGCATCCGATGTTTCTTTACTCTGGGCGCCGTGATCCGACGAGGGTTTCGAGTGAGAAAATCTCCGAGGCGGAACTTGACAAGACTCTTCGCGCGCTATTGAAGTTCAAGGCAGACGAAGAAATTCTGGGGAAGTCGCAGACTCCTCCCTTTTCTTCGACGTTGGCCGTACCAAAGGTGTATATTTGCGCACGTAGTGCTCCCCTTTTGTTTTGTCAGCTGTGTACTTTTTCCTTTGTTTGCTTAACAAAGTTCCGTATCCTTTTGTAGAGCTTCAAAGTGCCGGGCATGGCACCACCATTGCCCGAAAGGTATCTGAATGCCCCGGATAATGAAGTCGTGGACTCCGTGTCCGAGCTACCGTCAGCGCGATCTCCAGCGGAGGATTCCGACGAGTCGAGTGAGGACCATTCGCGCGAGCGATCATGGAGCTCCAGCGAGTCTACGGATGCCTCGACTCCTCCGACTCCCAGGAATCCTCTGGGCCTTGAGTGTTAGGGTGATGTTCATGAGGGTTCTTCCTCTACTCTTCCTGCCATTCCTGTGCGAGCTGTTGCTCCGCACCCGCCAGCAAAGCGGAAGAAGGAAGAAAAGAAGGAGTAGAAGAAGGAAGAAAAGAAGGAAGAGAAGAGGGCCCGAAGGGCTTCTCCTATCTTCGACCTGAGCGTGTTGGGCTCGTAAGTTTTCTTGTTGCCTCTGTTTTCCTTTGTTCCCTTGTTGTTTTTGCACCTGTGTTGATTGGTTCGTGTGCGGGCAATCTTCCGACGGCTCTAGTGATGGAGCGCACGAGATGATGGGGGAGTCGAACATTATGTCGCCTCCTCCTCAGACGGTGGCGACTTCTGGTGACGCTGTGCCAGTTCCTCTTGTTCAGGAGAGGCTGGTGGTTGCGCCCCAGAATTTCGGAGGCGGGCCTGCGGGTTCGCCTTCGGAGCACGTAAGTTGTTCTTCTTGAATGTTATGGGGGGAAGCCCCCGAGTGTTTTCGAGTGTTGATGTTGTTTTTGCTTCTTTGTGTGGGGCGTAGCTCCCAAGTCATGTTCTTACTGCTGTTGCCTTTTCCTGCAGCCTTTTGTCCAAGAGGCCAAGCGGCTGGTGGAGGAGCGCCTGACGCTGGAGGTAAAACTGCGGCAGCTGCAAGGTATTCGTCTACCTTGTAGTACTTTTCTTGCGTATCCTGGTCCTTTTCTTTGACACTTGCTTTTTGTAAATGCAGAGGAACATAACGACTCTCTCCGCGAGGTTGATGCTCTGGAGAAGAGCCTTGGCCAATCGGAGCAGAAGGCCGAAGCTGCCGTTGGTGTGAAAGAGCGTCTTGAGCTAGAGCTGACGAAGGTAGCCGAAGCAAAAGAGCTTCTGCAGCAGGAGGCCGCGGATCGTGAAGAGCAGCCGGCCACCGTTGCGGCTGCTCGGGAAAAAGGGGTGGCGGAGAAGCTCATGGCTGCTGCCAAGGCTATTTCGGGTGAGCTTTAGCGTTTGTACTCGCTTCTTTTCCTTCGGATCTTCTTCTATGTTGCCTTTCTTCATGTTTTCTTCTTTTTGTCGCAGATGCCGCAGGCATTGAGTTCGAACGCGGTGCTCTGGAGCACGGGAGTGCTCTGGATGATGCCACTGTAGCGGTCGAAGACCGTTGCAGCACCGTCATCAATTCCCTCTCCAAGGCGAAAGAAGTCCTTGGTCACTTCTACCAGGAGCACTTCCCGAAGGGTGCGTCCCTTGAAGATGTGGATGCCCTGGCGGAGGCTCTGTCGGGCGAAGCGCCTGCAGCGTACAAGCGCAAGCAGAAGGGCATCGGCGCGTCCGTCGGGCTGGCAATGGCCATGGCGGCTGGGGCGGAGCTGGACCTGCCCCAGATTACCTCTCGGATGCCGACGGCCGCGGATGGATCCGAGGTAGCCTTCGCCGCCTACTCCGCTCGCTGCCGACGATATGGGCCCAAGCTCATTGACTTGTTGTCTGAGTGGCCTTATTTTAATGAATTCCTCTATGTTGTGCTTTTATCCTTGGCTGAATGTCTGTGTGCCTTTCTGCTGCTATAGGTTCCTTCAGGTGCTGACCCAGTTCACACTTCATCCGAAAGGCCCTTGCGAGCATCATTGGATGATTCCTCGCAGCTCGCTTTTCTTCGGGATCGCGTGCGTAGCTTGGAGAGGGATTTGCTTGGGTTACGCGGTCGTGCTGATGTTTGGAAATCCAAAGCAGACCGTGGTGCAGCCAGAGAGGAGTATTTGATGGCGGAGCTGGGTCGACTGTCCGAGCAGCTGCATGTAAGTTGATCCTTCTTTCGGGCTGTAGCCCAGTTCTTCGGGTGAGCCTGCTGGCCTTACTATTGTTTTGTGCGTTTGTCGTAGGTGCCAATATTGCTCCGAGGGAAGAAAAGGAGCGTATTGCTGTTCGAGTCAATTGTTTGACTCAACAGGACATGGAGGCCGGCGGATTCTTCTGGATGGACCGTGATCGCGCCATGGTTATGGCAACGGTGCAGGATCGCGTCTACCAGGTTTCACGGGTGCTCCGCCAGGTGCAGACATCACTGTCTTCGGTACTGCACGTCATGTTTCCGTTGGATGCCGTGCCAACGACTCTTGCGGGTCTTCTGACGAAGTTTCGGAATGCCGGAAATGTCAAGGAGCTGGTGCGGCAGCAGCTCGTCGCAGGGGTGAAGGCTGCCTTGTCTCTTGTGAGGGTGCACCGCCCTGACGTAGATTTGGCTGCTGTGGCGACCGGGCCAGCTCCTCGACCAGATGGTGGCGAGTGGAACATGCGTCCGCATTACGCGGCTGTAAGGCAGTATGCCGAGCAAATTGTAGACTTGTTTGAGCAGCGTGCGCAGGTTATTCTTCAGAGTAGATAGGACCTGAAAATAAATAGATAGATGTAAAATTTGTATATTGCGGCTGGGCGTATATGTGCCCTTTGTAAAGGTTTGCTTGTTTGTGAGCACGCAGTGCTTTGATTGAGTACGTGCCCTTTTCGTTTGCCTGACGTAGTCATCTACTCAGGTGTACACGTTTGGTCCTCAGTCGATGAAATCGTGAGGTGGAAGGAGCCCCCGAGTGCGATTGTAGCGTGTAGTAAAGTTACAGAAAAATAGTCAACCGGAGGTTTGGGGCGAGACACTTAGCTTTATTTATATCGTAATGGAGGAGGTACATGGTTCGGCTGAATAGCCTTGGCTGAAAGCCTTATTGAAAAAAGGGGGGTAGGTTGCTACGGGTAGAATCGTCATAGGTGCGAGACGTTCCACGGGTTGGAGTATGCGACTCTGGACTCCACGTGCTTGAGGCGATAGGCGCCACCTGGGATGACCTCGGTGATGGCGTAGGGTCCTTCCCATGGTGAATCGAGTTTGTTCGGTCGCTTTTGCTTGAGTCGCAAGATGAGGTCTCCTTCGACGAAGGACCTTGGGCGCAGCCGACGGCTGTGGTAGTTGCGGAGATTTTGCTGGTATACCGCTGATCTAGCTGCTGCTATATCCCGCGCTTCGTCGAGTGTGTCGACGGCATCTTCGAGCGCGGTCGTGGACTCGGCTTCGCTGTACGCTATGACTCGTGGAGCCTGATGGCGTACTTCGGCTGGTAGCACTGCCTCGGCTCCGTGAACCATAAAAAACGGTGTGTACCCAGTGGAGCTGTTTGGCGTAGTACGTAAGCTCCACAGGACAGACGGTAGCTCTTCTGTCCAGTTTCCAGCTTTGTGCTCGAGTGAGCTCATGAGGCGCTTCTTGATGCCAACGCCGATTAGGCCGTTGGCCTTTTCCACTTGCCCGTTTGTTTGCGGGTGTGCTACAGAGGCATACATGATATTGATCCCGAGGCCTTCGCAGAAGTCCTGGAATTCTTCGGAGATGAAGTTCGATCCGTTGTTAGTGATGATGCTGTGTGGTACGCCAAATCTGTAGATGATGGATTCGAAGAACTTGACGGCGGTTGTGCCCTTCTGGTTGGTGACTGGCATGGCTTCGATCCATTTGGTGAATTTGTCGACTGCTACCAGGAGGAAAACGTGTCCTCCCTTTGAGGATTTTGGCAGTTTGCCGATCATGTTCAGGCCCCATTGGGCAAAAGGCCAGGCTATGGGTATGGGTCGAAGTTCGGACCCAGGTGCGTGCGGTTTGTCGGCGAACCGCTGGCACCCGTTGCATATGCGGACGATGTCCTTCGCATCGCTCATGGCCGTTGGCCAGTAGAATCCTGCTCGCAGAGCTTTGGCGACAAGGGAGCGGCTGCCTGCGTGGTGGCCGCATATGCCTTCATGTATATCTTGGAGTATGGCCTTGCCGTCGTCGATGGTGACGCACCGTTGTAGTACACCCGTAATGCTGCGTTTGTACAACTCGCCGTTGATGATGGTGAAGGCTTTGGACCGACGAGATATGCGCCGAGCATCTATCGTGTTGTCAGGCAATTCTCCGTTTGTCAGGAACTAGAGGTATGGACGTGTCCAAGTTTCTTCGACTGCCATGACCTGCATCAGGTTGACCATGGCAACTTTGGTATCCAACTTTTCGGGTCCTTCCTGACCTTCGGGTAGCATAGCCCCCGAGTGCTCTGCTTCTTCGGGTGATCCTTTAGGGAATTTCCGCTTGATGGATGGCACGCAGATCTGTTCGAGGAACACACCTGGTGGTACCTTGGCGCAAGTGGAGCCGATGTTGGCGAGTCTATCGGCCTCCTCGTTGCTCTCTCTTCCAACGTGCCGAAGTTCGCAGCCGTCGAATTCTCCTTCGAGTGCGTTGTATAGCGCCCGGTACGCGATCATGTTTTCGGCGTGTGCGTCGCACTCATTCATCGTTTGCTGTACGACAAGGTTGGAGTCACCGTAGATGACCAGGCGAATTGCGCCGCATATTTTTGACATCTTCATGCCGTGGATCAGGGCTTCATATTCGTCTTCGTTGTTGGAGGCTCTGAATTTCATCCGAAGGACGTACTTCATCTTGTCACCTTGCGGGGAGGTCAGTATGACTCCTGCCCCTGCTCCGGCTTCGCGTTTGGAGCCGTCGAAATGCATTGTCCAGGACTGCGACATGTCTGGGGTGTCAGGCAGCTGCAGCTCCATCCAGTGCACCAAGAAGTCCGGAAGGACTTGAGATTTGATTGCGTGTCGCTTCTCGTAGATGATGTCCAAGGGTGATAGTTCGATGCCCCACAGGGCTACGCGTCCTGTGGCCTCTGGGTTATTCAGGATGTTGTTCAGGGGCGCCTCGTTGACGACCATCACCTGGTGCTCCTGGAAGTAGTGGCTCAGTCGTCGAGCGTCATGAACACGCCGTAGGCTAGCTTCTGGTAGTGTGGGTACTGCTGTTTTGTTGGAGTGAGAACCTCGCTGAGGTAGTAAATTGGGCGTTGTACCCCGTGGGTCTTGCCTTCTTCGGGTCGTTCGACCACGAGTACTGTGCTGACCACCTAGTGTGTGGCTGCTATGTACAGCAACAGGGGATCGCGCTCTTTTGGCGTGACCAAAACAGGCGAGGTAGAGAGGAGCCGCTTGAGGCTTTCGAATGCATCGTTTGCTTCTGGTGTCCACTCGAACTTGTCTGCCTTGCGTAGCAGCTGGTAGAATGGTAGGGCCTTCTCGCCCATGCGGCTGATGAACCTGCTTAGTGCCGCTACTCGCCCTGCTAGCTGCTGAACGCCCTTGAGGTTTTTTGTCTTCTCCATTGTCATGATAGCTTTGATTTTCTTCGGGTTCGCTTTGATCCCTCGTTGAGAGATGAAGTACCCGAGCAGCTGACCCGAGGGGACGCCGAAGGCGCATTTTTCTGGATTGAGCTTGATCCTGTAGCGATCAAGGTTGTCGAACGTCTCACGGAGATCGTCGATAAGTGTTCTTGCCTCCTTGGTTTTTATGACTATGTCGTCGACATAGACTTGGACGTTGCGACCGATCTGGACCTTGAGGCAGGCCTGCATGCATCGCTGGTACGTGGCACCCGCGTTCTTTAGCCCGAAGGGCATTGTGTTGTAGCAGTATACTCCGAACGGTGTGATGAACGCCGTTTTCTCTTGATCTTCGACCTTGAGTCGAATCTGGTTATAGCCTGAGTAGGCGTCGAGGAAGGAGAGTTTCTCACAACCTGCAGTTGAATCGATGATTTGGTCGATCCGAGGAAGAGGGAAGTGGTCCTTAGGGCAGTGTTTATTTAGTGACGTGAAGTCTACGCACATCCGCAGGATGTCCGTGTCCTTCTTCGGGACCATCACCGTATTTGCTAGACACTCGCTTTCCTTGATTTCCCGTATGAAGTCTGCTGCGAGTAATCTGTTGATATCCTTACCGATAGCTTCGGCTCGTGGCTCCGACAATCTTCGGATGGACTGCTTGACTGGCTTGGTGTCTGGGAAGACATTGAGTGCGTGCTCGGCGAATTCCCTGGGAACTCCTGGCATGTCCGCAGGACACCAGGCGAATATTTCCCAGCGCTCACAAAGGAATTCGACGAGCGCGCCTTCCTATGCGGTGCCGAGGTCGTTGGCGATCAACGCCGTCTTGGAGGCGTCTGTCGGATGGACCTTCACTTTCTTAGTGTTGATAGTGGAGTCGAATGACATGTCGGGTGCGTTCTGCCTTGTGACTGGGGGTAGCCCATTGTCCGTCTCCTCGCGGAGCCTTACGAGCTCGTCTTGCATGCCGAAGGACTGGGAGATTTTGTTGAAATCCCTGTCGCATTGGTCCGATCGGGTGAAGCTCCCGTGGATTGTGATGACGCCCCTTGGTCCTGGCATCTTGAGTAGCAAGTATGCGTAGTGTGGGACGACCAGGAACCGTGCGAATGCTACACGTCACAGGATGGCGTGGTATTGCGACGGCCAGTCCACCACTTCGAATTCTAGGCGCTCCTGCCAAAAGTTGTCCGGTTTCCCGAAGATGACGTCGAGCCCTATTTTTCCCAGGGGGAAGATGCCCTTTCCTGGGACAATGCCATGGAACGTTGTGTCTGATTGTTCTAGGCTGCATTGAGAGTGCTTGCGAACATTAGGTTGATGCCGCTGCCGCCATCCATGAAGACGTGACTCATCTCGAAGCCTCCGATCTGCGCTTCCAACACTAGGGCAGCATGACCTGGGCGAGGGATCTGGCAAGGGTGGGCCACGCGAGTGAATGTGATGCAGGACTCCGATCCGCTGAGGTACTCAGGGATTGCAGGCGGAGTTGCCACGGCCAAGTTGATTTGTCGAGTGATTTTCTTCTGCACTCTATTTGTCGGGCGTCCCTTCTGTATCATATTGAGTGCTCCTTTTGATGGGGGGTATGGGACCCCGGCGTTGTTTTGCGCTGGTGCGACTGGTTGACTTTGGCCTCCAATAGACGGCGGTGGTGGAGCTCCGTGTGCTATTTCACCTGGCGCAGGTGTGTTTCCGAACGCAGGGATTGGACCTTGTTGCCTCATCTGCATCATGCCTTCGCTGAGTTTTTGGAACTCGCGACAATCCTTGAGCATGTGGCTGGCTTTCTTTTTGCCATCATGTTTGTCGATGTAGAAGTGGATGGTGCATGGACCTAAAAGTTTGTCGAAGGCTGAGGGTCCGTTGTCGCGGTCGCGGCGTTGCCACGACTGCGTTGGTCGTCCATTGTCGCGGAAGCTTCCGCTGCGATATCCTCCGCTGTTGTGGCTGTTGTCATTACGGCGGTCGGCGTAGCCGGCCGCGACCATGTCGGGTCCGTCGCGATCCTCGTAGACGCGCGATCTCCTCTTGCTGCGGTGTTCACGTCTTCGTCCGTAGTCGTCCTCTTCATCTGATTGCGGTCGCTGGATGCAATCTTCGCCGTCTGCCCAGCTGTTGGCGATTTCCATGAGGTGATCGAGTGTCTTGGGCTTTACACGCCCAAGTTCCTCCTTGAAGTCTGGGCGCTTGACGCCGTCCCTGAAGGCATCGATGGCCCTCTCTTCGGAGATGTGTGTTGCGGAGTTCTTGGTCGTAGACCAGCGTAGTATGTATGAGCGAATAGATTCACCCGTTCTTTGAGTGCAGGCTCGCAATTCTTCGATTGAGGCGGGCCTCTTGCTGGTGCCTTTGAAATTTCGGATGAAGCTGTAAGAAAGCTCCTCCCAGCTTCGGATGGATCCTGATGATAGGCTGCTGAGCCAGACTCGCGCCGCGCCTGTCAGCTGCAGCTGAAGGCATTGCATGGCGGTTTCTTTGTTGCCTCTGTGAAGCTTGACGGATGACAGATGGTCACTGAGCCAGGACTTTGGATCTTGTGTGCCGTTGAACTTCGGAGTATCTGAAGGAAGCTTGAAGTTGCGTGGCATCTGCGTTCACCGGACGGATCTGCTGAAGCATCGAGCCCCGCAGAGTTCTCCTTCGTCTTCGTCCATCTCAGATTCAGACGAGCATGCGCGTTTGGCGCGTGCTTTGTCGATCTTGGGCTGTGTAAGCTTGTCTCTGGCGTCGTAGTCGCGTTTGTGGCGGTTGGAGCTCTTCTTCCTTCGAGGAAGATCGTGCTCCTCTTCCTCTTCGGATGAGGGTGTGGGGCTCCAGTCGCGCCTGGCTGGAGCTTTCTTCTTCGGCTCCGCAGGAGCGTCTTCGTGGAGCGCAGCTCCGATTAGTCCTAGTCCGGTGAGTGCGGATTTATGCATGGCCCTTTTCGGGTCCCCATCCGGAGGTGGGTGAGCTGCGAGATACGCAGTGGCTGCCATGATCGCTGCTTGTGGTGTCTTCGGGGTGATCTTGCCGTCAGTGTCCATATCCATGAATGATGTGTGGAGAGTTCGGGTCACGTCACGCCGCTCCTTGGGGTCCATGTTTTCCACCCGAGAACGGTGCTTGTTTCCCTGATTTCTGTTTGTGCTAGAGCCGGGTTCCATGGCGGAGAGCGCAACTCGTCGCGCGCTGGATTCAGAGGCTGCTTGCTTGCGTTTGTCGAGCGTCTTCTGCATCTCGACTTGTTTCTTGTGTTCCTCGATGAGGAGGTAGTGGTATGCCCTCAGCAGATCACGTGGGGAGTCCAGAGGTAGGACTATTTCGCCTGCGACGGCGCGGCGTGCTTCGACCCATCCTTCTTTGCTAAGTTGGATGAGGTGGCCTCTGTTGTCCCCGTTTTCGCCGTTACCGTCCTGCGGGTTGGGGTTGGGCAGCGGGTTAGGCGTTTCCTCATCGGCCTGGATGACTGCGGCGCACAGATAGCGCCTGCAAATTGGTTGGCTGCTGCCGCAGCTTTCGGATCCGGAACCGTAGGTCCCTTCATCCGAGGGTGGACCGCACAGATCGGAGTTGCAGCTGCTGCTGCTGTGGAACTCATCTGTTGATGGCGACGTGCGTAGCACGGGGTGTGGAGCCCACGAAGCGGGCCTGATTGACGGCACGGGCACCCGCTCAGGGAGGCGGAGGGTGCCAGTTTGTCCCACCTGGAAGCAGAAGCTCCCGAACAAAATCTCGAGTCCGTCGCCTACGGGCTCGAAATCCTTCATGTTGTCCGGCGAGTGGGCGGTGAAGTCGAAAGTGCCGAAGAGGAGGTGATTCTCCGACGTCGCAGAGTTGTAGATCGATCGGGTCGGAACCGTCACGACCGCACAATCAGCAGCCCCAATCCCCACGGTCGGCGCCAATTGACGAGGTTTAATCTCGTCAATGCCCATTGTTATGGACTTGGGTTTTGGAGAAGATGGGGATGCTGGAGATCGTGGCACGGTTAACAGACAAGCAACCAGGGGACACAAGATTTACCCAGGTTCAGGCCCCCGAAGGGAAAACCCTACTCCTGCTTGTCTGCTCTTTGATTACGGCGGAACCGAAGGTTACAGGGTGCGCAGATTCGATCTGGCGTGGATGCGTGTGCGAAAGTATGAGTCGAGGTTGGTTGAGTTGCCCTAGGACGTGCCCTCCTGGCCTTTATATAGATTTAGGCAGGTCCCGGGCATAGTCCTAGTCGGTTACAAGTTCTAGGGCGTTTGCCCTTTTGAGTTTCCTATCTAAACTAGTCTTGTTCTCCAAGGATCCGAAGATGTCTTGGGCCTTGGTCACCCGAAAATCTTCATGGGCCAGCGTATGCCTGCCGTGGGCCTTCCTTGAGCTGGACTAGGTATGCTGAAGTTACGTACCCGTAGGGTATAACCATGTCAGGAGGAGCGTCCCGTGTGTCGAACATTTGGAGCGGGGCACATGATTGGTTTTCCTGCTCTCCGAGCATGGGAACTGTTTTCTGGGGTGCCTCACGACTGCTACTTTCAGTCTCCCTACGGCGCCTTGCATCCGCCTTCAAAATCTGGCGCTCGTAGTCCGGCACAAGTGGGGTTTCAGGTTTCAAAAGATTATTGTAAAACTTCTCCACCACCGCTGGATCTATTTTCTCCTTTGGCTCGGCCCGTCTAGGTGCAAAGAATTTCTTGACCTGTTCTTCCGAGATCCTATTGGTCTCCTCGTTGCTACGATTCCACGGTAAAACCGGCAATGGCTTGGCGGAAGGCTGCGGGACGTAGTTTTTTGAACTCTTTGGCGTACGGTTTCCTGCGGATTTCTTTGTGGCAGTGCTACTGATGCTCCTCGTGGCAGTGCTCTTCCGCTTACGCTGAGGAGATGGCTGAAGCACCGGAGATGGCTGATGGGCCGGAGATGGCTGCCGCGCCGGAGATGGCTGCCGCGCCGGAGATGGCTGCCGCGCAGGAGATAGCTGAAGCGGCTCAGACTGCTAACGCTGCGGAGACGGCGGGGGTGCCAGTGACCTCCAATTTGGAAGCACAATGTGTTCCTTCTTCCAAAGAATGGTTGTTTTCACTGCAAATTTGAGTTGAGTTTCCCCTTCACCTTTAGCATGGTCAAGCTGTGCTTCCTAGTATTCCTTCACAACCTCATCCACCCCGACAATAGCATAGCCATCTGGAATCGGTCGGCAGTGGTAAGTTCCACCAGCTACAGGAGGTAAGGCATAGCCGACAGCCACCTTAATGGATAAGCCCATTAATCTCACATGCAGCTCAGCGTGTTCGCTCTCCGTGATCTCATCCACGGGGTATCGAGGACCCGTCATTTCAAGCGTGGGCTGCACGTTCTCCGTGGAAGCCACACTTCTTTTCCGCGCAGAGTCTGGGCCGCGGGCAACTTCCAATGCAGGCTCTTCGTGTCGCTGAGATGGACCGGTAGCTTGATGGCTCTGTTGTGCATTCACTTGCGCCTGCAGCGCAGCAAGTGCATGTTCTATCTGTGTCATCCGTTCTGTACGCTCTTTTTCTTTTCTGCCGCGCCATCTGTAAGAGTCGCTCCAGTCGGCAAACCCATCCTTCCACGTCATACCCCCTGTGCCTCGTGCATGTCCAGGGTGTTCTTTTTTACCGATGGCGCATGTGAGCTGGTCATTCTCTCTGTCGGGATGGAAGGTCCTGGCGGATGTTTCCTTGTATGTCGTGATGAGTTCAGTGACGGGTTTGGCAAGAAGGGTTGGGAAGATACACAATCATGTTTCTGGGTCCAACCTTGCCCCGATTCCGTAGAACCAAGTCTTTGCATGTAGGTCCCACCCATCTGTCTGGGGTGTGATCCCTCTCTCGCGCAGGGCCTTCTCAGCTTCCTCCCACTTAGGCCTCTAAGATATGTAGCCACCTGACCCCGTCCTCTGGTGATATTCCTTCTTCAGGGCATTAAGCGTATTGGTTTCTGACCTCTTTTTAGCTATAGCACTTTTTTTATATGTCTCAAATTCGGGCCAGTGAGGTCTTATCTTCGCATAATATGCGTCTTTGAAATTTCGAGTCTCGCCAGATTTGACAAATTTGTTCAATTTTGTCTTCCAGTTGCGGAAAGCGTCAGCCATCTTATTTAGAGTCCACTCTTTGACCTTTTCCTTTATAACCGGGTTGTTTTCATCCTCCTCTGGCGGAAGGGTGAAATTTACCAACAACAAATTCCAAAGCGTTTCTTTGGATCTGTCATCGACAAAGGTACCATCGCCCTTCTTTGGCTTATTCCAATTTTCAATTATGATTGGGATTTGGTCCCTAACAAGAACTCCAGCCTGACGTACAATTTTGTCTGCGGCCTTCTTGGGCTCCATCGGCCTGCCATCAACACGGACTGCTTCGATCGTGAACTTTGCACGATCTTTCAACCGCTGGCTCGCGCCTCGCTTGCTCTTTTTCGTAGAAGAAGATGGTTGCTGGCTGGTCGATCCAGAGGGCTAAAAGAAGAAAGAAGCTTTAATTTGTATACACGGAAGTCAGCAGAGGCTTAATCAATGCATATACCTCGCCGGACTTTGTAACCATTAAATTGCGTTCACCGGAGTCTTCATCTTCTCCATGACTAGTACTTGAGCTGTCGTCATCATGTCCCTCCAAGTTCAGATATTCTGAGGTGTCCTCATCAATAATGTTCTCCATTATTTCTTCTTCTTCAAGGTTTCTACTAAGTGGATCCATAGTTTCTGAAACAATAATATTATCTAGAGTAAGAGTGTAAACATTCAAGTGGACTTGGATTCATACACAAATATACATATTATTCATACAAAAATACACAAATGAGTCAGATGTCCAATTTGTATACAAGTTTTAATCTATGCATGTAGTACAATTTATCGAGCAAACAAGTTTTAATCAGGATGAGTCAGCAATCACACACGTGGCAGACACGTGGCGCTCACCGGTGGGGTGACGTTGGTCTCGTCGGGCGGCGGTGCTCGTCGGACGGATGCGGCGGTCTCGTCGGGCGGCGGTGCTAGCGGCGGGCTCGTCGGGCGGCGTCGGCGTTTAGGCGTGGC
Organism: Avena atlantica; assembly: GCA_910589765.1. Classification (NCBI taxonomy): domain Eukaryota; kingdom Viridiplantae; phylum Streptophyta; class Magnoliopsida; order Poales; family Poaceae; genus Avena; species Avena atlantica. The sequence goes on along the minus strand of OU342739.1, from coordinate 483,424,945 downwards.
CTATGAGCTCCGAAGCGGCGGCGGCGAGACGCTCCTGCCCGGGGAAGAGAGCGAGGTGGTCAGGGCTCCTCGAAATAGGCTTGCGCCCCGCTATATTAATATAGCAATCACAAGATACAACGACAATGTTGGAGCAACAGAAAAGCAACAGCACAATCTAACCCAAAATAAAATAAAGAGAAAAATAAAAGAAACAAATGCCGACATCGAGCAGATCAACGAACAAAAACGACCCGTGACCGCTGCGCCCTCCGGAGTTGTCCCACCTCACTCCTAGCACTTCGAAGCACCATGTTTCAAGCAACACCTTCAAGGAGGAATGCGACGTCGACGACGCTGTTGCCCGGACTTGTCCTAGTGTTTCCCTCGATATCCTCTCAGTGTCGGAGGGTTTGGATGGATTCCCTGTTTCTAAACTTGTCGAGAGTCTGGCCATCAGACGCGCGTGGCCAAAATCCACCCATCACCGTCAATATGAACATAATTTTAAACCTATAAGAACATTTTAAAGCCTTGCCAATATTTTTTCACCTTGCAAATTCTTTTAAACCTCATGGATAATTCTTTTGAACCGTGCAATCATTTTTAGTTTCACATGAAGATTCTTTCTAACTATACGATGATTATAGGCATCGTGTATAGTTTCTAAAACCTTGTAAACTTTTTTAAATCTCGTGAATGATTATTTTGAACCAAGTGAATAATTTCATGTTGACATGAATATTTGTTTAAAAAAATAGACTGAAAAACACCATAGTTGTTTATAGCAAAACCGATTCCTACCACTACATGGCTCGACAGCAGCTCGCGTGCGCAGACGTCAACGCCAGCCATAGTCTCCTCATCCACGACCTTGGCGGAAGACCTGATGCGGGCGACCTCGGCCGGGAGTGCGCGATGGAGGGCCGGGCGTGGCCGACCTCGTCCGGAAGGAGCGGCGGAGGGTCGGGCGTACATGACCGGGAGCAGCAGGAGGAGGAGGGCCATGCGCGGGTGGCCTTGTCCGGGAGGAGCGGGGGAGGGCCGGGCGCGGCCGGAGCAGGCGTTGGAGGGCTAGGCGCGGGCGTCTAGGCGTCGAAGGAGCGGCGGAGCCCCACCGTGTTAGAGGGAGGGGAGGATGCGGGGAAGAGAGGGTCGGGGGCGGCGGACCTCGAGCTCCGAAGCGGCGGCAGCGAGACGGCGGGTCGGGGGCGGCGAGACGGCGGACCTCGAGCTCCGAAGCGGCGGCGGCGAGACGGCGGGTCGGGGGCGGCGCTTCGATCTCTCTGTGTTCGATCGATCTGGCTCAGTGGGGGGAAGAAAGGAAGGGGAAGGTGAAATAAATACACCCCCCTTTAACACCGGTTCGTGGATGGAACCGGTGTTAAAGGGGGGGCGTTTCCCGCGCGCATTTATTACCCCCCTTTAACACCGGTTCGTGGCTGGAACCGGTGTTAAAGGGGGGCGTTTCCCGCGCGCATTTATTACCCCCCTTTAACACCGGTTCGTGGCTGGAACCGGTGTTAAAGGGGGGTGGTGCGCGCGGGAAACGAAATAAATGCCCCCCCCCCCTTTAACACCGGTTCCTGTCTGGAACCGGTGTTAAAGGGGGGCATTTACTTCATGCATTAAAGGGGCATTTTTAATTCAAAAAATATGATATGAATTTAGAAAATTCATATCTTTTTCATGACAGGAACCGGTGTTAAAGGGGGGGGCATTTATTTCATGCATTAAAGGGGCATTTTTAATTCAAAAAATATGATATGGATTTAGAAAATTCATATCTTTTTCATTTCAACTGAGAAAAATATGAATAATATATCATAATTTTCATAAAATAATTTCTATCCATTCATGTAAATCATTTTATATTTACTTTACATGAATTTTTTTAAAATAATTAAAACACTTACATATAAATTTTGATTATTCAATTCAAACCAAAATAAATTGTTAAATCCTAAAACTTTGAACATAAGAAATATTAAACATCTAAAAAATGATTTTTATTAGATCAAATCATATTTTAATGCCGCATCTTTTGTATTAACATTTTTGAATTGATTGGATATTTAAATGTCGCATCTTTTGTATACACTTGAATCTCACCAAGCCTCGCTCAACTTGCATTGTTTTTTGATAAAATAGCATATTGTGAACCTAAAAATGATTTTTGTAAAAAATCATGAGCATCGTATCATGTACTTGTAGTTCATATCTGACCCACTTCCTGCCGATTCGGTAGGAATTTGTCTTTTTCACCAGAGGTGGACGGAAAGGTTTCAGATCCCCCTGTTGGTACATTGTGCATATAAGGTGGTCTAGTATTTTTGTAAAATGTGTTGGTGGTTTTTTGAATTAGCCATTTGGTGGTTGCTTCACAAAACCGTCCGTTTTTATGCTCGGAAAATGGAAAATGCCTTTTTGGTGCGATAAAAAGGAAAACTTCCTCTTGCAACATTGTTTGCCATGCCATGATGCACATGTATGCACAATATGGCCATATTATCACAAACTATGCCTTGATTCTAGCCATAACATTGGTCATTTGACCCGAAAGCCAAGAAACCTCGAATGAGATAGGTCATTTTGAGACAGTTACATAAAGCCGAACTGGAACTGAAAATTAAGATACATAAAAGAACTGAAAATTAAGATACATGGCCAGATTAAGTAACAATCGGCCGAACTGGAACTGAAAATTAAGATACATAAAAGAACTGAAAATTAAGATGCATGGCCTGATTAAGTAACAATCGGCCGAACTTGTTTCGGAATGTTGGAGTGATTCAGTCATGCTCCTGCCTACACCTGTAATACTCGCCACTGTAGTCGTCATACTCGCCGCCGCCGTCATCGCTGTCGTCGTCGGGGTCGCCGTAATTGAACCTCTGGAGAGTACGCGTGGGCTGGACTTGAGGGTAGCGCGTGGGCTGGACTTGAGGGTAGTGCAGACGGGGGTTAGAGTCGGCGGCAGTGTCATAGGCCATGACGCTCTGGAGAGTCCGACCGCGCCACCATAGCCGACGGCCGGCCTCGTTGAAGTTAGGAGGAGGTGGGCCGTCCTCCTCGTGCCTGGCGAGCGCCCTCTAATGCCGATCTAGTTAGAGAAGTTACAAAGCTGCAAGATGGTTTTCGAGAGTAGGGACACCACTACGGCCAGTTTCAGGGAAATACCGACGGAGCCTATTCCTCCGGCATCTCCAAGAAACTGGTCATAGAGGCACTCCCTAATATGTGACCGCGCGCGTTTGGAGATCAGATCTTAATGGTAAGTACGAATCGGGACAACTTCTTCTCATAGTCCCGGCCCATCCACAAAACATGACTAACACTCAAGACATGTATTAATATTAAAAACATGAAGTAGAGTTACATAATATGAGCATGAACTTCTTGGCATATGTCCTTCCTTATGATCGCTTCAGACGTAACCATGGAGCATCTTCTTTACTTAACGGAATGCTCGGGTTAGTTTTCACTGTGAAGGGCGGAATTTCATCAAACTTATTATAATCTTCTGACATGTTTGTCTTGTCCTCGATTCCCACGATGTTTCTTTTCCCTGAAAGAACTATGTGACGCTTTGGCCCATCATATGATGTATTCGTTTGCATATTTTTTCTTTTTTTTTGGTCTGGAGGACATGTCCTTCACATAGAAAACCTGAGCCACATCATTGGCTAGTATGAATGGTTCGTCTAAGTTCTTCATAAGATTGTTGAGATCCACCGTTGTCATTCCATACTTCTTGTCTACCTCAACCCCTCCTCCTGTTAGCTTGACCCATTTCCATCGAAACAAGGGGACCTTAAAATTAGGTCCATAGTCAAGTTCCCATATCTCCTCTATGAACCCATAATACGTGGTCTTTTGCCCATTGTCTTCTGCTGCATCGAAGCGGACACCACTGTTTTGGTTGGTGCTCTTTTTTATCTTGGCCTATCGTGTAAAATGTATTCCCATTTATCTCGTACCCTTGGAAAGTACATACAGTCGAAGATGGTGTCCTGGCCAACAAGTACAGCTGATCCCCAACAGTGGTGTTATTCGTGAGAAGTCTTTGCAGCCAGCCGCCAAAACTCGCCATGTGTTCACTTATAATCCATTCATCAGACTGCCCCGGGTGTTTGAGGCGTATTAAATTCTTGTGTTCATTGATATACGGGGCAACCAAGATAGATCTTTGTAAAACCGTGTAGTGTGCTTGATTGAGAGAATGCCCGTCCCTACATATCATTGCTTTACATCCTAGGGTGCCTTTTCCACGCAGTCTCCCCTCATGTCGTGATTCTGGAACACCAATCGCCTTAAGGTCAGGAATAAAATCAACACAGAACTCAATGACCTCCTCTGTTACATAGCCCTTGGAGATGCTTCCTTCTGGCCTAGCACGGTTATGAACATATTTCTTTAAGACTCCCATGTACCTCTCAAAGGGGAACATATTGTCTAGAAATACAGGACCGAGAATGGCAATCTCTTCTACTAGGTGAACCAGGAGATGCGTCATAATATTGAAGAAGGATGGTGGGAACACCAACTCAAAGCTGACAAGACATTGGGCCACATCTGTTTGTAACCCTGGTAGGATTTCTGGATCGATTACCTTCTGAGATATTGCATTGAGGAATGCACATAGCTTCACAATGGGTACTCGAACATTTTCAGGTAGAAGCCCCCTCAATGCAATCGGAAGCAATTGTGTCATAATCACGTGGCAGTCATGAGACTTCAGGTTTTGGAATTTTTTCTCTGCCATATTTATTATTCCCTTTATATTCGATGAGAAGCCAGACGGGACCTTGATACTGCTCAGACATTCAAAAAAGATTTCCTTCTCTGCTTTGGTAAGAGCGTAGCTGGCAGGAGTTAAGTGGCATCGTTTACCCTTCTCGTTCTCAGGATGCATAGGCTCTTCAGGGGCCTTCAGACGTTGCTGGTCCTGTCGTGCTTCCGGTGTATCTTTTGTCTTCCCATACACTCCTAGAAAGCCTAGCAGGTTCACGCAAACATTCTTCGTCACGTGCATCACGTCGATTGAAGAGCGGACCTCTAAGACTTTCCAATAGGGTAGGTCCCAAAATATAGATTGCTTCTTCCACATGGGCGCGTGTCCGGCATCGTCATTCGGAACAGATAGACTGCCAGGACCTTTTCCAAAGATTACTTCTAGGTCCTTGACCATACCAAATACCTCCTCACCGGTACGGAGGACAGGCTTCCTCCGGGGTTCTGCCAGACGTTTGAAATGCTTGCCTTTCTTTCTTACTGGATGCAGGTTCGGAAGAAATCGGCGATACCCTAGGTACACAACCTTCTTACATTTATCCAAATATACACTTTCAGTATCATCTAAACAGTGTGTGCATGCATTGTATCCCTTGTTTGTCTGCCCTGAAATGTTACTAAGAGCAGGCCAATCATTGATGGTTACGAAAAGCAATGCTCGTAAGTAAAATGGCTCCCCTTTGTGCTCATCCCACATACGTACACCTGGTTTGGCCCACAGCTGTAAAAGGTCTTCAACTAATGGCCTTAGGTACACATCAATGTCGTTGCCGGGTTGCCTCGGGCCTTGGATGAGCACTGGCATCATAATGAACTTCCTCTCCATACACAACCAAGGAGGAAGGTTATAGATACATAGGGTCACAGGACAGGTGCTGTGACTGCAGCTCTGCTCACTAAAAGGATTCATGCCATCTGTACTTAGACCAAACCTTAAGTTCCTTGCGTCACGTGCGAAGTCCGGGTACTCTCGCTCGACTTTTCTCCACTGTGACCCATCAGCGGGGTGTCTCAACATCGTGTCTTTCTTACGGTCTTCCATGTGCCATCGCAACAACTTGGCATGCTCTTTATTTCTGAAGAGACGTTTTAACCGTGGTATTATAGGAGCATACCACATAACCTTGGCGGGAACCTTCTTCCTAGGGGCCTCGCCCTCAACATTGCCAGGATCGTATCGTCTGATCTTATACCGTAGTGCAGTGCATACCGGGCATGCATCCAAATTCTCGTACTTCTCACCGCGGTAGAGGATGCAGTCATTAATGCAGGCATGTATCTTCTGCACGTCTAATCCTAGAGGGCAGACAACCTTCTTTGCTTGGTATGTATTGTCGGGCAACTCATTATTTCTTGGAAGAAGATTCTTCATTTTTACCAACAACTTTGAAAATGCGCTGTCAGTCACACCATTCTCTGCCTTCCATTGCAGAAAATCCAGTGTGGCACCTAGCTTTTTGTGGCCATCTTCGCAAGTTGGATACAACAATGTTTTGTGATCCTTTAACATCTGCTCCAGCTTCTCCTTCTCCTTTTCAGTTTCACATTCTTCCTTTGCATCAGTAATGGTCTGACCAAGATCGTCATCAGCGGGCCCATATGCTCCCTCTTGATCTTCATTATCTCCCTCCGTTGCATTATCATCATATTCAGGATACATATTATGATAGTTTTCATCATCCTCTTCTTCTTCGTTGTCTTCCATCACAACCCCTTTTTCTCCGTGCTTGGTCCAACAATTATAGCTGGGCATGAAACCGGATCGAAGCAGGTGAGCGTGAATGGTTCTGGTATTTGAGTAGTCTTTCTTGTTCTGACAATGAACACACGGAAAGCACATAAAACCATTGTGACCACGGTTTGCATTAGCCACAACGATGAAATTTTGGAGGCCCGTAATGTACTGGGAAGTGCGGCGGTCACCGTACATCCATTGCCGATTCATCTGCATTAATATGTAGTATATATCAAAAATTAATAGGGAGATGACCATTTATATATATAGTACATCAATGACACATGAAACTATAGTTGCCGACCTCGACCGAGACGGAAAGAGCAACAAGAAAGCTTATTTTGAGCTCTCGGGCATTTCACCGAACACCTCTAGTGCATATGAAAAAAACACAAACTAGCACTCTTCACACCCTCTTGCTAGGCTCCAAAATGTGAAAGAATGGAAGAGTGGGGTGTGTGTGTGGGCTGGGGTGGTGTCTTATATAGCCCCCCCTTTAACACCGGTTCATGCCACGAACTGGTGTTAAAGGGGGGTGCACGGGCCACTGCTGCAGGGACCTTTAACACCGGTTCGTGGCACGAACCGGTGTTAAAGGGGGGCTCCTTTTTTGCCGTAGGGGCCACGCTGGTACGCCCCCCCCCCCTTTAACACCGGTTCGTAGAAGAACCGGTGTTAAAGCCCCTTTTCGGGATCAACAAAAGACCTCGTTTCTACTAGTGTGAGGGGTGACGCCGCAGCGCCTCCGACGGCCGTCGCCACCTATAATCACGCGTAGACCGCAGTACAGCCGAAAACCTCTCAGCCGGCATGTAAAACTAAGGAGGAATAAGCAGTTGCAAATACACATACGCATCGTGACATTGTTGGACCAGATCGATGTTGATGGATCGACGTTTCAGTTGGAGCGCTCGCGCTTGCACTCTCCTGCTCTTTTGGTTCCAGCTTTACGGCTGCGTTCCATGCTAGCTAGCTAAGCTTCTTTTTGGAAAATGATATTGTTTCTCCGGGATCGCGCCGATCAGGTCCCCCGGGTGCACGATCGTTGGATGTGATCGATCGTGTGATAAAAATTTACTTGGCCCCACCACTAGCCCACCGCCCGGTCAACGAAAAGATCTCTACCTTATCCCCTCCTCTGTCTCGCTCGACATCATCTTCTCCATCGCTTCCTCTCCCCATCTCAAATTCCTCTCCGCTTGGCTCTAGCACAGGGAAATCTCTCTCCTGCTGATGAAAAAATGGAGCGTTGTTGCCGTGTCGCCAGGCGCCATCGCCGCACTGCTGCGCGCCGCCGCGTTGCAGCCTGCCGGGCTGTCGCCGCGTCGCAGGGAGCCATCGCCGCACTGCTACGCGCTGTCGGTGACGCGCACGGACACGCTCCTGGGGCCGCCGCCGCACTGCTGCGCGCGCACAGCCGGGCCACCGCCGCGTCGCTGGGGGCCATCGCTGCACTGTTGTGCGCCGCCGCTGCCGCGCCATCGTGGGGACACTGTTGTACTGCTACAAGCCGCCACACTTTCTATCTTATCATTTCTTTCTGCTACATATTAGTATATTTGTTTGCTACTTTCACATGAATCTTTTTGCTACAACCTTTTGTGTGTTCTTTGCTACAAAGGTCTTCGACGAGATCTCCGGCGAGGTGTCCGATAAAGTTGGATTTTCTACAATAGTACATTTTTCGCTACCACCGTCTAGCGGTTTTGCTACCAACGTCTAGCGCTTGCTACCATGACAACGTCGCCTTTTTGCTACACATGGCGGAGACGCTTGCTACAATGGCGAATTCGTTTTGCTACAAGAGGCAACAACTTTGCTACCATGGGCGTGGGACTTTGCTACGAGGTGTCCGGCAAGGTCTCCTGGCGAAAGCCTCCTGCGAGGTTTTCTTTTTGCTACATTAGCACATGTTTTTTGCTACCACCGTTGTATGGTTTTTCTACACTAACGCAAAGTTTTTGCTATAAGGTTTTCAACGAAAGTGTGGCATCCCGCAAAACCACTACTAGAAAATCGCGTGGAATTTGTGCATTTGCATCGTCATCATCATGCATTGTTTGCCAAAACTATGTTCGCAAAGCCCGATTTGTTTTCCAAACGCCTCGTCTTTATTCAAACGCCAAAACCCCGGATGCTGCCGGATAATTTGTTTGTCCAAAACTAATTACAAAGTTCGTCGCAATCAAATAAAAATATTAAATTATTTTGGTGGGGCAGTCGAACGGGCCGAGTAGACCGAACGACCGCCCCAGATTTTAAAACGGTCCACCTCCTAAATCCTATAGCTACCCAGCTATCTACCCCAACCCAGCCTCCACCTCACCCTGGCCACTCACACGCTGCCACCTCACCTTTTCTCTCCCCCTCAACCAACCAGAACCTGCCACTTGGCCTCTCCCTCCACTCACCCCTCCCTCTCCCTCTAAACCCACCCAGCAACTCAACCCACACCCTCCCTGCACGCGGGCCCCGCCCCCAGCACGCATCCAACCGCACACCTGCCTCCCCCGGTCCCAAACTCCCCACCTGCCCACAACCCCACCGCGTCCCCACGCGGGACCCACCCTGTCCCCCACCTACCGCGCGCCCACCCCGTCCCCTACCTCGCGCACGTGTGCAGCCCCTCAACCCACCCCGCTCTACCTCGCAGCGCAGCTCCGCCGCCCCGCCGCACGTCCCTGCCTCGCTCCCCTCCTCGCCTTGGCCACGCCGGAGCCGCCTCACCTCCCTCTCCGCGCCCGCCTCCGGCCCCCTCTCTCTCTCGCCGAGCTCCACCCCGTCCCCAAGCCTCCCTCGCCGCCGCGCTCGCGCCGCGCAGCGCCGGCCATCCCCTCCGGCGCCCCGCCCCTCTCTGCTTCCGTGCTGCGCCGCCAGGCCCGCCGGCCCCGCCTGCTCCACCCCGCCGCCCGAGCGCCAGCGGCCGCGCCCAACCGCCGCTCGCCTGAGCCCGCCTCCGCCGCCGCTCGCCCAGGACCCCACCTCCTCGCCTCCGCCCAGCCCCGCAAGCTCCCTGCCGTCCGCGCGCCCCGCCGGCGTCCCCGCGCCCCCTCCGGCCCAGCTCGCCGGCAGACCTCCCCGAGCCCGACCCCGCAGCCCGCCGGAGCGCCTCGTCCCCGACCGCCGCGGCCTCGCCCGAGCTCCGCGCCCGGCGCCCCTGCGTTCCGCCAAGCCGGCCGCCCCTGCTGCTCGCTGTACGTGGCCGCCCTGGAGCATGCATGTCCTCGCCCCGATGACCTCGCCGACCCTGCCGTTCGCCTCCTCCGGGAGCCTGCGCGACTACCGGGACCGGCACAAGCACGTCTTCGTCAAGGCGCTCAAGGAGTGGGCAAGACAGATCCTCGAGGGCCGCGACCACCTCCACACATGACCCCTGCGTCCATGTTACAAGAGTGCTGCTACTCGTCGAAGGCCAGAACCCCCAGGACCGTGGTGTGGGCTTGATGTTGGATGATGGTGCGGCCTTGAACCACCGGCGCGGAACCCGAGCCCGACACCGGCAAACCAAGATGGCCTCGCAAGACCGTTCCCCGGGCCGAAGAACGATCCCGGAACCCGACCCGAAGACCGATCCCGTACCCGGTACCGCGCCATGAACTCCGGAAACCCCGTGCCGACAAGTACGCCTACCCGGACACCGAGCGCCAAGATCGCCACCGGAACAACAAGCACTTCGTCCCGGACGCCAAGACCGACTCGATGGCGCGGGCCCGACAAGACCCTCGCAACGGCAAGACCGACCCTGTGGGACCCGACAAGATCGACACGACGACAAGGACGACACCGACCCGGAAGAACCCGATGTGCCCCGACACCAGGCCAAGTACCTCTTCATGGAACGCCGAGACCCCCGAACCCGGAGACCGATCCCGTACCCGAAGGCCGCGGATGCGACAAGATCTACTACCCCGGAATCCGAGAACGCTTCCGCCGAACCCCGAACCCCGATCCGTCGAACCCTGGACCCTGAGACCGACCCCGAACCCCGGAACCCCAAGACCGTCGCGACCCCTAAATGTGTGAACCCTTCCCGAAACCCTACTTTTATAACATAATATAACTTGTCGCATAATAATTGTCTTGCATGCATACATCCATGTGGTTTGGGGGCCTTATGCCGATTCACCTAATAATTAAATATGGGGCCCATATGCCGGCAAATCTAGCCTTATATTGGCCTCATTTAAACATGGGTAGCGAACCGTTGCCATCTATGGTCTGCTATATAACATTTAATTTGCGGGGTAGATAAATAACTTGAACCACCTAATTAATTGTCGGGACCCCGGTTCCGCTTAATATGACCTAATTGCATCGCATCTGGCCATGCCATACATCATACATGCATCATGCCGATCTTCTGCCGTTGTATTAAACATTGCATCCGGTGTTTCTTCTAGTGTTTTGCTTCTTCGCGGATAAGGCCGTTGAGTTGATGTGAGCTTCGCCCCGATCTTCGGTTGAACCTTCGGCAATGTTTTCAGGCGAGCATCTCCCCCTTTCTACCTATCTTACTTTTATAGTATTTATTCCCTCCTGTTGATCTATTGCTATCTGTGTTGCGATGCTTTAGTTTCCGTACCTGTGATATACCGAGCAGCCCTATATTGCCTTGGACACACCCTATTAACTGTTGTTTGGTAGATAGTTGGACTTGTGCGTCGTAGTTGCTTGCTCAAGTGCTGATGTGTGTCGTCATATGCCACAGTTGTTGATGTATTGCCACATGTTGATGTTGGAGTTGATCATAGTTTTACTTATCGTCACTTTAATTTCTGTTTAACAACTAAAATTGAAATAAGCAGAGGCATCGGTGGGTGATAGATAATATTTGGTTTCCGAACGCCCACTTGTGTCCCGTAAGACCCCGAGTACTTGATACCTGTTCCTTGATTTATCGCGCTATCCACATCCGGGAGGTATATGGGACCCCCCTGAGCCAGAGCTTGATTCAGTCTTATTTCTTGGGGCCACAAAGTAGTTTGGGGCTTTATTACTATCCTGTACTTATGCCATGTTTTACTGCTATAATTACGATTGTGCGAGGTACTGCACACTGTACTGTTTAGGTAAGCGGAATGTTTTCGCGGTATCGACAAGCCCCGTTTGGGGTTCCCAGTCGTTTACAGCCATTGTCGCAGACCTTGAGTCCGTCTCGGAGCTAGCTTACTTCGTTGCGGGATCTACTCAATGGGGTGGCCCCCTGAAATATTTCTGAATCCTGTGATTGTTCAGTCGTGAAAGCCTCGTTGGGTTTTGATTTGGTTTTTCCGAGGTTGATCGAGTGTGTGTTGCTATTGGTGCACCCCGGCCGGGTAAAACTTTCTGAAAGCCGTGTCCGCGGATATGGACGACTTGGAGCACAGTATCTCGATCATAGACAAGCATAACTAAAGTTTACTGCTATAAATTTGACTTATAATGACTAGTAATCAGCTTCACTATAATGGAATGGCTAATAATACTGCCCACAATTGCTTGTTTGGAGTGTCGCTTGCGACCATTGTACCTGACTAGTAAGTATTGCAACTACAACGGAATGGCTGATTAAAAGTACCAACAACTGCTGGGTTTATGGGTTATCTCATGTTAAACGTACCTGACTAGTAAGTGCTGCCACTATAACGGAATGGTCAACTAAAAGTGCCCACTGCTTACTTTATCAGGATGATTATCTACATCTGACTAGTAATCACTGCAACTATAACTTAATAAATAAAAATGCCAACTGTGTGAGTTCCTCGGTTGACTTCCTCGTTTGGTCTCGAGGGGGAAACACCAGGATGGGTTTGTTTGGTGTTAGCTTCAGGTTGGATCCGAATAGGTCTTTCTTACCCTCTCTGATAACCGCCATTTGTATCGAGTCTCTATAGGTTGTTTAGTGCATGCTGCCGCTGCCGCTTCAGTCCACCATACCTATGTAGGCGAGGACCGCCGAATTCTAGCCTCGCCGTGTACTGGCCTCAGTACTGACGCTCCTCTTTTTCCTTTGCCCTTTGTCGGCACCCCCTTTTGTTTAAGCAGGTTTGAGATCGACGTCGTTAGCAGGGTTACCCTTCCGGCTTGGCCTGGGCAGGGTTATGGACGCCATTGGTTATTCTTCAGGGCTCTTAGCCCCATTTGCATCTTGTCCGTAGTCGGACGCTCTATCATTTTTCAAGGTGATTTGGATCTTGTATATTATATCTGTTTTCTTGACTCATGGAGTCGCTGTTATATATATCTGTTCTGTGGGTCCCATCGAGGACTGTTGTGTAAAGTTATTACTTCGTTTTCCACCCGCACGAAAGTGCCTGGTGGGCACCTTTGAATCGTTTCTATGCGGGTTTGGCGAATTTTGCTCAAACTTGCATAGGTCCGATTCTGAGGGTGTTACAGAGTGGTATCAGAGCTCAGCAGTTGCGATACCCCACAAGTCCATCCTGTAGGATAACCTAGCTAACGGCCGCTGTAGAGTGTCAAAACTATTTTGCAAAATCGGTTGGATAGTTCTGGTTAGGTCTAATTTTACTCCTTACCCCTTTGCTATTCCTCTCTTACCTCTACGTGTTTTGAATCCGCTCTCTTCTCTCTCTTCGAGTCCAGGATTTCTCGTGGTTGGGTTTCCGTCGTACCTTCAGGGCTTCGCTTTCTCCCTTTGGTAACGGAGGTGCTACGATCATCAATCTGCAACTTGTCTGTTGTACCCTTCCTCCAATCTGTTGTTCTTGAGCTCTTTATCTATGTGTGTTCCTTGCTGGATATCAGTGTCGTTGAAAAACATATGAGAAGGACGAGCTTTGGTGAAGTTGGAGTCGACCTTGAGCATGTGTTGTTCATGCCAATGGAACCATCGCGGAACCTAATCATTGTGTCTTTCATACGATTCCTGCTGGCATCATCCCTTTGTTCTGGATACCGCCTATGAGGATCTTCAGTCTAAATCCCGAGAGTTGAGTTGTCTGATTTTCCGATTCATGTATAGGGTTGATAGTGTGGGTACGGGATGGACTGATCACCCTACCCGACTCTTACTGTTCGCTCTGTACATCGAACTGGTGGATCAATGTAACTTTTCCCTCTTCTAACGGAAGTTAGGGGTGGCCTTATCGTTTGATGCCTCTATCTTCGTCCTTTGTTTCTCCGGAGTGTTCTCTCGACGATCAGGAGCAACGACCCTTTGTTGGTGGTGTCGCCGTTTTTCAAGATGGAGGATGAACCCTCGTTAGTGGTGTCGCGAGGATCTACACGAAGCGCGTAGGATCAGATCGCCGACCTTCCTTCCGGTACCATGAGGCGGATCTCGAGGGCGAGATCCCTTGTTAGTGGTGTCGAATTGTGGCATCCCGCAAAACCACTACTAGAAAATCGCGTGGAATTTGTGCATTGCATCGTCATCATCATGCATTGTTTGCCAAAACTATGTTCGCAAAGCCCGATTTGTTTTCCAAACGCCTCGTCTTTATTCAAACGCCAAAACCCCGGATGCTGCCGGATAATTTGTTTGTCCAAAACTAATTACAAAGTTCGTCGCAATCAAATAAAAATATTAAATTATTTTGGTGGGGCAGTCGAACGGGCCGAGTAGACCGAACGACCGCCCCAGATTTTAAAACGGTCCACCTCCTAAATCCTATAGCTACCCAGCTATCTACCCCAACCCAGCCTCCACCTCACCCTGGCCACTCACACGCCGCCACCTCACCTTTTCTCTCCCCCTCAACCAACCAGAACCTGCCACTTGGCCTCTCCCTCCACTCACCCCTCCCTCTCCCTCTAAACCCACCCAGCAACTCAACCCACACCCTCCCTGCACGCGGGCCCCGCCCCCAGCACGCATCCAACCGCACACCTGCCTCCCCCGGTCCCAAACTCCCCACCTGCCCACACCCCCACCGCGTCCCCACGCGGGACCCACCCTGTCCCCCACCTACCGCGCGCCCACCCCGTCCCCTACCTCGCGCACGCGTGCAACCTCCCTCAACCCACCCCGCTCTACCTCGCAGCGCAGCTCCGCCGCCCCGCCGCACGTCCCTGCCTCGCTCCCCTCCTCGCCTTGGCCGCGCCGGAGCCGCCTCACCTCCCTCTCCGCGCCCGCCTCCGGCCCCCTCTCTCTCTCGCCGAGCTCCACCCCGTCCCCAAGCCTCCCTCGCCGCCGCGCTCGCGCCGCGCAGCGCCGGCCGTCCCCTCCGGCGCCCCGCCCCTCTCTGCTTCCGCGCTGCGCCGCCAGGCCCGCCGGCCCCGCCTGCTCCACCCCGCCGCCCGAGCGCCAGCGGCCGCGCCCAACCGCCGCTCGCCTGAGCCCGCCTCCGCCGCCGCTCGCCCAGGACCCCACCTCCTCGCCTCCGCCCAGCCCCGCAAGCTCCCTGCCGTCCGCGCGCCCCGCCGGCGTCCCCGCGCCCCCTCCGGCCCAGCTCGCCGGCAGACCTCCCCGAGCCCGACCCCGCAGCCCGCCGGAGCGCCTCGTCCCCGACCGCCGCGGCCTCGCCCGAGCTCCGCGCCCGGCGCCCCTGCGTTCCGCCAAGCCGGCCGCCCCTGCTGCTCGCTGTACGTGGCCGCCCTGGAGCATGCACGTCCTCGCCCCGATGACCTCGCCGACCCTGCCGTTCGCCTCCTCCGGGAGCCTGCGCGACTACCGGGACCGGCACAAGCACGTCTTCGTCAAGGCGCTCAAGGAGTGGGCAAGACAGATCCTCGAGGGCCGCGACCACCTCCACACATGACCCCTGCGTCCATGTTACAAGAGTGCTGCTACTCGTCGAAGGCCAGAACCCCCAGGACCGTGGTGTGGGCTTGATGTTGGATGATGGTGCGGCCTTGAACCACCGGCGCGGAACCCGAGCCCGACACCGGCAAACCAAGATGGCCTCGCAAGACCGTTCCCCGGGCCGAAGAACGATCCCGGAACCCGACCCGAAGACCGATCCCGTACCCGGTACCGCGCCATGAACTCCGGAAACCCCGTGCCGACAAGTACGCCTACCCGGACACCGAGCGCCAAGATCGCCACCGGAACAACAAGCACTTCGTCCCGGACGACAAGACCGACTCGATGGCGCGGGCCCGACAAGACCCTCGCAACGGCAAGACCGACCCTGTGGGACCCGACAAGATCGACACGGCGATAAGGACGACACCGACCCGGAAGAACCCGATGTGCCCCGACACCAGGCCAAGTACCTCTTCATGGAACGCCGAGACCCCCGAACCCGGAGACCGATCCCGTACCCGAAGGCCGCGGATGCGACAAGATCTACTACCCCGGAATCCGAGAACGCTTCCGCCGAACCCCGAACCCCGATCCGTCGAACCCTGGACCCTGAGACCGACCCCGAACCCCGGAACGCCAAGACCGTCGCGACCCCTAAATGTGTGAACCCTTCCCGAAACCCTACTTTTATAACATAATATAACTTGTCGCATAATAATTGTCTTGCATGCATACATCCATGTGGTTTGGGGGCCTTATGCCGATTCACCTAATAATTAAATATGGGGCCCATATGCCGGCAAATCTAGCCTTATATTGGCCTCATTTAAACATGGGTAGCGAACCGTTGCCATCTATGGTCTACTATATAACATTTAATTTGCGGGGTAGATAAATAACTTGAACCACCTAATTAATTGTCGGGACCCCGGTTCCGCTTAATATGACCTAATTGCATCGCATCTGGCCATGCCATACATCATACATGCATCATGCCGATCTTCTGCCGTTGTATTAAACATTGCATCCGGTGTTTCTTCTAGTTTTTTGCTTCTTCGCGGATAAGGCCGTTGAGTTGATGTGAGCTTCGCCCCGATCTTCGGTTGAACCTTCGGCAATGTTTTCATGCGAGCATCTCCCCCTTTCTACCTATCTTACTTTTATAGTATTTATTCCCTCCTGTTGATCTATTGCTATCTGTGTTGCGATGCTTTAGTTTCCGTACCTGTGATATACCGAGCAGCCCTATATTGCCTTGGACACACCCTATTAACTGTTGTTTGGTAGATAGTTGGACTTGCGCGTCGTAGTTGCTTGCTCAAGTGCTGATGTGTGTCGTCATATGCCACAGTTGTTGATGTATTGCCGCATGTTGATGTTGGAGTTGATCATAGTTTTACTTATCGTCACTTTAATTTCTGTTTAACAACTAAAATTGAAATAAGCAGAGGCATCGGTGGGTGATAGATAATATTTGGTTTCTGAACGCCCACTTGTGTCCCGTAAGACCCCGAGTACTTGATACCTGTTCCTTGATTTATCGCGCTATCCACATCCGGGAGGTATATGGAACCCCCCTGAGCCAGAGCTTGATTCAGTCTTATTTCTTGGGGCCACAAAGTAGTTTGGGGCTTTATTACTATCCTGTACTTATGCCATGTTTTACTGCTTTAATTACGATTGTGCGAGGTACTGCACACTGTACTGTTTAGGTAAGCGGAATGTTTTCGCGGTATCGACAAGCCCCGTTTGGGGTTCCCAGTCGTTTACAGCCATTGTCGCAGACCTTGAGTCCGTCTCGGAGCTAGCTTACTTCGTTGCGGGATCTACTCAATGGGGTGGCCCCCTGAAATATTTCTGAATCCTGTGATTGTTCAGTCGTGAAAGCCTCGTTGGGTTTTGATTTGGTTTTTCCGAGGTTGATCGAGCGTGTGTTGCTATTGGTGCACCCCGGCCGGGTAAAACTTTCTGAAAGCCGTGTCCGCGGATATGGACGACTTGGAGCACAGTATCTCGATCATAGACAAGCATAACTAAAGTTTACTGCTATAAATTTGACTTATAATGACTAGTAATCAGCTTCACTATAATGGAATGGCTAATAATACTGCCCACAATTGCTTGTTTGGAGTGTCGCTTGCGACCATTGTACCTGACTAGTAAGTATTGCAACTATAACGGAATGGCTGATTAAAAGTACCAACAACTGCTGGGTTTATGGGTTATCTCATGTTAAACGTACCTGACTAGTAAGTGCTGCCACTATAACGGAATGGTCAACTAAAAGTGCCCACTGCTTACTTTATCAGGATGATTATCTACATCTGACTAGTAATCACTGCAACTATAACTGAATAAATAAAAATGCCAACTGTGTGAGTTCCTCGGTTGACTTCCTCGTTTGGTCTCGAGGGGGAAACACCAGGATGGGTTTGTTTGGTGTTAGCTTCAGGTTGGATCCGAATAGGTCTTTCTTACCCTCTCTGATAACCGCCATTTGTATCGAGTCTTTATAGGTTGTTTAGTGCATGCTGCAGCTGCCGCTTCAGTCCACCATACCTATGTAGGCGAGGACCGCCGAATTCTAGCCTCGCCGTGTACTGGCCTCAGTACTGACGCTCCTCTTTTTCCTTTGCCCTTTGTCGGCACCCCCTTTTGTTTAAGCAGGTTTGAGATCGACGTCGTTAGCAGGGTTACCCTTCCGGCTTGGCCTGGGCAGGGTTATGGACGCCATTGGTTATTCTTCAGGGCTCTTAGCCCCATTTGCATCTTGTCCGTAGTCGGACGCTCTATCATTTTTAAAGGTGATTTGGATCTTGTATATTATATCTGTTTTCTTGACTCATGGAGTCGCTGTTATATATATTTGTTCTGTGGGTCCCATCAAGGACTGTTGTGTAAAGTTATTACTTCGTTTTCCACCCGCACGAAAGTGCCTGGTGGGCACCTTTGAATCGTTTCTATGCGGGTTTGGCGAATTTTGCTCAAACTTGCATAGGTCCGATTCTGAGGGTGTTACAGAAAGTCTCCGGGGAAAATCTCTGGCGAGTCTCCGGTGAGGTCGGGTTTGCTACATTAGCGCAACTTTTTTGCTACAAGGTCGCCGGCGAGGTCCAGTCTAATTTTCTATTTTTCAGACCAAACCGTTTTCTGCTACATGTAGCAAAAGCGGGACATTTGTAGCAAATCGGGCTAATTTGTAGCAAAAGCGGGATTCTAGACAAAAAAAATAAGGACACGTGTCACGCAGAGGACCCGGGGGATCGAGGGAAGTTATCCCCGGGGGACGCGTAGTGCTCCCCTTCTTTTTTATGCTTGATTGATTGATAGGAACGCACAACGCGAAAGAAGTATTTTTTGCCAAATCTGTCCAAAATCTAAAAAGTTTAACCGAATCTGACCTCCTCTCAAAACTAATTCGGAATCTGACCCCTGAGGTCGGCGCCGTTTAAATTGGCGCCGAAATTGTACATGTCGGCGCGCACACATCAGAAAACCGAACCGAATAAGGTCGGCTCCGTTTAAACGGAGCCGACCTCCCTAGTTTGCCTCCCAGCTACTTCATCTTGGTGCCGACCTGTACAACTTCGGCGCCATTTAAAATGGCGCCGATTCCAGGGATCGGATTCTGAATTAGTTTCGAGAAAGGAACATATTTGGTTAAACTTTTCAGATTTGGCAGATTTTGCAAAAAAAATACGCGAAAGAGCGTATCGCTCACTTCCGGTCACGACTCTCTACGCTAGAAAGCTGCTCTTGCCGTGATTCTCCATGTTTTTCGAGATTGTGATGTTACTGCAACAGCCACTCTAGCTCCATGCTAGATGGTGAGTGGATGCTGGCTGGTAGGGCTACTGTAGCTACTTTCTTATTTTATAAAAATTGATGCGCCTGTAGGCAGTGTTTTAAAAAAAAATAACTCAAAAATAACTTCCAATTGGTGAGCCCAAGACGCTCCTCAGGTCGCCTCCCCCAGGCTCACCGGGGGGGGGGGGGGGGGGGGCAACCCTAGCCGCTCGGTTGCCGCCACCTCCCACCGTCCTTCCTCCCCTCGTCGCCACCCGAGGCCGCTGCTGGTCTAAGCCTGGAAACGCCGGTGAAGGGGGGGCGGGGATCTACTGCCTCTCCGGTCCATGCGCGCTGGTAGGAAGGAAGACCGTCGTGCTAGGGAACAGGGGCCGTCGCCGGTGGTTGCTGGGCCCGTCCCTACCCCGCGGCGGCGCCGCCTGCTCCTTCCCTTCGTCATCGTCCTCTTCCCCCCCCCAGGTTTGGCCCGTTTGCCCTGCTTCGTCCACAAAGCACCACCTTCGATGCCATCGTTGCTAGCCTCCAGCGTGCACGCCTCTGTCGCTCCTCTCCCCTTCCAGCCAGCTTTTGGTCGTTCCCACCCTCTCGACGTTGATGCGCCTCCTCTGCCCAAGCTCGCGCACGTTGCGCGCCTTTTCCAGATCTGGAGACCGGGCGTCGCCGGCTCTGCTGCTTCGCTTGGCCGCGTCGGCTCCACAGCTTCTTCGGTCTGGGATACGGCCCAATTTCTTGCCTCCCGCTGTTGTTGACCTCCATGGTGCATCTGGACGGTCGGGTTGCTTTTTGCCTCCTGGATCAAGGTGGAGATGGGTATCCGGGCGAAAGCCTGACGACGGCGTCGCCCACGGGCGTCGCTATTTCTCCTTGGAGGCGTCATGGAGGAACCCATCTTTTGCTTGTGGTCGGCTATTTGGGGATGTTCAGGAACCGAGCGAAAGCTCTGTCCTGACTTTGGTCAGTATCGGTGACGACGGCGCCCGAGGGCGTCGTTCACTTCCCTGGAAGCATCATCTGGTTCCCATCCCCAGATTAGCTTTGGTGCTTCAGACTTGGTTGTTCTCGACAAGATCCGGTCTTCGCACAATGCTCTCCGTCTCCATGCCAAGCTATGTTCTTTGGATTTCCATGCAGTTTTGGTTGGCCTACTCTATGGGATGTTCGTGCTAAGGGTGTGATCTCGGTGACCGCGGTTCTTCGGTGGCATTTGAGGTTCTCGCGGTCTCGCTTTGTGCTCAGGTTCGCTTATCTATTGATGGTCGTTGAGGCCAAGAGGAGGTGCGGTGGTTGTCTCGGTGGAACCCTGCCCTTCGGTGGTGACCTCGGCAGGGGGATGCCCTTCGACGACAGCTGCGACTCTCCTAGTTCTTCAAGGTGTAGAGTGTTTGCTCGGCAGGAGGGCTTCGTTTTCTCGATGCAATCTCGACTTCGGGACCCCTTCGAATACTCCAACGGCACTCCTCCATGCTCTTCATGGTCTGTTCCAAGTTTGTTGGGGTCTAAGTTGTAATGGTGGTGTTGTAGGCCTTGTCCGTGTCCGGTTTCTCCTCTTTGTTTTCCCGCTGTTTTTGTATTAGTGTTGTGTGCTACATGTGGTAGCCGTTGTGTTTGTATCCGGTTCGATCTTTATATGAAAATGATTCAGGCCGGCTTATGCCCGCCATAGTTGCCTCAAAAAAGAAAATAACTTCCAATTTTGGATGTACTACAAAAGATTAATTAGTGACAGAAAGTAAAATGAGACTTGCTTCTTAGTACAACACACAACTAGGTCTTCCACACTCCCCCTTCTCCCAAAAACCTCAACTCGATATGAGGATTACCCCATCAAGTCTAGTCCTCAAAGTCTAAGATTTGACATATCATTCCACGGTTCTTTTTGGAAAGCTCAACAATTGCTGGCTCTCATTAGCTGTAGTATTCACAGGATTGCACTATACGGTAAAGATGAAAGGAAGGTAATTAAAAAAAGGTCCATGGTGACGAACCAGCAATCCATGGTCAACTGCAACGTGCTTCCGCTCCACGCTTCTGTTCTGAACTACTACACTGAAATCGTTTCAGGAGTCCACATCTCGGTCCAATAAAACAAATTTCTCATTAAATACCATGGTAAATTGGACCAGTTCATACTCCTTTGTTTTGTCTTTGTTAGCCTAGTCATAGTGGAAGTAATTTGAGTAATAACATAATCTTACATGTATTGTCAACTAAGCATTTAGATGACATGTCATGCAATTAAATGATGATAGAGATGCTTGTGGTGACTACTAGCTATGTTACCATAACATCACACATTTCAAAATAAAATAAGTCTATATTGTTATAAATGAGACTTTGCATGATACAACACCTATGTCATTTTCCACTATAAAAATAGTAACCTAGACTAGTAACATATGCATGTTACTACTCTAAGTTATTTTTCATTATGACCAGCCTTAGTATAGTAGTCCTCACTAGTCAATGTAGGCCGACCTACTAACATTCTACCCTTTTGAGGACGGAGGGAAATGCACGTGTTTTCCTTTGGTTGAATGCTGAATGTTTTATCCATAGAAACTTACATGAAAATATATTGTTATATTCAAGTGTGTAGTTCATTCAAACAACTATTCCAGTATTTTTTTTACCGTATTTTTCAGTCATCTGTTTTACACATGCAAACAAGTTGGATTCCTGTGTATTTTGTCAATCCAAAGAGTGCCTAAAATAGGTGTCCGAGCAGCGAAGCCGTGAGTCAAGTACGTAGTCGTAGAGACTGCTCGTAGCAGTTGTTGTAGAAAAAGTAGTGTACGCTTGTGTAGCTCTGTTGCTTCTCTACCTCCACTACGGCACGCTGCCAGGAACGAACGACCAAAGTAGTAGTAGGCACGTACGTGCGTGCGTACGTACGTACGAGTGCGTCGCTTTCGATATCGATATGTAGAAAGAAAAGAGCCCGGCTGCTGAATAGATCGATTCAGCAGGCACTGATGGTATGAAAGTATTGCAACTTGTCGTCGTTCCTGCGTGACTGATGCTGGCGCCTGCGCGCCATTCCATTCAACTGAATGTGCGTAAGCACGATGTGAGCGACCTAAATGCCAGCCCACGCTCAACCATCGTATTTGAAGGCCTAAGTCCTCTCTCAGACCAAAAGCCACAGCTGAAAGGAGAAGTTTGCCCAGCTATATAAACTGGTGTCGGCCTCCTTCAACTAGCGAGTGGAATTAAACCCCGGACGCGTTCCAACGGACCGTCCCCAGCCGTGCCACCTGTTCGAGAGCTGACATCCCATCCTCCTAAACAGGAGCGATACAGATCGCCACACGCCTAATAGCGGTGCGCACGCTGGCTCTAATACCAGATGTTAGCGTCCACTTGTTATCCCAGCACTCAGCCTACGTTCTGAATGTTTATGCGCTCACAGCCTAACAATAAGAAGAGAGTCCACTCCATCCCAAAAGCCTCGTCTACGGGAGGAGACCACACCCAACTTCTAGGTCGCTCACATCGTGCTTACGCACATTCAGTTGAATGGAACGGCGCGCAGGCGCCAGCATCAGTCACGTAGACGAGGCTTTTGGGATGGAGTGGACTCTCTTCTTATTGTTGGGCTGTGAGCGCATGAACCTTCAGAACGTAGGCTAAGTGCTGGGCTGGCCAAGTGGACGCTAACATCTGGTATCAGAGCTAGCGATCGCCATGTCTTCCTGGGGGGCTTCTCAGTGGGAAGGAATGTTAGGCTGCTGTTGACCGGTGAGGCTACACGAAGTTTAGTCCCACCTCGTCTACGGGAGGAGGCCACACCCAGCTTATAAGGAAGAGATTCCTTCCTCTCTTTAGTTCGGGTTTTTGGGATGGAGTGGACTCTCTTCTTATTGTTAGACTGTAAGCTCATGAACGTTTAAAACATAGGCTGAGTGCTGGACTGACCAAGTGGACGCTAACAACAACACGAACACCCGAGCGCGCCCGCCATTTTCTAGCAGGAATTCAGAGCCTGCGAAAACCAACCCTGACACGAAAATCCAGCCCCCCCCCCTTTCCTCCGGTTCGATCGGTGCGAGCCTGAAAAGGGAGACATCCGTATATGTCGATGTCGGTCTTGGCGTCGGAACACACACGACTGCGAAAGCACGTGGCAATTCCACGCATAAAGTTCCTTGGCAGCTGCAGAACATGCACGTACCTTCACTGCTACTTTTCTCTTCTTCATTCAACCTGCGTGGCAATGCATGTTCCTTTCTCCAGGACGCAGCCACGTCTCTCGGCAGATGCATACCCGAGCTCGATGAATCTCAATCGCTGACATCCAGCTCTGTGTACCTTCAATACGGCTCACGCAAGATGAAATCATTGTCATTGAACGAATTAGATCGGGCAACACTCCGGATACGCCATCGACCTTTAGATCTAGCACCTCCGCTTGACTAAGACATTGAAGTAGAAAACCACACCTGCCATGCATGAACCACGGACCTAGCACCAATTCACCATCTTCCAGATGTCGTCGATGCATTCCCAGGTTCCACGCCGGTGCTGAAGCAAACGTCGCCTCAACGGCGGAGCTTGGAGACACAAATGTACCACGAGAATGTCATCATCGCCGCACATTCCTTGCTTGGATAGAATGATCTCGAGATCCATCAAGGATGTCATCATCGCCTACGTACGTCCTGGTAGGGTAGGCAGGTACGTATGACAGACGGAACGATCTCTGATGGCCGTCTCTGTTGCTATCGCGGTTCGCTGCGAACCTGAAAAGGGAGACAGCCGTATATGTCGGCGGTATGGCGTTGGAGACTTGGAGGACATCGATCGTGACTGCGCGAAAGCACGTGGCAATTCCATACATGCCTTATTTCAATCCATACCACGCATAAAGTTTCTTGGCAGATGCAGAACATGCACGTACCCTTCACCACTACTTTTCTCTTCTTTGTTCAACCTGCGTGGCAATGCATGTTCCTTTCTCCACAGGCCACGCCTCTTATTTATTTGTTATAACACATTTAATTTGTTCTCCTTTTCGACTGTCTCATGCATGCTTTGCTACTTTTCGTCGACACAATTGTTCAACTTCTGGCATTCGGAGGTTCGTCGTACCTAGTACAGTAGTACGTCGAAGAGCGTTTCAGATTCTGATTAGGCGCGCTAGCTCTCATTCTGGTACACGCTGATTGCCAAGACTGTTAGAATTTTTGACTAAATAGGTCTAGTTCATTTATTATATGTTAATAAATTTTTAAAATTTTATAGGCTTATTCATGAAGGCAAGAGCCGAGACAAAAGTTTACTCTCACATTGCTAGTTGAGTGAAAGTTGGATCAGCTTATAAAAGAGCTTTTTCACCACTTAAACGAGCTCGAGAAGAGAGACATATACACACGCGCTCCTTCTTTTTCTCGCCACAACATGCGCGCTCCGCTGCTTGTGGGAATGCCTCGAGCCGAGAGCTTCTCTTTCTTTTAATCCTCGGTGGAGATTTAATTCAAACTTAGTGGAGGCTTTTCGACTCCGGTCGTTACCTATTCGCCTCCCTACCCATGTCTATAAGAGTGAGAGGTCACTCCTCTTCTCAGACACGCTTTGGTACATCGCCTCCAGTTCCAGAGCATCGCGCTACCTAGATCTTTCTCATCCAGTCTTGCGGCGTGCATCACAAGCCAGGACAGTAGGCCTCCGAGACCCCACTATCACGGGGAACGCTTTCAACACTTTTTGGATGTCTCAACCAGTTGATTCCTTGCTCTTTTGTTTATGGATATCGACGGTGTGAAATAAAAGGGGAAGTTGTTAGTTCATGGAGTTTATACATTGTGTTAGAGAAACGCCTGGGCCGCTAGCCTAAGCCATGCTTAATCATGGTGGAAACTTGCAGCATCACTATAATGAGCATCTATGAAGCGTCCTCAATAAAAAGCTATGCATATGGTAAATAAAAATATTGCTAAGAGACTCATTGTCTACTTGTCTTGTCATTTTGGTTATGGGAAAGCTCATGTACCATGTGCAAGGGGTACCCCGTTGGCGGTTCTCGATGATATGCGTGTATTTACAATGACAAGAACTTTCAGGTGACCAAAGTTGAGTAGCATGCGGAGCGACCCTCGTACTCAAGGGACTTGGGATTTCCAGTCTATGGTCTGTCAAGCATATGATTCAGAGTGGACCTCACTTTCACCTTAACCACGTGAATATGCCTATGATAGGGGCAATGAAAGCTCAAAGCTAATGAGTACCTTTCTTTCAGCATTTGGGAAGCCTTTCAAACCTTCACAAAACTGTTTTCAAACTTTTGTTGACTCACCACTTATTCTATGAGCACCTTCTTGATAGCATAGTTGTCATTCTTGTGTTTTTTCCAAAACTTGGCTAATTATGTCATGACTTTGATGCTTGTATCTCTGATATCTTTACTTCTGGTCTTCATGTGAACTTCAGAGGTGCCTTGGCATTTATATTGTGCTCTTCAAACAAAGGCAAGAGAGATACCACTCTATCATACCTTATTATGAGCATTACAATGTTGCTTATGTTTATGTTTCATGCTACTTATTATTATTGAGTTGGTTTCTCTTCATAGTTTGCAATGACTATTGAGTAGACTTAGTTGCATACTTCTTATTATGAATTGTCTAAGCATCTACTCCTATGCTGAGAATATTTACATCATATGAAACAAAGTGTTTGTGAAAGTTCTTTTATCGCACTCAGTTTTCAACTAAATTGCTTGAGGACAAGCAATATGCTAAGCTTGGGGGAGTTGATACATCCAAAACGTATCTACTTTCTTGAACACTTTGCTATTGTTTCTTCTCTAAACTTGTGTTATTTGGATACAACTAACACGGACTGACGTGTTTTCAACAGAATTATCTTGGTGTCTTGTTTTTGTGCAGAAAATGAACTATCAGGAAAAATCCTGGAAAATATGCCAAAAACTATTTCTCACCAGAAGATCCACGAAGCCAGAAGGGGAGACAGAGAGGAGGCCTGCGGGGCCCAGACCCACCCCCGGCGCGGGCCCACCCGACCCCATGCCTGGGGGAGGTCTGGCCACCCCAGGCAGCTCCTCGGCCTCCCTCCGCGCCTATAAGTTGCCTTCTGACCTAAAAACTCAGGGGGGTTCGATAGTTTTATAGAAAGAGTTCCGCTCCGCCGCCGCCACAAGAAATCAAGATTCGGATCCAGAAACTCCGGTTTGGCACCCTGACGGGACGGGGAATTTGGAGAGGATCATCGCCATCGTCATCACCAACGCATCTCCATCAACCACCGATGTTTCCCTCATCCATGAGTGAGTAATCCCCCGCTGTAGGCTTGGGGATGGTAGGGATTGAATGAGTTCTATCATGTAATCGAATAAGATTTGTTAGGGCATAGTGCCTAGTTTTTCTTGTGCTATTTGACTTTGTTGCAACTTGTTGTGCTTAATGCTTGTCACTAGGGCCCGAGTGCCATGATCTCAAATCTGAACTTATTATTGAATCATTATGATAGTATTGTTTGTGATCTTATCTGCAAGTTGTCTACACATATCATTGTCCGGATCCAAAGGTCCCAAAGTGACAATAATTGGGACAACCGTAGGGGATGGCTGTGGTTTGAGGATCACATGTGTTCATGGAGTGTTAATGCTTTGCTCCGGTGCTCTATTAAAAATAGAACCTTAATTGTCAATAGTTCCCTAGAGGCCCCGCTGTCACGGGCTGGCTGGACAGAAGATGATGTGCAAGTTCTCATTGCGAGCACGTATGACTATATTTGGAGCACATGCCTAGGATTGTTTAGTACTTGGATGCTTGTTATTATTTATCTGCAATGCCGTAGATCTTGAAGTTACATCTTTATGTAGGCGTTCGTAGCATGGAAAACAAAAAAATTCTACCGCATGCATACAAACAAGCCAAGATCTATCTACTAGATTGAAGCAACGAGTCGATTAGAGTACTCACCCTCGAAGATTCTGAGCGGTTAACGAGAGAAGATTCTCGTGGGTGATGTAGTCGTACACTTGCCAATCTCAAGATCGTGTAGACGATCCTTCCGACGCTGCGTTCCGGCAGAGCTTCCGTAGTCGGTCACACGTTCGGTACTCGATGAAGACCTTCCTCCCCCTTATTCTAGCAGGAAGCGGAGGTTGTAGTTCTCCCCTCGCGATTCCGGCAGCACGACGGCGTGGTGTCGGAAGTAGAGGGACGATCCCGCAGGGCTTCACCTAAGCCGGTGCGAGTTATGGTGGATCTAGGGTTTCCGGCGATCTAGGTTTAAAAGGCCGGATTTGAGGAGGTGTTGGCGGCGGCTAGGGCGACGACGCTAGGCGGCGGTGCCGGCTGGCGGCGGCGTAGGCGTGGGCGACGGCGGCGCACGGGTGGGGAGGACTTGGTTGTGTGCTCTTTGGGGAAGCCATCCCCCTCTATTTATGAGAGGGGGGAGGCTTGGGAGAGGGGAGTTTAAATCTATACCCAAACCCAAGTTGGATAGAAGGAAGGACTATTTCCTTCTTCCACTAGGAAACTATTGTTCCAGTTTGACTTTTCAAACCTCCCATTTGACTTTCAATTTAGAGCTTTATTTATCTCTTGTAAATGCCCAAGACATGATCCAATCACTCCACTTAACCATGACACATTCATGGACCAGTCCCCTTCCGGTCCGGTGAACCTTCTAGACCCTTCTAGAACCTCTCCGATGAAAACATCGAAATCATTCCCGAACTCCGGAATCGGACTTTCCTTATATGAATCTTATTCTCCGGACCATTCCGGATATCCTCGTGATAGCCCGGATCCTATCCGAGACTCCAAACAACATTCGATTTCCCTACTTACATTGCATATCTACTAAACAACATCGAATCCTTAAGTGTGTCTCCCTATGGTTCGTGAATTATGCGGACATGACCGAGACACTTTTCCGATCAATAACCAATAGAGGAATCTGGAAATTCATATGGCTCCCACATATTTCTATGATTACTTTTTGATCGAATGAACCACTTCCATATGATACCAATTTCCCTTTCTCTCTCGATAGTTTACTTATCCGAGGTTTGATCGTCGGTATCTCTGCATACCTAGTTCAACCTCGTTACTGATAAGTACTCTTTTCTTGTTCCCGTGGTGTGTGATCCCTTGTGAGCTAGTCACATGCTTGCAAGCTCATTGGATGACATTCCACCGAGAGGGCCCAGAGCATATCTATCCGTCATATGGATGGACAAATCCCACTCTTGATCCATGTGGCTCAACACATACTTTCCGAACACTCAATGCCACCTTTATAGCCACCCAGTTACGGTGTGGTGTTTGATGTCATCAAAGTATACTTCCGGTGATGGTGATTAGCATGATCTCATGGTCGAAGGAATTAGGTTACTATGTATCCGAAATCTTATAGCAAACGAACTATTAAAATGACTTGATCTTCATGCTACGCATATCTATAGGAGTATGTCCATCATACCATTCTCCTAATGATATGATCTTGTTGTTAATAACATCTCAATGTTCATGATCGAGAAACCACGATCATCCATTCACCAACAAGCTAGTATTATAAAGAGGCTTTACTAGGGACTCTAATTTAGTTTACAAATCACACAAGTATTAATGTTTCCGGTTAATACTATTATAGCATGAATGTAAACATTTATCATAAACACAAAGATATAATAATAACCACTTTTATTATTGCCTCTAGGGCATATCTCCAATAGTCTCCCACTTGCACTAGAGTCAACTAATCTAGATTACATGGTAATACACCGAACACCCATGGCAGTTTGGTGCTGGTCATGTTTTTCCCCCGGGAGAGGTTTAGTCAACGGATCTTCCACATTCAGATCTGTGTGTACTTTGCAAATCTTTACGTCACCATCTTGGACATGTTCTCGAATAGCGTGAAAGCGCAGCTTAATGTGCTTCAGCTTCTTTTGTGACCTTGGTTCTTGCGCATTGGCTATGGCACCCATGTTATCACAATAGATAGACATTGGGTCCAGCGCACTTGGAACCACACCAAGCTCTTTAATGAACTCCTTCATCCATATCGCCTCTTGTGAATCCTCTGAAGAAGTTATGTATTCCGATTCAGTTGAAGATCTTGCCACAACACTTTGCTTTGCACTCCTCCAGCTAAATGCTGCACCATTCAAAGTAAATACGTATCCAGATTGAGATTTAGAATCATCCGGATCGGTGTTCCAACTAGCATCGGTGTAACCATTACCAACGAGTTGTTCATAACCTCCATAAGAAAGAACCATATCCTTAGTTCTTCTCAAGTAGTTAAGGATGTTTTTGACCGTTGTCCAATGATCCACTCCTGGATCACTTTGATATCTGCTAGTCAAACTAACAACATATGCAATATCGTCTCGAGTACATAGCATGGCATACATAAGAGATCCTATGGCTGAGGCATAGGGAGTCTTACTCATCCTTTCTCTATCTTCTGCCGTTGCAGGACTTTGATTTTTACTCAAGGTCGTATTGGGAAACATGGGCAAGAACCCTTTCTTGCTATCTTCCATTCCAAACCTCTTTAGAACTTTGTCCAAATATGTACTCCGTGACAATGATATTAGACGTCTCGATCTATCTCTATAAATCTTTATGCCTAATATGTAAGCTGCTTCGCCAAGATCTTTTATTGAAAAACTATTATTCAAATAATCCTTGACACTATTAAGAAGGTCTACATCATTCCCTATCAACAATATGTCCTCTACATATAGTATTAAGAATGCTACAGAGCTCCCACTCACTTTCTTGTAAACAAGCTTCTCCATAAGTTTGTATAAAACCAAAAAAGTTTGATTACCTTATCAAAACGTTGATTCCAACTCCGGGATGCTTGCTTCAATCCACAAATTAACCGTTGAAGTTTGCATACCTTGTTAGCATCTTTAGGATCGACAAAACCTTTGGGTTGTACCATATACAACTCTTCATCAATGTCTCCATTGAGGAACGCCGTTTTGACATCCATCTGCCATATCTCATAATCATAATATGCAGCGATTGCTAACAAAATCCTCACAGACTTTAGCTTCGCTACTGGTGAGAAAGTCTCATCATAGTCAACTCCTTGAATTTGTCAAAACCCTTTTGCGACAAGTCGAGCTTTATAGACAGTAACATTACCATCAGCATCTGTTTTCTTCTTGAAAATCCATTTGTTCTCGACAACCTTCCGGCCATCCGGTAAGTCCACCAAAGTACATACTTGGTTTTTGTACATGGATCCAATCTCGGATTTGATGGCTTCTTGCCATTTATTAGAATCTGGGCTCATCATCGCTTCCTCATATGTCGCGGGGTCATCGGTGTTGTCCACCAACATGACACTCATAACAGGATCATACCAATCAGGAGTGGTACGAGTTCTCGTTGACCTAAGAGGTTCCGTAGTTACTTCAACCGAAGTTTCATGATCAACATCATTAGCTTCCTCTCTTATTGGTGTAGGCACACAGGAACCACTTCCGGTGTTGCGCTACTCTCAAGTTCGATAGAAGGTTCAACAACCTCGTCGAGTTCTACTTTCCTTCCAGTCACTTTGAAGGAACATGTGGGCCCCCATGTGTGGTTTTGGTAATTAATGACAACTTTATGGACTAATGTGTGTATTAAGTTATACTTGTAGGATTTGTCCATGGGCATCACTTGGAGCATGTGGTGGCTTCAAGGTCGATGACATGAGAAGAAGATGCGTTGCGCAAGCTCAAAATGCACCATCTATAGAAGATCTCATGTTTGATGCTTGCCATTCTCGGTGATCATGGATCGATGATGAGGAATTAAGAAAGGCGTTCCATCTTGAGAAGGGCAAGATCGTCTACATCGAGCTCAGGTGGAATGCTCAAGGCAAAGGTATAATCTTGATAGGTTTTCCCTTTTGCCGGTCTCATATTGTTAGTAGGAGAACGGGTTTAGGATAGATAACCGTACTATCAAGATGGGCTCTCGAATGAGTAACTCGGTCACATCGTTCGGAGAGAGCTCAAACCTTTACATATTTGCATCATCATATTTGGTTGTTATTTGGTCATATCCATGTGAGGATATAGAGCTTGTGGTAATCTCCATAACAAGCTCTTGTTCATCAAAATCGAATCTTCCGTTTGTATCTTGTTGCGATTTTGATCTTGGCGGCTTTTCGGTTTCTCACCAAGTGAGGGATCTCACATTATTATACATGATACATTCTCACTTGGTGATAACCAATATTTTCACCTTTCATAGGGTAGCTCATGTCGTCCTTTTTCCAACACAATTGGAATCGGGTCGATCGGAGTTACCAATCAAAAGTTATAGAGGTTTGAACTTTCCTACGTACCAAAATGCGGTAGTACCGCATTTTAGTACCTAGCGCGGCAGTAGGTTTTGGAAAGTTGCCAAACGCCACTGCCCTCCTAGGTAACAAAATGCGGTAGTACCTCATTTTAGTACCTAGCACGTCAGAAGGTTTTTGACAAGTTTCCAAAAGCCACTTCCGGGCTAGGTACCAAAAAGCGGTAGTACCGCATTTTAGTATCCAGCACGGCAGAAGGTTTTTTACTTCGTCATTTGGATATATCCTCCCTTGCTGTACTATTATGTTTATTTGCATGATCTTGTAGAGGTTGTTGTCCTCTTCGAAACGAGCCCAAGATCATCGAAATCGGAGTCCGGATGCAAAAGTTATGGCTGTTTTTGTTCTGTAATGACCGGTAGTACCGGACCAGGATTCGGTAGTACCGCATTTTGGTATCGGGGAGCACAGAGAAAAATGCGTTTGGAGCCTCAGGAACCCCAGGAAATGTTCGGTAGTGCCGGGAAAGTCCGTTAGTACCGGTAATCGCGTTTTTGGGCTGCAACGGTTGGATTTTGGAGGGACCTATATAAGGGGC
Source organism: Avena atlantica (assembly GCA_910589765.1). Classification (NCBI taxonomy): domain Eukaryota; kingdom Viridiplantae; phylum Streptophyta; class Magnoliopsida; order Poales; family Poaceae; genus Avena; species Avena atlantica. The sequence goes on along the minus strand of OU342739.1, from coordinate 483,393,061 downwards.
CTTCTTCCCCAATGGTTTCTCAACCTTTCTTGCAAGTTTTTCCCTCCATTGTTGACCTTCTTGAGCTTGCTTTCTCTCAATCCCTCCGATGATTCTTGCATATTCTTGAGGGATTTGAAAGAGGAGATCTAGATCTACAATCCCACCAATCAATCTCTCCTCTAAGTGAGGGGAACATATTGGGATCTAGATCTTGGAGTCTTTTGTGGATTTCCTCCATTGTTCTTCCTCTCTTATTCCCCCATAAGCTTTTGTAGCTTTGGTGGAATTTGGGAGTGAAGGATTTGAACACTTTGTGGTGTTCTTGCCATTTGCATTTGGTGCATCGGTTTGTGTTCTCCTCGGAGGATTTGGTTTGAGTTGCTCATTGGAGCTTGTCCCTCTTGGGTTCTTGGAACCATAGAAGGTTTTGTGGCCTTGGTGGCATTGTGCCCTTGGTGGCATTTGTTGAGGACTTTTGTGGCGTTTGTTGGGAGCCTCCAATTAAGTTGTGGAGAAGTGCCCCAACCTTGTGAGAGGTTCCGGTTGCCACCGACAAGTGCACCGATAGTGGAAGCATGGATCAATCCCGTTGGGTTGAGATTCACCGGAGAATAAGGGAGGCCTTTTGTGGCGTTGGTGGTTTGATACCACCCCCTCTCCAAACGAGACGTATTCCATGTTTGGAGGAACTCGGTAAAATATCGGTGTCCCCGCGTGCCTCGGTTATCTCTATACCCGAGCTCTTTACTTATGCACTTTACATTGTGATAGCCTTCGTGCTTGAAGTACTATATATCTTTCTATCACTTTGTTGCTTGTATTGCTTAGCATAAGTTGTTGGTGCACATAGGTGAACCTTAGTTGTTCTAGGTTGTGCTTAACAAAGTAAACACTAGTTTTATTTCGCCTTTGTTGAGCCACTCTAGGAAAAGTTTTAATCGTCTATTCACCCCCCCTCTAGGCGACATCCGTATCCTTTCAATTGGTATCAGAGCCCGGTCTCTCGTTTTAGGCTTCACCGTCTTGAGAGTAAAGATGCCGGCTAGGGTATTAGTGCACAATGCCATCTTCATATTCGATGGCACAAATTATGATAGTTGGAAAACTCGTATGCTTATTCATTTTCGGGACATGGACCCAAATTTGGAGCGTATTGTAGATATAGGTTTTTCTCCTCCTATGGATTTCAAAAATCTATCTTGTGAGGACGAGAAAAACTTATATCTCGATGCTCAAGCTTCTAATGTGCTTGTTAATGCTTTGAGCTATGTGGTTACCTCCTCAATCATTCCTTTTTGGAGCGCTCATGAGTTATGGACAAAACTTCAAGATAAATATGTTGTGTCCAACATTATTAAGGATGATTGTGTTGCTTCCACTTCCGGTCGAGATGAGTTCTCATCCTCTACCACTTCACCAACATGTGACTTTTCACTAGGTAATGATATGGTGAGTGGTGATAGAAATTGCAATTTGGATAGTGTGCTTACTATGTGTAATCCCTCATCTCTATCTAGTTGCAATGCTCTATCTTGGGAGCTTAACACTTCTAGCACTCAAAACTCCTTACATGCTTATGCTAATAGTCCTTGCATATCATGTATAAATGACTTGATTAAATCTCATGATGATATTCTTGTGTTGTCTTGTTGCCATGATAAAAATGCTTCCATTTCCTCTAGTGCTTGTGTTGCTAACCATGTAGAGGAAACCGAAGATTCGATGGGCCAAGACATGGTTTTGAATAAAGCCTCAAATCCAATCTCATCTTTACCTTCTTACGGTGCCCACCTATGCCTTATGGCTAGGGCTTCTAAGGTGACTCCTACTTTGGAACCCATTACCTCTTGTGATGAGGAGGATGTGGATAATGTGGAAGAAGAGCTTGATATGGATGATTTATATGAAAAGGGTGAGATTGTTTATCGTGCCCTTGTTAAAAAGGATATTGCTTGCTCTAATTTTTTTGAAATCTTGGACTTTGCTATTAAGAGCAAAGAACATATTGATAAGTTAGAAACACAAATTGAGGTGGCAAGTGATCTCAAAAGTAAAAATGATGAGACTCAAGTTGCTTATGCTAAACTCCTTGATGATTTTGAGCACCTCAAAAATGGCTCTAGGGTCATAAAGGGTGAGCTCATCAAACTCACCGAGTCACATGAGCAACTTAAAGCCTCATATTCAAAAGAGCTTGCTAAGTTGCCCTCACCCCTTGCTAATATTGATGATGCTTGTGATATTAACTCTATTTCTTTTGAAGCATCTATTTTAAAGGAGAATGTTGAGCTAAAGGCTCAACTTTCTTTGCTAACTAGCAACTATGGGAAATTAGAAGAAAGCCATGTTAGGCTCTCAAGCTCGCATGAGGATCTCCTAGTCTCCCATGGTAGGCTAAAGTTGGCTCATGAGGCCATCATGTCAAAGGTAACATCTAGTGAGCCTCATGTGGACATTAGCACTATATCTACTCCAAATGTTAAATTGCCATGTGCTAGTCCTTGTAGTTCATCCTCACACAACCATGATATATCTCGTGATGAATTACATTCCATGCCTTGTTGCTCTAACAATGTAGCATCTACTTCCTCTAGTGTCTTTGTTGAAACTAACCATGTAGAGGAAATCAAAAATCTCAAGGCTCAAGTCACTTCTTTGAAGAATGACTTGAAAAGGGTCATCAAGGGAAGGTCGCACTCAACAAAATCTTGAGTGTGCAAAAATCCCCCAATGACAAGGGTGGTCTTGGATTCAACTCCAATGTCAAGAAGAAGTCCACTATCAAGTTGAAGCACAAGGACAACAAGAAGAATGGCCAAGATCAAGTCAAGAATCCGGCCAACATTGTTTGCTTCAAGTGCAAGGAAGAAGGGCACCATGTTAGATCTTGCCCTTGAAGAAAAAGCCTCCTCGTGTGAAGCAACAAGGGAAGCGGCCTCAAGTTCCACCTCAAGTTATTAATGGGCCTCTTCCTAAGAAGACTACTCGAGCTCTTCCTCAAGTTGTGGCTTCACTTAAGAAGAAAGATGGCAAGAGTAGAAATTGTTACATATGCCGCGAGAAGGGGCATATTTCTTCCGCATGCACTATTGGTAACTCCTCATCCCATCCTATCTTGATTGATGATGCTTATTCACTTCGTAAGGATGAGGTTGGCAATGTGTTTGCCAAATTTGTTGGTGCTCAATGTGGTGTCAAGAAAAGAACCATTTGGGTTGCCAAGCCTATTGTGACTAACCTCTTAGGACCCAACTTGGTTGGGGACCAACAAGCCAAAACTTGATAAATAGGTGTGTTTTGGAGGGCATTGGAGACTTGGCTACATTATGAATAATTGAGGGATCTTCATCAATTAATATTGTCAAGCCAAGCCATTTGTATTATCATGATTATATTATATTGCCAATATTCCTCCTTGCGGTAACATATGCTTAACTCATTACATTGAAAGTTACTCGCCCCTTGTGCATGTGTTGGTTCTGTATCTTCCATGCTTGTGTACATGTTTTGCTTTCCACTTAATTATCTTGAGGTATCAAGTATATTTGTATATGATTAGGTGGCACACCATGTATGTGTGTTTCTTGTATTGGAGCCTTAATTGATTATATTTGATATCTTATTTGGTTCTTGCGAGAGGTTAATGGATTATCCCATTTTGGTGGAGTGTTATGCTTGGGCATTCCACAATCCTAAAATTGTGTGTACATGAGGAATACCACCTAGTATTTATATTGGATTATTGTCTAGTCTCTATGTGGTACAATTCTCATGAGAAACTTAAGTTTTATAATGTCCATTAATTATCTCCATTTGTATCATTTTTCCTCGTGTTGGTTTTATGGTAGTATCACATTATGGGGGAGTCATATGCTTAGTGCATATTACAAATCCTAGAAAATGTGAATATTCGAGGTTGTGTCACTTAGAATTGGTATTTACAATTATCTAGCACCTATGTGACACATTTTCTCATACAATTTCCAATTTGCTTGAATGGCTTTCTTGATCTTATTTTGGATCTTTTATATGAGAATGATTCTTGGTATGTGTTTCATCATATTTAGATATATATATTCACATGGAAACCATTTGCTTCAAGTTACTCTAATCACTAGTGATTGTGGGACTATTGGAAGCTATCAAGAATCTTGTTTGAAGTATCATGCTCAATTCTTATATTTAGTTATATGCTTCTTGTTGTGTGAATATGATCTTGGATATCCATGCAAGCTACCTTGGGAAAATTATTCCCAATATTTCTTGTCCTTGGACAATGAGTACTAAACTTATGGTAGACTTTATTGATCATATTCACTTCGGCCTGTGCTTAATATTGTCCTATATTTGGCCAAGTAAATATTTTGTGTGCTCCCATGTATTCCTTGCTACTTTTGGATCTTCTTATTTTATTGATATCCTCTTGTGTTTTACTTATTATAGGTAATAGTGATGATCCCATTTGTGTGCATTTTGCATTCAAAGGAAAATCCTATATAATGCACTATCCATGGGGGAGCTCTCCTATATTATTTAGAACACTCGTATTTATGCTTCTTTGTTTGATCCATATCGGGTTTTATGTGCTTGGAACCTCAATCTTTTCGTTTTGGTATTTTGTGCCATCAAGAGAAGTTTGTGGAGTTTGGTTTCTTGTTGGAAACTTGCTCTTCTTGGGAGTTGGTTTTGTCTCATTCCTTGTTTCACATTTTGAACATTTTAGAATGAGATAAATCATTGAGCATTTGTATTTTTATCTATCTTTTGCTCTTTGGCTTTTGCCTAGTTCATTTTTTGAACTTATGATCTTTCATGTGTTGAATTGGTTCTTTGATACAATTTGGGCACCGCTTGTCTTGTCACACTCTTGTGTCTGCCTTCTCGGTTTACTTGGTGTTTTTGTTCAAATTGTATCTCATTTTTGTTTCTTGAAAACCGTGTGCATGCATATTTACTACATATCTATATTATGGCATGCTTGCTTTCTTTGATCCAATATATAGGGGAAACTCCACCAAATCCCATCGGCTAAGTTGTGCATGAAATTCAATTTCATATCAATATGCACATAATCATGTGGAGTCTCTCCTATGTATTGTAGTTTCTCTAACTATTTTGGACCCAATAAGTTTGGGGGCCATTTTGTACTTAAATGTGTTTTAGGTACATTGGAGATATATTGGATGCTTGTCTCTCAATTTTGAAGATGTGGTGCATACATGAAAATTTGAGGTAAAGCTAAAGGATGATCAATGAATTCATATCCTCTACATCCTATCAATTATATCTCAGTAACAAGTATCTCTTTCTCATGCTCATATATCTTGATTCCAACCGTTTGTCGGTTGCCTTCTAGCATGAATAAATGTATTTGTAATTGTTGTAATTCTAGACATGGTTTTAAGAGAATTATCTATTGTAAATGTGTATAAGTTGAGATGAATGCATATAATTGGGACTATACAAAATCATGCATATGATCCTCCAATCCCAAATATGTCAATCTAGCAATTTTATTGCCTATCCTTTCATCAACTTCTCTCATGTGCAATAGTGAGTTTTTGCTAGTATATTGTTTATCGTGATACTTGTTACCTTTCTCCATATGTTCCAACTTTCTCATTTTTCCCTTGGTGATAGTTGTAATATATGTAGTGTGTTGGTGTTTGAAGTTCATTAATGTATAATAAGATATATTTGAGCCTTTGGCCATGCTTTTAAGCAAAAATCTTATTGATATATGTTATGACTTCATTTTTGCCTTTTATGTGATTTATTTCATATCTTCCTTGTGTGTGCTTGTTTCTTTATGGACATATGTCACTGTGATGTTATCCACTTAGAAACATATACACATATGAGAAGATAATTTTAGTTGAATCTTATTCCTTGGATGCCACCTTTTATTTCTTTTTATTCTTTGGTGGTTTCCAAATTTATTTGCCTATGAGTGATTGTTCCTCCTGTCTGCATCTTCGGACACTCATATTTGTTCTCTCATGCCGTGTATTGTTAAATGAATTTGGATGAGTGAGGATTCCATGATTATGCACCTTGATCCCAAATACAATTATCATAATTGGTGCATTTTCTTTGGGGAGCTCATCTAATTCATTTAATAATGCTCATTTGTATTCTTTCACATTTGTTGTGTTTTAAATGCTTATGGGGGAGCGAGGATTCCATATTTGTGCAATATGTATTCTAATGCATTTATTTTTAATTGTACACAAATCTTAGGGAGCTTCTCTATTTTGTTATTTAAAGCACTCTTTTGCTCATATCATAATATCTTGTTGTTTCCATTTGGACTCATTTGTTGTTTTCAATTGGTTCGTCGGACCTTGTAATTGCTTGCATCATTTGTTGATGCCTCTTCCTTTTATTTCTTTTTTGGCAATCTTTGGGTCCTCGATATAGTTCTACTTCCTCCCAAGTATTCATCATTGGATATGTGTGAATGCACACCTTTGGAGGATTTATCACTATATTGGCCTTCTAGAACTTGTCACCCATTTCGGCAATCGATGCCAATGGGGGAGAAGTTTTAGAGGGTTTAAGGGAAATGGTTTATGCCTTGAGTTTGTTCTTAAGAATTTGACTTTCATGCTCTTGCATCTTTGTTGTTGCTTAGCATGTGGTATATATAGAGGAAATGTTGGAATTATGCCCTAGAGGCAATAATAATGCTGTTATTATTATAATTATTATTCATGATAATGTTTATATTCCATGCTAGAATTGTATTAAGCGGAAACTTTAATACATGTGTGGTTTGTGAACAACACCGTGTCCCTAGTACGCCTCTATGGACTAGCTCATTAATTAATGATGGTTAAGGTTTCCTAACCATGGACATGAGTTGTCGATTAATAATGAGATCATATCATTGGGAGAATGATATGATGGACAGACCCAAACTAAGCGAAGCAATTAGATCGTGTCATCGTGTTCGTCTTTGCGAAGCTTTTCTTATGTCAAATATTGTATTCCTTAGACCATGAGATAATACAACTCCCTGGTATCGTAAGAAAGCTTTGAGGTCATCAAACGTCATCCTATGAGAGGGTGATCATAAAGGTGTCTCTCAGGTGATCGGAAAGTATCTGTTGGGTTGTATGTATCGAGATGGGATTTGTCCCTCCCAAGTCGGAGAGATATACTTCGGGCCCACTCGGTAATCGATATCAACACCGCTTGCAAGCATGTGGTTAAGGAGTTAATCACAAAGTGATATCAGATTACGGAACGAGTAAAGTACTTGCTGTGAACGAGATTGAACTAGGTATGACGGTACCGACGATCAAATCTCGGGCAAGTAAAATATCGCGAGACGAAGGGAATATATATATATGGGATTGATTGAATCCTGGCATCGTGGTTCATCCTATATGATCATCGATGAATGTGTGGGAGTCAATATGGGTTTCCAGACCCCGATGTTGATTATTGATAGAAGATCATGTATGCATATTCTCGAACCCGCAGGGTCACACACTTAACGTGTCTCGACGCTAGGATAGATTGGATAATGGGTTTATGAGTTTTTGTTCGGAGTCTCGGATGGGATCCGGGACATCACGAGAGGTTCCGGAGTGGTCCGGAGAATAAGATTCATATAAGGCAGTGCAGTTTTTGGAGTTCGGAATTGTTCCGGGTTAATCGGTATTGTACCGGAAGCTTCTAGAACCTTACGGAAGGGGACCAACGTGGCCACACCCTCCGGGAGGGGGCATGGGCCTATGAGGGGGTGCCCTGGCCGCATTGGGCCAGGGGCACAAGGCCCCATAGGTCCCAGCCGGCCAAGAGAGGTTTAAACTCTAGATAGAGCTTCTAGAAGGGGGGGGGTTTCCTTGCCCCCCAATCTTCCTCCTTGGGGCCGCCGGCCTTGGCTTGGGGGAGGGGCTAGGTCTGCGCCCACCCCTCTATATATAGAGGGCTGGGGGCGCACCAACCCCCTACGCCTTCCCCTCCAACCCTAGCCGCCCTGCTGCCCTCCTCTCTCCCTCCCGGCTGCTTGTAGGCGAAGCCCTGCTGCAGAAATTCTCCACCAATCGCACCGCGCCGTCGCGTTGTAGATCCAACCCATCTCTCCACCATACTTGCTGGACCAAGGAAGGAGGAGACGTCGAGGTGCTGCACGTGTGCATCTCACGGAGGCACCGCCACTTGTGGTGCTAGATCGGATCGGATCGCGAGGAGGAGAAGCGAGTACGACTACATCACCCACGTTCCGACGAACGTTCCGCTGTGCGAATCTTCAAGGGTATGAAGATCTAATCCAATATCTCTCGTTGTTTGAATCTCCTAGATTAGATCTTGGCTTTCCCTCTGTTCGCATCCGTAGAAAATTTTGATTTACTATGCCGCGAAACCCTTCAGTGGTATCAGAGCTAGATCTATGCGTAGATGTGTTTCACGAGTAGAGCGCAACATGGTTGTTGCGGGCGTTGATGTTTTCTGTTGCAAGCCTCTTGTTTGTGTTCTTCTTATGACGCGGGATAGTGATTTTGAAGCGGTCCAGGCCAACCTTACGCGACGTCGTTCGCGAGACCGGCTCCGCACTTGACGTGTGGCTTGTTCCACACATGCGGCTCGTGGATGTCAGTTTCTCTCACTATAGTTGGCATGGGATTAACACCGGAGTTTGGCAACCATAATATCACCGTTGTGGCTTTCCGTAGGTAAGAATCGTTCTTAGCATCTACTTCCATAAGCCACGTAAAACATGCAACAACAAAGTAGAGGCGTCTAACTTGTTTTTGCAGGGAGTGTTTTTTGTGATATGGTATGGCCCAAGATGTGATGTGTATAATGTATGCGATGATCATGTTTTGTAATGTTTCACGACTTGCATGTCGATGAGTACACAACCGGCAGGAGCCATATGGTTGTCTTTATAATTGTGTATGACATGTGTGTCAACTTCTTATGCGCCATGTAATAGTTTCACTTTATCGCTAAGTAGTTAGCAATAGTTGTAGTTGCTATTCGTGGTGGAGGCAATCATGGTGGAGTGATGGAGATCATGCCGGAACGCACAAGATGGAGATCATTGCGCGAAGATTGGCTATACCATGTCACATTAAAGTTATATGCATGTGATGTTTATCATTTTATGTATCTTATCATGCTTAGATCGCGACGGTAGCATTATAAGATGATTCCTCACTTAAAGATCAAGATAAAAACTATGTTCTCCCCGAGTATGCACCGTTGCGAAAGTTCGTCGTGTCCAAGCATCACGTGATGATCGGGTGCTATAGACTCTACGCTCACATACAATGGGTGCAAGCCAGTTTTGCACACGCGGAATTACTTGGGTCTAACTTGACGAGCCTAGCATGTACAGACATGGCCTCGAAACACATGAACCGAAAGGTTAAGCATGAGTCATATGAATGATATGATCGACACTTCGTTGTCCACCATTGAAGCCACATCTCTTCTCGTGATGATCGGATTAGGTGTGGTGAATTTGGATCGTGTTCACTAAACAACTTGAGGGATGTTGAATTTAGTGGGAGTTCATCTAGTAATTTGATTAAGTTGAACTAGTTATCATGAACATAGTCTAATTTGTACTTGCAAATATTGTAGATCACATGGCTAAGTCCAACTTAAACTTCAACGTTTTCGCTGAGAAGGAAAAGCTTAGAAACAATGGGTCTAACTTCACCAATTGGTTCCGCAATCTAAGAATCATTCTCTCTGGCGGTCAAAAGGACTATGTCCTTGGGAAAGCGTTAGGTGACCCCCCTGCTGCAACTGCGTCGGCTGATGAGAAAACTGTCTATCCGTCGCGCAAAGATGATTATGGTGTGATTAAGAGCACCATGTTGTTTGCTATGGAACCGGAACTTCAAAATCGTTTTGAAGACTATCCCGGGCCCTTTGAGATTCTCGAAGAGCTGAAAACCATGTTTCAGACTCAAGCCCGTTCTGAGAGATATGAGATCTCTGAGAAGTTCTTTAACTGCAAGATGGAGGAAGGGAGTTCCGTTAGTGAGCACGCCATTAAGATGACGGGCTACACTAAACGCCTTGAGCAACTGGAATGCACGATTCCAGAGGAGCTCAAGATTGACAGGGTTCTGCAATCACTCCCTCCTAGCTACAAAACTTTTGTAGTGACTCATAATCAGATTGGTTCCACTGATACGATCACCGAGCTCTTCGCAAAGCTGAAGGCCGCGGAAGTGGACATCAAAAAGGATAATCATGTGTTGATGGTCAACAAGCCCACCTTCAAGAAAGGTAAGGGTGCAAATAAGCCCTTCAAGGAAGGCGACGGCAAGCGCGTTGCCCCTGCTGAGAAGAAGCTCAAGTCTGGTCCTAAGCCGGACACTGAGTGCTTCTATTGCAAGGACAAGGGTCACTGGAAGCGCAACTGTCCGAAGTACTTAGCGGACAAGAAGGCTGGCACCATCAAAGGTATATTTGATATACATTTATTGATGTTTTCCTTACTAGCCCTCGTTGTAGTGCCTGGGTATTTGATACCGGTTCAGTTGCTAATATTTGTAACTCGAAACAGGAGCTACTGAATAGACGACGGCTTGCGAGGGATGAGGTGACGATGCGCGTTGGCAACGGATCAAGAGTTTATGTGATGGCCGTCGGCACGCTCTCCTTAGTTTTACCTTCAGGATTAGTTTTAAACCTCAATAAATGTTATTATGTGCCTGCGTTGAGCATGAACATTATTTCTTGATCGTGTTTATTGCAAGACAATTATTCATTTAAATCGGAGAATAATGGTTGTTCTATTTATATGAGTAACATCTTTTATGGTCATGCACCTATTGTGAATGGTTTATTTCTTCTAAATCTCGAAAGGGATGAAACACACATCCATAACATTGAGGCTAAGAGATGCAAAGTAGATAGTGATAATACTACTTATTTGTGGCACTGTCGTCTAGGTCATATTGGTGTAAAGCGCATGAAGAAACTCCATTATGATGGACTTTTGGAGTCTCTTGATTTTGAATCATTTGACACATGCGAACCATGCCTCATGGGCAAGATGATCAAAACCCCGTTCTCCGGTATGATGGAGCGAGCAACGGACTTGTTGGAAATCATACATACCGATGTATGCGGACCGATGACTGTTTCGACGCGCGGTGGATATCGCTATTTTCTCACTTTTACCGATGACTTAAGTAGATATGGGTATATCTTTAATGAAACATAAATCTGAAACGTTTGAAAAGTTCAAAGAATTTCAGAATGAAGTGGAGAACCATCGTAACAGAAAGATTAAGTTTCTATGATCCGATCGTGGAGGTGAATATTTGAGTTATGATTTTCTCACGCATCTTAAAGCAAGTGGAATCGTTTCACATCTCACGCCACTCGGAACACCACAGCGCAATGGTGTGTCTGAACGCCGGAATCGAACCCTATTAGATATGGTCCGATCAATGATGTCTCTTACTGATTTGCCGTTATCATTTTGGGGTTATGCATTAGAAACCGCTGCATTCACTTTAAATAGGGCTCCATCTAAATCCGTTGAGACGACACCGTATGAACTGTGGTTTGGTGCTAAACCTAAGTTGTCGTTTCTTAAAGTTTGGGGATGCGAAGCTTACGTCAAGAAGTTGATGCCGGACAAGCTTGAACCCAAAGCGGAGAAATGCGTCTTCATAGGATACCCTAAGGAAACTATTGGGTATACCTTCTGTAACACCCTCAGAATCGACCCTATGCAGGTTTCAGCGATTCCCGCCAAACCCGCATAGAAACGATTCAAAGGTGCCCACCAGGCACTTTCGTGCGGGTGGAAAACGAAGTAATAACATTACACAACAGTCCTCGATGGGACCCACAGAACAGATATATATACAACAGCGACTCAATGAGTCAGGAATACAGATATACAATACAAAGATCCAAATCACCTTGAAAATGATAGAGCGTCCGACTACGGACAAGATGCAAATGGGGCTAAGAGCCCTGAAGAATAACCAATGGCGTCCATAACCCTGCCCAGGCCAAGCCGGAAGGGTAACCCTGCTAACGACGTCGATCTCAAACCTGCTTAAACAAAAGGGGTGCCGACAAAGGGCAAAGGAAAAAGAGGAGCGTCAGTACTGAGGCCAGTACACGGCGAGGCTAGAATTCGGCGGTCCTCGCCTACATAGGTATGGTGGACTGAGCGGCAGCGGCAGCATGCACTGAACAACCTATAGAGACTCGATACAACTGGCGGCTATCAGAGAGGGGTAAGAAAGACCTATTCGGAACCAACCTGATGCTACCACCAAACAAACCCATCCTGGTGTTTCCCCCTCGAGACCAAACGAGGAAGTCAAGCGAGGAACTCACACCGTTGGCAGTTTTATTTATTCCGTTATCGTTGCAGTAATTACTAGTCAAGTATAGATAAACATCCTGATAAAATAAGCAGTGGGCCGTTTTAGTTAGCCATTCCGTTGTAGTTGCGGCACTTACTAGTCAGATACAAATAGCATGAGATATACCAAAAACCCGGCAGTTGTTGGTACTTTTATTAAGCCATTCCGTTGTAGTTGAAGCTGATTACTAATCATATCAGATACAAGTCAATTTATAACAGTAAACTTTAGTTATAGTTGTCTATGATCGAGATACTGTGCTCCAAGTCGTCCATAACCGCGGACACGGCTTTCAGAAAGTTTTAACCCGGCCGGGGTGCACAAATAGCAACACACACACGATCAACCTCGGAAAAACCAAATCAAAACCCAACGAGGTCTTCACGACAGAGCAATCACAAGATTCAGAAATATTTCAGGGGGCACCCCATTGAGTAGATCCGCAATGAAGCTAGCTGACTCCGAGACGGACTCAAGGTTTGCGACAATGGCTGTAAACGACTGGGAACCCGAAAGTGTGACTGGGCTTGTCGATACCGCGAAAACACTCCGCTTACCTAAACAGTGCAGTGTGCTCCTCGCACAATAGTAAATAAAGCAGTAAAGCATGGCATAGGTACAGGATCGTAAATAAAACCTCAAACTAGTTTGTGGCCCCAAGAAATAAGACGGAATCAAGCTCTGGCTAAGGGGGCCCCATAATTCCCCATATGTGGATAGCGCGATAAATCAAGGAACAGGTATCAAGTACTCGGGGTCCTACGGGACATAAGTGGACGGTCGGAAACCAAATATTATCTATCACCCACCGATGCCTCTGCTTACTTACTTCAATTTTAGTTGTTAAACAGGAATTAAAGTGAACGAAAAGTAAAGCCGAGATCATCTCCAACATCAAACATGTGGCAATACTCCAACAACTGTGGTACATGGCGACACACAACAGCACTTGAGCAAGCGACTACGACGCGCAAGTCCAACTATCTACCAAACAACAGGTAGTAGGAGGTGGCCATGGCAATATATGGCTGCAAGGGGATATCACGGGTACGGAAACTAGAGCATTGCAACACAGATAGCAATAGATCAACAGGAGGGAAATAAAGACTATAAAAGTAAGATAGGTAGAAAGGGGGAGATGCTCGCCTGAAAACATTGCCGACGGTTCAACCGAAGATCGGGGCGAAGCTCACATCAACTCAACGGCCTTATCCGCGAAGAAGCAAAACGCTATAATAAACACCGGATGCAATATTTAATACAACGGCGGAAGATCGGCATGATGCATGAATGATGCATGACATGGCAAAGGTGCGATGCAATTAGGTCATATTAAGCGGAACCGGGGTCTCGACAATTAATTAAATGGTTCATGTTGTTTAGATACCCCACAATTTAAATGTTGTATTAGCATGGCAAAAGATAGCACCGGGTTCGCTACACAACTTTAAATGAGGCCAATATAAGGCTAGATTTGCCCGCATATGGGCCCCATATTTAATTATAAGGTGAATCGGCCTAAGGCCCCCAAACCAATGACATGCATGCGAGAATGACAATTAATATGCAACAAGTTGTTATTTCATTTATAAAATAGGGCTCGAGAAAAAGGGTCACACATTAGGGTTCGGCGATCTTGGGTTTCCGGGGTTCGGGGTCGGTCCCAGGGTTCAGGGTTCGACGGAAACGGTCTCGGCAGGAACGTTCTCGAACAACGGGGCAGATCTTGGGGTCCCGGGGTCTCGGTGTCCGGGGTGAAGAGCTTGTCGTATCCGCATCGGCGTTCTTGGCGTTCGGGTTCTCGATTCCGCATCGGGGCGAAGGTCTTGTCACATGTGTGGTCGCCGGGATCGGTCTTCGGGGTCTGGGCATCTTATCCATGCTGGAGATCTTGGCAATACCGAGGGTTCGGCTCCATGCAGGCGAGCTTGGATTGCACCAATCCTTGGTCTCAAAGATCTTGCCGAGATATCTAGGATCGAAAGTCCCGTGCAAAGGTGAACTGGAGAGCAACAAACAGTCACCACCACAGTACAATCCTCCAAAGACATACATCAACACACACATCGTATTAACATCGTCTATTGGCTGCACTTATCTTCACCGAAGAGGCCTTGTGCGTTGCTGCAGAATCCCGAGGCATCGCTGGGCTGTCTCCGGGCCCGTCGAACACGCACGAGCCAAGGCGACGGGTTACCGAGAGCGTGCGGTGCGGGCGAGGTCGACACGAGCGGCCGGCCAGCGGATCGACGCGGGCAGAACGGGAGCGAGAGGCTTGGCAGGCGGTGCTCGCGACGGAGGGGCGGCTCGGGCCGGCGGAACCGCGCGTGCCGGAGGCGGGAAGAGATCGGGGAGGGCACCGGCGAGGTGGCCGACGGCGGGGAGGAGGCCGGCGGGAGCTTGCGGAGGACGGTGGCCGGAGGTGAGCGGGCCGACGGAGCTCGAGCGCGGCGGAGGCGGGGGAGGCGACTGACGGCGGAGGCGACGCTCGGGACCGCGGGTGCGGGGCGGCTCAGCGGTGGCAGAGGCTTGCGGGGACGGCAGGGGTGGCCACGCGGGGAAGAGGCCGGAGCTCGGGGCCGGGCGCGGGCGAGAGGGAAGATGCGGGCGGCGCCGCGGCGAGGTACTCGCGAGGGTGTAGGGCGGCGGTTGGAGGGCGCGTCGCCGGAGGGTCGCGGGGCGAGCGGAGGAGGGAGGCGCAGAGAGGAGCGGGCGGCTCGGGATCGCCGGCGAGGAGACGGGGCGAGCGGGGCCGTGACTGGGGGTGCGGCGGTGGTCCCGCAGGCGGCCGGCGGCGCGGTCCGGGAAGGAGGAGAGGGCGCACGGGGCGAGCGGCAGAGAGGTTGGGGAGGACGGTGCGGAGACGGGGAGAGAGGAGGTAGGAGGCTGCAGGGGCGGTCGGGTCAGAGAGGCGGGGAGGGAGGCTCGCGGGGGTAGGGGAAGAAGGGGGCAGCGCTGGCGGACGGGCTGATGGCGGCGGGAGGCAGGTGGCCGGAGGAAGGAGGAGATGCGACGGAGGGGTGGTTGTCGAGGCGTGGGAAGAGGAGCGCGTGGGGAAGGCTGGGGTCGGGGTGGGGGACGCGTGGGGAGCGTGTCGGTCAAGCGTGGGACCCGCGGGGAGAGGAGCGCGTGGGCCAGGGGACAGGGCCCGCGGGGGTGAGTGGAGGGTGGCTGGCTGCGCGCATGGTGTTGCGTGGTGTTGGGTTGGTGGGGTGGGGAGTGGAGAGAGGGTGTGGGGGTGATGTGGCAGCGTGTGAGTGGGTGGGGGAAGGGAGAGGGTGAGGTGTCAGGTGGGGATTGGGTAGGGTGAGGTGGAGAGGGTGTGGGTAGAATAGGACTGGTAGCTTTAGGATTACGGGTGGGCCGTTCTAATTCCTGGGGGTGGTCGTTCGGGTCGAATCGGCCCGTTCGACTGCCCCCACTAAAATAATTTAACATTTTATTTAATTTGCGATGAACTTTTGTAAATAGTTTTTAGACAAACAAAATATCCGGCAGCATCCGGGGTTTAATTTGAAATAGAAGGAGGGCTAGTTTCTGAAACCATAGACTTTCGCAAATAGTTTTTAGGCAAGATAATATGCATGATGATGACGAGGCTCAAATGCAATGTGGCATGATGACATGAGCATGCGGCCATGATGATGCAATGCACAAAAACAACGCGATTTACTAGTAGTGGTTTTTGCGGGATGCCACACCTTCTATCATAGAACTGAAGGCAAAGTGTTTGTCGCAAAGAACGGTTCCTTTCTTCAGAAGGAGTTTCTCTCGAAAGAAGTGAGTGGGAGGAAAGTAGAGCTAGATGAGGTTATTGAACCTTCTCTTGAATTGGAGAGTAGCGCAGCACCTGAAATTGTTCCAGTGCCGCCTGCACCAACAATAGAGGAAGCTAATGACAAGGATCATGAAGCTTCAGACGATGTTGCTACTGAACGTCATAGGTCGACAAGGTCACGTGCCCCTCCTGAGTGGTACGGCAACCCTGTCTTGACTGTCTTGTTAGTAGAAGACAGTGAACCTACGAACTATGAGGAAGCGATGATGAGCCCAGACTCTAAGAAATGGCTGGAAGCCATGAAATCCGAATTGGGATCCATAAGCGAAAACCAAGTATGGACTTTGGTGGACCCTCCTAGCGACCGAAAGGCCGTTGAGCGCAAATGGATTTTGAAGAAGAAAACAGACGCGGATGGTAATGTTACCGTCTATAAAGCACGGCTTGTCGCGAAAGGTTTTCGACAAGTTCAAGGTGTTGACTACGATGAGACTTTCTCTCCCGTATCAATGTTTAAGTCCATTCGGATTTTATTAGCAATTACTGCGTTTCATGATTATGAAATATGGCAGATGGATGTCAAGACTGCGTTCCTCAATGGCAACATTGATGAAGAGTTGTATATGATGCAACCCAAAGGTTTTGTCGATCCTAAGGACGCTAATAAAGTATGCAAACTTTAGCGTTCCATTTATGGACTGAAGCAAGCATCTCGGAGTTGGAACCTTCGTTTTGATCAAGTGATCAAGAGCTTTGGATTTGTTCCAAATTGCTACGAAGCTTGCATCTACAAGAAAGTGAGTGGGAGCTCGGTGACGTTTCTGGTACTATATGTGGATGACATATTGATTATTGGAAATGACATCAACATGCTTAACGATGTGAAGAGTTATTTAAACAAGTGTTTTTCAATGAAAGACCTAGGTGAAGATGCTTATATATTGGGCATCAAGATCTATAGAGATAGACAAAGACGCATGATAGCTTTAAGCCAGAGTACATACCTAGACAAAGTTCTGAAAAGGTTCAGAATGGATAAGGCAAAGAAAGGTTCAGTGCCTATGTTGTCAGGTAAGATATTGAGCAAGGCTCAGTGTCCAGCTACGGTAAATGATAGGGAAGCTATGAAAAAAGTGCCTTATGCCTCGGCCATAGGTTCTATCATGTATGCCATGATGTGTACTAGACCGGATGTGTCCAATGCTCTTAGTTTGACGAGCAGATATCAGAGTGATCCAGGAGTGGAACACTGGACAGCCGTGAAGAACATCCTAAAGTACCTAAATAGGACTAAAGAAATGTTCTTAGTCTATGGGGGTGATGAACAGCTCGTTGTAAAAGGTTACATCGACGCTAGTTTTGACACCGACAAGGATGATTCTAAATCTCAGACAGGATACGTGTATATTTTGAATGGAGGAGCTGTGAGCTGGAGAAGCTGCAAGCAAAGCGTGATCGCGGGATCTACAGTAGAAGCGGAATACATGGCTGCTGCAGAAGCGTCAAGTGAAGGAGTTTGGATCAGAAACTTCATCACTGAGCTTGGCGTGGTTCCAAGTGCATTGGACCCACTGGAGATATTGTGTGACAACACCGGCGCCATAGCACTCGCTAAGGAACCAAGATATCATCCAAAGACCAAGCATATCAACCGCAAGTTTCATATAATCCGAGATTATATAGCAGATGGAGATCTGAAGATTAGCAAAGTACATACAGATCTGAATGTCGCAAATCCGTTGACTAAACCTCTTCCACGTGTAAAACATGATCAGCACCTTAGTGCCATGGGTGTGAGATTGTTGCCAGATGTAAACTAGATTATTGACTCTAATGCAAGTGGGAGACTGTTGGAATTATGCCCTAGAGGCAATAATAAAGCTGTTATTATTATAATTCTTGTTCATGATAATGTTTATATTCCATGCTAGAATTGTATTAAGCGGAAACTTTAATACATGTGTGGTTTGTGAACAACACCATGTCCCTAGTACGCCTCTATGGACTAGCTCATTAATTAATGATGGTTAAGGTTTCCTAACCATGGACATGAGTTGTCGATTAATAATGAGATCATATCATTGGGAATGATATGATGGACAGACCCAAACTAAGCGAAGCAATTAGATCGTGTCATCGTGTTCGTCTTTGCGAAGCTTTTCTTATGTCAAATATTGTATTCCTTAGACCATGAGATAATACAACTCCCTGGTATCAGAAGAAAGCTTTGAGGTCATCAAACGTCATCCTATGAGAGGGTGATCATAAAGGTGTCTCTCAGGTGATCGGAAAGTATCTGTTGGGTTGTATGTATCGAGATGGAATTTGTCCCTCCCAAGTCGGAGAGATATACTTCAGGCCCACTCGGTAATCGATATCAACACCGCTTGCAAGCATGTGGTTAAGGAGTTAATCACAAAGTGATATC
This sequence comes from Avena atlantica, assembly GCA_910589765.1. Lineage (NCBI taxonomy): Eukaryota > Viridiplantae > Streptophyta > Magnoliopsida > Poales > Poaceae > Avena > Avena atlantica. The sequence continues at coordinate 483,374,508 of OU342739.1, read as the reverse complement.
GGATTATGGAACGAGTAAAGTACTTGCTGTGAACGAGATTGAACTAGGTATGACAGTACCGACGATCAAATCTCGGGCAAGTAAAATATCACGAGACGAAGGGAATATATATATATGGGATTGATTGAATCTTGGAATCGTGGTTCATCCGATATGATCATCGATGAATGTGTGGGAGTCAATATGGGTTTCCAGACCCCGCTGTTGATTATTGATAGAAGATCATGTATGCATATTCTCGAACCCGCAGGGTCACACACTTAACGTGTCTCGACGCTAGGATAGATTGGATAATTGGTTTATGAGTTTTTGTTCGGAGTCTCGGATGGGATCCGGGACATCACGAGAGGTTCCGGAGTGGTCCGGAGAATAAGATTCATATAAGGCAGTGCAGTTTTTGGAGTTCGGAATTGTTCCGGGTTAATCGGTATTGTACCGAAGCTTCTAGAACCTTCCGGAAGGGGACCAACGTGGCCACACCTTTCGGGAGGGGGCATGGGCCTATGAGGGAGTGCCCTGGCCGCATTGGGCCAGGGGCACAAGGCCCCATAGGGCCCAGCCGGCCAAGAGAGGTTTAAACTCTAAATAGAGCTTCTAGAAGGGGGGTTTCCTTGCCCCCCACTCTTCCTCCTTGGGGCCGCCGGCCTTGGCTTGGGGGAGGGGCTAGGGCTGCGCCCACCCCTCTATATATAGAGGGCTGGGGGCGCACCAACCCCCTACACCTTCCCCTCCAACCCTAGCCGCCCTGTTGCCCTCTTCTCTCCCTCCCGACTGCTTGTAGGCGAAGGCCTGCTGCAGAAATTCTCCACCAATTGCACCGCGCCGTCGCGTTGTAGATCCAACCCATCTCTCCACCATACTTGCTGGACCAAGGAAGGAGGATACGTCGAGGTGCTGCACGTGTGCATCTCACGGAGGCACCGCCACTTGTGGTGCTAGATCGGATCGGATCGCGAGGAGGAGAAGCGAGTACGACTACATCACCCACGTTCCGACGAACGTTCCGCTGTGCGAATCTTCAAGGGTATGAAGATCTAATCCAATCTCTCTCGTTGTTTGCATCTCCTAGATTAGATCTTGGCTTTCCCTCTGTTCGCATCCATAGAAAATTTTGATTTACTATGCCACGAAACCCTTCAGGAAACTCCACCAATGATAATGATTGGCAATATATGCAATGAAATTCAAGTTCATCACACATGCATAGTATTGTGGGGGAGTTTGCTCTATATATGGTGGTGGTACCAATATCACATACGTATGTAGTACTTGATATTGGTGTTACCATTTTACTCATTAATATTCCTTATATAAACCTCTTAAAGGGATTGTCATCAATTATCAAAATGGGATAGATTGAAAGAACATGTGGGCCCCCATGTGTGGTTTTGGTAATTAATGACAATCTTTATGGACTAATGTGCGTATTAAACTATACTTGTAGGATTTATCCATGGGCATCACTTGGAGCATGTGGTGGCTTCAAGGTCGATGAAATGAGAAGAAGATGCATTGCGCAAGCTCAAAATGCACCATCTATAGAAGATCTCATGTTTGATGCTTGCCATTCTCGGTGATCATGGATCGATGATGAGGAATTAAGAAAGGCGTTCCATCTTGAGAAGGGCAAGATCGTCTACATTGAGCTCAAGTGGAATGCTCAAGGCAAAGGTATAATCTTGATAGGTTTTCCCTTTTGCCGGTCTCATATTGTTAGTAGGAGAACGGGTTTAGGATAGATAACCGTACTATCAAGATGGGCTCTCGAATGAGTAACTCGGTCACATCGTTCGAAGAGAGCTCAAACCTTTGCATATTTGCATCATCATATTTGGTTGTTATTTGATCTTATCCATGTGAGGATATAGAGCTTTTGGTAATCTCCATAACAAGCTCTTATTCATCAAAATCGGATCTTCCGTTTGTATCTTGTTGCGATTTTGATCTTGGCAGCTTTTCGGTTTCTCACCAAGTGAGGGATCTCACATTATTATACATGATACATTCTCACTTGGTGATAACCAATATTTTCACCTTTCATAGGGTAACTCATGTCGTCCTTTTTCCAACGCAATTGGAATTGGGTCGATCGGAGTTACCAATCAAAAGTTATAGAGGTTTGAATTTTCCTAGGTACCAAAATGCGGTAGTACCGCATTTTAGTACCTAGCGCGGCAGTAGGTTTTGGAAAGTTTCCAAATTCCACTGCCCTCCTAGCTACCAAAATGCGGTAGTACCGCATTTTAGTACCTAGCACGGCAGAAGGTTTTTGACAAGGTTCCAAAAGCCACTGCCGGGCTAGGTACCAAAAAGCGGTAGTAACGCATTTTAGTACCCAGCGCGACAGTAGGTTTTTTTACTTAGTCATTTGCATCTATCCTCCGTTTCTGGACTATGATGTTTCTTTGCATGATCTTGTATAGGTTGTTGTCCTCTTCGAAACGAGCCCAAGATCATCGAAATCGGAGTCCGGATGCAAAAGTTATGGTTGTTTTCGTTCTGTAATGACCGGTAGTACCGGACCAGGATCCGATAGTACCGGGGTCCGGTAGTACCGCATTTTGGTACCGGGGAGCGCAGAGAAAAATGCGTTTGGAGCCCCAGGAACCCCAGGAAATGTCTGGTAGTGCCGGGAAAGTCCGGTAGTACCGGGAATCGCGTTTTTGGGCTGCAACGGTTGGATTTTGGAGGGACCTATATAAGGGGCCTTCTTCCCCAATGGTTCCTCAACCTTTCTTGCAAGTTTTCCCCTCCATTGTTGACCTTCTTGAGCTTGCATATTCTTGAGGGATTTGAAAGAGGAGATCTAGATCTACAATCCCACCAATCAATCTCTCCTCTAAGTGAGGGGAACATATTGGGATCTAGATCTTGGAGTCTTTTGTGGATTTCCTCCATTGTTCTTCCTCTCTTATTCCCCCATAAGCTTTTGTAGCTTTGGTGGAATTTGGGAGTGAAGGATTTGAACACTTTGTGGTGTTCTTTCCATTTGCATTTGGTGCATCGGTTTGTGTTTTCCTCGGAGGATTTGGTTTGAGTTGCTCATTGGAGCTTGTCCCTCTTGGGTTCTTGGAACCATAGAAGGTTTTGTGGCCTTGGTGGCATTGTGCCCTTGGTGGAATTTGTTGAGGACTTTTGTGGCGTTTGTTGGGAGCCTCCAATTAAGTTGTGGAGAAGTGCCCCAACCTTGTGAGAGGTTCCGGTTGCCACCGACAAGTGCACCGATAGTGGAAGCATGGATCGATCCCGTTGGGTTGAGATTCACCGGAGAATAAGGGAGGCCTTTTGTGGCGTTGGTGGTTTGATACCACCCCCTCTCCAAACGAGACGTATTCCATGTTTGGAGGAACTCGGTAAAATATCGGTGTCCCCGCGTGCCTCGGTTATCTCTATACCCGAGCTCTTTACTTATGCACTTTACATTGTGATAGCCTTCGTGCTTGAAGTAATATATATCTTGCTATCACTTTGTTGCTTGTATTGCTTAGCATAAGTTGTTGGTGCACATAGGTGAACCTTAGTTGTTCTAGGTTGTGCTTAACAAAGTAAACACTAGTTTTATTCCGCCTTTGTTGAGCCACTCTAGGAAAAGTTTTAATCGCCTATTCATCCCCCTCTAGGCGACATCCGTATCCTTTCACACTTCTTTCGAGAGAAACTCCTTCTCTAGAAAGGATCCATTCTTAGCAATGAAGATTTTGCCCTCGGATCTATGGTAGAAGGTATACCCAATATTTTCCTTCGGGTATCCTATGAAGACGCATTTTTCCGCTTTGGGTTCAAGCTTGTCAGGTTGTAACTTCTTTACATAAGCTTCGCAACCCCAAACTTTAAGGAACGACAATTTAGGTTTCTTCCCAAACCATAATTCATACGGTGTCGTTTCATCGGATTTAGATGGTGCCCTATTTAAAGTGAATGCGGCTGTTTCTAATGCATAACCCCAAAATGATAGCGGTAAATCTGTAAGTGACATCATATAAAGAGAGTTCGATTACGATGTTCGAACACACCATTACGTTGTGGTGTTTCCGGCGGTGTCAATTGTGAAAGTATTCTGCATTTCTTGAAATGCTCGCCAAACTTGTAACTTAGATATTCACCTCCACGATCAGATCGTAGAAATTTAATCTTCTTGTTACATTAATTCTCTACCTCACTTTGAAATTCCTTAAACTTCTCAAAAGTTTCGGACTTATGTTTTATGAAATAGATATACCCATATCTACTCAAGTCATCCATGAAGGTAAGAACATAACGATAATCACCGCGCGATGCTACACTCATTGGACCACACACATCGGTATGTATGATTTCCAATAAGTCTGTAGCTCGCTCCATCATACCAGAAAATGGATTCTTAGTCATTTTACCCATGAGACATGCTTCACATGTTTCAAGTGATTCAAGAAGTCCATCGGAATGGAGTTTCTTCATACGCTTCACTCTAATATGACCAAGACGACAGTGCCACATATAGGTCGAGTTATCGCTCAATTTCAAACGTTTAGCTTCAATGTTATTAATATGTGTATTATTACAATCGAGATTCAACAAGAATAGAACATCTATCAAAGGTGCATGTGCATAAAACATATTACTCATATAAATTGAACAACCATTATTCTTGGACTTAAACAAGTAACCGTCTCGCAATAAACATGATCCTGATATAATGTTCATGCTCAACGCAGGCACCAAATAACAATTATTTAAGTATAAAACTAATCCCGATGGTAGAGGAAGAGGTAGTGTGCCGACCGCGTTCACATCAACCTTTGATCCATTTCCTACGCGCATCATCACCTCGTTCTTCGCTAGCTTCCGTTTATTCTGCAGTACCTGTTTCGAGTTACAAATATGAGCAACCGAACTAGTATCAAATACCCAAGCACTACTACGAGTACTAGTGAGATACACATCAATAACATGTATATCGGATATACCTTTGTCACATCCCAAATTTTCCAAATTTTGAAATGTGAAAAATAAATAAACAAAAGAAATAATTGTTAAAATTTATGGGGAAAAAAACTTTTTGATGGAAACATCAAAACCTATTTTGATCAAATAGAATCCTAAAGGGATTTAAAAAAAAGTTATAAAAGTTGGAATCACCATTTTTGGATCTTTTTAAATAAAAATATATGGTTTTTAAATAAGGACTATTTTAAAAGGCCAAATTAAATCTTGGCCAAGCAATGGAAATAAAATATTTTTGTTTAATAAAAAGAGTAAGGGATTATTTGAATAATGAGGATTTATTAATATCCAATTTTATTTAAGTAAAGACATTTTCCTATTTTGAATGAACATTAAAACTTAATAAAGTATTTTAAATAAAAATTCAAAGTGTTTTATCTTTCAAATAAAACCTACTGAAAAGGTTTTGGAAAAAATTTAGAATTCAAATAGTGTTCTAAAACATATTTGAAACCTATTTGAAATAAAAACTAATGTCTATTTATTTGTTTTTAATAAATAATAAACCCTAAAATTAATTATTCTATATTTGATTTTAGATTATGTTAATAAACAGTATTAAAATCAACACAAAGTTTGGTGGATGTTTGAATTCAAATGGAGTTTGAATTGTTTGAATGAAAATCAAAACAGAAATTCAAAATAGAAAAGGAAAAAGGTTCTGTATAAATAAATAAAAAAGAAACAAGCCAGCCTAGGAGCAAGGCCCAGACCAGCCCAGCAGCGCAACCCAACTTCTTTCCCTCCCCGAACCGTTTTCCACTCCAAAACGAACCCGCGCAGTCACAGACAGGAGGACCCCACTCTCTCTTCCTCTCTCTCACAGACAACACGGCCCCACGCTGTCAGTCATCGTCTCCACCTCGACCGTTCCCCCTCGTCGTTTCTGCCGTGATTCAATCCTCGTCAATTCGATTGAATGCGTGGTTAATTCCTACCAGTGATGACGCGCCTTTAAACGCCTCGCTTTCCTCTCCATTTTCCCCCAAGTAACGCCTCCTCTCTGCCTCGACGAGCTTCTTCGGCCGATTCCGGCGCCGTCCAACCACCCCACGCCTCCCAGAGCACACGAGCCTTCTCCCCCTCTTCTTGCGCATCTTTTAGCACCAACCCCACACCCGCGCGAGCACCGTAGCCTCGGCAACCTCAACATCAGAGCGACGCCGCCTCCTACCTCAACTCCGGCGGGATCCCCCGGTGAGCACAGACCGCCCCTGTCCCTCCCGTTGATGCTCCTATGATCTACGCACTCGCCCGCGTCTAACCATACCTTCCTCTTGCCTTCTAGTGATCTGTAGCTCTTCCCCCGTCGTCAAACAGAAGCACCTGGCGCCGCCCCTGACTCCGACGAGCAATCGTCGCTGCTCCAGTACGCCCCTCGACGAACTAAGGCAACCTTGAGCTTCACCGCAACCACGCGAGCACGGTGAGGTAGCGTGCCGACCGCGATCACATCAACCGTTGATCCATTTCCAACGCGCATCGTCACCTCGTTCTTCGCTAGCTCCCGTCTATTCTGCAGCACCTGTTTCGAGTTACAAATATGAGCAACCGAACTAGTATCAAATACCCAGGCAATACTACGAGTACTAGTGAGATACACATCAATAACATGTATATCAGATATACCTTTCTTCTTGATGTTGCCGTTCTTCAAATCCGCCAAGTATTAGGGCAATTCCGCTTCCAGTGACATTCTCCCTTGCAGTAAAAGCACTCAGTATCAGCCTTAGGCCTAGCCTTGGTCTTCTTCGCCGGCGCGGTAACTTTCTTACCGCCCTTCTTGAAGTTTCCCTTTTTCTTAGACTTGCCTTGCTTCTTTAATTTGGTGGTCTTATTGACCAACAACACTTGGTGCTCGTTCTTGATCTCCACTTCTGCAGACTTTAACATGGAGAAGAGTTCGGGCAATGACTTATCCATGTTTTGCATATTGTAGTTCATCACAAAGTTTTTGTAACTTGGTGGTAGTGATTGGAGGACACGGTGAATCCCCAAAGCATTAGGAATCACTATACCCAAGCTTTGAAGCTTTCTTGCGTGCCCAGACATCTTAATCACTGTAGGGTTTCGTAGCATGGAAAACAAAAATTTTCTATCGCATACAAACAAACAAGCCAAGATCTATCTACTAGATTGTAGCAACGAGTCGATGGAATAACTTACCCTCGAAGATTCCAAAGTGTTTAACGAGAGCGGATTCTCGTGGGTGATGTAGTCGTACTCTTTCCGATCTCAAGATCGCGTAGACGATCCTTCCGGCGCTGCGTTCCGGCAGCGCTCCCGCAGTCGGTCACACGTTCGGTACTCGACGAAGACCTTCCTCTCCCTTGTTCCAGCAGGCAGCGGAGGTTGTAGCACTCTCCTCGCGATTCCGGCAGCACAACGGCGTGGTACCGGAAGTAGAGGGGAGATCCCGCAGGGCTTCGCCTTAAGCCGGAGCGAGTATGGTGGAGTATGAGAGAGGGCTATTAGTGGTCTAGAGATTAGACACACCAATTAGAAGGCTCTAAACCGCAGGCTAAAGCAATTAGAAGCTCTAAACCAGAACGGCTCTAAACCGGAGATTAGAGGTAGAAACTTGTGTGTCTAAAGGAGGAGGCCCTGCCCCTCCTTTTATGGGTGGAGGGTGCGGCCAAGGGGAGGGGAGTCCCTCCCCAAGTCGGCCTTGGGTGGCGCGCCGGCTTGGGGAGGAGACTCCTCCCTCAAGTCGGTTCCCAACTCCTCTTGCTTGTTTCCCACAGTTTCTTGTTTTAGCCGTTTGACTTTCAAACTGGACATTTGACTTTTCTGTTTTAGGATTCAATTTAATCCTTTATTTGGGACAGCAAGAACACTTAGTACATGATGCAATCATTCCAATATGTAATGACACATTCATGTACCCCTCCCCCCCCCCCCCGGAGTGCCGGACAATCCGGAACCTTCTAGAACATTCCCGATGAAAACACCGGAATCATTCCCGAACTCCGAAACGGGACTTTCCTTATATGAATCTTATTCTCCGGACCATTCCGGATCACCTCGTGATATCCCGGATCCCATCCGAGACTCCGAACAACATTCGGTCTCTTTCTCATAATACCATAACTACTCAAACAACGTCGAATCCTTAAGTGTGTCTCCCTACGGTTCGTGAATTATGCGGACATGATCGAGACACTTCTCCGAACAATAACCAATAGAGGAATCTGGAAATTCATATGGCTCCCACATATTTCTACGATTACTTTGCGATCGAATGAACCACTTACATACGATACCAATTTCCCTTTGTCTCACGATATGTTACTTATCTGAGGTTATGATCGTTGGTATCTCTGCATACCTAGTTCAACCTCGTTACTGATAAGTACTCTTTTCTCGTTCCCGTGATATGTGATACCTTGTGACCAAGTCACATGCTTGCAAGCTAATTGGATGACATTCCACCGAGAGGGCCCAGAGTATATCTATCCGTCATATGGATGGACAAATCCCACTCTTGATCCATGTGTCTCAACCAATACTTTCCAAACACTCAATGCCACCTTTATAACCACCCAGTTACGGTGTGGTGTTTGATGTCATCAAAGCATCCATCCGGTAAAGGTGATATGCATGATCTCATGGTCGAAGGAATTAGGTTACTATGTATCAGAAAGCATATAGCAATTGAACTATTGAAATGACTTGATCTTTATGCTACGCTTATCTATAGGAGTATGTCCACCATATCATTCTCCTAACGATATGATCTTGTTGTTGATAACATCTCAATGTTCATGATAGGGAAACCACAATCATTTATCAACCAACAAGCTAGTGAAGTATAGAGGCTATACTAGGGACTTCAAATTAAGTTTACAAATCACACAAGTATCAATGTTTCCTTGTTAATACTATTATAGCATGAATGTAAACATTTATCATAAACACAAAGATATAATAATAACTACATTTATTATTGCCTCTAGGGCATATCTCCAACAGTCTCCCACTTGCACTAGAGTCATCTAATCTAGATTACATGGTAATATAACGAACACCCATGGCAGTTTGGTGTTGGTCATGTTTTGCCCTCGGGAGAGGTTTAGTCAACGGATCCGCCACATTCAGATCTGTGTGTACTTTGCAAATCTTTATATCCCCATCCTGGATATGTTCTCGAATAGCGTGAAAACGTAGCTTGATGTGCTTCAGCTTCTTGTGTGACCTTGGTTCTTGCGCATTGGCTATGGCGCCCATGTTATCACAGTAGATAGACATTGGGTCCAGCGCACTAGGAACCACACCCAGCTCTGTAATGAACTCTTTCATCCATATCGCTTCTTGTGAAGCCTCCGAAGCAGCCATGTATTCCGATTCAGTTGAAGATCTCGCCACAACGCTTTGCTTTGGACTCCTCCAGCTAACTGCTGCACCATTCAAAATAAATACGTATCCGGATTGTGATTTAGAATCATCCGGATCTGTGTTCCAACTAGCATCGGTGTAACCATTAACAACGAGCTTCTCATCACCTCCATAAGAAAGAACCATATCCTTAGTTCTTCTCAAGTACTTAAGGATGTTTTTGACCGCTGTCCAATGATCCACTCCTGGATCACTTTGATATCTGCTAGTTAAACTAACAGCATATGCAATGTCGGGTCTAGTACATAGCATGACATACATTAGAGATCCTATGGCTGAGGCATAGGGAGTCTTACTCATCCTTTCTCTATCTTCTGCCGATATCGGACTTTGAGTTTTACTCAAGGTCGTATTGGGCAACATGGGCAAGAACCCTTTCTTGCTTTCTTCCATTCCAAACCTCTTTAGAACTTTGTCCAAATATGTACTCTGTGACAATGATATTTGGCGTTTCGATCTATCTCTGTAAATCTTTATGCCTAATATGTAAGCTGCTTCGCCAAGATCCTTCATTGAAAAACTATTATTCAAATATTCCTTGACACTATTAAGAAGGTCTATATCATTCCCAATCAACAATATGTCATCCACATATAGTATTAAGAATGCTACAGAGCTCCCACTCACTTTCTTGTAAATACAAGCTTCTCCATAAGTTTGTATAAAACCAAAACTTTTGATTACCTTATCAAAACGTTGATTCCAACTTCAGGATGCTTGCTTCAATCCATAGATGGACCGTTGAAGTTTGCATACCTTGTTAGCATCTTTAGGATCGACAAAACCTTTGGGTTGCATCATATACAACTCTTCATCAATGTCTCCATTGAGGAATGTTGTTTTGACATCCATCTACCATATCTCATAATCATAATATGCAGTGATTGCTAACATAATCCTCACAGACTTTAGCTTCGCTACTGGTGAGAAAGTCTCATCGTAGTCAACTCCTTGAATTTGTCGAAACCCTTTTGCGACAAGTCGAGCTTTATAGACAGTAACATTACCATCAGCATCTGTTTTCTTCTTGAAAATCCATGTGTTCTCGACAGCCTTCCGGCCATCCGGTAAGTCCACCAAAGACCATACTTGGTTTTCGTACATGGATCCAATCTCGGATTTCATGGCTTCTTGCCATTTATTGGAACCTGGGCTCATCATCGCTTCCTCATATGTCTCGGGGTCATCGGTGTTGTCCACCAACATGACATTCATAACGGAATCATACCAGTCTGGAGTGGTACGAGTTCTCGTTGACCTCCGAGGCTCTGTAGTAACTTCAACCGAAGTTTCATGATCACCATCACTAACTTCCTCTCTTATTGGTGCAGGTACCACAGGAACTTCTTCCGGTGCTGCGCTACTCGCAATTTCGAGAGAAGGTTCGACAACCTCGTCGAGTTCTACTTTCCTTCCAGTCACTTCTTTCGAGAGAAATTCCTTCTCTAGAAAGGATCCATTCTTGGCAACAAAGATTTTGCCTTCGGATCTATGATAGAAGGTATACCCAATAGTTTCCTTCGGGTATCCTATGAAGACGCATTTTTCCGCTTTGGGTTCAAGCTTGTCTGGCTGTAACTTCTTTACATAGGCTTCGCATCCCCAAACTTTAAGGAACGACAATTTAGGTTTCTTCCCAAACCATAATTCATACGGTGTCGTTTCAACGGATTTAGATGGTGCCCTATTTAAAGTGAATGCGGCTGTTTCTAATGCATAACCCGAAAATGATAGCGGTAAATCTGTAAGTGACATCATAGAACGAACCATATCTAAGAGAGTTAGATTACGATGTTCGGACACACCATTACGCTGTGGTGTTCCCGGCGGTGTCAATTGTGAAAGTATTCCGCATTTCTTCAAATGCTCGTCAAACTCGTAACTTAGATATTCACCTCCACGATCAGAACATAGAAATTTAATCTTCTTGTTACGTTGATTCTCTACCTCACTTTGAAACTCCTTAAACTTCTCGAAAGTTTCGGACTTATGTTTCATGAAATAGATATACCCATATCTACTCAAGTCATCCGTGAAGGTAAGAAGATAACGATAACCACCGCGCGATGCTACACTCATTGGACCACACACATCGGTATGTATGATTTCCAATAAGTCCGTAGCTCGCTCCATCATACCAGAAAATGGAGTCTTAGTCATTTTTCCCATCAGACATGCTTCGCATCTTTCAAGTGATTCAAAATCAAGTGATTCAAGAAGTCCATCGGAATGGAGTTTCTTCATACGTTTCACTCCAATGTGACCAAGACGACAGTGCCACATATAGGTCGAATTATCGCTTTATTTCAAACGTTTAGCCTCAATGTTGTTGATATGTGTATTTCCACTATCGAGATTCAATAAGAATAGACCATCTATCAAAGGTGCATGTGCATAAAACATATTACTCATATAAATCGAACAACCATTATTCTCGGACTTAAACAAGTAACCGTCTCGCAATAACAAGATCCCGATATAATGTTCATGCTCAACGCAGGCACCAAATAACAATTATTTAAGTATAAAACTAATCCCGATGGTAGATGAAGGGGTAGCGTGCCGACCGCGATCACATCAACCTTTGATCCGTTTCCCACGCGCATCGTCACCTCATTCTTCGCTAGCTTCCGTTTATTCTGCAGCACCTGTTTCGAGTTACAAATATGAGCAACCGAACCAGTATCAAATACCCAGGCACTACTACGAGTACTAGTGAGATACACATCAATAACATGTATATCAGATATACCTTTCTTCTTGATGTTGCCGTTCTTCAAATCCGCCAAGTACTTTGGGCAATTCCGCTTCCAGTGACCTTCTCCCTTGCAGTAAAAGCACTCAGTATCAGGCTTAGGTCCACCCTTGGTCTTCTTCGTCGGCGTGGTAACTTTCTTACCACCCTTCTTAAAGTGTCCCTTTGGCTTAGACTTGCCTTTCTTGAATTTGGTGGTCTTATTGACCAACAACACTTGGTGCTCTTTCTTGATCTCCACTTCTGCAGATTTCAACATGGCAAAGAGTTCTGGGAACGTCTTGTTCATGTTCTGCATGTTGTAGTTCATCACAAAGTTCTTGTAACTTGGTGGTAGTGATTGGAGGACACGATAAATCCCCAAAGCATTAGGAATCACTATACCCAAGCTTTGAAGTTTGTTTGCGTGCCCAGAAATCTTAAGCACATGCTCACTGACGGAGCTGCCCTCTTCCATCTTGCAGTTAAAGAACTTTTCAGAAGCCTCATAGCTTTCAATTGCCGCATGAGTCTCAAAAATCAATTTGAGATCCTCGACAATATCATATGGGTCTGAATCCTCAAACTTTTTCTGAAGCTCCGATTCCAAACCATACAAGATAGCACACTGAACTATGGAGTACTGATTCTTCCGAGCGAGGTAAACATTCTTTACTTCATCGGGAGCATCAGCTGCGGGTGGGTCACCCAGCGGTGCATCCAGCACATAGGTCAAATTACCAGCTGTGAGGACAATCCTCAAATTGCGGAACCAATCCGCGAAGTTGCTTCCATTGTTTTTCAACTTTTCTTTCTCTAGGAACGCATTAAAATTGATGGTAGGGGCTGCCATTGATCTACAACATATTTGCAATAGTTTAGACTAAGTTTATGACAAATTGAGTTCAAATTAATTAATGTAATTAAACTAACTCCCACTCAAAACAATATCCCTCACATTGTTTTAGTGATCACACGAACCAAATCCACTACATCAACGCCGATCATCACGAGAGTTGATATAGTTTCAATGGCGAACAATCGTCATGTTCATCATATCTACTATATGATTCATGCTTTACCTTTCGGTGATCCGTGTTCCGAGACCATGTCTGTACATGCTAGGCTCGTCAAGATCAAACCTTAGTTTCCTCATGAGCAAATCTGGCTTGCTCATGTTGTATACACTTGCGGAATCTAACACACCCGATCATCACGTGGTGCTTCGAAACAACAAGCTTTAGCAACGGTGCTAACTAAGGGTGAACACTTTATGACTTGAAATTCATGTGCATGAGGGATCATCTTATAAATACCGCTACGTCGTCTACTAAGCAATACAAGATGCATAAAGGATTAACATCACATGCAATTCAATATATATGTGATATGATATGGCCTTTCTTCTTCGTGCTTCCGATCTCTATCTTCAACCACGAACATGATCTCCATCATCACCGGCATTGCATCAAGGTCAATGACGCCTCTCCATGGTTGTCTTCCACCGGCTTCAACTATTAAAACTACCTTGAATAGACACACGGGTCTTAACATAAATTAAAGACAACCATATGGCTCCTGCCGGTTGCCGACTTACAATAAGGAACATTGCATACATCAAATATAATCACAATCATGGCCATATCACATCACTGCACACCCATGCAAAACAAAGTTAGACGCCTCTACTTTCTTTGCATATTTTACGTGGTTTGGGGCTTTCAATAAGTGTCGTTCTAACTTACGAACAAGAACCACAACATTGATACTAGTATTGTTAATCACCTGTTGTAAATTGGATCTTAACTATGCTAGGAGAAACAGGCACCCGCAAAGCCACTTATGCAATACAAGTTGCATGTCAAGCGTGGAGCAAGTCTCATGAACGATGTCATGTAAGGTTAGCCCGGGCCGCTTCATCCCAACATACCGCAAGATGCAAAGTACACAAGAAGCAATCGACAATAAAAGCATCAACGCCCACAATGACCATTGTGTTCTACTCGTGCAACAGATCTACATATAGACACGGCTCTGATACCACTGTAGGGTTTCGTAGCATGGAAAACAAAAAATTTCTATCGCATACAAACAAACAAGCCAAGATCTATCTACTAGATTGTAGCAACGAGTCGATGGAATAACTTACCCTCGAAGATTCCAAAGTGTTTAACGAGAGCGGATTCTCGTGAGTGATGTAGTCGTACTCTTTCCGATCTCAAGATCGCGTAGACGATCCTTCCGGCGCTGCGTTCCGGCAGCGCTCCCGCAGTTGGTCACACGTTCGTTACTCGACGAAAACCTTCCTCTCCCTTGTTCCAGCAGGCAGCGGAGGTTGTAGCACTCTCCTCGCGATTCCGGCAGCACAACGGCGTGGTACCGGAAGTAGAGGGGAGATCCCGCAGGGCTTCGCCTTAAGCCGGAGCGAGTATGGTGGAGTATGAGAGAGGGATATTAGTGGTCTAGAGATTAGACACACCAATTAGAAGGCTCTAAACCGCAGGCTAAAGCAATTAGAAGCTCTAAACCAGAACGGCTCTAAACCGGAGATTAGAGGTAGAAACTTGTGTGTCTAGAGGAGGAGGCCCTGCCCCTCCTTTTATGGGTGGAGGGTGCGGCCAAGGGAGGGGAGTCCCTCCCCAAGTCGGCCTTGGGTGGCGCGCCGGCTTGGGGAGGAGACTCCTCCCTCAAGTCGGTTCCCAACTCCTCTTGCTTGTTTCCCACAGTTTCTTGTTTTAGCCGTTTGACTTTCAAACTGGACATTTGACTTTTCTGTTTTAGGATTCAATTTAATCCTTTATTTGGGACAGCAAGAACACTTAGTACATGATGCAATCATTCCAATATGTAATGACACATTCATGTACCCCCCTCCCCCCCCCCCCCGGAGTGCCGGACAATCCGGAACCTTCTAGAACATTCCCGATGAAAACACCGGAATCATTCCCGAACTCCGAAACGGGACTTTCCTTATATGAATCTTATTCTCCGGACCATTCCGGATCACCTCGTGATATCCCGGATCCCATCCGAGACTCCGAACAACATTCGGTCTCTTTCTCATAATACCATAACTACTCAAACAACGTCGAATCCTTAAGTGTGTCTCCCTACGGTTCGTGAATTATGCGGACATGATCGAGACACTTCTCCGAACAATAACCAATAGAGGAATCTGGAAATTCATATGGCTCCCACATATTTCTACGATTACTTTGCGATCGAATGAACCACTTACATACGATACCAATTTCCCTTTGTCTCACGATATGTTACTTATCTGAGGTTATGATCGTTGGTATCTCTGCATACCTAGTTCAACCTCGTTACTGATAAGTACTCTTTTCTCGTTCCCGTGATATGTGATACCTTGTGACCAAGTCACATGCTTGCAAGCTAATTGGATGACATTCCACCGAGAGGGCCCAGAGTATATCTATCCGTCATATGGATGGACAAATCCCACTCTTGATCCATGTGTCTCAACCAATACTTTCCAAACACTCAATGCCACCTTTATAACCACCCAGTTACGGTGTGGTGTTTGATGTCATCAAAGCATCCATCCGGTAAAGGTGATATGCATGATCTCATGGTCGAAGGAATTAGGTTACTATGTATCAGAAAGCATATAGCAATTGAACTATTGAAATGACTTGATCTTTATGCTACGCTTATCTATAGGAGTATGTCCACCATATCATTCTCCTAACGATATGATCTTGTTGTTGATAACATCTCAATGTTCATGATAGGGAAACCACAATCATTTATCAACCAACAAGCTAGTGAAGTATAGAGGCTATACTAGGGACTTCAAATTAAGTTTACAAATCACACAAGTATCAATGTTTCCTTGTTAATACTATTATAGCATGAATGTAAACATTTATCATAAACACAAAGATATAATAATAACTACATTTATTATTGCCTCTAGGGCATATCTCCAACAATCACGTGCTCACTGACGGAGCTGCCCTCTTCCATCTTGCAGTTAAAGAACTTTTCAGAAGCCTCATAACTCTCAACTGCCGTGTGAGCCTCAAATATCATTTTGAGTTCACGGACAATATCATGTGGGTCATGGTTCTCAAACCTTTTCTGAAGCTCCGATTCCAAACCATACAAGATAGCACACTGAACTATGGAGTACTGATTCTTCTGAGCGAGGAAAACATTCTTTACCTCATCGGTAGCATCAGCTGCAGGTGGGTCACCCAGCGGTTCATCCAGCACATAGGTCAAATTACCAGCATTAAGTACAATCCTCAAATTGCGGAACTAATCCGCGAAGTTGCTTCCATTGTTTTTCAACTTTTCTTTCTCTAGGAATACATTAAAATTGATGGTAGGGGCCGCCATTGATCTACAACATATTTGCAATAGTTTAGACTAAGTTTATGACAAAATGAGTTCTAATTAATACTTAAATTTTCTAGATGAACTCCCACTCAAAACAATATCCCTCACATTGTTTTAGTGATCACACGAACCAAATCCACCACGTCAAAACCGATCATCACGAGAGTTTATGTATCTTCAATGGCGAACAATCAACATGTTCATCATATCTACTATATGACTCATGCTTTACCTTTTGGTGATCCGTGTTCCGAGACCATGTCTGTACATGCTAGGCTCGTCAAGATCAAACCTTACTTTCCGCATGAGCAAATCTGGCTTGCTCCCATTGTATACACTCGCAGAATCTAACACACCCGATCATCGTGTGGTGCTTCGAAACAACGAGCTTTAGCAACGGTGCTTACTAAGTATGAACACTTTATAACTTGAAATTTTGTGCTAGAGGGATCATCTTATAATGCTACCATCGCGAACTAAGCAATACAAGATGCATAAAAGGATTAACATCACATGCAATTCAAAATATATGATATGATATGGCCTTTCTTCTTGTGCTTCCGATCTCCATCTTCAAGCACGAACATGATCTCCATCATCACCGACATGGCGTCAAGGTCAATGTCGCCGCTTCATGGTTGTCGTCCACCAGCATCAACTATTACAACTACTTTGAATAGTAGACACGCGGGTCTTACCGAAATTAAAGGACAACCATATGGCTCCTGCCGGTTGCCGATTTACAATAAGGAACATTGCATACATCATATATAATCACAATTATGGCCATATCACATCACATCACACCACTGCAAAACAAAGCTAGAGGCCTCTAATTTTCGTTGCATGTTTTACATGGTTTGGGGCTTTCAATAAGTGTCGTTCTAACTTACAAATAAGAACCACAACGTTGATACTAGTATTGTCAATTACCCGTTGTAAATTGAATCTTCACTATGTTGGGAGAAACATGCACCCGCAAAGCCACTTATGCAATACAAGTTGCATGTCAAGCGTGGAGCAAGTCTCATGAACGATGTTATGTAAGGTTAGCACGTGCCTCTTCATCCCACCATCCCGCAAGATGCAAAGTACACAAGTAGCAATCGACAACAAAAAGCATCAACACCCACAATGACCATTGTGTTCTACTCGTGCAACAGATCTACATATAGACATGGCTCTGATACCACTATAGGGGTTCGTAGCATGGAAACAAAAAAATTCTACCACATGCATACAAACAAGCCAAGATCTATCTACTAGATTGAAGCAACGAGTCAATTAGAGTACTCACCCTCGAAGATTCCAAAGCGGTTAACAAGAGCAGATTCTCGTGGGTGATGTAGTCGTACACTTGCCGATCTCAAGATCGCGTAGAAGATCCTTCCGGCGCTGCGTTCCGGCAGCGCTTCCGCAGTCGGTCACACGTTCGGTACTCGATGAAGACCTTCCTCTCCCTTGTTCCAGCAGGCAGCGGAGGTTATAGTTCTCCCCTCGCGATTCCGGCAGCACGACGGCGTGGTGTAGGAAGTAGAGGGAAGTTCCCGCAGGGCTTCGCCTAAGCCGGTGCGAGTTATGGTGGATATAGGGTTTCCTCGATCTAGGTTTAGAAGGCCGGAGAGGAGGAGGAGGTGTCGTCGGCAGCTAGGGCGATGGCGACGGGCCGGCGGCGGCGGCGCCGCACGGGTGGGGAGGGCTTGGTTGTGTGCTCTTTGGGGAAGCCCTCCCCCTCTATTTATGAGAGGGAGGGAGGCTTGGGAGAGGTGAGTTTGAATCATACCCGAACCCAAGTTGGATAGAAGGAAGGACTCTTTCCTTCTTCCACTAGGAAACTATTATTCCAGTTTGACTTTTCAAACCTCCCTTTTGACTTTCAATTTAGAGCTTTATTTATCTCTCGCAAATGCCCAACCAAAGTGACCTAGGACATGATCCAATCACTCCACTTAACCATGACATATTCATGGACCATTCCCCTTCCGGTCCGGTGAACCTTCTAGACCCTTCTAGAACCTCTCCGATGAAAACATCAAAATCATTCCCGAACTCCGGAATCGGACTTTCCTTATATGAATCTTATTCTCCGGACCATTCTGGATCTCCTCGTGATAGCCCGGATCCTATCCGAGACTCCAAACAACATTCTGTTTCCCTACTTACATTCCATATCCACTAAACAACATCGAATCCTTAAGTGTGTCTCCCTACGGTTCGTGAATTATGCGGACATGACCGAGACACTTCTCCTATCAATAACCAATAGTGGAATCTGGAAATTCATATGGCTCCCACATAGTTCTACGATTACTTTGCGATCGAATGAACCACTTACATACGATACCAATTTCCTTTTGTCTCGTGATAGTTTACTTATCCGAGGTTTGATCGTCGGTATCTCTGCATACCTAGTTCAACCTCGTTATCGATAAGTACTCTTTTCTCGTTCCCGTGATATGTGATCCCTTGTGAGATAGTCACATGCTTGCAAGCTAATTGGATGACATTCCACCGAGGGGGCCCAGAGTATATCTATCCGTCATATGGATGGACAAATCCCACTCTTGATCCATGTGCCTCAACACATACTTTTCGAACACTCAATGCCACCTTTATAGCCACCCAGTTACGGTGTGGTGTTTGATGTCATCAAATCATCCTTCGGTGATGGTGATTAGCATGATCTCATGGTCGAAGGAATTAGGTTACTATGTATCAGAAAGCTTATAGCAAATGAACTATTGAAATGACTTGATCTTCATGCTACGCTTATCTATAGGAGTATATCCATCATACCATTCTCCTAATGATATGATCTTGTTGTTAATAACATCTCAATGTTCATGATCGAGAAACCACGATCATCCATTAACCAACAAGCTAGTATTATAAAGAGGCTTTACCAGGGACTCTAATTTAGTTTACAAATCACACAAGTATTAATGTTTCCGGTTAATACTATTATAGTATGAATGTAAACATTTATCATAAACACAAAGATATAATAATAACCACTTTTATTATTGCCTCTAGGGCATATCTCCAATAGTTTAGGCTCGTCCATGCAACGCCCGTCATCCATCCCTATGCCTACCGCACTCGAATCCTATTGTTATCGTTACTGTTACTATTCCTCTTGTTTCACTGTTGTTGTTGCTGTTGCTACTACAAACTGTTGCTACTGATAAACTTCTGTGAGCAAGAACTATTTCTAGGTGTAGCTGAACTGATAACTCAGTTCTTAAGGTTTGCAAGTATTCTTTGGCTCCCCTCGTGTCGAATCAATAAATTGGGTAATACTACCCACGAAGACTGTTGCGAACCCCTATACTTGTGGGTCATCAGATCCCTTCACAAAGGATCTATTAGGCAACGTGATAGAAAATGCATCGAAGGAGATGTGTATGAGACCCACAATATGAGTTTTCAACACTGGTAAACCACTCTATGTGATCGGGGATCCTGTGAATTAGAATTAGGAGATAAGTTGTTGGTTTGCTGAGAGTAAAGTATTCCTACTTCAATAAACACCACTCCATAAAGATGCAATACTTTCCTATTCTGTATGGTAGGTTGATTTTTTTAATATGTTTTAAGTGGCTTATCTTAAGTACAGTTGTTGTCCTGCAGAGCATCTTTTGAAGAACACACTTATATAAGTTTGACTGTTAAATATCACAGTCTATAAGAGTAGGATGCTCTCTAATAAACTCATGAAAGGTCATGGATTATGACACATAAGTTCCACCCGCGGAAAAGTCCCACGATAGCCTAGTATTGGTCAAGACTTTGTGTGAAGCTAGGTTTGTAGTAAACTTGCAGTTGAAGGCATAGTCCACTGTACAAGTTGCAGCCTAGTATAATATAGAGCTCTAGGTGGAAGTTCAAATTAACAGTCTCCACTATAGTATCGCTATATAAACAATGTTTTGGAATGAAAGGAAACTTCATGTGCCTCTGAGATTTGGTGGGGGATTGTTAATTTTTTTTGTCTAAATAGGCCCAGCACATATGTCATTAAATTCCTTAAATCCTATAGGCTCATTTGGCCCATTCATGCAAGGTAAGAGCTAGAACAAAAGTTTAGCCCCACATTGCTAGTTGAGTGGAAGTTCGACTAGCTTATAGGCAGAGATTTTCCACGACTTATACGATATTAACAAGAGAAGACATATACACACGTGCTCCTCCTCCTCGCTCGCCATGCCACGACGCGCGCGTCGCCGCGGATTACGGGAATGCCTTGAACTGAGAGCTTCTCTTTCTTTTTGCCGCGCATGAATGGACTAATAATCTTAACCGTATGCGTAAGTGGTTAGATTTAATTCAAACTTAGTGGAGGTTGTTCAGCTTCGGTCGTTGCATGTTCGTTTCCTCTCCTGACGCTGACGCTGCCTGTTCGTCTGCCTACCCGTGCCTATAAGAGTGAGAGGTCGGTCTTCTCCTCAGACATGCTTCAGTATATCGCCTCCAATTTTAGAGCAGTGCGCTACCTAGATCTTCTCCATCCCGTCGTGCGGCGTGCACCGCGAGCCGGAACAGTAGGACTCCGATACCCCGTTGCTTCTAGTCATGTGCGAGAGAAGGGCGGTGTATTTTATGGAGAGCGCTATTGAGCGACTACGGGCTTCATCACGAACTTCTTCACGGATAGCGACTGCACTGACGTCTTTCCCAACAGCGACTTCTTTTCTGACATCAACAACTCTTTCTCGACGACATGGTTGACGACGGTGCCAACGCCAACACCAGCGGTTCCTCTGCTATGATGTACATCATCTTTCTCATCTTGTTTATCTTTTTCTACCGGTCTCTTATTTAGCTTTTATTATGGTTAAAACTTTAAAAAATTGCTCTTTTATTTAACAAAGACGAACCATGCATCCTTCAAACCTTTTGGGATTTGCCATTTGTGCAACAAACTTGGACCATGCTACGCACACCGGCCAACGCCGGAGTGGTCGTAGGATATCAATGCGTTGCTGAATCGTGCAGCAAAAACCAATTGAAACAGATACTCCTACTATTTAAAAAGATGGTCTTGGCGGGTGTTGTCGATGCCGATTATTTAAGGGCTTGACTCCGACTTTTTGGGCTGGAGGTGCGTGGTTGCTTTCGGGGAAAGGATCATGATCACGGACGGAGCTGCGACCATTTTTGATTACTACTGGCTTGGGGGGCCGTGCGCCCCGTGTGCTGCCATTAGCTTAGGTAAAGACCAATTCGACTTTTGCAGCCAACGATATCACCGGGGTCCTGCGCAGATCGTGCCCTGTTTCGCTACGCTCAACGTTGAGTAATGCGGCGGAGCGCAGGGCGTCGCCACCTATAATCACGCTTAGCCCCCTTCAGCTGGCATGTAGTAAAACTGAGGATGAATAAGCAGTTACGCATGTTGAAGTGTATAAATGGATTGTACTAGCTTTTTTTATTAGTTCAGACTTTTGGTTGCGTTGGCTAGTGCATAAAGCTTAGCATGGTATCAGAGCCTAAGGTCTCGAGTTTGAGTCCTGACTTTCGCAATTTATCTTAAAATTATTGTTGATCTCTCATTGTCCACGTATAGGGCTCTTGAATCATACGTGAGTTTCACGCGCCGTCGCTCTCTTCCGGTTGCACGTGCTGACCTCTCCCCGTCACACGTGAGAGAGGATGTTAAAGTGTATAAGTGGCGAACTTTTGGTTGCGTTGGCTAGTGTATAAAGCTTGACAACGCAAACACGCATCATGAGTTCATGTCATGGTTCGAGCAGATGTGTGAATGGTTCGACGTTTCAGTTGGATTGCTCGCGCTTGCGCTCCTACTCTTTTGGTTCAAGCTTTACGGCGTAACGATGTGCATTCCATGCTAGCTAACTTCTTTTTTTATGCTTGATTGATAGGGACGCACGAAGCAGAAAACATATCGCACGCTTCCGATCTCCACTTTCTATGCTTGATAGGTGCGCTCTTGCCGTGATTCTCTTTTTTGAGATTGTGATGTTACCGCAACGGCCATTCGCTCCATGCTAGAACGACGAGTGGCTGCTGACTACTCACTTATTTTACAAAAGAAAAATACGCGTGTAGGCAGTGTTTCAACAAAAATAACTCTAAAAGTTACTTCCTACATGTTAAAATATAAGATGTTTTAGATTTATAAAGAAAATATATTTAGATTTTTTTTAGTGTGTAGATTCAATTTAAACTTGAGTGAACCCAGACACTAAAATAAATCTAGATATATTTGGTCCACAAAATTAAAACATCTTATATTTTAAAACAGAGGAGATACTTCTAAATTTGGATATATATACTACAAAAGCTTAATTAGTGACTAAAAGTAAAAATGACTTGCTTCTTTGTACTCCACTCCCCCTTCTCCCAAAAACCTCAACATGATAGGATTGCCCCATCAAGTCTAGGTCTCAAAGTCTGTGATTTGACATGTCATTCTGCAGTTATTTTTTTTAGAAAACCCAACAATTGCCGGCTGTGGTATATTAGCATATACTTTTTTTCGTTTTAAAATATAAAATGTTTTAGCTAGGTCTAGATATATTTACTTTACAAAGCTAAAACATCTTATATTTTAAAATAAATGGAGTAGAATATTTACAGGATTGCTGACTCATATATTTACAGGATTGTTCACTCTCATATATTTACAAAATTGTACTAGCCGATAAGGATGAAAAACAAGATAAATAGAAAAAAGTCCATTGTGACAAACCAGCCACCCTTTTGGCACTGGTTTGGCACCCATGTGACGCAGAACCACAACCAAGCCTCGTAGAGCCATGACCACAGACACTTCCCAAGGCCAATGCCTCGAAGCCCGTTCACCGTCCGGGGTCGTCTCTGTGACATCCATCGTGCACGACCACATATCCACCTCGCCTAGCAGAGTGGTAATCAACCATAGTAACACATTTCAAATGGGAGTCACTAAGAATGGAGCTAGGCGCTGACGACCAAAAGTCGGAGCCGTCAGCGTAGGCCACGAGCTAGGCATCCCACAAAGCTGGCCCATCATCATAGAATTGTCCTCGACCTAGGATAGCCTAGAGTGACGGCTTTCCTCGGCGTAGCCTACGCCAATGACTACCCTTAATATAGCTATTTTTCCTTTAACTCATTAATCTTAGAAAAGTATAACTAGATTATTCTAATTCAGAAAAATAAAAATAATATATAAAAATTTGCAACAAAAAAGATCTATTTATCTATAGTCAAATATTAGATATTTATGTTAAGTAAGAATCTTCATGCTCGCCGTTTTGACCATAGTTTAAAACGAGTATAAAAAACAAAAACGATCGAAATAATACGAAACCTTCGCGTGGTGTCATATTATGTGACATAGTTGGAAAGAAAAAATCAAACTTGGTATATTGATTATGTCTCAAAAAAACCCTTCACAAAATGACATATCTCATTCTAGATTTTCTGATTTTCGGGTCAAATGACCAATGTTATGGCTAGAACCAAAGCATAATTTATGATAATGTGCCTATATTGTGCATACATGTGTATCATGGAATGGATAATAATTTTGCAGGAGGAAGTTTTTCTTTTCTTCGCATCAAAAAGCTATTTTCTATTTTCCGAGCGCAAAAAGGGGTTGGGAAGCAACCACCAAATGGCTAATTCAAAATGCTACCACCCTATTTTACAAAAATACTAGACCATCTTATATGGAAAATTTCCCAACCGGAGGATCTCATATCTTTCCGTCCACCAGTGGTGAAAAAGACAAATTCCCGCCGAATTGGTAGAAAGTGGGTCAGATATGAACTACAAGTACATGATCTGATGCTCACGATTTTTCAAAAAAAATCATTTTAGGCTCACAATATGCTATTTTTATGAGAGATCCAATGCAACTTTAGCGAGTATCAGCCCCAAGATAAGAATCTTCATGCCCGTCGTTATATAAAGTTTGACGATAGTTTAAAACGGACATAAAAAATTCAAACACGATCGAAACAATGAGAAACCTTCACATGGTGTCATATTATGTGACATAGTTGGAAGAAAAATATCAAACTTGGTATATTGATTATGTCTCAAAAGAACCTTCACAAAATGACCTATCTCATTCGAGGTATTTTGGCTTTCGGATCAAATGACCAATGTTATGGCTAGAATCAAGACATAGTTTATGATAACATGCATGCACGTATATTATAGGATGGCGAACAATGTTGCGAAAGGAAGTTTTCCTTTTCGTCGCATCAAAAAGCCATTTTCTATTTTCCGAGCGCAAAAACGGGGGGTTTTCTGAAGCAACCACCAAATGTCTAATTCAAAAATCTACCACCCCATTTTCAAAAATACTATACCATATTACATGGATAATGTCCCAACAAGAGGATTTTAAACATTTCCGTTCACCCTGATGAAAAAGATAAATTCCTGCCGAATCGGTAGGAAGTGGTCAGATATAAACTACAGGTACATAGGCTTATGATTTTTTACAAAAATAACTTTTAGTTTCACAATATGCTATTTTAACATAGATCTAATGCAAGTTTAGCGAGACTCAGACCCGAGCTCACAATCTTCATGCCAGCCCTTCGACAAAGTTTGACAATAGTTTAAAACGGGCATAAAAAATTCAAAAATGATCCAAACAATGTGAAACCTCCGCGTGGTGTCATATTATGTGACATGGTTGGAAGAAAAATAACAAACTTGGTATATTGATTATGTCTAAAAAAACTTCACAAAATGACCTATCTCATTCAAGGTTTCCTGGCTTTCGGATCAAATGACCAAGGCTGAAATCAAGGTATAGTTTGTGATAATATGTCTATATTGTGCATGCATATGCATCATAGGATGGCAAATAATATTGTAGGAGGAAGTTTTCCTTTTCGTCGCACAAAAAAGCCATTTTCCATTTTCCGAGAGTAAAAACGGGGATTTCGTGAAAAAGTCACCAAATGGCTAATTCAAAATGTTACCACCCCATTTTTCAAAAATATTAGACCATATTTAATGAACAATGTCTCAACGGAGGGATCTCAAACCTTTTCGTCCACCCGTGGTAAAAGACAAATTCGTATCGAATCGATAGAAAGTGAGTCAGATATGAACTACATGTACATGATCTGATGCTCATGATTTTTTAAAAAAATAATTTTTATGTTTACAATATGCTATTTGATTAGAGATCCAATGCAAGTTTAGCAAGACTCGGCCCCGAGCTAAGAATCTTCATGCCCGTCGTTCGACAAAGTTTGACGATAGTTTAAAACAGCATAAAAAATTAAAACTGATTGAAACAATATGAAACCTTCGCGTGGTGTCGTATTATGTGACATAGTTGGAAGGAAAAATATCAAACTTAGTATATTGATTATATCTCAAAAATCCTTCACAAAATGATCTATCTCCTTCAAGGTTTCCTCGCTTTCGGGTCAAATGACCAATGTTATGGCTAGAATTAAGGCATAGTTTATGATAATATGCCCATATTGTGCATGCATGTGCATCATGGGATGGCAAACAGTGTTGCAAAGTTTTCCTTTTCATCGCACCAAAAAGGCATTTTTATTTTCCGAGCGCAAAAAACGAAGGGTTTTATGAAGCAACCACCAAATGGATAATTCAAAATGGTACCACCCTATTTTAAAAAAAATACTATACCACCTTATATGGACAATGTTCCAATAGGAAGATCTCAAACCTTTCGGTCCACCCCTGGTGAAAAAGACAAATTCTTGCTGAATCGGCATGAAGTGAGTTAGATATGAACTACATGTACATGATGTGATGCTCATGATTTTAAAAAAATCATTTTTAGGTTTATAATATGCTATTTTATCAGAAATCCAATGCAAGTTTAGCGAGGCTCGGTCGTGAGCTAAGAATCTTCATGCTAGTCGTTCGACAAAGTTTGACGATAGTTTAAAACGGGCATAAGAAATTCAAAAACGATCCAAACAATACGAAACCTTCGCGTGGTGTCATATTATGTGACATAGTTGGAAGAAAAAAAATATTAAACTTGGTGTATTGATTATGTCTAAAAAAACCTTTACAAAATGACCAATCTCATTTGCGGTTTCCTAGCTTTCGGGTCAAAAGACCAATGTTATTGATAGAATCAAGACATAGTTTGTGATAAGTTGATATGAATATCATATTTGGATTTATCTCATTTTTTGATCAACTTAGACATATTATTTATAGAATTCTGATTTTCGGATTTAAAGATATTAATTACTCCATATTAAATAGAAAAATACAAAAGTAATATCATTATATTTTTATTTGAATTCAATAATATTTTTTACTTATTCACTGTTGTTTACTTAAATAATTGTTTGTAATTTTAAAAAATAAAAATATATGACATAATAATATAAGATTTAATAAGATTGATATTGTAGTATTGACAATCAGGTACAAATTGGTTTGCGGAAACTGATTTGGAAGGAACGGATAAATTAAGTGTCCAGGAGATAAAGTAGTGTGAGGATGGGTCACCGACCGGGAGGTTTAACCAAGACTGTAATTTGATCAAAGTTTAAGTGTAATTAGTGTTAAAAATATTCCAAGTGAGAGATTAACCGATTCAAACAATTCAAAAAATAAAAAGAGTTGAGAAAAATTGAAAAAATAAAATTGTTTTTTGCCTGACCGTTAGTCTATGCCGAGGGAAAAACCGATAGTGTAGCCTGCGCCCGACAACTTTTTCATACGCCGAAGGCCTCCGTGGATGCGCAAGGAAGGTCTTTGCCAAAAAGACTACACCGAGGGCAACCTTCGATTTAGTCTACGCTGAGGGTTATATAGGTTACGCCGATTTGTTTTGGCCCTCGGAATAGCGAGCCATTTCTATTGTGAGTTGCATCGACGATTCCATCGTGCCTCATCTACATCATCTGCACACCCATAGCTTATCAATTAAGTTATGTTTTCCATTTTAAACTGCCGGCTTATATTATTCACCTTTGCCTAGGTGTTAGTTTTTTTAACCATACAAGAGAACTGCACGTGAATAAATAGATAGAGAAACAACTCGTAGACTAGATTATAGAATCGACCAATCATGCAACTGATAAACCACATGGATAAGAAAATGAAACTAAGCGCCCTTGAAGGAATAACAGAAACGATCATGACTATTACTACTACTTCCTTTGTTTTAAAATAGATGTCTTAGATTTATTAAAATTTAAATAAATATAGACATTATTTAGTATATAAGTTCATCTAAATTTTAAAAAATCTAAGACATTTATTATGGGACGAAGGCACTACTTGACATAAGTATGCCTAACGGGTACTCACACTTGACCTATCCGATTCATCCCAGCTAGGACGATATGTAAAGATTCATAAATCTCATGAAGATTCGGGGAATGTGAAGTCCATAAGGACACGGTCTCCTGGAGTGGCAAGTAAGAGGAAGCTTCTAGACTAGGAAAGGTTAGAGATAAATCAACTCGAACGATACTCGAGATCTAGCCTCCCCATATAAGGGCTAGGAGGGCCTACCGAGGATGGCTTCAGAACTCTCACCACAAATACGCCAGATCCAATCTGCACGAACCACAACCATATCGACGACTTGTAACCTTCATCTATTCAATCAAGAATAGACAAGCAGGAGTAGGATTTACACTCATGTGGTCTAAACCTGGTTAAACTCGCGTCCTTATTGTTTTTCTGTTAGCCGATGAAATCTCTAGCGCATCCTTCCCAAAAAAACCAAGTTCATAAAATATGGACATTGCCATGGATACCCCACATCAATTGGCGTCGTATGTGGGAAACCCGTGTGCTGATGTTGCGGCTTCGGTGGTTCCATCGCCGGCGGTCTATGATTCGTCAGTTCCTGAGGAGCAGATCTGCCTCGGCTCCTTCAACTTCACCATCCAGTCATCGATCAGCCGCCCGGCCTTCGACTCCATCGATGCTGGGGCGAACCTACGATTGGCGATTTGAACTTCAACATCAACAAGGTGGGCACTCTCCACCTCCCAAACCTGTTCCGTTAGGTCCCGACGCAGTTGACATCACCGTCTGTTGCACCAGCTTCATGGATGCCTCCACCCCTCGCCACCCTCAGTGAGATGAACGCCACCTCATCGTCAACATGCGAGACCAACAGCGGCAGCTATCGTAGTTTTGATCTGATCAACTCACTGAGAGACAATCATGTCAGCTTCGATCTTGAGAGCTACAGAAGCAACATCTACCCGACCCACTACTTGTGTCCTGTGGTTAAACCCAATGCACCCGAGGATGGCAACAACGACAACGACAATACTGTTTGTCGGACTAGCACGGACAACGAACCGATACGACAAACCATCAACCTCTCAGCTGGTCAATGGGAAAGGATAAGGCAAGCCCTAAAAGGCACGCCTCTTGGGCTCAAAGCGACTCGCGAGGAGCTAGTGGGCTATCACTACCTCCTGCAACAACAATGCAACCTCCAGCAGCAGGAACATGCTCGGCTCGAATAGCTTAAGCGAGTAGCCAAAGAGTTGAGCGCCCGGTGGGCAGAGCTATCCTCCATCTGCGGGTCCTCATCGAAGCAAATCTATGTTCCTGGGACGCACAAGCGGTGCTCCCAGACGAAACACACGGACAAAAGGTTATCGTCGTTGATATGGATATATCCTACGGGTGCACAATATTAGTATACCTGGTTCAGCCCAAGGAAGACCCATGTTAAAGACATGCAACCCATGAAGATGTCGGGTGGTCCAAGCCCATGACGGTTTCGACTCTTTGGAGGACAAATCTAAATTAGATAGAATTTTAAAGGGTATCAACCTTAATTTGTAACCGACTCGACCTGTCCCAAGACCTGGCCTATCTATATAAAGGTCATGAAGGTACGACGAGAAGGAGCTCTCAACTCGCCCCATACGCACCTCACGCCAGATTACATCTGCGCACCCCTGCAACTTTTGGTTCCACCGTAATCAAAAGAAGACAAGCAGGAGTAGGGTTTTTCCTCCGGGGGCCTGAACCTGGGTAAATCTCGTGTCCTGTGTTGCTTGTCTGATAACCGTTTCGCGACTTCCAGCATCCTTATCTTCTCTAAAACCCAAGTTCATAACAATGGGCATTGACGAGATCGAACATCGTCAGTCGTCGCTTTTCTTTTTAGAGGTGTTGCTTGATACGCGACGGTTCAGAGTGTTAGGGTCGTTGTGGGAGGGTGACATATCATCTTCATTTTCGTTGATCGCCAATGTTGGTATTTTCTTTTTGTTTTTTTGCTTGTTTTTCTGGATTCGATTATGTTATTTGTCCCAGCAGTGTGGTTCCTATATTAATTTAGCAGAATGAAAGTCTGTTTCGAGAAGGAACGATAGATAATGAATAACAACACGGTAGAAAATTTACTTAAAACGCCTAGCTAGTAGTACTACCGATACTATCTACAGTATGGCTACAGCCTAACACGGTAGAAAAATTACTTAAAATGCCTAGCTAGTAGTACTTCGATTCTATGGCTAAATCGATTCTTAAAGTCGTTCAGCCAACAAGCTAGCTGTAGCCTGTAGGTGTACGCGCTCACTCACTGGAATGACCAGTGAGGAGCGGGATCCTTGAGCAGCTCCGCTTCTCGGGAGCCTCTGTCCTTGATGAACGACTCATCTGATTCTCGGCACACTTCCTTAAGTTCCCGCAGCAGCTGTTGAATTTCGGGGTTTTTCGAGAACGATTCAATCCGCTGTGCTTCGTTCCGCGATACTAGGTCTGTCGATTCAGGCTGTCGCCGCTGCCCTCGAACCATTTCGTCGTTTCTCCGGCAGACTTCGAACAGTTCATGCTCCAGTTCTTCAAGCCTGGGTTCGGGACGACGACCTCTGCTGCTTCCCGTGGTCGTCTGTGTCTGTCCACGCCGCTAATTGAAGCCATCACACAGCAAAATTGACACCGATTTAGCCATAGAATCGAAGCAACAGGGCACGCTAGCTAGCTATTTGACACCACGTCATTGATTAATAATAACTGATTAGAAGATCTCCCACCTGCATATCTTGAGGTTTCTTAACCGTACCAGAGGCGGCGCTGAAAACGATCGATGCTGAAGGTCGCCGCGAACTCGATATCCTAGAGGAAAGAAGGGATCTCGATATCACGGTCGCGATTGTGATGGACACCAAGGGCGCGGGAGGGCTTATATGTTGGCAAATCGCACACGAACATATTGGTCCGAGTCCGTCACCGTCTCCTTCTCCTCTTGTTAGAATCGAATTCATCCGGGGTGCACCGTGAGTACGCTTCAGGGCCATATCCACCCGCGCCAGCCCGGCTTCTTGATTGCCAAGAAGCATTTTTTTTTTTTGAAATAAGGCGATTTGACATTTCATTATTAGTAAAGATAGAGTCGTGTGCCTAGGACAGTCCCTAAGAGTTCAAAAATGTCCCATTCTCCTGGTATTACATTAGTCAAGAATTCCGCTCCGGCGGCACTCTAAGCCTTTGCTTCCTCTTTGATTCGAGCAATGATAAGTGCCACGGCAAAAGACATGTGGCGGAAAACTCTAGCATTTATTTCCTTTCAAATCATCGCCTTCCTTGCTTTCTCTTTTTGTAGTGCTACTTTGGTTCACCAAATGTTGACGGATGGATCATCCACCCAAAGTTCCGGTGAAAGATCTTGGACACCTCACCAAGCAAGGACCTTCTTCCATATTCGAATCATGAATCTGCATTTGTAGAGAAGGTGAGCCGCCGATTTTTGTACTTGGTTACATAAGGGGCAATTTCCGCAATTTTGCCACCCTCTTCGTTGTAGTCTATCCGCCGTCCATATCCTATTTTGCATGACCAACAACGCAAAAAAAATTGCACTTTGGAGGAGCCCAAACCTTCCAAACGAAGCATTGAGGGTGGTTGAGATGAACCCTTCAAATTGCATCTTGTAAGCCGGTGAAGCGGGGTACTTGCCATCTTTTGTGAACTTCCACCGAATACTATCGGTGGTGCTTTAGACAAGATTGACGTGACAGAGCAACTCCCATAGAGTGAAAAAATGTTGTATGTGCTCCATCTCAAGCCCTTGTTGGGAGTTAATTTGGTCAACCCAAAAATTGTTTTCAAGGACCTTCCTCACCGTGCAGGTATTCCTTTTAGATCTTTCAAATATTTTTGGTGCAATATCCCGCAAATTCTATCAAGCCAAGGTGCGTGCCAAAATTTAGCTTTTTTTCCATCTCCAACCGTTACCACCGTGGTCGCCACAAAGAGATCCCGGTCAATCTCGTTGCAAGTATTTCCAAGCCCAATCCAAGACTTAGTGTCATCAATCCATTCATGCCACAACAACCTAAGCCTTAGGGCCAAAGCATATTTTTCAAGGTTCAAAATGCCAAGGCCACTAAGTTTTGTAGGGCGACAAACTTTCTCCCAATTAATTTTGCACTTTCCACCGATAACCTTATCTCCTCCCGCCCACAAATAGGCTCTTAGAAGCGCAATGATCATATTTATAACCTCTTTAGGAAGGTCAATAGAGGTAATATGGTAGATCTCTTGGGAAGTGAGAACGGCTCTAACAAACACGCCCCCCCCCCCCCTCCCATATTGACGTTTTTCCAATTTCTGGAAGCAATCTTTCCAGCTATTCTATCCTCAAGATGTTTTAGATCCTCTCTTTTAAGATGCAAGACACTTAAAGGTAACCCCAAATATTTAATTGGAAGGTAGATCTTGTTACCGGAAAGGGTCGGAGGATTTCATCAACGTCAAGCTCATTGCATTGGATAGGAGCCACGGGTTTTTTTGGCAATTAGCACTCAGGCCGGTAACATCTCCAAAGGAAGTGAGAATGGACGCAAGGTTTGCAATATCCTCCTTGAAAGGGGCAACAAAGATCGCCACATCCTCAGCATATAAGGATGTACGAGACATCGTTGGCCTCCCGCGGAGAGGGTGAAGAAGCCCTTGAAAGGTTGCCTTGTTTATATTTATAAGATGGTTGATGGGGTCAATGCAAGGACAAAGAGTAGCGGAGAGAGCGGATCCCCTTGTCTTAGGCCCCTCCCATGCTTAATGGCGTCACAAGGCACACCATTTAGAAGAACCCTTGAGGTGGAGCTTGAAAGAAGGGACCAAACCCAATCACAAAAATGTTGCGGGAATCCACAATGACGGAGGAGGTCTATAAGATAATTCCATCTAACCGAGTCAAAAGATTTTTTGATGTCAAGCTTTAATAGAAGGAAGGGAGCTATAAGAGCCTGGTTCTAGTCCCAAATCCCGCTTTCACCCCTCCTCCCCCTCCACCTCCACCCGCCGCAGCCAGAGGACACCGTCGGACGAAGGCCACGTGGCTGACGACGGCGGCTAGCCTCCCTCCTCTCGCGCGACAGGATCATGGCAGGGGCCTCTCTTCCCATCGGGCAGTGGGAGCTCCGGCCGGAGCGGCGCGGCGGCCCTGGACGGTACGGCGTCTCTTGAGGAGTTTGGGCGCCGGGGCGACGGCCCCGGGTTTCCTCGGCGGTGCGACAGCTACGGTGGCCGCGTGGGCGGCGCGGCGGTGGGCCTTGGGAGCTCGCGTCTGCGGCCATCAGTTTTTGTCCTCGAGCCTCACGTCGGTGTCGGTCGGTGCCCCCCTCTTCGTGGCGTTCTGGCGGTGCCCACGGTGCTCTTCGGCGGTGCATCTTCGGCGCCAGGCTGGTGATGTCTGGCCTCTCTTCTCCGTGTTGTGCGGTTGGTGGCGGCCGTGGTCATGGGGCTCTCCAGTCTGGTATGATGGTGGTGGTTGTTGTTGTGCGGCATTTGGCGCTGCTGGCGTGCAAGGTGGAGGATGGTGGTGGTTGTGGTCTTCGTTCCTGTCTACGGCGATAGCTTCCCGGGTTCGCTCTGGTTGCTTCAGTAGCTATCTCGTGGGCAGCGGTGATGATCTGTATGGCGGCTTCTGTCACAGCGGCGGTGTGCAGGCGGCCGGGTCCAGCTGCCCAGTCCAATGGCTTCGAAGGTGGACGTGCGGGATGGTGATGGTGGTCTGGCCGACCTCGAGTGGCAGGTGTGAGGTTGCGACTCTCTGCCGGGCGAAAGTCTTGTTCTGGCTGCGGCTGGAGACAACGGTGGCGACGCCTTTTGGTGTTGTTTCCTCCTTGGAGGCGTTGTCGTGGTGGTGTTTTTGCGCCTCCACCCGGGTTCTATGGGGGAAACCCTAATCCCTCGCGGGTTCGGGCGAGGGCGGCACTTTCTTGGGTCGTTTTGCCTCCTGGGTCCTCGCCTTGGATATTTCGTCGGCCAGAGGGTCTAGCGGAGCGAGTTGGTTGTTGGCGTCGACGGGCTGTTGGGCTTCCTCGACTCGGCGGTCTGGCGGACACGATTGCAGTTTTGTGTGCTCCGGGTAAAAACCCTGCTCTAGCCACGGCCTATGCCGGTGATGGCGGCGCTCTTGGTCGTAGCTCCCCTCATTGGAGGCATCACTGTGGAGGCCCTTTCCTGCATGTGTTGGTGTTCGGTTTGTCTGTCTTGTCGGTTTTGTCCTTGGACCGTTTTCGTCTAGGTGGTGCGCGGCCCCGGGGGTCAGCGTGGTTATCGGAGTTGCGGCTCCGAGTCTTTGACTCCACCTTGTTGCTTTTTGAGGTGTTTTGGGTGTCGGCCTTGGCCACTTGGGTGGGTGATTGCGTAGCTCAGATCACTGTAGAGCTTCGTTGGGAAACCCCAAGAGGAAGGTATGATGAGCATAGCAGTAAGTTTTCCCTTAGTAAGAAACCAAGGTTGTCGAACCAGTAGGAAGAAGGAAACGACTCAAAGGTGTTGCTAGCAACTCCGAAACCTGCACAACACAAACTCAAGACTTTGCCCCAACGAACAGTGAGGTTCTCAATCTCACCGGTTTGCTGAAAATAAAGGATTAACCGTATGGTGTGGAAGGTAATGGTGGCTTGCAGAAAGTAAACAGTAACAGTGGAAGATGTATCAATGGTAAAGATTGGACCGGGGTCCACTGTTCACTAGAGGTGTTCTCCTTAAGATAAATAACATAACATGCTGGGTAAACAAATTACAGCGAGGCAATTGACAGGAATGAGCAAGGCATAACAATGCAATACTAGACATTCATGATCCTTTGAGATTTGATTGGGCATTACAACAATATACATAGACCGCCATCCAACTTCATCTATGACTAGTAATCCACCTTCAGGTTATCATCCGACCCCCCTCCAATATTAAGTTGCAAGCAACGGATAACTAATTTAAGCAAGGTGTGTAAAGTAAACAATACAATTGTTCCATAAACAAAAGATTGTTGTGTTCTCCCTAGTAGCAACAACACATCTATAATCTTAGAGATTTCTGTCACTTCCCCAGATTCAATAGAGGCATGAACCCACTATCGAGCATAAATAGTCCCTCTTGGAGTCACTAGCATCTACTTGGCCAAGATAGCTACTAGAAACGGAGAGCATGCAAGATCTCAAACAACACAGTCATGATAGAATCAATAACCAATCTGACATAGTAATCTCAATATCCATCGGATCCCCGTAAACACAACATGCATGATTACAAATAGATGATCTTGATCATAAACGGAGCTCACAAGATCTAAACATGGTAGCACAAAGGAGGAGAAACAACCATATAGTTATTGTATGGACCCATAGTCCAAGGTGGAACTACTCATGCATCATATCGGAGGCTGGCATGGTTATAAAGAATGCCTCCGGGATGATCTCTCCCCTCCGGCAGGGTGCCGGGAAGAGCTTCAGATCCCCCTGATCTAGGGACGATGGTGGCGGCGGCTATGGACTTTTTCATGGAGATCTGATCGGGTACTTAGGGTTTAGGTATCAGGGGATTCTTATAGGTGAAGGGAGAGACCGAGGGGGTGCCCGAGGTGGCCGCACCCCACCCCCAGGCATGGGCCAGGCCTGACCGCGTGGCCAGAGGGTGTGGGCCCCTCGAGGCCCTCCTCCGTCTTATCATCTGGCTCCGTGTTCTCCTCGGTGAAGTATTGACTTTGTGTTTTGTCCCGTCCAATTTCGAGAATATTTATTTTATGAATTTTCTGGAACCAAAAATAACAGAAAACATGCAACTGGCACTTTGGAATCTTGTTAATAGCTTAGTCCCAGAAACCGTATAAAAATACCTCAAAGTGTAGACAAAGCAAAACAAAGTGGATACTAAACAAGCATGGGATATCAAAAATTATAGATACGTTTATGACGTATCAAGCATCCCCAAGCTTAACTCCTGCTCGTCCTCGAGTAGGTAAGTGATAAAAATAATATTTTTTAAGGTGACATGCACCATCACAATCAAGATCAAACCATTTGCAAGCATTGAAAGTTGGGATCAAAGTACTCTAAACATGAGCATGAAATATGAAGTTTTAACAATAAGACAAAGCAACTATGCTGCAACATGAAAGGATACAAACAAATATTCATGAATAACAATGCATTAAAAGACGTTTGTTTGTTTCACATACAGAAAACATAGCATAGTGGCATTCAGCTTGTCCCTCATGGAGTAACAAAACATAAATGCATAGGACACCTTCAAAGTTCAAAAGGGTGACTAGATACAAATAGTTCAAGAACAAGCAATATCAACAATATGAATCAATCAATAAGTTTTGGGACAATGCACATAGAACTAAGAATGGAAACTATTCTCTCTTAATTGGTGCCTAAGGATAGAAGGTGGAGACTCAATATAATAGTGAAAAAAGGCCCTTCGTAAAAGGGAAGCATGTATTTCAAGTCTCATAAAGAGCTTCCAAAAATTATGGTACTTGTTAGATTTCAGCTCTCATTGCCCCTATCATAAGCATCTTGAAGTGATTAAGGTTAAAGTGAACAAACTATGGAGTATATGCTTGACAAAGTGTAAGTTGGCAATCTCATGTCCCTTGAGTATGAGGGCCGCTCCTCATGCCACTCAACTTTAGTCACCGGTAAGTTCTTGTCATGGTAAGTACATGTATATCATAGAGAACCGCCAACGGGTTACCCATTGCACATGATAGAGGAGCTATCCCATATCAAAATGACAAGGCAAGCAGACAATTAGCATCTTAGCAATCTACTTATTTACCATGGGAAAATGGTGCTTTTTTCTCTCTTTCCTCTTTTCTCATTTTTTTTCTTTTTCTCAATCTATTTTTCTATCTCTCTCTTTTTTATAAGAAGATTGCTTCATAGATTGCTCACTATGGTGATGCTGCAAGTTTCCACCATGATTAGGCATGGCTTAAGCTAGACTTACAAGCTTCCCTTTCATTTCACACCGATGATATCCATAAACAAAAGAGAATGATATCAACTGGATATATATTTACAGGTGTTGAGAGCATTTCCCGTGACAACACGGGCCTGCTAATTCCAACGTATAAGTGCAAGCATATACAACATAGATGACACAATGGTTCAAGTTTATTAGGGGCAAGAAAATAAAGTGTGTCATCAAGTTCGTAAGAGCTTTAATCACTATTTTTTCACATAACAAAGTAACTTTTTAATTGAAAGGTAGATGGAACAAGAATATACTTGGAATGGTGTAACACACCATGCATCGGAATTTATAGTGGACACTTTGGAATAACTTGGTTTCTTGCGAGTTGGATGCATGATTAGAGCTTACGCAATACAAGTAGAGGCTAGCAAAAGACTAGGAGCGACCAAATAAGACATCAATAATGGTCATAATCATGCAGAGCGACAAAAAATTACTAATTAAAGCATAAAATGGTACCACTAGTTAAAAACTAAATAATCATAGAGGCTAAGGTGACTGGTTCATAGTCATAACATGGTGTGAGCATGCGCCAAGTCAACCTAAACAAAGCATCAAAGGAAAATACCACAATACTATGCTTTTGTATGCTAAAACAACGCATAATTCTTTCAAGGCATATTAAGCAATCCTAATTGTTTGAAACAAGTCATGCTACAACAATAATCACTAAGCATAACTTTAAAACAATATCTATCATGACATGATAAAGCAAGCTCCTTCTTGTACTACTAAAGCAAGAACTTCCTACTCCTTTCCAACACCAATCAACTTATTTGAAACAACACTGCGAAAACGGGGGTCCAACTACTTTATTCAAGCAAACTAAGTAAACAAAAACCAAAAAATCTAAGACGCTCCAAGAAC
This sequence comes from Avena atlantica, assembly GCA_910589765.1. Classification (NCBI taxonomy): domain Eukaryota; kingdom Viridiplantae; phylum Streptophyta; class Magnoliopsida; order Poales; family Poaceae; genus Avena; species Avena atlantica. The sequence goes on along the minus strand of OU342739.1, from coordinate 483,336,935 downwards.
AACACAACAGTGCATGAAACAATAAAAACGAAGTGTCTAGAAAGACCTGAGATTTTTATTGATGAAGAAGGGGATGCCCAAGGCATCCCCAAGCTTGACGCTTGTACCTCTTGAATATTTATTGGGGTGACATGGAGTGGCATCCTCAAGTTTGAGATTTTGTCCATTCTTCATCTCATTACATCATTCTTCCCTTACACCTGAAAATTTTCCTTCATACAAAATTCACACAATCTTCATTAGCAACATTAGTGCATTCAAAAGATAATAGACCCTTGGATTTAGTTTTAAAGCGGAAAAACTTTCACTAAAGACACAAGCTACTGTAGAACTTCCTTCAAAATCTCAATTTCCTAAAAAGAACCCAAAAAGGAATCAATAAGAAGCAAATGCAAATAATGGCAGAAATCTGTCAAAACAGACCAACAGGTCGAAACCGATTTTTTCGAAGACCTTATGTTGCTCAAATCAAAAAGTGTTGAACTAAATAAAGTTAGCTAACAACCCGGGGGATTTATTCAGAGAATTACAGCTCAATACGATATATAGAGATTTTTCAAGAATTTTTACAGTGGAGCACAAAAATCTGTTTCGGGACAGTACTTCCCTAAATCTTACTTCCCTCTCATTACAGGTTATTCTTGCCACAAAAATCAAATAAAAGGATAAGGAGAGGTTATTACAGAAGTAATAACTTCCAAGACTCAAGAAAACTATTGGGTTATCTCCCAAGAAGTACTTTTCTTTAACGTCTTTAAGTTAGGCATGATAGTTTGAGAAGATGCTCTCATAAGAAATATGAATTGAAGTAAAAGAGGGCATCAAGAAGCAAATTCAAAACACATTTAAGTGTAACTCACTTTCTATGCATACGAATCTTGTAAGAAAATAAATCAAAGAAGCACATAGTAACAAGAATGGATAGATAAAACAAGAGCAACTTCAAAACTTTCAGCGCATAGAGAGGTATTTCAGTACCATGAAAACTTCTACAACCATATTTTCCTCTCTTACAATAATTTTCAGTAGCCTCATGAATAAACTCAACAATATAACTATCACATAAAGTATGCTTTTCATGATGTATAAACACATATTTTTTATCAAGCTCAAAAATAGTGGGATTAAACCTTCAAACCCACTTTTAACAATTTTATAACAAGATGACTGATCATTCTGAAGAGGTATGTGGTTCCAAGATAAATTCAAGACCTCTCCAATCTCATTTTCAATAGTCATACTATTAATATTATCAACCAATATAGGACCATCATCTAGATCTTTATCATAAACATTTTTAAGCAAAACTCTTTAGTACTATGAATTTCGAAGTTAGGCACAAATAAAGAATTATCATAGATAACAGGAGCATAATTACTATCACAAGTTTTACCCATAGTAGATATTTTAAAAGAATCCACAGGAACATAACATTTATCCTCCTTTAGTAAGCATGGAGGACAATCAAATAATATAAGGGATAAAGAGTTACTCTCATTAGAAGGTAGACATGGATAGATCAATTCTTCCTCCTTTTATTTATCACTCTCCTCCTCTTTTTCATCTAGTGAGCTTTCAGGTTCATCAATTTCTTCTTACATAAGCTTCTGTAAGTCATTAGTCTCTTCCGTTTGTGGAAAGCATCTATTAAAATATTCAAGAATATAGCTATTTTCTTCCTTATAATTATTAAAGAAAAATTTAAGTATATCATAAACCTCATATTCATAAGGTGAATCATCAGTATTTTTAAGCAAACTAGCAAGTTCAAATGCACCCTTCCGAGCAATAAATTCTTCAATTTATTCCACATCATAAAAGTCATAATTTCCTTTAACATAAAAAGATATGGTAACATTATTATTATATTAACATTGAAAAGGGAGGTGTTTATATCTCCTACAGCAACAAAATTTATCAAAGCAATAAGTAACATTATAAGTACATGTCTCTAACAATAGTATTTAATTTATCAATTTATTCTCATAAGTGTTTTTTTTAGACTAGTTTTAGTATATAGATTCACTTCAAACATGAGTAAAACTAGATACTAAAAATAGTCTAGATATATTTATTTCACATAACTAAAACATTTATATTTTAAAACAGAGGAAGTATGTGGAAGCCTATGGGTGCGTCGCTTTCGATCGGGTAGCTTATTGGGAGTCGATCGATTCAGCAGGCACTGATGACAAACTTGACGTTGTCCTCGGTGACTAATGCTGGCTGCCGCAGCGCTGTGGCGCTGGCGCCTGCGCGGAATTCCATTCAACTGAATCTGCGTAAGCACCATTTACCCGAGCGCGCCCGCCATTTCCCTGCGGGAATTATTCGGAGGCTGCGCAAACAAATTCTGGCACGAAAATCCAGCCACTCTTTCTCTCTCTTTGCAGCCTCCGCCGCGCGTTCCCTCTCGTACGTACTTACGTCCACGCCTACGTCTACGTACGTGACGTCGCCATGGCCATCCTCTGTTGCTATCGCGGTTCGGTACGAACCTGAAAATTAAGGACGACATCCTCGAAAGCACGTGGCATAAAGTTTCTTGGCAGATGCAGAACATGCACGTACGTATCTTCACCACTAGTACTTTTCTCTTCTTCGTTCAACCTGCGTGTCGATGCATGTTCCTATCTCTCCACAGGCCACGCCTCTTATTTATTTGTTATACACGGTTAATTTGTTCTCCTTTTCGATCGTCGCATGCATGTTTTGCTACTTTTCATCGCCACAATTCGTTATCTTCAACGTCTGCCGTTCGGAGGTTCGTCGTCCTATATACACGTCGATATAAGAGCGTTTCAGTTTCTGATGAGGGCGCGCTAGCTCTCACTCTGGTACACGCTGATTGCCAAGACGAACAATGCATCCTTCAAAACTTTTTGGGATTTGCCATTTCTGCAACAACGACTAGGACCATGCTACCTACGCACACCGGCCAACGCCGGAGTCGTCGTAGGATATCAATGCTTTGCTTAATTAATCGTGCAGCAAAAACCAGTTGAAAAACAGATTAAAAAAGGCGGTCTTCGCGGGTGTTGTCGATGAAGCAGTTATTTAAGGGCTTAATAACTCAGACTTTTGGGGCTGGAGGTGCTTTCGGGGTAAGGGTCGTGATCATGGACGGATCGGAGCTGCGACCGTTTTAGATTACCGGCTCGGGGCCCGTGCGCCCCCATGTGCAGCCATTAGCTTAGGTAAAGACCAATTCGTCTTTTGCAGCCAACGGTGAACGGTACCACCGGGTCCCGCGCAGATCGTGCCCTGTTTCGCTACACTGAACGTTAAGCCCTGCGGCGGAGCTGAGGGGCGACGCCGCGCCGACGCCGACGGCCGCCACCACCTATAATCACGCGTAGACAACAGTCAGTACAGCCGAAAACCTCTCTCAGCTCGCATATGTAACTGAGGATGAATAAGCAGTTGTTGATGGATCGAAGTTTCAGTTGGAGCGCTCGCGCTTGCGTTCCTACGCTTTTGGTTCCAGCTTTACGGCCGCGTCCCCATGCTAGTAGCTAGCTAAGCTTCTTTTTTTCATGCTTGATTGATATATAGGGATGCACGACCCAAAAGAGCGTATCGCTCGCTTCCGGTCACGACTCTCTACGCTTGATAGGTGCTCTTGCCGTGATTCTCCATGTTTTTCCGAGATTGTGATGTTATTACCGCAACGGCCACTGTAACTATTCTACATGCTAGACCGTGAGTGGCTCCTGTAGCTACTCTCTTATTTTGTAAAGAAAAACTACGCGTGTTGGAAGTGCTTCAACAAGGAATAACTCTAAAAGTAACATCCAAATTTGGATGTGCTACAAAAGCTTAATTAGTGACAAAAAGGTAAAAACGACTTGCTTCTTAGTACTCTCCTTCTCCCAAAAACCTCACACGATATGAGGATTGCCCCATCGAGTCTAGTCCTCAAAGTCTAAGGTTTGACATGTCATTCCGCAGTTCTTTTTTCGAAAGCCCAAAAAATAGCATTGAAGCGGTGGTGTTGCACCAATGCTTCATTTTAGATTGTGTTGTGTTCTAGAAACATAATACATGGCGATCAGTTAAATGTTCACTATGCAAAAAAAAAAAAAAATAGGATGGGGAAGCTATAAATCTTGGGTAAATCATTCACAAGTGTTGACCAAATGTTTTCAATGTTTGTTGCCTATTCACTGCAATTAGGTAAAAGAAATGATGAATATTGCTTGTGGCCGACTAAGAATAGCTGATGGCATGTCATTGTCATGTATCTAATTAATGGAAGTATAGGACATGTAACCGGATCCAAAATGAAGTTTTCGGTTTTAAAGGAACACACCACAAACAGAGACTAAGACGACACAAGAGACACAAGTTTCATATAAACCACAACTCACTAGGAATTTTGACATTTGCGGATTTATCGTCGATTAGGAGGCCTCCTTTAGTTCTAGCATCTGATCAAGGGGCACGCTCTCATGTAGAGGTGCATTTTCGACAATGTGGTTCTCATCTATCCCTGTAATGGAAATGAAATACTACCTCTGTTCCATAATAAAAGCTTTTCTAGCGGTTCAAATTTGACTGCTGAAAAAGATTACATTTTGTTGAGGTAGTAAATTCCCAAGTGTATGCAATTCGCAATGTTCTGCTCATACTCGCTCTCACGGGCAGACGCAACGTCCCTGCAGCCCGGGCGCGTGTCCGGGCTTCGGTCCCGCTCGCCTCGAGGAATCGATCAGAGACATCGACAAAATCAGGATTGACTTTGGGCAAAAGTTTGTCAGCGAATCGAGCGAGCGTGCCGCGCGTGGCTTCGAGCCAAAGAATCCAGTGAGCATATTGTTGCCTGTCAAAACCCACCGGCGAGCAGCGACGAGCAACACGAAGAGCCGGGAGGCTCCCAGAACTGCTGGTGGGCCCTGGTCCCTCGGGCAACGGCCCGCAAAACTCCGGCACACGTCCTGGCTGGTGCAAGGGCGTGCCACCTGACCTATACCTGGTCAGGAAGGTGATGGATTGCTTCGATTGGTTTCCTGCATGGCAAACAAACATACGTAAAATTCGAGCCGCGACCGGCTCCCAGGTTTCCCTGTGGATCGGCTCCTAGAGCCGATTATCCCATGGTTCTGCATTAGATCTACGATAACATGGGGTTTTTCTTCATCAATACAAGTTAAATCGATCTACGACAGTTTAACGTTTTCACCACATAATTGGAACATCCTACACGTAATTGAGCCTGGTAGATACAAAAGATGATAGAAAACTAACCCTAGAGAAGGCCTAACAACCGACGTAAAGTCAATTTTCGGAACAACTCCTCTCGAATTGGCAAACCATATCCTTACATACTACTGGATCGTTCAACCCGTTTGCAAGGCCTAACCATGTGGATATCAAACTAAATCTTGGAGAACAAGGCATAACTATAACAGATCAAATCGACGGAATAAAGATCAAGCAAGGTGCTACCCTTACACCCAAGAAAAGGTGCAAAGGCAGCGAGATAAATAAAGGCAGCATAACTAAACAATCATAACAAATAAGTACCGATGCTAGCCCAAACAGATCTATGATAACAGTATTACTCGCCATCAACAAGGCTTCAGCACGAGCAACACTAAATAACGCATAAGCATATACTGCCTAGATCGCAAGATGCGATCTAGGCAGCATGACACTTACCCGAGAAAAACCCTAGAAACAAGGGGTGGCGATGCGCCGAGATTGTGTTTGTTGTGAACGTGATCGTCCTCCTTTCTCAATAACCTTAGGTACATATTTATAGTCCGGAGACTTTCTATCTTTGGAATAACCCTAACAACTCTATCTCTTACCTAAACCGAAACATAACCTACTATAGTATACAAATACACGGGCAATTTAGCCCAAATCCACGCACAAGGCTGATCCGGCAAAATATTGCGTATACGTATCCTCCAAGCCCATCTTGATTACGGCCCATCTCCTCCTTTGGCCAAAATGTGGCGATAACACATGCCCCCCTGGTTTTGGCAATAATAATTCCAAAACCACTCTGTTTTTTTCCCTCATTTTTTTTGTACCGGGTTACGCGTTGCCAGAATGCGTTGCAGAGCAGAATCGTCACGCCACCCCCTCATCATGATGTCTTGTCTTCTCAACTTCTCTGCAGTGCATGATTTGACAATTTTGGCACCACATTCTGGGAAACCGCTATGGCATTGAACCACCTCCCACTATTCCCCTTATTTTAAATTCATCTGAGCAGTTTGCAACCCCATCTTCCTCCATTAGCCAAAAAACCCTCTTTCTCCGCCATGGCCGCCTCTTCTTCCTCCAAATCATCCGGCCTTTCCTCCCAAGCCTCCAACGCAATGAGCGACCGGGAGCCGACGCCGGAGCACCCGCCAATGGCGGTGTACGATGCTCTTGCCCCACAATGGTGGGACGAGAGGGACTGGGACTTCGCCGCCTGGTCCGAGGACGACGAGTCCCTGACCGATGGCGAGGAGGGCCTCCAGTTCCTTGTCGACGGGGAACTGGAGGCGGAGAGCACCGACGACGCCGTGTCCTGGGACGGCGTCGAATCCTCCGACGAGGAGGAGGAAGCGGAGGAGGACACCTCCTCTGACGAATACCCGCCGGTGAAGCGCTTCCGCGCCGGGTCCAGCAAGGACACCGAATACGACGACGAGGACGAGGAGGCCCCCGCTGATCACTTCAGCAGCAGCGGCGAAGACTACGCCGACAGCAGCGCTGATGACAGCGAGTACGACGACGGCGAAGACAGCGGCGACGACACCGGCCTCTAGATTAGGAACTAGTAGTAGTAGTACTAGTAGTAGATTTCCTTTTGTAAGCAATCGGCTCCATTGTAAACAATCATCTTTTGAATCAACAAAGATTGCTTCCCCTAATTTGATTTTGCCGATAGTCAAAATAGGTCAACGTTCCAGAAGCCGATAGCAATGTATCGGCTTTCACCGTACTACGCTCATATGGTCAACCAAGTCAAAGCCCAACGAGCCGATGGTAACACATCGACTTTCCCCACAAACGTTGACAAGGTCAAATTTGGTCGCATATTTAGATAAATCTGAGCGGCCACTCTCCAACTTCAAACGGTAGCCTGCGACCCTTTTCAAAAAGGCTAAACCAGATCTCCAATTTCCTCACCGCACAGATCGAGTTCACAGCGACAAGAACCCTCGATCCTCAATCGCATAGATCCATCTCCGCCGGCAAACTAGATGGCGGAATCGTCCAATATCAACACAGCGGTCTCTGGTCTGAAGGTACGCCTGCTCCTCGTAGTCTGAACACGGCGCTAGAATTAATAGCAAACACCTGAATTAATGCTTTATTCCACCGTTAAATTTTTTAGGTTTCAGACATCCTGCTGCCGCATCCTTCTCTCCCAAATTCTCTCTGTCTTGGCCCCCGTACAGAATCTAGTCCTGCCCATCTGATCTCTTGCGAGGCAAACAGAATCCCCTTCGTAAGCCAAAACCTAGATTTGAATTCTTGGGCTGACTGCTTGCGAGCCTGGCCTAATCCTCCTGAACATTGGGTTTCTTGGTATAGCAGGGTAGCCAAAACTTACCAATCCCAATGGGAAACCACGGGAATAGCCGATGCCTTGTATTTGTCATTGTCTCCCCTTGAGAAACATGAAAATCTTCTAAAAACCATCGGCTATTTCTGGTCTGATGCTCTGAACTGCTTCATGTTCGGTCACGGCCCCATGACACCAACTCTGTTAGACGTGGTGATGATTACTGGTCTGGATGTTACATCACCCAGCCCCTCTGCTTTTAAGCTGACAAAGGTCCCCTACAAGATCTCTTCTAAAACGGACTGCACGAGCTGGGGTGCCTATCTTCAAAGCCACATGAAAACTAAAGGTCCTGTCACAGAGAAAGAACACACGGCTTTCCTCAACTTCTGGCTGGAACATTTCATATTCTGTGGCCCTTCCCTTGCTCCAACCAAGAATTATATCTCCTTGGCCTACGAACTTGCCAGAGGCACTCAACTTGGTATCGGCAAACTGTTCCTTGGAGAAGTCTATCGATATCTCCAGTTGATGTCTGTCAAACTATTCTCCGGCATAGCAGTCAAAACAGGAGGTCCTTGGTGGTTCATTCAGCTATGGTCTCAACTGTATTTTCAAAACCATGTCCCAAACTTCCCCCTTTTGGCGAGTTGCACCTTTCCAAATGCCAAAGGGAAGCAGATCCGATGCACCAGCTATGGCCAAGCTCTGTACAGACTACCAGGTAGCAAACTGATCCCTCAGGAAGCATCCAAGTGGTTCAGCATTTTCTTCCAAGGCCTGGACAACCCTATCTTCTTTCCTTACACGGAAGAATCAGAACATTTTGAAAACCCAATCTCCTTCAGGCTAGACAACTTTGCCGATGACACCAGCACTCGGCAGCTATTTTCTACTGTGATTCGTCCCTGCTTCCTTCCAGTTGGCATGAGCACATCCAATAGAATAATCAAGCCTGGATACGAATTCTACCAGTCAGTCGTAGTGGCTCGGCAATTTGGCCTTGGACAAGTACCTCCCCATTTCTTTCTCCACCATCTTACAGAGAGCAGAGCTGACCTGCCCGATCCTCTCACCAGTCAAAGGTGTTATTCCTTCTTCGATGCTCTGACCATCCCAATTCCCAACAACCTCATCTTCACTTCATCAACCGATGGTTTTGAGAACTTGTGGTCGATGTGGAAGACTCATGCCTTCAGGAGAGCTCTGGGACCGTTGCTGGAACAGCTCGATGCTGAATATGACATCCCCGTAGAACAGGTACTACTACTTGTAAATTTTCTTGATGCAGCTCACAAATGATTCTTCTAATAACCCGCTCTGTCTCCTTGCAGCAACAAGATGGTCCTGAACCTACACACAGTGATGGCTCCCCCTTTGAATCCTTCCCACCAGCTCCCGTGGTCCTTTTCTGCAAAAACTCGCCACCTTTGAAAAAGGTCGTGATGCAGAACCAGCCGATATCACCACAATCGGCTTCCAAGAGGCAAGCAACATCTGGGTCAGCCGTCTCGCGAGTTCCAACTAAAACAAGAACGGCGGTGAGGAAGGTAGCTGCTAGGAAGACTTTGAGGCGCCGGAGCCCCTCTCCAGAAAGTTCGCACGTACGCTGATCCATGCCTTGGTCGATCTCTTTCATCCTTGCAAACATGCTTGCGTTTACTAGCTCCCCTTTTCTTACAGGGTTCCATCGAAGACACCTCCAGCGGGGACGCATAATCCAATCGAGGAGAGTCGGGCCCAACAGACTCTGAAAGGACCACCACACCGAGCCAGCCAGATTTGCCACCATCGGCTTCCAGGAAAAGGCCGGTTCCTGCACCTACTGCCCCCCGAGCATCAGTCGAGGCGGGGCCAGCTGTGAGCCTCAAGAGGGCTCGCAAGGGGCTGCAAACTTCTTCGTCGAGCCAGGAGGTTTCGAACGTCATCACCCTTGATACTCTTACCAATTATTTTTTATATCTGCCGATTCATCACTTATTTACATCGGCTAAGCACCTTCCATGCAGACGACTGGCACTTCTAGTGGAAAAACCGGGGAAATGCTGATGCCCATCGCGGGGCTGGATCTAGTAATCCCTGAAGGTGTAGATGAAACGGTGACCACTTTGGCCAAACCCCCAGTAACAACACACGAGCTGATTGTCTCGTCATCTGCTATCCCCTTGATCTTGGGAGAGGTATGTCCGTTTCGTTCGGTTCATCCTTCCATGTTGGACGCATACTAACGCCATTTTGGCCTGCCAGGGTTGTGATATCTCAGGCCTGCTGACGTTCGACCCTGAATCCATCGAACCAACTCTCTCTGTCGCCAACGATGAACCACGAGCAAAGGCTGTACTACCTCAATTCCAGCGCCTCAAAGCCTTGCTGTCCTCCCCGATCGAGAAGCTGATCGAGGGTTCTGAAGAGGTGAAGAGTGTTCTTGCCGAAATCAAGGACCAACTCCCAGTAGCACTGCAGGTGAAGCTTTGGCCAGTTGTAACTCTGTCTTTCTACGGGTCAAGGGTGAAGTTGGCTCGTGAGAGGATTAATCTGCGCCGCGCCCAACTCCCACTGAAAGCCAATATTGCAGACAAATGTCAGCAGCTCAACGAGAAAAAGGCGTCGCTGGATGCCAAAACTGACACCTCTGTCAGCACCGCCGAGCTTGCATCCTTGAAAAAGGAACTGGGAGATCTTGAAGAGAAGGTCCGGGCGACCAAACAGCTCATTCGTGACAAGGAAGCATTCATCGCCCGCTCCCAAGACGAAGCGGAAGGCCTCAAAGCTCAACTGAAGACTGATCTGGCGGAAATACGTGCCCTGAACAAGCAGCTGGTGATGGGCAAGGACGAAGATGACGAAGTCGAGATCGCTGAGGTGGATCGTGTCCGTGCTGACGCCCTCCACGCCTTCGAGGCATTCCTTCAGTAGCTTATTCATGTAAACTGACGCCTGCTCGTAACAGTTTGAACTTCTAGAGTCGATGGCTGTGCATCGGCTGTATTTGTTTTTATTGGCCGATTTCATGTATCGGCCCCCATATTTCACTGTCCATCATCCCACATGCTTGGGAAATATTTCTTGAGATGCTGACCGTTGACAGCCACTGGGAATTTCACGCCATCCAGCTCCTCCAGCATGTACGCGTTCCCCCTTAAAACTTGATCGACCTTGTATGGCCCGTGCCAATTTGGAGACCATTTACCGTATGCTGCATCCTTAGTTCCCAATGGCAACACAGCTTCCCACACGAGGTCGCCAACGTGGAACTCCTTTGGTCTCACCTTCTTGTTATATGCACGAGCTACCTTGGCCTTGTTCTCTTTGATTTTCTCAAGCGACCACAGCCTAAGCTCAGTCAAATCCTCAACACTGTCACTCATCAGGGCCGCATATTCCTCAGTTGTTAGATCGTTCTGAAAAGTGACACGTCTCGATCCAGCCGTAATTTCCCAGGGCAATACGGCTTCTTGTCCATAGACTAGATGGTATGGCGAGGTTTTTATTGCTCCATGACATGACATGCGATAAGCCCATAAAGCCTCTGACAAAACCTCGTGCCAACGCCTAGGGTGCTCATCGACTTTCCTCTTGATCAGCTTGATAAGGCTCTGGTTGGACGCTTCAGCTTGCCCATTTGCTTGAGCATAGTATGGGGATGATCGGATCAGCTTAATTCCCGTGTCCTCACAGAACTTTCTAAACTCGTGGGAAATGAAGACCGAACCTCCATCGGCCGTGATAGTCTGGGGAATCCCGAATCTATGAATGACATGTTCTTTCACAAAATCGATAACATCCTTCGAGTTCACTGACTTCATAGGGACGGCTTTCACCCATTTAGTGAAATAATCCGTAATGGCCAAAATCCACATGTGGCCTTTGCTTGATGGAGGATTGATCTTGCCGATCATATCCATGCCCCAACCTCGGAATGGCCACGGCTTGATGATGGGGTTCATTGCTGACGCGGGTACCATCTGAATTTTTCCAAATTTCTGACATGCTTGACACCCTTTGTAGTACTTAAAACAGTCCTCAAGCATGGTGGGCCAATAAAACCCTGATTGCCTGATCAACCATTTCATCTTGTGAGCCGATTGGTGAGTTCCACAGGCGCCTTCGTGTACCTCGTGTAGGAGCCGATTGGCCTCGGTTGGCCCCAGACATTTGAGCAGTAACCCTTCCAGAGTCCTGTAGAACATGTCGTCCCCAATCAGCACATACTTCATGGCCTTGTACCTTATCTGTTTAGGTGCCCCCCCGAGCCGAATCTTTCAAGTAATTGAAGATATCGGCTCTCCAGTCGTCCGCCTCCAGGAATTGTACCTGAACATCAGCTCCCTCTGCTACGTCCTTGTAGCCTGAAGCCATTTGTGCGAGATCGTTCGCCTCGATATTCTGCGATCGCGGGATCCAGTTCAAGTATATGTACTGGAACTATGCCGTCAGCTCACGGCATTGCAACCATAATGGGAAGAGCGACTCGCTCTCGCACTTGTATTCCTCCGTGAGTTGGGAAATCACCAATTTGGAGTCTCCGAAAATTTCCACTGCTTCTGCTCTAGCTTCGATGAGCAACTCCATTCCCTTGCGTATCGCCTCATACTCAGCGACGTTGTTGGTGCAAGGGGTAGATAGCCTGATGGAGAAGGAATATGTTGCCCCCCGGGGCGACACGAGTAGAATGCCGATGCCGCAACCATCATCACAAACCGATCCATCGAAAAACATAGCCCACGCTCGTACAGACAGCGCTGCTATATCGGTGTTGATTCTTTCAGCAATAAGATCGGCCAACGCCTGACCCTTAACCGCTTTCGCGGGTTGATACCGGATATCAAATTCCGATAATGCAAACATCCATTTGCCGAGTCGGCCTTTCAACATAGGAGCCGACAGCATATGCTTTATGACATCTGATTTGCATATAATGATAATCTCCGCTGAGAGCAGGATGTGGCGCAGCTTGGTGCAGGTGAAAAACAGACAGAGGCACAACTTATCAATCTCAGGATACCTTGTCTCTGCATCCAGCATCCTTCTGCTGATGTAAAACACAACTTGCTCCAAACCGTCATAAACCTGCACCACCACCGAGGCGATGGACGTGTCAGCTACTGACAAGTAAATGTAGAACGGCCTATCTGGCTGGGGTGGAACCAACACTGGCAGCTTCGTTAAATATTCTTTGATCTCGTCGAAGGCTCGTTGTTGTTCTGTCCCCCAGCGGAACTCCTCATCAGATTTAATTTTCACCAGTCCCATGAACGGCTCTATTCTTCCTGACAGATTGGAGATGAATCTTCTAACGAAGTTGATCTTGCCGATGAGAGACTGCAGTTCTTTCTTCGTGGTAGGTGGCTTCATTGTTCGCACTGCCTCCTGACTTTTCAGGCCGATCTCAATTCCGCGTTCATGGACCAAGAAACCCAAGAACTGACCGGCCGTTACACCGAAGGCGCACTTCTTTGGATTCATCCGTAGCCCGAATTTTCTTGTTCGGTCCAGGACGCGTTGCAGATCGGCCAAGTGTCCTTGTACTGAAGCAGACTTGACCACCACGTCATCGATATAAATTTCCACAAGCTTGCCGATTAGATCACGGAAAATGTAATTCATGGCTCTTTGGTACGTGGCGCCGGCATTCTTTAGTCCAAACGTCATGACTACGTATTCAAACAACCCCACCGAACCTGGGACTCTGAATGCAGTCTTGTGTATATCTTCCGGAGCCATAAAAATTTGGTTGTAACCGACATTGTCATCCATGAAGCTCAAGACCTTATGACCAGCAGCTGCGTTGATTAATGTCTCTGCCACCGGCATCAGATACTCATCCTTTGGAGTGGCTTTGTTGAGATCCCGAAAATCTATGGCAACACGCCAGCGGACATCTTTTTTCTCTACAGGTACGATACTAGAAATCCACTCAGCATACCTGCATGGCCTGATTAACTTAGCTGTCAACATTTTCTCGATCTCTTTCTTGACTTCTTCCAGAATTTCGGCCTTCATCTGTCGTGCTCGCTGCTGGAATGGCCGAAATCCTTTTTTAAGCGGGAGTCGGTGCTCAATGATGCTCCTGTCTAACCCGGGCATTTCTGTATAGTCCCAGGCAAAGCAATCTGGATATTCTTTCAACAAAGCTATCATCGGACCCAGCAGATTCGGATCTAACTTCTTGCTGATAAATGTTGGTCGCGGCTTATCCCCAGGACCGATGTCAATTTCCTCTAGATCATCAGCGGAGGTAAACCCATACCCTAGCTTTCCGTCACCTGCTAAATCGATGCTAAACACGGGGCAAACAGTTGGTGAGGATAACAAAGATAATTTGGGCCGATTGCCGGAATCGGCCCCCTTTTTGATTGCATCATTCAAGGTAGGTTTACAACTTATTTGTGCTCTACAATGGCAGGGAATCTCCCTACTATGACTGCATGACCTGTTTGTCGTAAGACTACTGCTTTTTATGTTTTGTGGCCGATCGCATGGATCGGCCATACCACGTACGATCGTGGACTTTGCTACTCTGTCAGGCCAGTGGATAAGACCAGCCTCACCCCGTTTTTTGTAGCTTCAATGCGCTCACAGCCGTCTAGACTGACTCCAGAGATCGGCTCTTGGTCTTCTGCTTCCCAGATGTTCATGCCAGCTATGGAGATCTCGATCGAATCATCTGCCTGAATGACCTCCACTTCATCTCCATCCCACTGTATTAGGCACTGGTGCATCGTGGATGGAATGCAGCAGTTAGCGTGAATCCAATCCCTCCCCAGCAAGACAGCGTAGGTGCTTTTGCTGTCCACGACGAAGAATGACGTAGGGATGGTTTTTCTGCCCACGATCAGACCCACGTTCAGAACGCCTTGCGTTTCTGAAGTTTGGCCGTTGAAGTCGCTTAACGTGACGTTGGTTTTGATCAGATCTGCAGTGGAGCGTCCCAAACGCCGTAGCATGGAGTATGGCATTATATTAACTGCCGCTCCAGTGTCAACCAGCATCTTGCTGACATGCTGCCCATTGATATACCCTCGCAGGTACAGGGATTTCAGATGTTTGTAGCCCTTCTCTCGTGGCTTTTCAAAGATGACCGGTCGTGGGCCGCAGTCAAACTGTGCCACCGGTAGTTCTTTGGTCCTTGGAGCACAAAACTCTGACGGAAGTATGAACACCATGTTTGTGCCAGCCGATGTCTTTGCATCGGCTTTTACTGGTTTGGGGCGCCACTCTTTCCTTTTCGGACGAGCCTCTGTTTCCAAGGTTTGCCAAATTTTCACGGCCAGATCGGGCCGTGCTTTCCTTAAAGCGTGGAGGTACTGTGCTTCGGCTTCCTCCAGGTTACGCAGTCGCTGAACTCTACGCTTTTGGGTGTGTCTGAGTCCATCGGGACACCACCTTGGCCGGTGATATTTGTCTTCTTCTTCTTCACCCTTTGGCTCCTCGAGATCTTTTGCTCGAGATGACTTCTCTTGTATGTTCTGAGGCGGTAGAGGCCCTAGACGCTTGAACACTGAAACTGGACCTGTGTCATCCTTCTGCTGTCCACATTCCGGGCAGTTGTCGATTGTAGGCAATCGACTCATTCCGGCATCCCAGCAATACTTGAAGAAGGGACAATCCCAATGTTTATCCACGCCTTCCTTTTCCTTTGACTTTCCCCTAGCGAGGTGCTCATATCCTTCATCATCTCTATCGCGCCGACGACGTTGGTCATACTGACGCTCATACTTGTTAAGGAGATGCGTGGAGTGTGGCTTCTGATATCGCACGCTTCTCACTTGCTCCTCGGTTAAATACCGCTTGTCATCATAACGGGGCCGGTCGCGTGGACCAGCCTCCTCTCGTTCTTTGCCCCGAGAGCGACCGCCTTCCTCCTTATACGTGCCATGGTGGTACACAGGTCCTGCCATATTAACATCGAACGAGAAATCCAACTGACGCCTCGTGGAGTGGCTGTGTTCTATCATGTTGACGCCGGGAAATGGGTTTGTGTCTACTTTCATGGCGAATTGCCCAAGGATCAGACGGCCCTGTTCTATCGCCGTTTGGATCTGGCGACGTAGTTCTTTGCAATCATTGGTGGTGTGGGTGAACGAGTGATGCCACTTGCAGTATGGTCTCCCGTTCATCTCTTGAGCCGTAGGGATTTTATGGCCTTCGGGTAACTTCAGCTGCTTTTCTTTCAGCAGTAAATCGAATATCTGCTCAGCTTTGCTCACATCGAAGTCGAACCCTTTTGCAGGCCCTTGCTGTTTTACCCATTTGCAGGACACAGGATCTGCCCCCCGAGCCCATTCAGCCACGGCTACCTCCTGGTCTTGTATAGGATCCTCTTCTTCTGTATCGACCAGGCCTATCGGACGTTTGAACTTGTCTTGGTACAACTCAGGGTGGCGCTGTTCATACATTGTCAGTTTCTGGGCCATGTGCGCCAATGAATTGTACTCTACTTGGAAAGCCAGATCCTTGATAGGTGTTGAGAGACCCAACACTGCCAGCTCGACTGCTTCTTTCTCAGTTAAACGAGCCGAATAACATCGGTTCTTGACAGTCCTGAAACGCTGAATGTACTCAGCTACCGTTTCTCCCCGCTTTTGCCGCACCTGCTCCAGATCTGTAATGCCAGCCTCGGTAGCTTCTGAATGATACTGAATGTGGAACTGCTCTTCTAGTTGCTTCCAGGTCTGGATCGAATCCGACGGCAACGAGGTGTACCACCCAAAAGCTGGTCCTGTCAGAGATTGCGCAAAGAACCTTACGCGCAACTGATTCGATGCTGAAATCATGCCTAACTGTGCCAGGTATCGGCTCACATGCTCGATCGAGCTCGACCCTTCTGATCCGCTAAACCTTGAGAACTCAGGGAGCCGATACTTGGGTGGCAGCGGAATCAGATCAAACTCGTTGGGGTACGGCTTGGAATAGCCGATTGTCCTTCTCTTCGGCACGAAGCCGAACTGGTCTCTCAAGATGGTACGGATTTGCTCCACCGTTTGAGCTGCAGGGGCTAAATTCTCAGAACTCGTTCCGGTGGCGTACTTGGCTAGCCATGCCTGTTTATCAGCGTCCATCCCAGACATCCCTGCTCCAGAAACACCTTCTCCCGAAGCCCCTGCTCCAGAAACTCCTGCCCCAGCAATCCCTGCGGTTGCAATCTGGTTCGTGCGCGTCAGGCTATTGCAGTCCGGCACGTAGGTGCACACATATCCATGTGGGATTTCTTTAGGTGGTTCAAACAGGAATTGGCAATCGCCAGGGTCACCTCCAACCTTGTAGACGACGTACGCCGGTGCCCCTGGTGGCTCCGGAGCTGCAAGCGTGAATGGCAGTTGTGGCCTGGTCTGGAGCGGTCTTTCTCCCTGGTGAGTCCCTAGAGTAGGCCCCGACGGAGAGTACTGATGTTTCATGATCTCCTGAACTACGCGAACCGTGACACGCTCGAAAGAGTTCACTAGGCTCTCAGAATGGCAATGAAGAGAATGAGCTACCATGTAATTGACTTCCTGTCGCAGAGCTCTGGTGCGCTCCTCTGAAGGAACGGACAGATCCACCTCATCAAGAGCACCTTCGGGTGAGAACCCTTTCCACCTGATGCCATGTTTACGAGTCCTCTCAAAAGAGCCGATGAGATCGGCTTCGAAGAGAGCTTTGATATCATCATACTTCGCCTTGTGCTCCTCAGGCAAATCGTCGTACGTGACCGGTCTGCCCTCCATCGCAGCGTCGGATGTTGATGCAGATGTTGTTGAATGTCCCACCGGGCGTGCCAGAATGTGTTGCCTGTCAAAACCCACCGGCGAGCAGCGACGAGCAACACGAAGAGCCGGGAGGCTCCCAGAACTGCTGGTGGGCCCTGGTCCCTCGGGCAACGACCCGCAAAACTCCGGCACACGTCCTGGCTGGTGCAAGGGCGTGCCACCTGACCTATACCTGGTCAGGAAGGTGATGGGTTGCTTCGATTGGTTTCCTGCATGGCAAACAAACATACGTAAAATTCGAGCCGCGACCGGCTCCCAGGTTTCCCTGTGGATCGGCTCCTAGAGCCGATTATCCCATGGTTCTGCATTAGATCTACGATAACATGGGGTTTTGCTTCATCAATACAAGTTAAATCGATCTACGACAGTTTAACGTTTTCACCACATAATTGGAACATCCTACACGTAATTGAGCCTGGTAGATACAAAAGATGATAGAAAACTAACCCTAGAGAAGGCCTAACAACCGACGTAAAGTCAATTCCCGGAACAACTCCTCTCGAATTGGCAAACCATATCCTTACATACTACTGGATCGTTCAACCCGTTTGCAAGGCCTGACCATGTGGATATCAAACTAAACCTTGGAGAACAAGGCATAACTATAACAGATCAAATCGACGGAATAAAGATCAAGCAAGGTGCTACCCTTACACCCAAGAAAAGGTGCAAAGGCAGCGAGATAAATAAAGGCAGCATAACTAAACAATCATAACAAATAAGTACCGATGCTAGCCCAAACAGATCTATGATAACAGTATTACTCGCCATCAACAAGGCTTCAGCACGAGCAACACTAAATAACGCATAAGCATATACTGCCTAGATCGCAAGATGCGATCTAGGCAGCATGACACTTACCCGAGAAAAACCCTAGAAACAAGGGGTGGCGATGCGCCGAGATTGTGTTTGTTGTGAACGTGATCGTCCTCCTTTCTCAATAACCTTAGGTACATATTTATAGTCCGGAGACTTTCTATCTTTGGAATAACCCTAACAACTCTATCTCTTACCTAAACCGAAACGTAACCTACTATAATATACAAATACACGGGCAATTTAGCCCAAATCCACGCACAAGGCTGATCCGGCAAAATATTGCGTATACGTATCCTCCAAGCCCATCTTGATTACGGCTCATCTCCTCCTTTGGCCAAAATGTGGCGATAACACATACGTATGTCCCAGTCCCAGACTCCCAGCGATAGACTCCTTTTGGGCCTTAAGCATCATAATGGGTATTGAATTAGGCCTTGAGCCAGGAACCGATCAAGACAGACACCAAGCGAGCATTATCCCAGCACATCAGAGCACGCAAACGACTCCTCTCGTTCTCGCCAGTTCCCCTTCGGCTTTTCCCCATCCGGCCATCCCCGACTAGCACAACAGGCGAGGGAAGAAACCCTCACCCCCAGCCGCCTTGCCTGCCCTAGCCGACCCCATTCCCCACCTTGCCCCTGACGGCCGACCATGGAGGAAGGAGATCCGGGAGGTGGACAGGCTTCATCAGATTTGTCGGGCGACCATGAGAATGGACATCCCAGGCAGCGACAGCAGCCAAGCCCAACTGCATCCGGAGGCCACAAGCGCCGGCGAGACGGCGTGCCGATGACCCGGACTCCTGTAGGCTCAACTTCAACAATCAGGAGACAGATAGGTGAGGATCTGCCCTGGTTTTCAACTCAATTTAGGAGCATCCAATCATGAATTTGTTCAATTTGAGTTAAATTGTATTTATGCATTAGTTCATAAATAGCTAAAAAGCCATGGTTTGGAATAAACTGAAGAAATCGTACAAATTTCAGGAATTGGAAGTTTTTTGGTTGATAGAAGAACCTTGCCACAATCACCACCGCAACCAAATGTGACAAATGAGGAGCATGAAGCGGAGGAAGTGTTTAATCCGGATGAAATAGTATGTGATCCTGCTCTTAGAAAACAAATCAAAGAATATCATCCGGATTTGCAAGACCAAGTGAAAAGAGCATACCTTTTAAAAGGTCCAACTCAACCAATTATGAACTTTCCCAAGACAATTGGTAGTAGACCTAGGGGTTTTTCAAAAGCATGGTATGATAAGTATGATTGGATAGAATATAGTGAGTCTCATGATAAGGCTTATTGTTTCTATTGCTTTCTTTTTAAGCCACTTGGAAGTGCACACCGTTTTGGTAATGAAGTCTTCACCAAAACGGGGTTTAGTGATTGGAAGCACGGTTACAAAGCTTTACCCGAGCATATTGGTGGTATAAATAGTGACCACAATAATGCAAGGTTACATTGTGATGATTTTCGCAATCAAAGGCAAAGTGTGTCTAGTAACTTGGCTCGTGCATCCAAGGAATCAGAAGAACTATATAAGATTCGTTTGACTTCTTCCTTGCATTGTGCAAGATTTCTCATTTGTCAAGGCTTGGCATTTCGTGGTCATAATGAATCTCTTAGTTCATTAAACAAGGGAAACTTCCGTGAAATTGTTGATTGGTATAAAGGAAAGGATGAAAAAGTGAAGAATGCTTATGAGCATGGTGGAAATTCCAAGATGATCTCTCACAAAATCCAAAAGGATCTTTCCAAGTGTTGTGCACAAGAAGTCACCAAGGTGATTATGGGAGAAATTGGTGACAAGAACTTCTTTGTTCTTATTGATGAATCACGTGATATATCCGTGAAAGAGCAAATGGCGGTTATGTTGAGGTTAGTACTTAATAGTTTTGTCTTGCTATTATATCTATCTATTGTTCCATACTTTTATGTAACCTTCTTGCAATTGTTTTATTGTAGGTATGTGAATAATGAAGGCAAGGTTGTGGAGAGATTTCTTTCTCTATATCATGTTTGTGAGACTACATCGGAGGCACTAAAGGACGCTCTTCTTTGCATTCTAGATCATTACAAGCTATCTATCCATAGGCTACGAGGGCAAGGATATGATGGGGCTTCCAATATGAGAGGTGAATTTAATGGCTTGCAAAAAAAGATCTTAGATGAAAATCCTTATGCCTTTTATGTTCATTGCTTTGCCCATCGTTTGCAATTGGTAGTTGTCTCCGTTGCTAGTTCTTGTTCAGCCATTCATGATTTCTTTGAGTACATCTCCGGGATTGTGAACACATCAAGTTCATCTTGCAAAAGAAGAGATGTGCTTAGGGAACAACATCATCAACATATTGTGGATATGCTCGAGAGGGGTGAGTTCTCTAGTGGAAGAGGCTTGAATCAAGAAACAAGTCTAACTAGGCCCGGGGATACTAGATGGGGTTCACATTATACAACATTGCTTCGTGTGCACCAAATGTGGTTTGGAACATTGTTTATTCTCCGTGAGGTCAAAGATGAGAGTCGTGGCTTGACCCAAGCAGCGGGTTTGATAGAGAAAATGGAGAACTACAAATTTGTTTTCATTTTAAAGCTTATGATAAAGTTGCTTGCGATTGTGGATGAGCTCTCACATGTGTTGCAAAAGAAAGATCTAAATATTGTGCATGCAATGGAATTAGTTAGTGATGTAAAAGATCGGTTGGCCTCTATGAGAGAAAGTGGTTGGGATTCCTTGTTTAATGAGGTTCAACACTTTTGCATGGAGAAGGGTATTCCAATTCCAAATATGCATGAGAAAATACCGGTTCGGGGTCGTTCGAGGCTTGATGGGGTGACTTACACTAACCTTCATTTTTATAAAGTTGAGATCTTCTATGTTGCCCTTGACAAGATATGTGTTGAGATGGATCATCGCTTTTGTGAAGCTTCTATGGAGGTATTAGAAAGTTTCTCATGTCTTAGTCCGAAGAACTCTTTCTCATTGTTTGATGTGGACAAGCTTGCTCTCTTATCTTCAATTTATCATGAGGATTTCTCTAATGGTGACCGTGCAACCATAAGAGGACAACTTGAGAATTACATTCACCATGTGAGAATCCATGCTTCTTTTTCTACATGCACAAACCTTAAAAGTTTGGCTACAAAGATGGTTGAAACGGGAAAGCATTTGGTCTTCCCATTGGTGTACAAACTTATTGAGTTGGCCTTAATATTACCGGTCTCAACTGCATCGGTTGAGAGGGCTTTTTCGGCAATGAAGATCATTAAGTCCAAACTGCGTAACAAGCTCAAGAATGAATGGTTCAATGACTTGATGATATGTTACACCGAGCGGGAGATATTTAGACAACTTGATAGTGGTGTTATTGCTCAACGGTTTCAAGCCATGAAGAAGAGGAGGAAACATTTACCTCGTAGGCCTAGGGCTAATTAGCACATCCTTGGTAATATCTTGGTATATTTCTTTGTCTCATGAATCAAGATGAATATATTTTGAAGTCATGTTCATATGATTTACTAACCCATCTTTCTTCTTTTGTCATGTAGATCTTGTTGTGTGTGCTTTTGGACTCTTGTCATCGATCATTGGAGTTTTATTAGTCTTTTGGGAGTTCTTGCTAAGTCATATCATATTTAATATTCACGCATCTGTGTATTTGAATGTGTTGTAAACTTGTGGACATTCGAATGTGTTGTGAACAGTTGAATATGTTGTGAAAGTCTAACGTAATGTATTTGTGTTTTCGCACTAAAACTATTATGGAAATAATATTTGCTTCATATGATGTTTATTTTGTCCAAAAAAGAATTTTTTTAGATGTCCGAGAAATTTTTTAGTTCCTTTGTGGCGCGTCCAGGCTTCAACAAATTCCTGGGTCCGCCTCTGCTCGCTCTATTTCAAGACACAAAATGTTTTAGTCGTTTTCTAAAACACAAAATGTTTCACTCATTTTGCTCCGAATCTACACACTAAAATGGATACATGCAGTTTGAAAAATCTAAAAATCTTATATTTTGAAACTACACTAATGCCCGGTGCAAAGCTATTGAATGTACTATTTCCATTCAGAAATATAAGACGTCTTAGATATATTTATTTTATAAAGCTATAAAATGTTTTATATTCCTCATCAAAAGGAGTAGCAATTCTGAAGTGGCCCGGTCAACTGCAACGTGCTTCCGCTCCACGCTTCCGTTCTGAACTACTGAGATCGCCTCAGGAGTCTACGTCTCGGTCCAATAAAACAAGTTTCTCATTAAACATCATGGTAATTGGACCAGTTCATACTCCTTCGCTTAACCAAAACGTATACAGTTTATGTTTTGTCTGTTTGTTAATACTTCTCACTAGTCAGTATGTACTATGTAGGCCGATCTACTAACATTTTTGTGGACGGAGGGAAATGCACGTGTTTTCCTTTGGTTGAATGATGACCAGCGCCCGCCGTAGGGCGTAGGTCGACTACTGGTCCGCATTACTTAGCTGCAATGTTGTTTTAGGTGGCTACGAGAGCTGGTTCCCATGCTACATAAGAGCATCTCCACTAGGACGTCGATCTCATGACGATTTTTTGGTCCGGACGTCGAAAATTGGTCCAGTCGTGTTTTTATCTCGGTTTTGTTTGGATTTAGGCCAATTTTGATCCGGACTTCTCAGGCCGTTTCCGGGTTCCTGTGAACGTCCTAGGAATGTCGGACGAAGCGGATTCGAGGAAAAAATAGCCGGCGAGTGAACCCGCCTAGTCAGCCACGAAAACCGAGTCATCGTCATCCTTCCGCCTCGGAACCCGCCCAGTCAGCCACGAAAACCGAGTCATCGTCATCCTTCCGCCTCGGAACCCTGCGAAGGACCGCCGGACATTAACCGCCCATCGCGTCGGCCACGCGTTACCGTAATTGCGCATCACTGCCGCCTCCTTTGCTCCCGCAACGGACCGACGGGCAATAACTTCCCGCCAGTTTCCCTTTTCCTGCCCTCACCGCTACACCCTCCCTCCCTCGCCGTCCGCCTCAGCCTATAAAAGCTGTACCCCTCGTCATCTCCCTCCACACTCTCTCGCAGCTCTCCCAACTCCGGGAAAGTCCAAACCCTCACATCCTCCCCACTTCCCCAACTCCGGCGAAGAGAGATTCCTCGGCGACCCTGCGGCGGCGAACGGCTTCGGCCACCCTGCAGCTGTGGGAGGCCCGGATTCTCCACGATGCGTGCTACATGGCGCCACCGGACACCCGGGTCCCTCCCGGCTGGAAGCTCAGCGCCGGCGGCTGATACTCGGAAACGTATCTATAATTTTGATGCTCCATGCTTGTTTAGTATCTACTTTGCTTTGCTTGTCTATACTTTGAGGTGCTTTTTACATGTTTTCTGGTACTAACCTATTAACAAGTTGTCACAGTCCCAGATGCATGTTTTCTACTGTTTTTGGTTTCACAGAAGTTAGTAAAGAAATATTCTCGAAATTGGACGGGACAAACGCCAAAGTCAATTACTTTCCGTGGGGAACAAGAAGTCCAGAGGGGAGACGAGGAAGCGTGCCAGGGCGGCCACCCCCCTAGGCGCGGCCAGGGGTGGCCCCGCGCCTGGGTAGGTTTTGACCCCCCTGGTCGCCTCCTCAGCCTCCCCCTTCGCCTATAAGAAGCCCCCGATGCAGAAACCCTAAGCACCCGATCAACTCTCCACGAAACCGTCTGTAGCCGCCGCCACCATCGTTCCTAGATCGGGGGGATCTGAAGTTCTTCCCAGCACCCTGCCGGAGGGGAGATCATCCCGTAGGCCTTCTCTCCGGTATGATGCTTGAGTAGTTCCACCTTGGACTATGGGTCCATGTAGTAGCTAGATGGTTGTATCTCCTCCTTCTGCTTTCATGTATAGATCTCGTGAGCTCTGTTCATGATCAAGATAATCTATTTGTAATCATGCATGTTGTGTTTGCGGGGATCCGATGGATATTGAGATTATTATGTTGGTTTGATTAATGGTTTTGTATTTATGATTCTATCATGTCTATGTTGTTTGTGATCTTGCATGCTCTCTGTTATTAGTAGCTATCTCGGCCAATTAGTTGCTAGTGACTCCAAGAGGGGGTATTTATGCTCGATAGTGGGTTCATGCCTCTAGTTTCGAAGGGAAGTGACAATAATCTATTCGGTTGTATATGTGTTGTTGCTACTAGGAAGAAAACAACGGTCTCTTGTTCATGGAACATGTGGACTGTTTACCTTACACACTTTGCTTAAAGCAGTTGTCTGTTGCTTGCAACTTAATATTGGAGGGGGTTCGAATGATAACCTGAAGGTGGACTTCTAGTCATAGATGTAGTTGGATGGCGGTCTATGTATCTTGTTGTATTGCCCAATCGAATCTCATAGGATCTTTCTGACTAGTAATTGCATTGTTATGTCTTGCTCAGTTCCTGTCAATTACCCTGCTGTAATTTGTTTACCCTTTATGCCATGTTATTTATCTAAGGAGAGAACCTCTAGTGAACTATGGACCCCGGTCCAATCTTTACCATTGATACATCTTCTACTGTTACTTGTTTACTTGCTGCAAACCACCATTACCTTCCACATCATACATTTAATCCTTTGTTATAGCAACCTGTGAGATTGACAACCTCACTGTTAGTTGAAGCAAAGTCTTGAGTTTGTGTTGTGCAGGTCTCCGCGTTGCTTGCAACACCTGTGTGATGTTTCCTTCCTCCTACTGGTTCGATAACCTCGGTTTCTTACTGAGGGAAGACTTGCTGTTGTTGAAGGGATGCGGGTAGGCTACACTAGCGCAAATCAAAAAAATTCTACCGCGTATACCAGGATTAATGTTGTCATAGATCACGGAATTACCACTAGACGCGCAGTTGCGGAATTGATGAAGCGCGTCGAGGCAGTGCAGACGTTCCACGTCTCTTCCTTGTCCTCGTCCCACGAGCAGCTCCCCTTGCGCGGCTCGTCCAAGCGCTACAGATGCAGCGCCTCCGAGGTATCCACACGTATAGGGTGGAAGCGTCAAACGCCGGACTGCTAGGTCCGCGCGCACGACACAGGCGTGAGGAGTGGAAGCTGGGAATGATCTCAGGTCTAAGGTCTCACCCTGGTCAGCTCGCCCCACCCTCCCTTATATAGGCGTCACTAGTGGGCTTCTACATTAGCAGCCCATTAGTACCCTAAGCCTGGTCTAATTCGGATCCAATCCTTATTAGGCTTCCAGCCCCTTAAGTGTGTGACCCTATAGGTTCATATGCGTATAGACATGACACAAATACACTTATTCTGTCAATAGTTGGTAGCGGCCTCTAGCAAGACGTGCCAACTCCTAAACGCATACAAAGATCATATCGGACGAACCATCACAAGGTTTAGTACATGTCTTTCCCTTTGCCTCACGATATTTGGTCTAGCTCCAAGCTGACCTCCATTTCTCGATACCGTGATTCAGAATCCCTTTACTAGGTTAACTCTTAACCATATGTAGCACGGCCATGCATTTCTGGATCCGATCACTCGAGGGGCCTAGAGATATCTCTCTCAAGTAGAGAGGGGCAAATCCCATCTTGATTGACCATGCCTTGCAGCATGCTTCAGGACAAACCTAAAAGCTACCTTTATAACTACCCAGTTACGGTGCAATATTTGATAGCCCCAAAGTAGGACGATCCACATCTCAAGTACATGCGACAATCTCAGGTCTAAGGACAAAACGTACACGATGTGTAGAGAGAGAGCTGCAACTAATTGCTAGTCTCAGGTTGGGTCAGTCCAACCCCATGTTCATAACATGTGTCCACGTCATTGGTTTGACATCTCCATGTCTATGAATTGCGAAACATAGTCATCAACCAATCGATGTGCTAGTCTAATATTCACGTGTGTCCTCACATGAACTCCGACTAGGAACAACTCTTAAATAACCATACAAGTATAGAGTTTCACAAATAATTCACGTAATTGCCAATCAATACAAGTTGCCTGATATGGATATTTAAGGAACATTACAATAACTCATGGATACATATGAAATATCATCATCTCTATGATTGCCTCTAGGGCATATTTGCTTCAGTTGTGCTACTTCACACCTTGCTCTTGGGGTTCCCAACAGGCTCCACATCAACTGAGCCATCAACAAGTTTTCTGGCGCCGTTGCCGGGGACTTAAAGAAGAAGAATCTCCCACGACAACACACCAACAAGTTTTCTGGCGCCGTTGCCGGGGAGGCTAAGGATGTCTTCACAAGGGGAATCCTTCACTTCCTTTCTCTTTACTTTGTTTTTAGTTTGCTTTGTTTCTTTTGCTTGGTTTCGTTTGCCTCTTTTCAAAAACCCAAAAAAAATTAGTCTAGTTTGGTTTGCTTGCTTTATTCAAAAACACAAAAAAATTAGTTCCTGCTCTAGTTGCCACCTTGTTCTAGCTCGCCATGTTGCTCCCCAAGTTCGCCCTGAAAGATCTTGCAATAGGTAGTGGCTCCATAATTGGGAAAGATAATATTAAAGAATTTTTTAATCATGTTAGCAAGCATGAGGATATTGAGAATAAATCTATAGAAGAGCTTGCTTCTAATTATGAGATTGATGCAGCTTCTTTAGTTCATATGTTGGAGGCTAGGTTTGTTAGGCTTAACCCCTTCATACAATTCTTGCTCCTAAAACTAAAAAAATAAAAGAATGCCGCAAAGAAGAAATTCATCCTTGAAACTTTATCAAAATAATTTCATGATGTTGCTAGGGAAGCCAAAAAGGTTTTTGAGCGTTTCAATATGCTAGGCTCAAGTGTAGATGTTGCGGGTATTTCTGATAAAACTAAGCCTAGCGAAGAATTTAAGAGACCCATACCCTTTAAGGTTGTTGGAATGCATGGAGCCTTTGAAAAGAATTTTGATTGGATTGCTCCTGAAAATATTTTTGATGAAAGTAGTAGACCAAAGAGAGATGAGAAGGGATCCTCCAAAACCCATTTGGATGAGATACCTTTCATAGTTGAAGATTTTGCAAGTATTGATGTTAATGCTTCTTCATTTGAAAATACTTGATTCTTCTTGCTTCTTATGCCTAACTTAAAGGCGTTAAAGAAAAGTACTTGTTGGGAGATAACCCAAAAGTTTCCTTGAGTCTTAGAAGTTATTACTTCAGTAATGACCTCTCCTTATCCTTTTTGTTTGCCTTTTGTGCCAAGAATGACCTCTAATGAGAGGGAAGTAAGATTTGGGGAGTTGCTGTCCCGAAACAGATTTCTGTCCTCCATCAAAAAAATTCGTGAGGAGTCTCTATAACTCGTATTGAGCTCAAAATTTACGAATAAATCCCCCAGTATATTAGATAAATTTCGTTAGTTCAACACTTTTTGATTTGATCAATAGAAGATGTTCAAAAAAATCGGTTTCTACCTTCTGGTCTGTTTTGATAAATTTCGGTCATTATTTGCATTTGCTTCTTATTGATTCCTTTTTGAGTTCTCTTTAGGTGAATTGAGCTGTTTGAAGGAGTTACTACAGTAGCTTGTGTTTTTAGTGAAAATCCTTGCTATTCCAAAGCTTTGCCATAGGTCTAATATTTTTTGAATACACTAATGTTGCTAATGAAGATTGTGTGAAGTTTTGTATGAAGGAAAAATTTTAGTGTAGAGAGAGAATGGTGCAATGAGATGAAGAATGGCCAAAAGCTCAAGCTTGGGGATGCCACCATGGTTTCACCCCAAGAAATATCCAAGAGTTACAAGCGTCAAAGCTTGGGGATGCCCAAGGCATCCCCTTCTTCATCAATAAAAAGCTCAGTTCTGTCTAGACACTCCGTTTTTATTGTTTCATGCACAGTTGTGTTGTTCTTGGAGCTCTTAGTTTTTGTTTGCTTTGCTTAGGTTATTTAGTTTTCTTGAATAAAGTAGTTTGTACCCCCGTTCTCGCTATGTTGTTTTGCAAATAAGTTGCTTGGTGTTGGAAAGAAGTAGTAAGTTCTTGCTTCAAGTGCAAGAGGATCTTGCATTGACTGTAACTTAGACTATAGCATGACATGCTAGGTGTTGTTTTGAACTTATGCTTAGTGATTATTGCTGTAGCATGTCTTGTTCCAAACAATTGGGATTGCTTAGTGTGCCTTGAAGAAATTATGCGTTGTTTTAGCATGCAAAAGCATAGTATTGTGGTATTCTCCTTTGATGCTTTGATTGGGTAGACTTGGCACATACTCACACCATGTTATGACTATGTCAAGTCACCATTAGCCTCTATGATCATTTAGTCCTTGACTTGTAGTACCACTCTATGTTTTGATTAGTAATGCTTTGTTGCACTGCATAATTATGGCCATTATGCTCTCTTAGTTGGTTGCTCCCAGTCTTTTGCTAGCCTCCACTTGTATGAGTAAGCTCTACTCATGATTCCAACTTCCAAGAAATCAAGTTATTCCAAAGTGTCCACTATAAACTCCTATGCATGGTGTGTTACGCCATTCCAAGTATATTCTTGTTTTCAGCTATCTTCCAATTAAAAACTTTGTTATGTGAAAACTTAGTGATTAAAGCCCTCACGAACTTGATGGCACACTTTATATTCTTTTCCCCTAATAAACTTGAACCATTGTGACATCTTTGTTGTATATGCTTGCACTTATACGTTGGAATTAACAGAACCGTGCTGTCACGAGGAACATTTTTAACATTGCACTTGTACTTTGTACTCAGTTGATATCATGCTCTTTTGTCTATGGATGTCACCGGTGTGAAATAAAGAGGGAACTTGTAAGTTCATGGAGTTTGTATCCTGTGTTAGAGAAACGTCTGGGCCGCTAGCCTAAGCCATGCCTAATCATGGTGGAAACTTGCAGCATCACCATAGTGAGATATCTATAAAGCATCCTCAATAAAAAACTATGCATATAGTAAATAAAAAGATTGCTGAGATGCTCATTGTCTGCTTGCCTTGTCATTTTAGTTATGGAAAAGCTCATGTACCATGTGCAAGGGGTACCACGTTGGCGGTTCTCAATGATATGCAAATACTTACAATGACAAGAACTTACCTATTACCGAAGTTGCGTATGCATGAGGTGTGGCCCTCGTATTCAAGGGACTTGAGATTGCCAACTTATTCTTCGTCAAGCATATACTCCATCTTTGTCACTTTAACCTTAACCACTTCAAGATGCTTATGATAGGGGCAATGAGGGCTGAAATCTAACAAGTACCATAATTTTTGGAAGCTCTTTTTGAAACTTGTAATCCCTGCTTCCTTTACAAAAAGGCTTTTCTTCCACCATTATTGAGTCTCGAGCATAGTTGTCATTCTGTGTGCAGTGTTCCAAAGATTATTGATTGATGCATATTGTGATATTACTTCTTCTTGTGCTATTTGTTTCTAGTCACCCTTGTGAACTTTGAAGGTGTCCTATGCATCTATTTGCTACTCTATGAGGGACAAGCTGAATGCCACTATGCTATGTTTTTTGTATATGAAACAAACAAACGTTTTTCAATGCATGTTATTCATGATCTTTGTTTGTAGCCTTTCATGTTGCATGCATAGTTACTATGTCCTATTGTCAGAACTCCATCTTTCATGCACATGTTCAGAGTTATTTGATCCCAGCTTTCAATGCTTGCAAATGGTTGGATCTTTGTTGTGAGGGTGCATCTCACCTAAAAAATTATTCTTTTATCACTTACCTATTCGAGGACGAGCAGGAGTTAAGCTTGGGGATGTTGATACGTCGGAAACGTATCTATAATTTTTGATGTTCCAGATGCCTGCTTTCTGCTGTTTTTGGTTCCAGAAAAGTTAGTAAAGAAATATTCTCGGAATTGGACGGGACAAACGCCAAAGTCAATTACTTTCTATGAGGAACAAGAAGTCCAGAGGGGAGACGAGGAAGCGTGCCAGGGCGGCCACCCCCCCCCCCCCCTAGGCGCGGCCAGGGGTGAGCCCGCGCCTGGGTAGGGTTTGACCCCCCTGTCGCCTCCTCGGCCTCCCCCTTTGCCTATAAGAAGCCCCTGATGCAGAAACTCTAAGCACCCGATCAACTCTCCACAAAACCGTTTGTAGCCGCCGCCACCATCGCCCCTAGATCGGGGGGATCTGAAGTTCTTCCCAGCACCCTGCCAGAGGGGAGATCATCCTGGAGGCCTTCTCTCCGGTATGATGCGTGAGTAGTTCCACCTTGGACTATGGGTCCATGTAGTAGCTAGATGGTTGTATCTCCTCCTTGTGCTTTCATGCATAGATCTTGTGTGCTCCGTTCATGATCAAGATCTAATCTATTTGTAACCATGCATGTTGTGATTGCGGGGATCCGATGGATATTGAGATTATTATGTTGGTTTGATTAATGGTTTTGTCTTTATGATTATATCATGTCTGTGTTGTTTGTGATCTTGCATGCTCTCTGTTGTTAGTAGCTATCTTGGCCAAGTAGTTGCTAGTGACTCCAAGAGGGGGTATTTATGCTCGATAGTGGGTTCATGCCTCTAGTTTCCAAGGGAAGTGACAATAATCTCTCCGGTTGTAGATGTGTTGTTGCTACTAGGGAGAAAACAACGGTCTCTTGTTCATGGAACATGTGGATTGTTTACCTTACACACTTTGCTTAAAACAGTTGTCTATTGCTTGCAAATTAATACTGGAGGGAGTTCGGATGATAACCTGAAGGTGGACTTCTAGTCATAGATGCAGTTGGATGGCGGTCTATGTATCTTTTTGTATTGCCCAATCGAATTTCATAGGATCTTTTGACTAGTAATTGCATTATTATGCCTTGCTCAGTTCCTGTCAATTACCCTGCTATAATTTGTTTACCCTTCATGCCATGTTGTTTATATAAGGAGAGCACCTCTAGTGAACACTATGGACCCCAGTCTAATCTTTACCATTGATACATCTTCCACCGTTACTTGTTTACTTGCTGCAAACCACCATTACCTTACACACCATACGTTTAATCCTTTGTTACAGCAACCTGTGAGATTGACAACCTCACTGTTAGTTGGGGCAAAGTCTTGAGTTTGTGTTGTGAAGGTCTCCGCGTTGCTTGCATTACCTGTGTGACGTTTCCTTCCTCCTACTGGTTCGATAACCTCGGTTTCTTACTGAGGGAAGACTTGCTGCTGTGTTTTTTCACACCTTGCTCTTGGGTTCCCAACAGGCTCCACAATCAACTGAGCCATCAGCGACATCCTAATTCCGCCGGTGCCGGTGCCATCAGCGGCGGTCTTTTTATGTTTTCCTAGTTATTATCTAGCCTAAATGTAGTTTAAATTCGGGTGTTCGCCCGAATTCTATGTAATATATATGTATTCGCCCTTAATTAATGAATTTTCCTATATTCGCCCAAATTTTGCCGTGTTTGACTGAATTTTAACCAAACGCGAGTGGGAAACTCGACGTTTACATGCCGAAAACGAGTTTTGTCTGGCCCAAAATAGGTCCGGATTTTGACTGGGAAAGGTCAACGAGTGGAGATTCTCTAAGGCATGTTAATGATAAGGACTCTTATCTTAATTTCAAAACATAATCTAGATATAACAATAAAATATGATGTACAATGAGTTATTTATTGGTCTTATCTCTAATAACTAGACACTAAATATGTGGTGAGAGAAATTGTTGCTAAGAGATCATCTCTTCGGTAAGAGAAGACACACCTTTTTATTTCTCTCTCCTCCACATCACCAATCATCCTACGTGGCATTGCTAACACATGCTCTAAGTCCCATGATTTTGTTGTCACTAATGTGGATTTATTCTATACAGAAAGAATATAGCTAAAATTATTTTAAATATTACAACATTTATGCATAAATAAAATGTACAACAAGAAAAGGTGTTGCAAGAATGTTAATTACAAATTTAAAAGTACACTTAGAGAGAAAAAAACGTTGCAAGAATGTTAAAAATTAAAACCACACACTTGGATTTTGTACTAGTCAACGCCTTCGTCTCCCCACCACGAACCCCGCCGCCACCAGTCAGGAAGATGAGCAGCGCAAGACACCTGCGCGTCAAGGTTGCTCCGCTCACAGCACCACCTTGTATAATTTAAGTATCACCCAAACACAAACACAATTAAACATTGAATGGTAGCATATAGTTCCAACGACATAACCATAAGTGCATAGTTCAAACATCTCACGAAGTGACAATACATAGTTCAAAACATAAGGAATAGTTCAAACAAAATCATGTGACGAATTGAAGCTAATGTTGTCATTGTCACCTCCCATGGAGCTTGTGCCGGAGCCGACACCCTCACCCTCACCCTCACCACCACAATAGTCAAAACCATCACAAATATCACTTCCTCTGAGGTCACCGCCGGGAAGGATAGGGTCATGCGGCAACCAGCCAGAGGGCTTGTGCAGAGCCAACACCATGATCGCGAGTACCAGGGCCTCTAGTGCTATCACCTGCATGTCCACGACCATGAGGACACCAACGCAGACAGAGGGAGCCGCCATGACCAACCTAGCTTGTGAGGCTTCTTCCGCGAGTGTGTAGGTTTCTCCGTTGGTGCTAGGTCGACGGGAGAGGTGGAGTGCACAAGGGAGGTCTCCAACAATGATACCATGACCACATGGAAATTTTTTCCACCTTAACAGCTTGGGTCCCCACAAGGGAAGAGGAGATAGGGTTTCGGTTTTGGGGCCTCCTTTCTAGAGGAGGTATGAGTGCTAGTTTTAGGTAACCCTCAAAATGTAGGGATTGTGAGTGATTTAGTTAGGTTGTTTGAGCACCATACTCGGTGTTTTTTTTGAAGGTGTTTGGCAGTTTATAGGGATTGATTGGAGAAGCTCTAAGTTTAGACATTTAGGATCCCAATATCGTTTGAAAATCATTTGTTTTTTTCAAGGATATATTTTTCATAAAAGAAGGGCCAAGAGGTCAAGTTCTACAACACGTTGCGCACAGGCGCCACAAGCGCAACTCCACGCATCCTGGGGGCGGTACACATATCCTAAATGTATTACTCGCGACATCTTCAATTGTCTACCTGCCCTAGACAACCTCGAAAGAGCCATGCGGTTCTCCACAGGCCTACCTCCATGGAGATTTTCCTGATGACCTCTCCAAGGGATATGGTGCCCCCTTCGAAGACTATGTCATTCATGTGGCGCGAGAGCGTCTAGCTGGCTAAAGCTATCCCTGTCCATAGGTCGCGATCCCGGCCCTTGCCACCCTGGTTGTCCTGAAGCTATGCCACTAGCTTTGAGTCATGACTCGACATCCAATGACTCTTGTTCCATCACCTACAGGTTGCCCAAAATTCGTGGGTTAGGACACATCCCAATAGTAGGTGATCAATGGTCTTTCCATACCGGTCGCAAAAGAAACATACCGTGAATACTGTCAGCAGTCCAGCATCTATTTCTCTCGTCTAGTCAAAACGCTATCCTATAGTTAGCGGGGGATTAGCGGGGGATGAGAGCGTCAGATCCGTAGAGCCATGCCATCGGGTCCGCTCGTCAAACAGAGCCTCGTAACGTGAGTATGAGTGGGCGGCGTAGCAGCTACGGAGTACTCATTTGGTTGAAAGAGCTTTTAAACGGGAGCAGCCCTAAGATTAGAAAGTATCCTCCAAAATCGTTTGAAAATCTGTTTATGCCGCTCAAAACACGCTGCGTAATCGACACTGCCGCCTCAGCCTCGGCCATCAGACGATGCTTCCCTCCATCTTTTCAAAATCAAGAAACGCGCCGTCAAACCGCCGCCGTCTCCGTCGTCCCATCTCATCTTTTCTCTGCCGAGCTACAGCTCTCGCACCCACCACCCCCATTGCAGTATCACCACCTCCAAGCTCCAATTCTCACCTCGCTTCTTCCCCACATTCCTACCACCACTACACCTCTATCCTCCAATCCTGCGTCGCCGCTGGCTCCCTGCGCGCCGGCAGGCAGCTCCATGGCAGGCTACTCGTCTCGGGCCTCGGCTCCGACACGGTATTGGCCACGAAGCTCGTCGATCTGTACGCTGCACGTGGCCATGTGGGGCAGGCGCGCCGCCTGTTCGACGGAATGCCCAAGCGGAATGTGTTCCTGTGGAACGTGCTAATCAGGGCCTATGCACGGGAGGGGCCCCGCGAGGCTGCAGTGCAGCTATACCATGGGATGGTCGAGCACGGTGTGGAGCCAGATAACTTCACGTACCCGCTGGTGCTCAAGGCGTGCGCCGCGCTCCTGGACCTGAAGACCGGGAGGGAGGTGCACGAGCGTGTCTTGGCCACGCGGTGGGGCGAGGACGTGTTTGTGCGTGCCGGTCTTGTTGACATGTACGCCAAGTGTGGGTGCGTGGACGATGCTCGAGCGGTGTTTGACGGTATTGCGGTGAGAGATGCTGTGGTGTGGAATTCGATGATTGCTGCATATGGACAGAATGGTCGGCCCATGGAGGCTCTTTCATTGTGCCGCGACATGGCTACGAATGGTGTCTGGCCGACAATTGCTACTCTGGTGAGTACAATATCAGCAGCAGCTGATGCAGCTGCTCTGCCTAGAGGGAGAGAGCTGCATGGGTTTGGCTGGAGGAGGGGTTTCTGGCAGCAGGATAAGCTAAAAACTTCCCTTGTGGACATGTATGCCAAGAGTGGGTGGGTTCAGGTGGCTCATGTTCTCTTTGAGCAACTCATGAAGAGAGAACTTGTTTCTTGGAATGCCATGATATGTGGATATGGGATGCATGGCCATGCTGACGAAGCACTTGAACTATTTAACAAAATGAGGGCTGAAGCTAAAGTGACCCCTGATAACATCACCTTTGTTGGGGTTTTATCAGCCTGCAACCATGGAGGGATGGTAAAAGAAGCAAAATATTTATTTGGTTTGATGGTGGATGTGTACTCCATCAAACCAACAGTGCAGCATTTCACTTGCCTTGTGGATGTTCTTGGGCATGCTGGTAGGTTTGAAGAAGCATATGATCTCATAAAGGGGATGTCTATGGAACCAGATTCAGGGATATGGGGTGCACTTCTCAATGGTTGTAAGATCCACAAAAACATTGAACTAGGTGAGCTAGCCTTGCAGAAGTTGATTGAGCTTGAGCCTGAAGATGCTGGTAATTATGTGCTTCTGTCAAATATCTATGCTCAGTCTGGGAAATGGGAAAATGCTGCAAAGGTGAGGAAGCTAATGACCAATAGAGGCCTAAGGAAAATCGTTGCTTGCAGTTGGATTGAGTTTAAAGGGAAAACACATGGATTCCTTGTTGGGGATGCATCTCATCCTAGATCAGATGAAATTTATGAAGAGTTAGAGAGATTGGAAGGCCTCATGAGTGATGCTGGGTATGTGCCTGACACCATGCCAGTTTTCCACAATGTGGGAGATGACGAAAAGAGGAACATGGTGAGGAGCCATAGTGAGAGGCTGGCCATTGCATTTGGGCTCATTAGTACACCTCCTGGGACAAAGCTTCTTGTGACTAAGAATCTTCGAGTTTGTGAGGACTGTCATGTTGTCATCAAGCTGATTTCACAGATTGCGCAGCGTGAAATCATCATAAGAGATGTTAACCGTTACCATCATTTTGTGAATGGTGAATGCTCTTGCAAAGATTACTGGTAACCTTCACGATGACTAAGATAGGTGAATTTGGCAGTATAGTGGGTGGAGGTAGCGTCAGTCTTGTACTTTTTTGTATGACAGATGGCAGTCCTCCAGTTAACTGCAATGCTGTTCTACCAGACAAGCCAAGATTCTGACTAGTCGAGCTGGAACTTGCAAAATGCAAAGATGATGGCTTTGATATGGATCTTCTCATATATGTAAAATCATTTATAGAAGAATAAATTACAGTGTTGATTGTGGGATATCTGGTTCTTTACTGGTCTTGCTTTACTTGAATCCCTGTCAGGAGAGTATAGACAAAAACCATAGAGTATGAGATGTAAAATGGCTCTCCTTTCCACCCCTCTCCACCTCGTCTCCCTCCCCGGCGTACTTCCTCCATCAGTCCTCCATGGTGTCTGATCCTCCTTCAGCTCGTGATGGAAGGCCTCGACCATTATGATTTCTCGCTGGGGCTTGCCCTGGTGACTCAGGTGTGTCAGCGTTTTTGCTCCACGGTTCACATCACTCCCTTTTCATTGTCCAAATCGTTCTTTCTGGTGGTTTACTTCTCCTGTTCTTCGTTCTTCATGGTGATTGTTTGGGTTTTCAAGTTGTTAAGCTTAGTGACAAAATATTTCGGTTCTCTGTTGCCTCAAGTAAAGTGGGGCACTTTGTTTATGGTCTTATGGTCTTTGGGACAGAATTTGGCCAGATTTTGAATGTCAGTTTCATCTCTTTTGTGGCGATCCACTGGCAGCAATCCTTTCTTGTTTTGATGCTCCTGAAGATGGTTGGTTATTTCCTTCAAAGGTTTCAAAAACTGCTGTGGCTCCGAAGTCTCATGTCCAAGGTCCTTTTTTTTTGGAGTGAAGGACCTATGGTTATTCGTACCAGTCTGGAGGATTTATGTAAAAGTGATATTCATGATTCCAGGTCGTTCCAGTAAATTGGCAAAATTTCGTTTCATGTTGATAATCAGAAGCATTCAGATATGCTGCCTGCATCAAGCTCCAAGTCCAAGTTCTTCACATTCTAGAGACTTTCATGCAACGGTAAGTTCTCATTAAAAATTTTGAAGTCTTACCTTTTCTGTCTCAACGGTTGATCCGAATTTTCAGTTGCATGGGCTTAATTTTTGGGGAACTATTTTTTCTGGTGACCGTTCTTTCATGCGTATTATGTCGCGAGAGTTATTTGGGCATATATTTGACCCAAGACAGACCAAATATCCTGATTTTGAAGTTCAAAGTGCAGTGAGGCCTGGCTGCTCTGCCTCTGGTTTCGCTTCTTCAGCACGCTCCAGGCATTGTTCCTCCGAAAGCCTCTGGGACACGGCCTGTTGGGCCTGTTTCAGTGGTGACGAAGTTTTTTGTTCCAAATGCCTTGGAAATGAGCACAGCTCTCTCTCCTGTTAGATCGGGCTGCGTCGCCGGCACTGTATATATGAGAATGCCAGTATTTTAGAGGAAGCCTGGGTTTTTCTTCTAGTACCAGACTGAACATTATGTCATTAAGGCTGTATCTTGTTTTGGAAAATTGTTAATTGGGCATTGTCCTGGTGTTAAGAAGTCAAGGGTCCTTGTAAGAGTATTGATCAATGGAGCTGGGTTCCACACAGTTTGGTTTTTAAAAGATTCACTAACATTGGTGGCCGAGGAAAATCCTGGTCTGTCCCTGTGTGTATCTTGAATGATAGGAACCCCACTCCTGGTATGGCTGGCAATGAAGATTCAGTACCACCTATTGGGGGCATCACCTCACCCTGACCAGCTCCCCTTTCTGGGTGAGATTATGGTGAACACCTACTTTTGCACACTAGCTAGCTGCTGTTTAGTAATCTTGGTTATTACTTGCTACATGGTACTCCAGTATTAATTGTAACACAGAGTTATCTTTTATCTCCTTTGTTTTTCTCTTCAGTTTTCCTAGTACTTTCGCAGCTATGCAGATCCATTTCCTTTGAAATACAATCCAAATTAACCAACTGAGCACAAATTTGAACAACAGTGCAATGAAAATTGTCTTGTAGTACTCATTCTGAGTTTCGACCTTTTCTTCTTTTCGTGTTGATCACAAAGCGTGGAGCTACTGCACCACATCTCTGGTGCTTAGAATAATGGTACATATTCCTATAGTGATCAATGTTGATAAGATTAGCAGGTAACTCATATGAGCAGGTCTAGACTCTTTAATGTCTTAATTACTCGTTGCTTTTAGGCAGAACTCACAACCGATATGAGCACCATTTTTTCGCTATGTTATAAGCTGCTGTAGTCTAGTACCAGAGTAGAATTGAAAATGACACTGTTGAATTTTTTAGGTGAGATATTATTGATTACTTGATTGGCATATTAATCCTTGTATTATAGGGAAGTTTGTGAACAATTTTCCGTCATGGGAGCACATAGTTTTATCAGTGTCCTCTCTCCCTCATAATTCATGGGTACCAAACTACTAATAGAAATACCACAAAATGTGTATGCTTTCACATAGTAATATTTTATTTCAAACAGAAAGAAGTTGAGAAGAACCATTGTAATAACCTGACATTCATATATAATAATACCATGCATCCTATAACGATCAATGTTGATACAGTTTATCAGGAAACTGATATGAGCAGGCCAAGACTCTTAAGTGGTTTAATTAACTGTTGCTTTTAGTCAGGACTCACTGCCAATATGAGCTTTGTTTTACAGCTGTGTGCTTGTCAAATTTATTTTATCAGCAATTTTTTTTATCCATGGTATAAGCTGCTGTAGTCTAGTACTAGGTAGGATTACAGTGACACTTTGTTTATTTTTTATCTGAGATATTATTGATGTGCATCTTAATGCTTGCATTATTGGGGAAGTTTGTGAACAATTGTCCGTCATGGGAATCCATAGTTTTATTAGCTTAACATCTTAAATTCATGGTTAATAGACAGACCAATATACACAGAATGTGTATGCTTTCACATATTATTTCAAATAGAAAGAAGTAGACTACAATAGTTGTAAAACCTGGCATTCATACATAAGAATATCATACATCGGTGTTCCAAATAACAATACATCATACTCACATAACTCTTATTCATATTGCAAATAAGAAGACCATAGTAACACGACTTAGGGATATCCAGGGCTCCTCCAAGCAGCACCTCTTATTCAAACTTTCATTCTGGACAAAGCATGAGCAGAAAATACCATGACTAAGGAACCCGGGTGCTCTTAAGAAGCGGGATACATGGTTGTGCTCTTCTGGAGTCCCCAAGACATGTGCTTACGCTTGATAAAGTCAGTAGCCACCGTATCCACGTCCTCATTCACATCATCTTTCTTGATAACATTGGTGTGGGTATCCTGCAACTTAACTTGCCTTTGGTGGGCTTGGAAATGGTTTATTCCTACTGCAGCTTCTTTCTTCATCGCACTCTCATGGCTGTCCTGAAATTTGGCATTGTTTTGGTGGGCTTGGAAATAGAGCAGACGAGTGTGAGACATTGGTCCGTGGCTCCTTGCTTGAAGGTATGAGGAAATGATGAAAGGGTAGGAATTGGGTTGCTGCTGTGATGTTTTCTTCTCCTCTTTTATAGGCCAATATGGATGCTTAGTCTGAACCGGCAAGTGGGTATCATATTCTGCACTTTTGACAATTTTGATTTCTGGACGAATCTTTCCTGTTTCCTTTCTTGTTCTCCTTTTTCATTCAAATTTGTTAGGCGTTGAATGACTCCATCGTCATCTTGTAAGTAATTTGGCTAGCTAGGGCTCTAACTTACCATGGACAGTTAGTTCCTTCTGCAGTTTTTCTCTTACTTTTACTAGGAAGTGTTGAGTAGTACTTCCCCTTCCATTCATAAAGATAAGCATTGGGTATGATCTAGTTTTTATTACTGGGCTAATTCCACCGTAGTTTTAGTTAATTTCATCCTTGGCTACAGGAACTCTGATAGAGTGATAGTTCTGCTGCAGCGTTATGTAATATATATTCAGTCCAGGTTCTACCATGTTCTGGTGCTAATAGACTGCTTCAAATGTGAAAGTAAAATCATGCTCTGATGTATAGATGCTGCAACTATTACATGAAAAGCACGTTCTGGCGTATAGATGCTGCAACTATTAAATTATACATGTACGATGTTTCCTTGTGTCGCAAAGCTATCATCACCGTTCCTTTCCTTTGCATGTGATTCTCAATCTATCATCTTTCCATTTCTCAAAAAGAACCAGATGCCTTTCCTGTTTCTCGGTCAACTTTTCACGAGCCTGAATAATATCCTGCGACGGCTAAGGGACCTAACTGCTGCTTCCGTTTGTCTGCAGAGTCGCTTGGTGAGATCGATGTGCTGCGCAATCAAAGGAAAAGTATGTGAAAGGCTTCCTGGAGGGTATTATCAAACCTGGTGGTGTTCTGCGGGTCAAGCAAGGTGCTGATATTTTGACAGAGTTTGGCATGGTAGAGTTTGGCAACAGAAAGCAATCATATCTATATGCTCCTCAGAAGATGCTTCATTCATCCTATACGCAGCATTATCTGCGAAACGTTTATCACATGGGCATCTTGATACTTTTATATATCCTTTATTATAGTACCTAAAATGTACCATCTTAGATTGGAGTAGAAAACACGAGTGCTTGCTTTTCATAGTTGTACAATGCCTGGATGAATCTCTGAACTTTGGTTAGACAGATCTTTTGCTGGTGGTATTATCATCTTACTAGAATTTTAGTGCAACAGCAGTTTGTTTCTCATTGGTTGTACTTTGTTTTCCTGGCACACTTGATACGTTTTATCAGTTCTGCTACATGCAGGTTGCCAGATTTCCTTTTTCTGGGTGAAGGTGTGATGACTAGTTGATCTGTGTGAAGATGTGCGCCCCCTATGATTGGATATTAATGCAAAGTGTTCCGAAAATCACAGAAAGTAGATTGTAGTCTTGCAGGCGCTGGACAAGATGGACAGCTCGACCATGGGCTGTATGACGGGCTTTGGTCATCATTCACTCAGCCCATGACGGACTAACTGATGAGTACAGTGAGGGAGGGCCCAAATTGGCCTTCTCCTCCCCACAGCGGCCGGCGCCTCCCTCCGCCGTCTCCCTACCCTCACCGGCGGCGCGCGTCTAGCTACCCCATCGCCGTGCAACCCTGGCAAACCTAGCATCATTCTCCGCCAACCCTTTCGTCTATCTTCCACGGCGTGAGCGGCAGGATCAAGCGGGAGCGAGAGCGGGAGCTGGCAACCCACCCCTTGTCCTGTGCTAGAATTATCAGCACTGCACACCTAGATATTGACTGACTGTCTCCATTCTATGCAAAACAATCCTACAAATCAAAGAGGCATTTAGCATTTTTTTCCCTTTGTGTAGCACTGACCATTGGAAGCCTGAAAAACAACGACCGGTAAATGCAATATCACAGAGCTTGCAACTGGTTCTCAGTGCTCCCTTTGATGATGGGTTGAAATCACCTGGACCAGAATGTGTTGACGGGCTTGTGAGGTCTCCTGAAGCATCATGGAAACTGCGATCTTGTTGGAAATATAAGCAATAATTCATATGATTTAATCCGAATAATAAATTGATAAAGCATGATCATATAAACGGTACTAAAACAAATTATGCAGATCAACAAAGTAGATGAACATATTACATCTATAGGAGACAAACCTATCACATCTATACCAAACGCTAGAACAAAGAACTCTAGCATAATCCAAAAAAGACAATTAAGGATCACGTATAATGTAGGCTGAATAGCAGCCGCAACGATCGCAACAGTGTCGCCCATGTTGAGGTTGTCGAAGAGGCCGCTGACGTCCGGAAAGAAGTCGTCGTTCGAGAACTCGTCGCCGGACGACGTTGTGGTTGCCAGTAGTCGCGCTTGAGCGCTCCCCAAAAACCCGATCGTCCCTCACCCGTACAGGTTCACGAGAGGTGGGGTTCCAGAGGCCTACTGTCCCGATCTGCGGTGCACGCCGCAAGCCGGGATGGAGAAGACGAAAGCGGCGGCACAAAGTTCTGGAGAGTAGGCGCGTGTGTGTATTGATACAGTGCCGATTAGATTTAGCCCGGACGCTTATATAGTGCAGGTTAGTAAGATCGTGGGCTCAGCCCACGTCCGAGTCGGTAACAGCCATGTCCATAAAAACTAGAAACGACTGTAATTAACGCGTCTGTTAATGACTCATAATCAGTTTTCCCAACCAACAAAATAAAGCTTGGCTCGGCGTGGCGAGGCGGACGGTGTCGGAGGAGGAGTGCGCGAGAGCTACTCTTCTTGTCACACCTTAGTGCTAAGTGGTGCAACACTCTACTATATAAGATGGTCCAACTCCCCTCCAACTAGCAATGTGGGACTAAACTTAAACACCACTAGCACAGCCATATGCTGCCATATACAAATAGGCCAATTTTTTTTAGAATTTGTCTAATAGTCCAACAACCTAATATACACCAAATTCCAACAAGTCTCACTTTCACTTCGCGACAAACCAACCAGAGACACACCGTATTTGCAGGTACGCAATTGCTCTTCGCCGTGTCTTAGTTGGGTAAGTGTAATCATAAATATGGCTACAACTGTATCTGCAACAAAAGCTATACAGGCAACTACATTCCACATGGCTGCTCCAACAACGACAAAGGTAACATATTCTTTTCCTAATCAAGCGTCGAAACATACAGCTGTGGTAGGCATTTTGGGCATTGATACATGCTAAACTTTTTACTGATCAAAGTAGGGTATAATCCGATTCTGAGCAGGGCTGATTGTAACCGTTGGTGTGGTAACATTAGTGTGCAATTCCCGTTTGGCTTCGAATAGGGTTGCTTTGCCAGAGAAGAGTTTCACTTCAACTGCACAAATAGAACGTGATCGGCTTTTTTTTTGCTTCCGAGATAATCGACATGAATGTTGATCAAGGGGCCTTTAATGTCACCGTTGCAGATCAACAATTGGGGGATCCCATGTTTGCTGGACCAGAAGAGTTAATAGCATAGAACTATCAGTTTCTGGGTAAAATTTCGGAAATCTACCAGTTTACATTTTCGCAGCAAAAATCTGCCATATTTGGCGTCCGTTTTCTTAAATCGCACTAAACTTGTCCTGATCGCGAATTGACACGGAAACTGACAAGGCTGGCCCACCCGTGACATGGCAGCGCAAGACTGTGTACCATCTGCCGTTTTGGATGTAGGTCCTCAAGTATTGACAAAAAATTGCGCAAAAGTCCCTAACACTATTAAAACCTTCATAACGTTTGAATACGAATTCAAATGAAAAAAGTTTAAATACGAAAAGTGCTTAGAATTGTTTGAATCTTTTTTTACAAACTTTATTTATTATTTTATATGATTTAAATATAAATAATATTTTATTAATTATAAGAAATTATTTTGTTAATTATACAAAAACTTTGGAAATTCATAACTTTAACTATATAACTCCAAATAATATAAATAATATGTCTAAATTTATTAGAAAAATCTAAAAAATCTATTTCTTATATTTATAATGCATGAATCATATCCGTTCCTCTCGAATATTTTGATTATGCAAGTAATCATAATAATAAATGTGTGTCGTTTTATTTATTTCTTGCATATTTATAGATACACTAGAAATATGCAAATATGCAAGTAATCCACCAACTGATCCGACAACAACACCGAGCTACGTACGTACGTGTAAGATCCCTGATTTATAGACTATTAATTAATTTGAGTTAGAAAACACTTAGCTTCTAAATAATTTGATTTGGGCTATTTCAATGATTAGACTGGAAGTAAATTTCTGCATGAAATAAAAACTAGAGGAGATAACACCCTACTCACTAGCAGCACGAATACATGCATCTGTCGATCAGGCTAACTAGAAAAAAGTGTAATAGCTAATCTTACGTGGTGTACGTACACAGGCCCGTCCATGAGCACGTGCGGGCTGTGCGATGGCACAGGGCCCCCAAAATTTTGGGGCCCCAAAATCTCATGCCCACCCACTGGTTACGGTGGAAATATCAGGCTAAGGTCAATTCATCATGGTCTCTATCTGCCGTAGCGCTGGCCTGATCTCCTGAAGTCCAATCGTGCATCAGTTTGATGGTAAGCCACCAAATCGATCGATGGGATATCCACATATTGGTTGAGCGATTGCGCCAAGGCCGAGTTAAGCTCCGACCATGGCGGGCGTGGGCCTCCTAGTCCGCGGTTGTCATCCGTCCATGGAAGAGGCGATCTAGCTACACAAGGATGGGGTCATGGCTGCCGAGCCTGACAGGTACTGGAGGCCGCCGCTCTCTCGATCTCACGCTCTGTTCTTGATCCTTATTTTCTTTTGTGGTTTTGTCAGTTTATAGCATCTTTGATTATAGTTGGTTCAGATAGGTCTGGTTCCACATCTCTTCTGCTCGAAACAGAACGTGCAGGTATTTTCCGGGCCTGGTTCCACATCTTTGATTATAGTTGGTTCAGATATCAAATACATATACTTATTTTCAATTTTTAACTTGACTTATTTTGTTTTTGCCAAAGAAAAATTAGTCAGTGAATTGAGTTATTCTGGATTTAGAATTGTTATTAGGTCGTTATTTCGGCTTGTGTTCCTCCTCAATAAATTCGTCAATGCAGCCATTATGTTATGTTTTGGAGAATATCAATTTGAAATATTTCTAACTATATTAATATTAAAGTTATAACTCAATTAAAGTATTCTTATTTATAATAGTTACATGAATATTATGTTTAAAAAATTAGGGCCTCATTTACATCTCGCACCGGGGCCCCAAATTTCTGAAGACGGCCCTGTACGTACATGTATTGGTGTTGCTAAATATCAGCCATGCATGTGTACCCAGTACAGGACCAGAGTGAGATATTTTGCATGAAGAAGCTAATGTTGGCCTTATACTAGAGT
This sequence comes from Avena atlantica, assembly GCA_910589765.1. Taxonomy (NCBI): domain Eukaryota; kingdom Viridiplantae; phylum Streptophyta; class Magnoliopsida; order Poales; family Poaceae; genus Avena; species Avena atlantica. The sequence continues at coordinate 483,292,428 of OU342739.1, read as the reverse complement.
AGCTTGATGCGTTGGCAGATGAGTAGATTTGTTAACCTGTAATTCTATGACACGTGCACCAGGGTCTATAAATCAGGGATCTTGTACGTACGTAGCTTCTTCATGCAAAATATCTCACTCTGTTCCTGTACTGGATACACGTACGTACGGATATGATTAATCAATAGCCTATAAATCAGGGATCTTACATACGTAGACTCTTACATACTGGATACACGTACGTACGGATACGATTAATTTATAGACTATGATCCTGTACTGGGTACACGTACGCACATAGTTTTCTAACTCAAATTAATTAATAGTCTATAAACCAGGAATCTTACGCGTACGTACGTCGGTGCTGTTGTCGGATTATTTGATGGATTACTTGCATATTTGCATATTTCTAATGCATCTACAAATATGCAAGAAATAAATAAAACAACACACATTTATTATTATGATTGTTTGCATAATCAAAATATCCGAGAGGAACGGATATGATTCATGCATTATAAATATAAGAAATGGATTCCTTGGATTTTTCTAATAAATTTAAACATATTATTTATATTATTTGGAGTTATATAGTTAAAGTTATGAATTTTCAAAGATTTCGTATAATTAATAAAATGATTTCTTATCATTAATAAAACAATTTTTATATTTTTGCATATTTTAATTATATAAAATAATAAATAAAGTTTGTAAAAAAATTTCAAACAATTCTGAACACTTTTCCTATTTAAACTTTTTCCATTTGAATTCGTATTCAAAAGTTACGAAGGTTTTAATAGTGTCAGGGACTTCTGCGCAATTTTCTGCCAAAACATGAGGACCTGCGTGCAAAACGGCAGACGGCACGCCGTGTTGCGCTGCCACGTCAGCCTGACGGGTGGGCCACCTTTGTCGGTTCCCGTGTCAATTCGCGTTCAGCGTGCGTTTAGTGCTATTTGAGAAAACAGACTCCAAATATGGTAGATTTTTGCTGCGAAAACGTAAACCGCTAGATTTCCGGAATTTTACTTATAAACTGGTAGTTCTATGCTATTAACTCGGACCAGAATGAAGGCGTTTTTTATGCATCCATATTATTTCTCTCTATCAAATGAGTTGCTTCTAAGTTGCGCAGATGCCCAACAGAATAGGTCTGGATATGCTTGTGTGAGTATTATTGAAGTATATAAGTGGATTACACTAGCCCTTCCATTAGTTTGGACTTTTGAATGCGTTGGCTAGTGCATGAAGCTTAATATGGTATCAGAGCCTAAGGTCTCGAGTTCGAGTCCTGGCTTTCGCAATTTATCGTAAAATTGCTGTAGACCCCTCTGTGTCCACGTACAGGCTCTTGGGTCATACGTGAGTTTCGCGTGCCGTCGCAGTTGCACGTGCTGACTTCTCTCCGTCACACGTGAGATGGGGTGTTGAAGTGTGTAAGTGGATTGCACTAGCCTTTTCCATCAGTTCGGCCTTTTGGTTGCGTTGGCTAGTGCATGAAGCTTGACATGGTATCAGAGCCTAAGGTCTCGAGTTCGAGTCCTGGCTTTCGCAATTTATCCTAAAATTGTTGTTGACCCCTCTGTGTCCACGTATAGGCCTCTTGAGTCATACGTGAGTTTCGCGCGCCGTCCTCTCTTCATGTTGCATGTGCTGACTTCTCCCCGTCACACGCGAGAAGGGGTGTTAAAGTGTATAAGTGAATTGCACTAGCCCTGCCATTAGTTCAGACTTTTGGTTGCGTTGACTAGTGTATCAACAACAAGTGTGCGAAAGTAAGCGCTGATGAGAGGTTGTATGCTGGTTACCGCCGCAAATGCTCAGATGGCTTTCAAGGAAATCCATACATCCAAAGTGGCTGTCAAGGTAGTCCCTCCCTCTCGACTCTCTCTAGGATCACAAATGATATATCCCTTGACGCTGGAGAAAATTGTACCGCTAGCTAGTACTCTTTAAATGATATATCCCTTGACGCTGGAGTATTTCTTAAGCGGGCGCCGCTAGGGATCGGCTTCCGATATTTGCTTCCCATCGGACCATCTTGTGATCATACAAGATGATACGATTGAAGCAGTTTTGACCCGGCATGTGGGAATAATAACCAGCATAATAATCGGATCCATTAAATAGTGGACCACCTATTAATCACTTCCGTAAAATCCTCCATTAATCACTTCCTCGGTGGTTTTCAAAAAAACTTCCTTTAATCACCTTGCTTCCATATATGCTCCTAATATACTACTGGCCTGGCCAGATCCATATAGTCATGCATGATTCCATCTACGCACAATGCTTTATTTTCATTCCGTGTCTGATTGATTGTTTCCATCGTACAATAAACATGCGTCCAATGCTAAAAGCCATGCTTCGTTGTTCAGTCACGTTTTTCTCCAAGCAATGTCATGATCAGGTTCTGCTACAAAGCCATATTGTTGCATTTTGAAACACGGTTTTATGATTGTTGAAGCATGAATAATGTTGTAACAAACAATGTTAACGTAGCGTGGGTGCAAGGAAGGAAGCATGTGTGTATGTGTTTTTTAAGCATATCATATGTGAGTCTTTTACATTTATGTGGTATTTAGCCAATAGAAATACAGTTCGGCGATTGTTGAAGCAGGAAATAAATAGTACCGAAGCATTGCAAATCTTGTAAGAACGAAACACATAAATAGATACTTGGAAACATGTATACATAAGTTCGAAACATGTCACAAATGATGCCAAAGCACATACGGCTACTAAAACCCAGGAAGCACATACATAGGAACTAGTAAACTTAATATACACAACCCTGAAGCATTGTATATATTATTTAAGGTGCACAGTTAGTCACATCAAGGAATCAACGACGTCAATTGTAGGAAGCATCCGGGCGGCTCGCTAATCGTCGTTGTCTTTGAGACTTGGACTCCACCGCCATTGCTACCGCAGATCAGCTCACACGTGTTGCAACCGTCGCCATGCTCATGACCAAGAAAGGCAACAAAGCTGACGACGACAATACACGCCCTCCATGGAGCATGGAGTTGTCTGGTGGTCTCTGCAGTTTCTATTCAACCTCATTGTTACGATCGTCGTCCAAAACCTTGCTGCAAACAAGATATATAATTAAAATTATGATACTGTTTGAGAACATCAAACAACCTATAGGCGTACCTTCCCTCACAAAGCAGATGATCCATCTTGGAGCTCTCATAGAGAAATCCATGGGGTAGAGTGCTTCTTCTAGAATACCTCCAAAGCCTACTATTGCCGCCCGCCGACCACTTCGTCCTTACCGACGTCTCCTTGCGTCAGAGCTTCATCCATGCCGGCGTGCTATGAAGGATCCGTAGAGAGGCAGGAGAGGACAGTGCGTGGGGCCGGCGGAGGAAGAAGAGCAAGGAGGGGATGTGAATGGGAGTGGATGGATTAGGGGAGACGTTTCCAGTATATCAGCCTATGCTCAATATATGGCAACATGCATATTAATTAAAAAAACTTATGTGTAGGGAGCAACAACACCAAGCGTTAGATTGGGGAAGCGATCAACGCTGCTGAAATGGTCCGAAAAATCTTTTCCGGTCGGCCTCCGTTTTATAGTATTTACCATTTCTTAACTCTCTAAAAGAAATTTTTGCGTATGCATTTAAAGGCATGTGTTATTACAATAGCTGCATGTTACTGTTTAGTCAGTGATTTTATCGCTACTTCTAGTTTGCTTATCGTCCATTTAAGTTTCGTGGAACTGGATGATGATAATATTACTGGAATGCTGGAACCATCATAGAGCTCCTCGTTATTTTCTCCTGCCAACTTTATACACATAGCATCATCAGTGGATCAATAGAGATATTGATAAGTTGCCGTGTAGATTGGGGGCAGAATGGACAAAAATAATTTACTTTTTAAAGAATTTTACAAACTGAACTCTCGGTGAAAGAATTTTACAGAACTAACCCTTTTGGGTAGCGCCTAACACAAATGCACTATGCTTAACGGTGTAGCGTCTTTCTGAAAGGCGCTACACTCTTTGCCGACGTGGCACGCGGGTCCCATGGGACGGTCTAGTAGCGCCTTTGAGTAAGACGTTGTTGTATATAGCATAGCGCATATGTGTAAGGCGCTACACTAGTCTATATATGTAATGTCTGTATTTAATATACAAAGAAGTATGGTGGCTGAGTTGGTTGAAGTCTTTGTTGCCGACTAGTAGGTCGTGAGTTTAACTCCCCAAAACCCCACTTTTTATTTTTATTTTTCAAAGGCTGCGACCTTGGTTTATATTGTTGTACATATGAAAATATATTAATTTTATCGTCCTTATTTATTTAAAAAAATGGAAACCCATATGAAATTTTATAATCTCTGTTTTGCATTTTTACCCACTGAACGTAGCTAAGTGGATACACAGCATTATCGGTGAATTTAGGTAAAACACGTTTTAGGATGATTTTTCCGGATGCCCGTTTTGCTAATAATTCTGTTAGGAATAGGTACATGGTTAAGAAAGTAAAAATACAGTTTTGTATGTACCAAGTTTGGTCTATCCAGTCCACCACGTGAGGTGGTTTTTGAGAGTGCCGTGAGATTGGTTGAGAACCCAGCGGAATTTACGGCCGAGTTTTGAGTCAATGAGATTTTAGAAAAACGAGTAATACTAGTTTTTGTCAAAACCCAGTTTCCTGGCTTTGTGGAAATCGTTGTTTATTCACATTTTAATCAGCTTATCCGCATTTTAATCAGCTGACCCAAACAAGATTTTAGTTTGTTAAGCGATTATCTTAGTTTAGGATAACTGGTTCTAGGAACATCCTATATCCAAACAAGGCCTACAGGATTTATAAACACCATGTGATCAGACATTACATATATAGACTAGTATAACGTCTTACATATAGGCGCTATGCTATGTACAGTGATGCCTCAGTCAAAGGCGCTACTAGACCGTCCCATGGGATCCGCGTGTCACGCTGGTAAAGAGTGTAGCGCCTTTCAGAAAAGCGATACACCGTTAAACATAGCGCCTTTGTGTTAGGCGCTACCCAAAAGGGTTAGTTCCGTGAAATTCTTTTACCGAGAGGTCAGTTTGTAAAATTCTTTTAAAAATAGGTTATTTTTGTCTATTCTACCTAGATTGGGGTATGGTGTTGGAACAGTAACAGGCATGACTTCTGCTAGCTGGTCAGCCGTCTCTTACCTGCTGCTGTAGAGACAGACTGGATTTGTGTGGCGTCAGTATCAGCACACGGTGCAGCTAGCTTGCTCCCACCATGCAACTTGCATTGCTTCTCCCCGGTGCCTGTCTTAATCTTCGTTTTAATGGGGATGACTTCATCTTTGGCTCCGTGCTACTACAGTCCATGTCCATATATTTTCTTGGCAAAAAATTCTTAAATTGATAATTTGTACCGCATTACAGTCTTGAAGCCAAAGATTCATCAGCTTATGACATGGATGGCATGCTCTACGGTTGCAGTCCCATGGCTTTGCATCGTCATCGCCTCCTCCTCCTCACTGCCGTCGTTGTCGTAATCGTCTTCCTCCCATCTGTGTTCTCCCAGTTCCCCAACATCTGCGGGACAAAGGCCAATGGAAGGTATGCCTGCCCCGATTGCTCTACCTCTACCACAGCCACCTCAAATCGTAGCGCCAGCTTCGAAGCCAGCCTCCTCAAGCTCCAGGCCTCTCTCCAAGACATGGCCGCTGCCGACGCAAGCTTCCTGAACGCAACGTTCACCGCCAAGGACAGCGACACGGTCTATGGCCTCGCCATGTGCTTTGCCGATGCCGAGCAGTCCGACTGCTCTGACTGTCTCACTGGCGCAGCAGCTGAGCTGGCCGGGACCCGTTGCGCAGGCCGCAACGATATGGTGCTCTGGTACGCGCACTGCCTCGTGCGCTACAACAACACCGCCTTCTTCGGCACCGCGGACACGTCGTCGGCGCAGCGGTATGATGTGCCCAACGCCCCAACCCCAGCAACTTCTCTGACCCCGTGAGCCTGGCTGCAGCACGCCAGAGACTGGCAGCACGGATGCTCCCCGCTGCGGCGGCCTCGGCCTTCCGGTTTTCCTTTGACGCTGAGGAGGTCACGCCGAACACGACGCTGCACGGGCTGGCGCAATGCACGGAGGACCTCCCAGCCGAGGAGTGCAGCCGTTGCTTGGCGTCGCACACGGCCTGGTTAGACGGATGCTGCGCCCGTATGAACGGCGCACAAGAAGAAGCGCCATTGCTCCCTAATTCCTCCCATGCCCTGGAAGAGGGACACGCCAAAGATTGAGTCCTTCCTGCGGCGGCAACATCCGAGGAGATACAGCTACTCGCAAGTGAAACGGATGACAAAATCTTTCGCGCACAAGCTCGGGCAAGGAGGAAATGGTGTGGTCTACAAAGGCACCCTCCCGGATGGCTGCGAGATCGCTGTGAAGATGCTAAAGGACAACAAGGACGTCGATGGCGAGGATTTCATGACCGAGGTCGCCAGCATCAGCAGAACCTCCCATGTCAACATCGTCACGCTGCTGGGGTTCTGCTTGCAGGGGAGGTCGAAAAGGGGCCTCATCTACGAGTTCATGCCTAACGGCTCCCTCGAGAGGTACAGTTTTGGGCAAGCCACCGAGCACTCGCTCGGCTGGGAGACGCTGTTCGACATCGCTGTCGGCATCGCGCGAGGCCTCGAGTATCTGCATCGAGGTTGCAACGTGTACATTGTGCATTTTGACATCAAGCCCCACAATATACTGCTGGACCATGACCTCCGGCCTAAGATCTCTGATTTCGGACTTGCCAAGCTGTGCCCCCAGAAAGAGAGCACCATCTCAGTGTCCATCGCCGGAGCCCGGGGCACGATCGGGTACATCGCGCCCGAGGTGTTTTCGAGAGGAATTGGAGCAGTCACCAGCAAGTCCGACGTCTACAGCTACGGCATGATGGTTCTTGAGATGTCTGGGGCTAGGAGAAGCATGGACGGTGACGAGGTTCCTGGTTCAGAGACCAGCAGTAGCAGCAAGTATTTTCCCCAATGTTTATATGAAGGCCTAGATCGGTTCTGTGCAAGAGCTTGCGAGATCGATGGCGAGGCTAGTGAGCTAGTGAGGAAGATGGTGGTGGTCGGGCTGTGGTGCGTGCAAATATCCCCTTCGGATCGGCCTTCCATGAGCAGAGTGGTCGAGATGCTGGAGAAGAGCACTGAAGAGCTTCAGCTACCACCACATGGACCTTGAACACGCAGCAGATTTGTGTACCATTGCGAACTAATAATGCACTTAATTGTACAGCTGATTGATTTATGGATGCATCGTTCAGGTTACCGAATTCTTTGAAACTGATAAAGTGGTTTCATTCGGTGGCGTATGCACTTCTTGTCGTGTCCTTTCCCTGAATTCACATCTCAAATCTTGTCTTGAAATTATTGTGATCAGAATACAATCATGGACAAGCCCCCAACGGCCATTTACATTTCTATCCACAAAAAACCACAATGAAGCAACTGCAAGGAAATAAGTTTTGCAGAGTTGATTTTTTTCTTTCTTTCATTGAATGCCGGAAGTCTTTCACAAAGTGTATAACGTACTGTGAACTTGTCCTTGCGAGGGATTTCGTATTCAGTTCAATTTGAACCAAACCCCAGAACTTCCAAAAGGAACGCCTTTCATCCAAACAACCCCTAGTAGATAAAAAGGTCCGATCATGTGGCATTTCTAGACTCAGCCTCTAAAATCATTTATACTTCAGAATCGACTCTTTAGAGTCGATATTTATGAATTACTAGCTGAATACCCGTGTTGCTACGGTCAAAATTTTCTTTTATCATATATATCTCACATTAATATAAATACTCATAAATATTCACGTTAAAAAGGGATTGTCCACATAGTATTAAAAGACTCATTAATATTTTCAATCATTGTATTTTTAAAAGATTTTGCATTCAAGAACGACATTGCGACAAATTCAGTGCATAAGGTGTTCTTTCTAAACATAGCATTTGGCCTAAACTGTGCCGCCCTCTTCCCTTCAGACATGTTTTGGCTGCATGTTGAAGGTATTCATCTCTAGCTTCTCCTATGCTAAAGTATTTTATCTGGGCTATCTTTGATGGGAATTCCTCTCATAATAGGATGAACTTTGCGTCAATGTGTGTCAATTTTCTTTCTCCTCTTGCCTGTCTTCCGTATATAACTTTTGTCTGCTAACTCTTTTCTCATGTGTTCCTTTAATCAAGCATGTTGTTTTATCGGGTTGCTCTTCTACGTGCAATAATCTCCTCTTTTTGTGTCCATCCGTTAAATTATTTTGTTGAGCTCTATCGCGTTCAAGTTTTGCTTGATTTGTGTCTGCCAAAATCTTGGCAATTTGTTGACTTCGCTTTGCCACGGCAGTCTTGAGTTTCTGTGGGTATCAGTTTTTCCGATCGCGCAGGGGTCGCCATGTGGGTCTTAGTTCAACATGCTCACAAGTCCTTTATTGGATTAGAAGCAACATATGTGGTGTAGTGCTAGAATATGTGGATTATACTATTGAGGGTTGATCATATTAATAATTAGAAGGAGATTAGTAGTAGTTCCAAACTTTAGCATATATGTGCACCTCGTTGCTATTAGTTATTTTAATGTACCTTCTAAACAATGGAGAATTTCACTACTGAAAATTAGTTTTTTTCTTAGCGGGGTAGATAATATATAGAAAAATTTCACCTTTAGTAAACTGACATAGGTACCCAACACTTTTGGAAAAAGGCTGAGATTTTCATGTGTGTTGTAAGCTACAACCACATAATTTTAAATTTAAATTTAGTAGAAGACGTCATGGATGCACAACAATCTTGATAATTTTGGAGATAAATAAGCTGAGTGTCCACTATACTCTAGAATTATTTTCTATATGAACAATTATTGGATGTACATATATATTGCTAACAAACAATTTATAATATAAGTTTGACCAACATAGAAAGATCCAGGAGCACAACTGAAATATAACGCCTCAAATTTTTGTTAGACTTAAAAGAATAATTTTAACACGGTATAGGTCGTCAAAAATATTTCTCAAGGTGCATAGCACTGCTAAACCTCATACATTTTTTGTAAGATATTAGTACAACTGAAGCTTAAATATTTCTCAAGGTGCATAGCATTGCTAAACCTCATACATTTTTTGTAAGATATTAGTACAACTGAAGCTTACAGTTTTGTGTTCAGGATCACATACACTAATCATTGGAGTGACAGAACTTTCTCTAGTCATCATCTCTGCTGAAGCAAAGCACAAACCAGGCCACACTGCTGGGGTGCATGTCCCGCAGCCTATGAAGGGAGGGAGCAGAGGAAGGTGCTGATGCAGCAATGTGTCCTGATGGCTGTCCAAGTTGATGTTGGTCGTTTCCCCAATGCACGTATAGGACTCTGTTTGGCGACCAGCCAGACGACTCGCTGGGCTGTCTCCTAGATCGCTAATTTTGATTCAACGCCTCTTCCACCCTCGATGGGGGCGTACCCTGGTGGTTGCCTGTTGTTTGGCGCCGTCAGTGGGAAGGAGTTGTCTTGCACTCGGCAGAGGGTCCAGCAGGAGTTCAACCAGCAGAAGACGGTCACAGCACCGCTCGGCAGTGTCGTAAGCTACGCGCAGTTTGGCTGAAGGACAGGAATCTCTCAGCAGCGATGGCAATGACTATGGAGGGGCGCCTGTGGGAGAAGGTCTTGGCGGCGGCGGCGGTGGAGTTGATGGAGGAGGGAAGGGAGACGGGGTGTTCGGTCAGGTGAGGAGAAGATAGAACTAAACTGAACCGTTCAATTTTTTTTGACTTAGCGATGGTAGGCTACGTAATACCATGAAACAGTTAGGGGCAAAATCGGTAAAAGAGGGCAGACAGAAGTCGGGGCTCACGAACTTCCCCAATTTTTTTAATAGTATAGATCTATCTATTTGCAAATTTTCAAAGCCACTAACAGAAGTAATAACAAACATAAAAATAAATCAAGCAGAATAGATATCTGCCTTGTATTTACTTTTCCTTAAAGTAGTAATCATCATGGCATCCACACTAAATTCTAACAGCAAACACACTTCTTAAATGAAATATGGATACTTGGTATTTCCAAGATTGTGCAGAAGTTTATACAGGTAGGCGACAGAATCTTAAATAACTCCATCTAGCTTAACTTTTCTTTTTAGAATAGTGGAGTTCCTGTCTTTTAGTAATTTAAAGGCAACAACCATTGATAATGGGTCTGAACATGCCAAATAGATTAGGCATGGTGGCTTAATTTATTTATATACATATTTTTTTAGGCCGGACTACAAGATATATTAATTCTCAAACGAACTTCACAAAAAATAGAGTTTGTAGACATCTTTGTAGTGTGGAAGTACTATAAGGCCGGTGTCTTTGTAGCCATGGATATCAACTACAAAAAAATCAAGCTAGTATTAACTATGTGTGTGATTACCAAACAAATGAAAGCACAGAAAATGTTGCCACCTGCTCGTCCGCAGCCAAACAGTAGGTCCACCAGCGACATTAGTAGTGACATGGCTGTGCTGCACCACCACTGCCCAGTTGAGCCCTCCTCCCTGCTCGAAGTAGAGGTGCCACAGCCGCAGCTCCTCCTACCTTCCCCATAATCAGGGCAAGAACACAAACAACAATATGAATCTCTATAAATCATAATGAACCAGAAAAGTAATACCCACATCATTGAAAATATGGACACTTGATACATATATAAGTTGTTAGTATTATTTTTTATTTAACATGCAGTAGTGATCTGATTGAAAGATTCCAAACCAAATTCCAAATAACACACACCTACATCTCACACTCCCATTCAATCATCTTTGTCTAAGTCCACCTTCTCTGGAAATCGCGAAGCGTGTATCTTGAAGTCAATTAGCTTCTGAAAAAATTGGCCAAATCATCCTTTGTAACGGGTAATACCAGCATATGTATTTGGTGATATTACAGAAGAAATTAAAAATATTATAAAAATGTATGCCCCATTTCACAACACGCTAGGTTGGATTCCTTTGATGGCAGAACCAAATACTTCATGCAGCTAAAATAATTATCTCATTAACTATGGCTTGCTTTAGAGATAAGAATTTTGTACTGTAATCAGACTGAGGGGAAATTCAAGGACAAAGATAATTCAGCAAGCCTTTGCAAATTGGTAATTAAGAAAATGTGATCACTTGACTCAAAAGCTCGGAGTGCACAAATCACTGAGAAGTTTAACTGAAGGACTGGGAAGTAAAAATAAGAGCCACGAATGTAATGAAAAGCCACAAAGTCATTACCTTTTGTGCAATGGATTAAAGACCAAGGACCTGAACCTAAAAATGTAGATATTGTAGAAAGAAATATTAGGCAAACAAACAAGAAAAACTTCTTGTTATGTGATAAATAAGGATTAATACATCTATTTATCGCAGGCGCAGAGAATAACATTGGCCTGTTTAGAATCATAAAAATATATTACTATGCCTGCTCATTTTTCCTTTAAAGGGATAAAGGCATCAAAAGTAGATTTGCAGTGCCAAATTTAAACTGAACTAATTGTTCTTCGAAGCTCCAAGTCCAAAACTATCAAAGAGAAAGAAACAATGCTTACCAATTATGTCTCCTCAGTGAGTACCTAGCAATACACATATTTAATTTTCAGCTTTATACAAATCTAACAACACCAATGGTTTAGGAAGCAAACCAAGATATTTGCACCAAATGTACAGAACTTCAAGTTGCCTGCTCGCCTGTTCATGCACTTTCCAGAATATAAAATCATATAACACAAATGGTGATGCATCATAGAGATCACTAAATTGACCGGAGTATCGCCTCAGTTACCTGCATCAGGAGCATCACATCGATGGGGTCTTCGCCTTTGCAAAGGGTCCATGGCATGAAGCAGTTGTTGTGAAGGTACATTACGGAGAATTACAAGATCTGACCCATAGTTAGAAGCAGTGAGTAAGTTGGTGTTTGTATAGCCTCCAAAGGTCCATGCGGGCTCATTTCTACTTCTATAATTTGCAAGCATCAATCTGGCAAAATAATAGCAAAGTTTAGATTTCAGAAAGTTCAGAGGAAGGTGCTGTAACATCCCAAAAATATTAAACTAGAATCATCAAACTCTAATCATCAAATTTAGGGTTAACAAAAACTTTTCTAATTAAAAATATGAAAGCATGCATGTATGTATGCATTCCAATTTGAATTCTTTGGAATTACCTTGCGTGTGTGTTTCTTTGCTTGTAAAATGATTTTTAGGTGAAATAAACATCATCTAAACAATCCTCACACTTTTCCCAAAGACAAATAAATCAAAACAAACAAAATAAGGGAATGGTCACTTTGGCCAATTTAACTCCCATGCCTACTTTGGCTATCTCTAACTTTCAGAACTTAACAGAAACTTATTTGGATCTTTGCACCCTTGATAGTACTCATAACAAAGTATCAAGGCCCACCTTGTGATCATCCAGAAATATTCTAATGCATAGTTTAAATGACATTTTAAAATTGAATCTATATCATATGGGAAGATCCCACTTTTTCAAAAACCACTCAAACAAGCTCAACTTTCAAAACCCAAGCATCTACAGACTCACCAGCACATGCCTAGCACACCCACCAAAAATCTTTTCAAAATTCAAAACTTGAATTCATGCGGCCATTTCATCAAACACCTTGCAGATTTAAATCAACAAAATCACAAACACTATAGTGTCCAGTGATCCTGGCCTAACTTGTTCCCTCTCTGGACACCACTAGCCTTAGTAGATCATCTAACGAACTTAACTAATCACTAGCACCACTGTGAGCTCTCCAATATCATCAATGGTGAACAGCCGAGTGCATCCTTGCCACCCACATGTCGACAGCGAGCTAGGAGAAGCACCAAGCCTAGCCAGCATGTCTGGGAGGTAGCCCATGCCTCACCGCCCCCTCTCGACCAGTCCTGCCTCGCAGACAATGCCTAGAACCGCCAGGAACGCCGCGCCCGTGCCGCTGTCGACCATGCCGACGTGCGCCGTAGAGCACGCATCGTTCCCACGCAACCCGACCACCTCGAGCCATCGCCGCCCCCCAACATGCTCCCCACCGTCCCAGGAACACGCCAGACATGCCCATTTCACCGCCCGTGCCCCGTAGCCACCGCTCGCCGTCGAAGACGCCGGCTCTGCCGCGCAGAACGTCGAGCGTTCCAGACCGTTTGCCACCGCCCCTACACGCGCATTAAAGCCATAGATCATCGCCAGGAGACCACCGATCGATCGCCACCCTCAGCCATGCCTCTAGCAGCCCGTAGCCATGTCGCCACCGTCGCCTGCCCATCTCGTTTAGTCTCACCGTCGAGACTATAAATAGAGGCCACCCCCAGCCGAATTGAGCACACCATCTCACTCCCCTCTCCTCACTGATCGTTCCACCCCGTTCCTGGAGCAAGGCGAGCAGCGCATCGCCAGAATTTGGCCGAAGCCCGCCGCTGCTGGAAAAGAAGGAAGCCAGCGATTGGAGCCGCCCCAGGAGAAGCTGCCGGTACCAGGAGGTTCGCCGTCGTCGACTTCGTCGTTCGCCCGCATCGCCGACCCTCTCCTGAGCCCCGGTGAGCCCCCGACGACCCCCACCTGCCGCGTTAGGGTTCTGTCTCGCCAGCGCTGCCCAACATGGACGATGAACCAGAGCCGTTGGATTAGAACTAGATCCAACGCACCACGTTGCCCCGTACCGCTTCGCACCCCCGTCTCACTGACGTGTGGGGACATCAACTTAACCAGCCCGCATAAGCGCTGTGCGTAGCAGGCCGGCCCATTAGCAGTTCCCGCGCAGCCCAGTCGTTTGAATTTGGATTTTTCCATTTTCATTCAAACACAGTTCTGTACCTAGTTTCAAAAATCAACCCAGCTCGATTTAGTGAACCAATTTGAATGAAACCAATTTTGTTAGAAAGGTTTTGAAATGCTTAATCCAAGCCCGTTGGATTCAAATCATTTGAATCTATAGATCAACCTTGGTAAAAATAACAAGGCAGAAGCTTTTCTGCATTCAAACATTTTTCAAATTTAAACCATAATAGCTTTTGAGTTGATTCCAACTCTCAAAAATCACATTTTGATCATACCTTTCAGAATATATAAAAACATATGGGTTTACTTACAGAAATAATGTTCAAGTAATAAAAGGATGCAACATAGGCATTTCTAGTAATTTATTTTTATTTAAAATAAAAGGTTAAACCCTATTAAATTGTGACACCACTTTAAATCACATTTCCATGTACTGAAATGTGTGGTGATGACATGTGTCAACATGATCCCATGTTTCGTTTGGAGAATATTAAATCTTAAGTAGTTTTTCAATGAGTAGAAATTACATCTCTAAAAATAACCAAGCTTTAATCTTGTAATATTAGTGATGATGCTAGATCATCTTTAGGATCCTTTTGTGTGATGATTGAAAATATTTAAGTATTGTTTGGTGATTGTGTACCTCGTATTTATTTATAGACGCTAGTACCGACCAAGGATACGAGGAAGAAGGAGGATACTACGAAGAAGAAGCCGAGGAGAACTTGAACCACTGCTCTGCACAAGGCAAGCTAACACTTGCAAGATACTCTACTTTAGCAAGCCTTACTAATCAAGTTGACCTATGCAAGCAAATACTTGCTTGTTACCATGCCAACTATATGCCTTAAGCATATGTGATCATACCCATTTGATAACCCCATTCCTAGTTTTACTTACAAGCTTTATACTTTATTTCTTTATCAAAGCTAGTACTTAGAGCTTACTTAAGTGAATTGTAGATTCTAGAGAGATAATTGAAGGTTGCATAAAGAGCATAAAACTTGGCCTAAGCTAGATAATCTTTATGTCATCCTAAGGCATGAGATGGAACTTAGTAAAACTCCACTAGTTTACCACCCCTCATTAGTAATTATCCCCACTTGTAGATGCTAGTGCTAAGCATAAAACTTGATCAACTTTAGATAGGAATACTTGGTGGAAAAATGGTTATGAAAACCTTGGAATGATGGATCATTCTATTGAGATGTTTTGACATGTGTTTCCAAAACACCAGATGATTTTGGTGATGAAAATGTTGAGGCATGAGCCTTAGCCCTTTATAAAACTGATGGTTGTCTGGATGCGATACCATTCCAATTTTACCGTACAACCACAATACCGGAAGATTGGGTAGGGCTTGACTGGAAACTTATATACCTTAGTATTAGTTCCCTCACGGCCAAGGTATGAGCTGAGGCTACCTTGTGAAGATTGTCCACCTGTGCAGTACCCAAGATGACAGTTGGTCATGGTTGGGAGGCCAAACTCACAGGAGAGGTGCTTATACTAGGGCATGTAATTTAAAGGTTAGGATTGATTATCCGCATACCGAGTATGGTGAATTCAGGATTTGTTCCTGACGGATGTATCGAATGCTGTGGTGAAAGTGTACAATCTCTGCAGAGTGTCAAACTATTCGAATAGCCGCGTCCGCGGTTATGGACAGTTGGAGTGGCCATACTGTTCCCCCGTCAGAGGTTTTTAAAATGACTTGTGAAATGGATTGAGATTTTGACTTGACCACAACAGAGTTGTGATATGAAATACAAGTTCCCACTTAGGTGTTATAAAACTTCAACTAGCTTTCTTCATTTCTGAACTTAGTAGATGTAAATCTGGCTTTTTGCAAAACAACCCTAGAGCTTAGTGTCCTACTACAAAAACCCTCTTCACTTGTTAGTATTAGTTTGCGAGTACTTAAAGAGTACTCATGGCTTTGTCCCTGGCTATTCCCATGGCCAGACTATGAAGAGGAGTACCTGGAGGATGGACCCCAGGAAGGTTTCGCTAACTAGGATCATCTCCCATCGTCAGCATTGCCTGTGAACCCGAAGATGGAGCTTCGCCTACACTACCGTTATCATTACATATTTCCGCTGCTTGAGTTGTATTAAGAACTGGATCATGAGATCCTTATTTGTGTAAGACCTTATGTATGGTTTGTAATGGATGATGTACTGTGGTATCCAATTTTGTTATGTCTCGCAAAAATGGTAATCCTAGGATTGCGATGTATGCCATAACAGGCATCTGGGATTAAAAATCCGGGTGTTGACAAGTTGGTATCAGAGCCATCCTGACCATAGGAGACCCTAGTTAGACTGGACGTTTGAATCAAAAACTTTGTTTCAAAACCAAAGGAAACAAATATTTACAAAAACTTATTCCCATTCTTATCACCTTGATTCTTTTACAAAAATTCATGATCCTCAAAAACTCTTGCAAAATACATAAAATTTGACACACTTGATCACTCTACTCACTTACTCATCCTATATTCTTATAGATGGACGTGAAGTATAGCAAGTTTTACCAGTTGGGAAATGGCGGAGACCTTATCTTTGAGAGGGATTTGGACCAGCTTTCGGAACTTCTGGAGCATCCGCACCCCGAGTTCTTCGGAGCTCAGCTCAATGATCAAGGAGGAGAAGATCTGCAGTGGCTAATTGTTGCAAGTCTCCGAGGAAAGATTGAACCTCCCACTGCCGAGGGAATTCAATTCACCTTAAGAGAGAACAACTGGCTCGATGGACTTGCCAGGGCCATGCAGGAAGCTCTTGCCCATCTGTGTGGGCAGAATATCAACCAGATCAAGGGTACCCGCTTTGAGTTTTGTCCAAGGCGTGATGCTAATGGACAATCACTGGAAGCCCCATACCACCACGAGCTGAAGACTCAGTTGGACCACCTTAGCTTCATGATGTACGATCGTCGGCAGGAGTTGGATAATTGCCGTGACTACTCCAACACAAGTCCGCCATCATCAAGACAAAGGATCAGACCATCGCCATGCTAGCAAAGGATCGCAAGTCTCGCCGCCGTCAGCTCGATAAGAAGGAGCGCATCATTGCCCGTCTTCGCCACCGTATCTCTTCTTTGGAGGAGACCATCCATGAGAGAGACATGCAGTTGGAGGAAAGGGAGAATGCCGGAGAGGATCTTCGTGGAGACCCCTGCTCCTATCTCAGTGATGATGATGATTTTCTAGAGGATCAGGCTATGGACTTCTTCACCAATGAGGATGATTTCGCCTTCATCAATGACGGTGAGGATGATGAGGATGATGACTACACCGACTCCGAGGAGTAGTAGCACTTGAGCACTAGTGTAGTGAGTTGTATTCGGTCCCACTGTATCGTAGTTTCCAGAATGGTTCTTAAAACCATCTGTTTTCCTTTTTTGTGGTGTGTGTTTGTATCATGTGCTATGAATGAATGAATGAAAAGCAAGTTGCTAGAAAATCTGAGTCAAACTTTAAAAACTTTTCAAAGTCCCAGAACCTTAGAAATTTCCCTCTTTTCTCATGATCTATCTCAATCTTCAGATGCCACGCGGAGGAAGTGGTTCATCCCCGGACCCGATGTTGCAGATCCTGCAAATGTTGGTTTCTGACCGCGAAGCTAAAAGAGCAGAACGTCAAGCCAACCTAGCCACCCTTCAACAGATAGCTCAGCTAGCCCACAACAATCAAGGCCATGGAAATCAGGACAACCATGGATCTAAGCTCAAGAATTTCCAGAACACCAACCCACCTGTTTTCACTAAGTCGGAAGAGCCCCTAGATGCCGATGATTGGCTGCAAACCATGGAAAACAACCTAGAAGTCGTCGGAGTGGAAGCTAACAAGAAAGTTTTGTTTGCCACCCACTATCTGGCCGGAGATGCCAGAGCATGGTGGAACAGCGTTCGTGCAATGACCGGAGGACAGATGATGACCTGGGAGGAATTCAAGGTCAAGTTCAGCAGAACCCATGTGCCCCCGGGTTTGATCAAGAGAATGAGAGATGAGTTCAGAGAATTGAAGCAAGGAAGGATGACCGTAGTGGAATACCGTGACAAATTCTTGTCATTAGCTAGGTATGCCCCGGATGAGATCGACACTGAAGCCAAGAAGAAGGAAAGATTCCTGAATGGTCTGCATGATGAGATGCAGACTGTGTTAGTCAATATCCCCTTTGCTGATATTGAAGCCCTGGTCGACTCTGCCATCCAGATGGAAGGAAAGATCAACCAAGCCAATGAGAACCGCAAGCGTCGCATGATGCATCAGCCAGGAACCCATCAGACCCCAAAGTATCGCCCTAACCCATCTCCAGGATTTGCCCTAAGAACCAACAGACCCCCAATGAACCGTCCGACCTATCCTAACCGTGGAAACCCAAGGCCCGGAGGAAATCACAACAACCCCGGAAACTCTAGCAATTTTAATCGTGCCCCACCCAAGTTCAACAACAACAATGCTACCACCAACACCAACACTGCCCCGAGGACTGGAAGCAATGTTGTGCCTGTTGCAGCAAAGGACAAGTCGCAAGTGACTTGTTATGACTGTGGAAATAAGGGTCACTACTCCAACGAGTGCCCCAACAAGAAGAATGCTGCAGCCCCCAATACCAATGCCCCAGCTCAGCAGCAACGTCGTGTTCAGCCTGGAAGAAGGTTTGCCCCGGGGATTTAGCTCAACCGCAACGGCCGTCTTTTTCTCATGCATGCTGAAGAAGCTCAGGAAGCGCCAGACGTCGTGCTGGGTATGTTTTCTGTTAATTCAGTACTTGCTCGAGTGTTGTTTGATTCTGGTGCATCGCACTCATTTGTCACCGAAGAATTTGCATGCACTAGTAAAATTCAACCAACCAAACTAAAGTATGTTATGATCGTCCAAATTCCCGGTTCAACCACCAAGGCTAGGCAAATTTGCAAAGCCGTCCCTATCCGAATCCATGGCATAGATTTTTATGCTAATCTGATAGTACTCGGAACTAAAGGTTTGGAAGTAGTACTAGGAATGGATTGGATGTCCAAATATAAAGGATTGATTGACTGTGCCAAGAAAGCCATCACCATGACCAGTACAGCCGGAATATCAGTCGAGCATATATCTGAAACCTTACCTCGTCAATTCAAGTGCAACAAGAGTATATCCCAACCTACTATTGACCAAGTCCGGATAGTCTGTGAATACCCCGATGTATTTCCAGATGTTTTGACCGGTATGCCCCCAGATCGGGATATCGAGTTTATCACTGAACTAATCCCCAGAACATGACCCATAGCCCAGAGACCCTATAGTATGAACCCGTCTGAACTAGCAGAACTAAAGAAGCAACTGGATTCCATGTTGGAAATTGGATTAATTCAACCAAGTGCGTCACCATGGAGATCACCTGTCTTATTTGTGGACAAGAAGGATGGAGGTAACCGTTTATGTACGGATTATCGGAAGTTGAATGATGTCACCATCAAGAACAAGTATCCCTTGCCCAAGATAGAAGATTTGTTTGATCAGTTGACCGGTGCCAAAGTGTTTTCTAAGATTGACCTTAGGACTGGCTATCATCAACTCAAGATTCGTGCAGAGGATATTCCCAAGACTTCCTTTACCACCATATATGGATTATACGAGTATACCTTCATGTCTTTTGGATTAACCAATGCCCCCGCTTATTTCATGAATCTCATGAATAAGATTTTTATGGACTTCTTGGATAAGTTTGTCGTTGTTTTCATCGATGACATCCTGATTTATTCCAAATCAGAAGAAGAACGTGAGCTACACCTAAGGACCATTCTTGGAACCCTTAGAGAGCATCAGTTATATGCCAAGTTTAGCAAATGTGAATTCTGGTTACAGGAGGTAGGATTCCTCGGCCACATTGTCTCAGCCGGAGGAATTGTCGTTGACCCTGCAAAGGTGAAAGATGTCGAAGATTGGCAAGCCCCAACCACTCAAACCCAAGTTCGTGCATTTATCGGATTGGCGGGATATTACTGCAAGTTCGTAGAAGGATTCTCGAGTATCACCAGACACATGACCCAATTTCTAAAGAAGGACAAGAAGTTTGAATGGACCGACAAATGTGAAGCGAGTTTTCAAGAACTCAAGAGGAGATTGATTTCAGCCCGAATCTTAATCATGCCGGATATCACAAAGCCCTTCGACGTGTATTGTGATGCATCCAAGATCGGTCTCGGATGTGTGCTAATGCAAGAAGGCAAAGTTATATCTTATCTATCTCGACAATTGAAACAATATGGGCAAAATTACCCAACCCATGACCTCGAACTCGCAGCCGTAGTTCTAGCCCTGAAGACATGGAGGCATTACCTGATGGGAAATCGTTGTGAGATTTATTCGGATCACAAGAGCCTGAAGTATATATTCACTCAGAAGGAGCTGAATATGAGGCAAAGAAGATGGATTGAGCTAATCAAGGATTACGATCTGTACATTCACTATCACCCCGGTAAAGCCAATGTGGTAGCAGATGCCCTTAGCAGATTGCCGTGCCGCTTGAACTCCATGATATTGAAGGAGCAACGAAGTTTGCACAAAGAGATGGAAGATTTCCGAATGGAATTAGTGAGTGAAGGATTTTTGGCTAGCATAGAACTTCAACCCACTTTGATCAGCCAGATCAAAGAGGCGCAGAAAGGAAATGCTAGTATTGACGAAATCAAGCATCGTATCGGTACAGGCAAAGTACCTGGATTCACCGAAGATGAAGAAGGAGTTCTGTGGTACAAAGGACGCCTTTGTGTACCAGCAGATTCTGAGTTGAAAGAAGTTATTCTCAAGGAAGCTCATGATACCCTTTATTCTATCCACCCCGGAGGAACTAAGATGTATCAAGATTTGAAAGAGAAATTTTGGTGGCATAAGATGAAGAGAGAAATCGGAAGCTATATCGCCAAGTGTGATATATGTAAGTGAGTCAAGGCAGGACATCAAAGACCCGCTGGATTGTTGCAACCATTGTAGATTCCAGAATGGAAATGGGATTCCGTTGGAATGGACTTTATCACCGGATTGCCTACTTCTAGTAGGGGAAATGACTCTATCTGGGTCATAGTTGACCGGTTCTCCAAAGTCGCCCATTTCTTACCTGTCAAGACCACATATCAGAGTTCGAAGCTAGCGGAGTTATACATTGCTAGAATCGTTAGTTTGCATGGAGTCCCCAAGAACATCGTATCTGATCGAGGAACTCAATTTACCTCGAGATTCTGGAAGAAAGTCCAAGAAGGTTTAGGAACCCGACTATATTTCAGTACCGCGTATCACCCTCAGACCGATGGACAAACGGAGCGAGTAAATCAAATACTCGAATATATGCTGAGAGCATGTGTGTTAGAGTATGGATCTAAGTTGGAAGACTGTCTGCCGTTCGCAGAATTTTCATACAACAATAGTTATCAAGATTGTTTGCAAATGGCCCCATTTGAATTTATGTACGGAAGAAAGTGTCGCACCCCTTTGAACTGGTCGGAAGTAGGAGAGAGTCAGATTTTTGGACCCGATATCCTACGAGAAGTAGAAGAGAAGGTTCACAAGATTCGTGAGCACCTCAAGACAGCCCAGTCAAGACAGAAGAGTTACGCCGACAAGAGACGTCGAGACCTCGCCTTCAACATAGGAGATTTTGTATATCTGAAAGTGTCGCCATTGAAGGGAATGCAACGTTTCCAACTCAAAGGAAAGTTAGTCCCCGGATATATCGGCCCCTTCAAGATTCTGAACCGTCGACGAGAAGTGTCGTATCAATTGGAACTACCCGAGGAGATGTCAGCCGTGCACAATGTGTTCCATATCTCATTACTTTGCAAGTGTCTCGAAGTCCTGGAGAAGACTGAAGTATTCAAGAATATCGATCATCGGACCATAGAGATCAACGATGACCTGACCTATCCCGAAGTACCCATCCGTATTTTGGAAGAAGCTTTCCGAACTACCAGAACCCGAAGCATCAAGTTTCTCAAGATTCAGTGGAGCAACCACACAGAAGAGGAAGCTACCTGGGAGCGCGAAGATCACATCAGGACGGAGTTTCCCGATCTCTTCAAATCCTAGGTAATCTTTTCGTCCTTTTTCAAATCTCGGGACGAGATTTTGTTTAAGGGGGAAAGGTTTGTAACATCCCACAAATATTAAACTAGAATCATCAAACTCTAATCATCAAATTTAGGGTTAACAAAAACTTTTCTAATTAAAAATATGAAAGCATGCATGTGTGTATGTATTCCAATTTGAATTCTTTGGAATTACCTTGCTTGTGTGTTTCTTTGCTTGTAAAATGATTTTTAGGTGAAATAAACATCATCTAAACAATCCCCACACTTTTCCCAAAGACAAATAAATCAAAACAAACAAAATAAGGGAATGGTCACTTTGGCCAATTTAACTCCCATGTCTACTTTGGCTATCTCTAACTTTCATAACTTAACAGAAACTTATTTGGATCTTTGCACCCCTTGATAGTACTCATAACAAAGTATCAAGCCCCACCTTGTGATCATCCAGAAACATTCAAATGCATAGTTTAAATGACAGTTTAAAATTGAATCTATATCATATGGGAAGATCCCACTTTTTCAAAAACCACTCAAACAAGCTCAACTTTCAAAACCCAATTATCTACAGACTTACCAGCACATGCCTAGCACACCCACCAAAAATCTTTTCAAAATTCAAAACTTGAAGTCATGCGGCCATTTCATCAAACACCTTGTAGATTCAACTAAAAAAAATCACAAACACTATAGTGTGCAGTGATTCTGGCCTAACTTGTTCCCTCTCTGGACACCACTAGCCTTAGTAGATCATCTAACGAACCTAACTAATCACTAGCACCACTATGAGCTTGCCAATTTCATCAATGGTGAACAGCCGAGTGCACCCTTGCCACCCACATGTCAACAGCGAGCTAGGAGAAGCACCAAGCCTAGCCAGCATGTCTGGGAGGTAGCCCATGCCTTACCGCCCCCTCTCGACCAGCCCTGCCTCGAGACAATGCCCAGAACCGCTAGAAACGCCGCGCTCGTGCCGCTATCAACCATGCCGACGTGCGCCGCAGAGCACACACCGTTCCCACGCAACCCGACCACCTCGAGCCCTCGCCGCCTGCCAACATGCTCCCCACCGTCCTAGGAACACGCTAGACATGCCCATTTCACCGCCCGTGCCCCGTAGCCACCGCTCGTCATCGAAGATGCCGCCTCTGCCGCACAGAACGTCGAGCGTTCCAGACCGTTTGCCACCACCCCTACACGCGCATTAAAGCCATAGAGCATCGCCAGGAGACCACCGATCGATCGCCACCCTCGACCATGCCTCCAGCAGCCCGTAGCCATGTAGCCACCGTCTCCATCCCGTTCGGTCTCACCGTCGAGACTATAAATAAAGGCCACCCCCAGCCGAATTGAGCACACCATCTCACTCCCCTCTCCTCACTGATCGTTCCACCCCTTTCCCGGAGCAAGGCGAGCAGCGCATCGCCAGAATTTGGCCGGAGCCCGCCGCTGCTGGAGAAGAAGGGAAGCCAGCGATTGGAGCCGCCCCAGCAGAAGCTGCCGATACCAGGAGGTTCGCCGTCGTCGACTTCGTCGTTCACCCGCATCGCCGATCCTCGCCTGAGCCCCGGTGAGCCCCCGACGACCCACACCTGCCGCGTTAGGGTTCTGTCTCGCCGGCGCTGCCCAACGTGGACGATGAACCAGAGTCGTTAGGTTAGAACTAGATCCAACGCACCACGTTGCCCCGTACCGCTTCGCACCCCCCGTCTCACTGACGCGTGGGGACAGCAACTTAACCAGCCCGCTCTGTGCGTAGCAGGCCGGCCCATTAGCAGTTCCCACGCAGCCCAGTCGTTTGAATTTGGATTTTTCCATTTTCATTCAAACACAGTTCTGTACCTAGTTTCAAAAATTAACCCAGCTCAATTCATTGAACCAATTTGAATGAAACAAATTTTGTTAGAAAGGTTTTGAAATGCTTAATCCAAGCCTATTGGATTCAAATCATTTGAATCTATAGATAAACCTTGGTAAAAATAACAAGGCATAAGCTTTTCTGCATTCAAACATTTTTTAAATTTAAACCATAATAGCTTTTGAGTTGATTCCAACTCTCAAAAATCACATTTGATCATACCTTCCAGAATATATAAAAACATATGGGTTTACTTACAAAAATAATGTTCAAGTAATAAAAGGATGCCACATAGGCATTTCTAGTCATTTATTTTTATTTAAAATAAAAGGTTAAGCCTTATTAAATTGTGACACCACTTTAAATCACATTCCCATGTACTAAAATGTGTGGTGATGACATGTGTCAACATGATCCCATGTTTGGTTTGGAGAATATTAAATCTTAAGTAGTTTTTCAATGAGTAGAAATTACTTCTCTAAAAATAACCAAGCTTTAATCTTGTAATATTAGTGATGATGCTAGATCATCTATAGGATCCTTTTGTGTGATGATTGAAAATAGTTAAGTATTGTTTGGTGATTGTGTACCTCGTATTTATTTATAGACGCTAGTACCGACCAAGGATACGAGGAAGAAGGAGGATACTACGAAGAAGAAGCCGAGGAGAACTTCAACCACTGCTCTGCACAAGGCAAGCTAACACTTGCAAGATACTCTACTTTAGCAAGCCTTACTAATCAAGTTGACCTATGCAAGAAATACTTGCTTGTTACTATCCCAGCTATATGCCTTAAGCATATGTGATCATACCCATTTGATAACCCCATTCCTAGTTTTACTTACAAGCTTTATACTTTATTTCTTTATCAAAGCTAGTACTTAGAGCTTACTTAAGTGAATTGTAGATTCTAGAGAGATAATTGAAGGTTGCATAAAGAGCATAAAACTTGGCCTAAGCTAGATAATCTTTATGTCATCCTAAGGCATGACATGGAACTTAGTAAAACTCCACTAGTTTGCCACCCCTCATTAGTACTTAGCTCCACTTGTAGATGCTAGTGCTAAGCATAAAACTTGATCAACTTTAGATGGGAATACTTGGTGGAAAAATGGTTATGAAAACCTTGGAATGATGGATCATTCTATTGAGATATTTTGACATGTGTTTCCAAAACACCAGATGATTTTGGTGATGAAAATGTTGAGGCATGAGCCTTAGCCCTTTATAAAACTGATGGTTGTGTGGATGTGATACCATTCCAATTTTACCGTACAACCACAATACCCGAAGATTGGGTAGGGCTTGACTGGAAACTTATATACCTTAGTATTAGTTCCCTCACGGCCAAGGTATGAGCCGAGACTACCTTGTGAAGATTGTCCACCTGTGCAGTACCCAAGATGACAGTTGGTCATGGTTGGGAGGCCAAACTCACAGGAGAGGTGCTTATACTAGGGCATGTAATTGAAAGGTTAGGATTGATTATCCGCATACTGAGTATGGTGAATTTAGGATTTGTTCCTGACGGATGTATCAAATGCTGTGGTGAAAGTGTACAATGTCTGCAGAGTGTCAAACTATTCAAATAGCCGCGTCCGCGGTTATGGACAGTTGGAGTGGCCATACTGTTCCCCCGTCAGAGGTTTTCAAAATGACTTGTGAAATGGATTGAGATTTTGACTTGACCACAACAGAGTTGTGATATGAAATACAAGTTCTCACTTAGGTGTTATAAAACTTCAACTAGCTTTCTTCATTTCTGAACTTAGTAGATGTAAATCTGGCTTTTTGCAAAACAACCCTAGAGCTTAGTGTCCTACTACAAAAACCCCCTTCACTTGTTAGTATTAGTTTGCGAGTACTTAAAGAGTACTCATGGCTCTGTCCCTGGCTATTCCCATGGCCAGACTATGAAGAGGAGTACCTGGAGGATGGAACCCAGGAAGGTTACGACAATTAGGATCATCTCCCATCGTCAGCATTGCCTGTGACCCCGAAGATGGAGCTTCGCCGACGCTACCGTTATCATTACATATTTCCGCTGCTTGAGTTGTATTAAGAACTGGATCATGAGATCCTTATTTGTGTAAGACCTTATGTATGGTTTGTAATTGATGATGTACTGGTATCCAATTCTGTTATGTCTCGCAAAAATGGTAATCCTGGGATTGCGATATATGGCATTACAAACATCTAGGATTAAAAATACGGGTGTTGACAAGTGCTAATTGATGACTGACCTTTCGAGGTAGAGAGTTGGCAAGTTGGCGACGAACATTTGGTAGTGAGGGTTAAAGGAGGCGGTGAACACCGGACCCCTCTTCTCCATGTAGCAGCTCATAACCAGGCACCCAATCCTAGACACGAACACCCCTACAAACTCACAACAAAAAATACCCCATGGTACCCCTGAGCCGCCATGCCTTAGCAGCGGTCCATTGCGTTGACAACATTAGTGCCGCCTCCTGCACAAAGTTGGCCAATGACATGAGAGTCACTGCTGCAGGAGCGGTGATATGCCACAAACCCGATGACATTGACCAGCATCGTCAAACAATCCAGAACTCACCGCACCGCACTGGCGTGCCCATGGTTGCAAGAAGTGTCACCCTTGCTCTTCCTTGTCTGTGCTTTGGATGTCAGTCGCTTTCCTGCTGTGTGCGGGTCTTTGATCAGCTTCACCGGATCAATTGCTTCTTTATGTTTCTTCAGCTTCATTCAGCGGAATGATTAACAGTGCAATACTCATTATTTATTTGGAACCTCAAAATATATATGTGCACGAGGAAGAAAAGAATTGAAGAAATTCAGAAGCAATGAAACAAGGTTACAAGAAGCTTTCAGATTGCAGTTGCTGCACTTTTTTCAAATTCTTTTCATGCAATCATTTTTTACTGAGTCATCGCCAAAGGATTTTTCTGCGGTTCTACCACTTTCTATTGTTTTGAAATTATTCCAAGAAGGTGATTTCGATTTCTTTAGAGGACGAGCATGAGGAGGAATAACTTGTGGTTTTGCAACTGCATTTTGTTCATTGGTTATTACATCTTGCTACTTATTGAGTCGGTTCACTGTCTCCCACTGCCTTGCCCTTTGCCCACTTTCACTTCCCAGCAGCAGCACGAGTAACATCAGCAGTCTGAGCAGACACCGAGCCCAAGCAGAGACAAGAGCTCTAAACTGAACCAAGACAAGACAACACAGTCTTCACCACCAGCGATCATATACTTCATCTTCTATAATCTCCTCGGGGCTCCATGTACTTGCCATGCCTAGCACAAAAAGTTCACATATTACTTGATGTTTATTAACAACAAATAAAAAAAACTACATACTATTTACCAACAACACCACGGGATCAATTGAACATAGCCAAGTAACAAATTCTCTAAACAAGCCATAAGTTCTGCTATATAAATAAATCACAAAGTGGACTGCAGATTTGCATGACAACTGTTTACACGCAAACACAAACCGATTGCTAATTTCATGGTTGTGTATCATGAAGAATTTACATGCAGACACCAATAGATATTTGATTGACTACAGGAAGAGGAGAGATAGCGAAGAGTCAAGGGACCTTTCTCCTCCGCAGGGGCAATTCCAGAAACATCCTATCTTTTAGGAATGAATGAGAATTTCATTAGATTTCGTTTGCAACGTAACGCCTCGTACCTCCGTTAAAGGCAAGAGGAGAGATAGTGAAAGTTCAAGGGAAAAGGGACATACCTAATCTTCAGTGAGCGAGGCTAGACGGCGGGTCATCGGCGGACAGAGGTATGCGCGAAAGGAAGGATGCCCTACCGGAGGCCTGGGGTAATGGAGGACGACGACCGCGTGGTGCTCGAGGTCGAGGAAGGAGGTCTGGGTGTTGGAGGACGACGGAGGACGGCGCCAGGGTGCTTGAGGTCGAGAACAGTGGTCAGGGTGCTAGAGGACGATGGCGGACATCGCTGGCCTCAGCGCAGACACCTATCCCTGAACGGACCTATGGCGGCCGGGCGGAGGCTGGAGAAGGGGCGGGGGCGGGGGTTGGGGGGGAGGGGGGTCGCGGTGGGCGGGGTGAGACTGGAGGACTGCTAGGGTTCCATGGGAGGAGGTTGGGGACGATTCACTGGGGCTTCTTTTTTTTGACCCGGGGCTTCTTCTTTTTTTAACTTGTTTTTTTTAGATTGTGCACTTGGGTTGCTGGTACCCGTTTCTTTTTTGTGAGGTGTTCTGATCTGTATTATTTCACTTATCGGTGGCATGGATTGTAATTAGCTAAGCAAAGCATTAAGACGCAGGCAACACACCATCGGATGCACATTGGATGGACTCGATGGTTCCAATGTTTGATATCAAACTGGCAAGGGACGATCTACGATCACTAACATTTTTTAATAGTAAAGATATAACACTAAACACTATTGTTTACATGTTTATTTCGAAATAGAGGCATAGCCCCAGCCTCTGCATAGGCTGATGGATGCGGCCTTTTTTATTACCAGTTTACATGTGATGATTTGGAGGTATAAGATATGAATAGGAGTATAAAGCATTGTCTACAAACTATGACAGGGAAGACGATGTACAAACTATGGCAGGGAAGACGTAAATAGACGAAACTAAGTGTCGTTGGTACATTTCTTAAGTGATTTTAGCTGAAGAGAAAACAATATGGAAATCATGTAAAGGAACATGAAAAAAGATACTATCGGAAAGGAATGCTTAGTGAATGCAGTGCAAATATCCCTCAAAAAAAAGTGAATGCAGTGCAAATACAAGACGAAGTGAAAATTCACCGAGACTCAAAAGAAACCCTTGAATCATATAGAAAAACTCAGCAAAACCAACCGAAGGGACAAAGGACGTCTTGGGGGTGAATAGATTTTTAAAATAATTACGGTTTAGGCTTTAAAAAATATGAAATAAAACTAATGTTTAATTTATAGAGCACAAAACCTAAATACACTAGGTTGCAACAACAACCTACGCTAAGCAAGAGAAACAACAAGATAGATTATTTCAAGCATGAAAGCTCTAACAATGTAAAATGCATAAGTAAAGGACTTGACTATAGAAATAACCGATGAACACGGAGACGCTGATTTTATCACGAAATTCACTTCTAAAAAAGCTACGTCTATATTGGAGAAGTGTGATGGCACAATGCTCTCCGAACGCCACAAATGACTCACCTTGGGGTGTGGTATCTCGATGCTCACCAACGCCACACAAGGCCTTGCCTCAAGATGCAAAGTCACGCTACTCACCGACGCCCCCAAATGGCTCACCTTATTCTCCTGAGTGCGTATCACCAAACACTACAAGAAATATTTTCTTCCGCAACCTTTGACCCGTCGGTCATCGTAGAAGGCACGTCTTTCACGACAAAATTCTCGGCTCGACCATGGCCAATGGAAAACATTTTTATTCGGTTTCACGCCCCTCTACTACGATGAAACCGCTAAAAACGTGAACAAAGCTCGACGAGCGCATGGCAGAAGCAAGATTTCCGGTTCCTCGGGCGATGTTTACTCTCCGAAGTATTTTTAGACATGTGGGTCCCAGACGTCAGTGACTCTAGCGGACCATATTTTTCGGTCACGCCTCCCTGATTTGAACTTGATAACGTTGCTCGATGTCTCTTCCGTTTAGTGAGGCTGTTGAGTCCCACATGTCTGCCTCTTATTAGAGGAATCGTGTGTATGATGGAATTTTTTCCCTTCCCTGTTCCATACTTGATAACATTGCTCGATGCATTTGCCGTTTAATCAGGCTGCTGGGTCCCACGTGTCATCCTCACACTAGAAGGAATGTGTGCATGATGAATTTTTTCCTTGGCTTGTGCCTCCCTAATTCGAACTCGACAACCTTGCTTAATCTATCTGTCGTTAATAAAGCTGTCGAGACCCACATGTCAGCCTCTCATTAGAAGAATCGTGTGTATGATAAAAAAAATCTGTCGCTCCCACTACCATGTTCCGAACTTGATAGCGCTGCTAGATACATCTATCGTTTAATCACGCATATATGGACCCCACATGCCATCCTCACATTAGAAAAAACGTGTGCATGATGGATTTTTTTCCTTGGCTCGTGTCGCCCTGATTTGAACTTGATAACGTTGCTTAATCTATCTGCCGTTAATCACACTGTTGGGCCCACATGTCAGCCTCTCATTAGAAGAATCGTGTGTATGATGGAATTTTTCCTTCACTCTCGATGCCCTGTTCCGGACTTGATAGCACTGCTAGATGCATCTACCGTTTAATCACGCAGATGGGTCCCACATGTCATCTTCACATTACAAGAAACTTGTGTATAGATTTTTTTCTTGACTCGTACCTCCCTAATTTGAACTCGATAACGTTGCTCAATCTATCTGCCGTTTACTCATGCGGCCAAGTCCCCCATGTCAGCCTCTCATTAGAAGAATTGTGTGTATGATAGAATATTTTGCTTCGCTCGCGCTATCCTGTTCCGAACTTGATAGCGCCGCTAGATGCATTTATCATTTAATCACGCAGCTGGGCCCCGTATGTCATCCTCTTATTAGAATAAACATGTTAGACCCCTCCTTTATAAAGGATAGGATCCCTGTGATTGCAATGCTAGTCCCTGGATCAATGCTAGCATCCACAGTTTAAGATGAAGTACACAGATACAAAGGTCGTTTATTACATTCATTCCAGAGATAAAGTATAGTCTTTTACAACTCATGGCCATAGGCCTAATACAAGAGTTTTAAGGAACAAGTAAATAAACATAAGTCTTCATCTTCATGTGCCACAGGCAAGCATGTTGAGTGTAGACTCATGACTCCTATTCATCATCGGAGTAACCTGCAACACCACAAGTTACAGCCACAGAGGGTCAATACTTTGGAATAGTATTGGCAAGTGATACCTTATATATTTTAGGTGGACTATACTACTATATGCATTTTGGCTAAGTGTAGCTTGGCTTGCTTTGCTTGAAAATAAGTTTTTCCTATTAGTTGAAATCACTAAGTTTTTCTTTGTCGAATACTTTCCCAAGGAACCACCAATAGACATTGAGGTCCTTCACCCTTGTTCACCCATCAATTTTATTTAGAAGTTGGAGTGATGAGATTCTTGTAGCTTCCATGTCTTGATGCTCAAAGTGTCCATTTCCTTGGACAAGGCTAAGTACTTAGGTTTTCCATCTGCAGAGGTTGTGCACTTTCCCCACCAGACTTGGTTTCCCAAGACAGGACCTTTCAGAAGCTTTTCCTTAGTCAAAATGGACGCGCTCCAACCTATCAACCCAACTACCACCATCTGTCCAAATTGACTAAGTTCTAGCAACCTATACGATCATGGCAGAGCCCATATTGCCAAGTGGTTGCACTGTAATCTTTCTCCACACTTGGCCTCCAAATCCCTTTGTGCCTGGGTGGCATTCCACAAGTGAGATACACAACCCAAGTCCATGGCCTTGTGTAACCACTCAACATAACCCAATCTTTCCATTCCACCCAGGAGGTTCATTTGACTTAGTTGTTTTGTTAAGAAAATATAAGTCCCTTTGACTTAGAATATTTTTATCATAAACTAAATAGATGTTCACCACCCTTGTTTATTATAAGCTAGGCTAAGCAAAGTATGGTATCTTATCTTAGGAAATTTCCCTTGCAATTCTACTATTTCAATCTACTTAGGATTTCCCATCTTAGCACTAAGCAAAATTTCATGCATTTATTTTAGCAAAGTATCTAATGCAAGTACAAACTTAGGATAGGAAATTCATGAAAATATCACTTGCCTTGGTAGTGGGGAGAGTAGCACTCTTCACAATCACAATCACTAGCAAACTCTACACAAGAAACAATAACATACAATTACACACAATTATATACAATCAAAAATAACATGAATGCATGCATGCAAGAATTTACTATGTGTTGGTTTTTGAAAATCATACCAAGTATGTTCATGAGTACAGAAACTTAATATGTCACAAGTTTGCCAACTACACTTATTTGGCCTCAAAAATAATAAACAAGAATAAAACTATATCTAAAATAGCCCTAAACTTGTTCCACAAATAAAATCATTTTTTACTGTTACTATATGCTAAATAAAGTTGATATTCAGAAAGGCCTTGTTTCACTGAATCCAACGGTATAAAATTTGCAAAAATCCAACGTGGAATTCAAAAGTTATAGGCATTTGAATTTGGATCAAATTTCTGGTTTTAAATCTAATTTCAGATCTAACCCTAGCCACGCGTCGCGTTGTGATTGGCGCGTACCGCTTCGGTTGGATCGTGCTTCTGCAGCCGCAGGATCTAAACAGATCGAACGCTCTAGATCGCGTACCGCTTCGGTGTTAAATGAATCTATCCTGGCGCTACGATACAGATCCAACGTTCTAAATCAACCGGCCAAAATCGGGCGGCGCTTCTCAGCTGTGCGCGGCGGTGACGACCCGACGGTGGCGGCGCCGGTGGTACAGATCGCTAGGGGGATGGGGAAGATGCTCACCGAGACCGCGAGGATGTGGGGATGCTCGACGTGTGATCAGCTCGGCAAGGGGCGCTCAGGGTTGCGGTAGATTTCTCGCCGGAGTTGGATCTGGCAACGGCGGTTCTGCTCGAGGTCGGAGGCGACGTTGTAGATCACTAGGATGCCAAAGGGAGGTGTGGTTAGATGCGGAAGATTACGGAGATCATGCGAGCGTGAACGACAAGGTTCGGGGCGGTCTGGACTTACCGCTAGAGCTCGCCGGAGTTCGTGCAGGAGGTGGTGACGGTCAGTCGTCGACGTTGCCGAAGCTACGGGTCATGCGAAGGTAAACGGAGGTGTCAGAAGGTGCACAGAGATTCACTGAACAAGATAAAGTAAACGCGAGAGCGAGGGGAGCTCGAGGCTCACCGGAATTCGCCGGCGCAGTCGTCGGAGACGGCGGGGTTGCAGAGAGCAATGCGCGCAGCCCGGGGGCGTTCTGTGCTTGGGGTTTTGGGGAAAAGAGAGAGGGGACAGAGGGGTTTCTTATAGCCTGGTCGCGAGCGAGAATCACTCTGCCAATAACTCGAATTGACGCCGCGAATTAAAACCAGAAACGCCCGCGTTGATTTGGGGACGAACGGGTCGTGCGGGTGGAGACGACGCTGGCGTTGGGTTGGCCCGCTTGTCAGCGAAACGCGCAGGATTTCGGTGGGGTCGGGCTGTCAGCGTCTGTTTGCGTGCGCTTGCGCGTGAGAGGAGAAAAATAAGTCCCCGGGTGGGCTTGCTTGGCTGCTGGGCCAAATTGTGGCCGCGCGGCCCTTTTCTATTGTTTATTCCTTTTCTTTTTCTTTCTCTATTTTCTGAAATGAATTTGATATGAATTCAAATCCTTTTGGAGTTCAATTGTTTTGGGAACTTTTTGCAAGGTTTTATGGGTTCAAAAACATTCATTCTCACTAAGTGTTTATCCTGCAAGGCTGGGTCAAGCTTGGTTTTTCAAAATAAACAGAGAGTTGCTCTAGTTGCAAATATTTGAATTAGGGTTTTGAAATCATTTCTAAATTTTAAATCCTGGTTAAAAACTTCACATAATCTTTCCAACAATGGAGTCAAGAAATCAAGTATTTAAGCTTCCAAATTTCAAAGTGTGATGGTCATTTTGGAATCAAATGCCCACATGAAATCATAGTTCCAACTTCTGTTTCTAAATGATTTTGAGAAAACTCTAAATGGATGAATGATGCAAAGATGATATGAATGAGTTTTGAAACTTATGATTTTTAGGATGTTACAAATCTAACCCCCTTAAGATGAATCTCGCCCTCGAGATTCGGTTTGGCTATCAAATAGGTGAGGGTGGTCCTTCCGAAGATCATCTTCTCTTTCCCATGTTGCTTCCTCTTCGGAGTGATGGTTCCATTGCACTTTACAAAACTTGATAGTCTTGGTCCTGGTGACTCTTTCTGCTGTCTCTAGAATCTTGACAGGCTTTTCCTCATAAGTGAGATCACTTTCTAGCTGAACTTCTTCCAAAGGTATGGTATCCTTCAAAGAAGATTCTTCCATTTCTGGGTGACATTTCTTAAGCTGACTCACATGAAATACGTTATGGACTGCTGACAGAGATTCTGGCAATTCAACTTCATATGCAACTTCTCCTTTGCGACTTAGAATCCTGAAGGGCCCAACATATCTTGGTGCCAACTTTCCTTTGACTCCAAATCTTTTCACTCCACGGAGTGGTGATACCCTGAGGTAGGCTCTATCCCCAACTTCGTAGGTGACTTCTCTACGCTTAGAATCCGCGTAGCTTTTCTGTCTTGACTGTGCTACCTTCAACCTGTCCTTAACCAATTTGACTTTCTCTTCGGCGTCCTTGATA
The DNA here is from genome assembly GCA_910589765.1 of Avena atlantica. Classification (NCBI taxonomy): domain Eukaryota; kingdom Viridiplantae; phylum Streptophyta; class Magnoliopsida; order Poales; family Poaceae; genus Avena; species Avena atlantica. Next base: position 483,258,347 of record OU342739.1, on the reverse strand, counting down.
AGATCAGGTCCAAATAAGCTTCTTTCTCCCACACCATTCCATAATAATGGGGTGGTACACTTCCTTCCGTAGAGTAATTCAAATGGTGCCATTCCAATACTAGATTGATGGCTGTTATTGTAAGAGAACTCCGCGTAAGGCAATCTTTCATCCCAACTTGCTCCATAATCTAGAGCACAGGCCCTCAACATGTCCTCAAGAATTTAGTTGGTCCTTTCTGTTTGTCCATCTGTTTGAGGATGAAAAGCAGTGCTAAATTCCAATCTCGTTCCTAAGGATTCATGAAGTTGTCTCCAAAAGTGAGATGTGAACTGGGTTCCTCTATCTGACACAATACTCTTTGGCACACCGTGAAGGCATACAATCCTGCTCATGTAAATTTTAGCTAACTTGGCACTTGTATAGGTTGTCTTCACTGGTATAAAATGAGCCACTTTAGTTAGGCGATCTACTACTACCCATATGGAATCATACCCTGATCTAGTCCTTGGTAATCCGGTAATGAAATCCATACCAATATTTTCCCACTTCCATTCAGGAATAGGCAGTGGTTGAAGCAGACCTGCTGGCTTCTGGTGCTCCGCTTTGACTCTGCTACACACATCACACAAAGCAATATGTTCGGCGATGTCCCTCTTGAGATTGTTCCACCAAAATCTTTCTTTCATATCCATGTACATCTTGGTGTTTCCCGGGTGAAATAGAGTATGGAGAGTTGTGACCTTCTTGTAAGATCAGTTTCCGTAACTCCGGGTCTTGTGGAACACATATACGTTTCCCGTGCCATAAAGTACCTCGTTCATCTATATGGAAATTCTTAGCCTTCCCTAGACTAATATTTACCTTAATCTTTTCAATTTCCTCATCAGTCTTCTGGACTTCTCGGATCTTGTCCAATAGAGTGGGTTGAACATCTAAGGACATGAGATGCCCTTCTGGTACAATCTCCAATCTGAGTTCTTTGAATTGCTTACACAAGTCATCTGGCAATTCCCCTTTTGTAAGGCCATTTACAAATGTCTTACGACTTAGAGCATCCGCTACTACATTTGCTTTACCGGGATGGTATTGCAAACTTAAGTCGTAATCCTTGATAAGTTCTAGCCATCTTCTTTGTCTCATGTTGATTTCCTTCTGGGTAAAGATATACTTCAAACTCTTATGATCGGTGAACACTTCACAACGCTTTCCCAAAAGGTAATGTCTCCATGTTTTGAGTGCATGGACGACAGAGGCTAACTCCAAATCATGAGTAGTATAGTTTACTTCATGAGTTTTGAGTTGTCTCGAAGCATAAGCTACGACTTTACCATCCTGCATAAGTACGACACCCAACCCTTGATGAGAAGCATCACAATACACTTGGAAATCCTTTTCCAAATCTGGCAGACATAGAACTGGTGCTGTTACAAGTCTCTTCTTTAATTCCTGAAAACTGACTTCGCAACCTTCAGACCAGGCAAACTTCTTGTCCTTCTTTAGCAATTCTGTCATAGGCTTAGCAACCTTCGAGAAATTTTCAATGAATCTTCTGTAATAACCTGCTAAGCCGAGAAAACTACGAACTTCTTTCACATTCTTGGGTGATTCCCATTCGGTCACAGCTGAAACCTTAGCAGGATCAACTGCCACACCATCTTTTGTCATCACATGACCAAGAAAACCAACTTTCTCTAACCAGAACTCACACTTGCTGAATTTGGCATAAAGTTTATGTTCCCTTAGTTTCTCAAGTATCAAGCGCAAGTGTCTTTCATGTTCTTCCTTGCTCTTGGAGTAGACCAAGATGTCATCGATGAAAACGACAACGAACTTGTCAAGGAATTCCATGAACACCTTGTTCATCATATTCATGAAGTATGATGGAGCGTTGGTTAAACCGAAAGGCATCACGGTATACTCATATAATCCATACCTTGTGGTGAATGCTGTTTTTGGTATGTCTTGCTCTCGTATCTTGAGTTGAAAATAACCTGACCGGAGATCAATCTTCGAGAATACACATGCTCCTTCTAGCTGATCAAATAAGTCATTAATTCTTGGCAAAGGATATTTGTTCTTGATAGTAACCTCGTTGAGTGAACGGTAGTCAATACATAACCTTTGTGTTCTATCCTTCTTCTCCATGAACAATACTGGGGCTCCCCAGGATGAAGAACTTGGTTGAATAAACCCTTTCTGTAATTGTTCTCCTAGCTGTTTCTTGAGCTCTTTCAATTCATCAACTGACATTTTGTATGGTCTCTTAGCTATTGGTCCTGATCCTGGCACCAAATCTATCAGAAACTCCACATCTCTATCTGGAGGCATTCCTGGTAACTCTTCCGAAAACACATCCGGATACTCACATACTATCGGTACACTATCCATGCTAACCCCCTTAAGAGAATTCAGCTTACTTCCTTTGGATTCAAAGTTTGACTTAAATTTTATTCTTTTTCCTTCGGGGGTTGTGAGTGTAACGGTACGATTGGCACAATCTAATACTCCTTCATACTTAGCCATCCAGTCCATTCCCAAAATTACGTCTAGTCCTTGGGAATCTAGGATTATCAGGCTTACTGGAAATTTATGTTTACCAAACTCTATGGTGAGATCCCGGCATCCAAGGCTTACTATCATGTCTCCCCCCGGAGAACTAACTTTTATTGGACACCCAATGTTTTCTGATGCAAACCCATTTCTATCAACAAATTCCTTGGATATGAATGAATGAGATGCACCGGTATCAAAGAGTACAAATGCTGAAATTGAATTGAGTCTGAACTTACCAGCCACGGCATCAGGCTCCTCATAGACCTCCTCCACATTTATGTGGTTAACCTGTCCTTTCTGGAAAGGATTTGGCTTGTTAGGTCCTTCAACTTTCTTTTCAGGGCACTCATTTGCATAATGCCCTAGCTTTTTGCATTTGAAGCACTCAACCAGACTGATGTCCTTTTTAGGAGGTTGGCCTCCACTACCACTACCATTTCCACCATAGTGGCTCTTATGTCCACCCTTGTGGTTCTTGTACTTGTCCTTGTCATGACTGCGGTGATGTTTGTTGTCATGACGGTTGTGGTTGTGCTTGCTGAATTTCCCATTTTTATGGGATCCTGAGCTGCCACTGTCATCATAGTGAGATCGTTTGTGAGACGATCCCGAGCTGTGCTTGTCGGAGTGTTTCCTCTTTCTACTCTCGACTTGCTTTATTTTACTCTCCAAGATAGCAGCCTTGTCACACAATGACTGATAGGTTGGAACATATGCTACAGCCAACTGTAGATTCAGTTCATCACTTAAGCCTTCCAGAAATTTTTCCTTTCTTTTGGCATCTGTGTCAACCTCATCCGGTGCATAACGCGCCAGATTGTTGAACTCTTCTATGTATTCTGCCACGCTGCGGTGGCGTTGTTTCAGGTTGTGAAACTCCTTCTTTTTCAGACTCATCATTCCTGATGAGATATGAGCGGTGCGAAAGCCATCTTCAAAGATAGCCCAAGTCACCTCATCAATAGGGGTGGTGATTTGGAAGTTGTCCCACCATGTGGCAGCTGGTCCTTCCAACAAATGTGCTGCGAACCTGACTTTTTCAGCATCCGTGCAGCCCACGGTCACTAAGTCCTTGTTCACGGAACGTAGCCAGTCATTGGCCACCATGGGATCAGTTGTTCCCGCAAACTTTGCTGGCCTCAAACGCAGAAATCTGGTGAGCATATCGAAACCCGGAGGGTTGTTGTTGTTGTTGTTGTTGTTGTTGTTGTTATTGTTGTTGGGGTTGTTGTTGTTGTTGTTGTTGTTGTTGTTGTTGTTCTGGTTTTGGATGAATGTCGTCATCATTTGCATAAGCTGTGTTTGCGCATTCATCATTTGTTGCATTTCCGGGGTGATGTTGTTGGGGTTGGGGTTTGCGCGACGGGGAGGCATCTGTGGTTTGTTCAAATAGATAAGAATGAGATACCCATAGATGTTTCATGCACAATACAACATAAGCAAACACATAACAAGAAACATAAGAATAGAAGTTCAACAACCTCATAACAAGCTCATGAGGTAACACACAAGTGGCAAGCCATCCACATGTCGGATGGTCCAATAATAAGTTCACAATAACAAGTATGAATACTAAAAGTAACCGAGTAGTCAAGTCTACTCATCAGCATCAATCTCCTCCTCGACGAAGGTAAGACCTGCGTTCTCCATCGCGGTCTTGTTCTCCTCAATCGTAGTGGTCAAGGAATCGACCTTGGCCTTGAGAGCCCTCTTCTGGGAGCGAAGCCTCTCAATAACCATCTGCTGCTGCTCAAGCTCAAAGTCCTTGGACTTCAGTTCCTCGGTCATGTCCCGGATCTTCTTGTTCCTATCCTGGACGCGTTTCTCTTGACTCTTGAACTTGCGGTCCTGGGCCTCGAACTTTGTCTCCATTTCCTTGATCATCTCATCCTGCTGCGCAAAAAGCTTGTCCTTCTCGCGAAGCTGCACCTGAAGCTCGTCATTTCCTAGCATGACGTTCGTCCTGTCCGTATCTACGTGCCTGAGAAGAGTCTCTAAGTCCTGAAGATAAAGACGTATCGGCTCCGCAGTGCTCCTCGAGTCGTCCTCAAAGTCGATGGACTCTCCGTCAACATCACGCCTTCCAAAGACGTGGAAGTGAGTGCCTCTAACCTGACGGGAATGACGGCCTAACAGTCGTCCTATCAGATCCTGCATGACTACCTCCATGCCTCTCTCCCTGTCATCGTGCATCAGCTTGAAGACGATGGCCTCAGTAGTAGGCTCAGTCTGGCGTCCGGGCTGATTCACTTTGAAACCCCAAAGGTCCTTCCTCTCGAACTTGGTGAGTGGGTACACCGTAATGGTAGGAAGAGGGAGATCAAGCAGAGTGGTAAGCTCAATGATACGGGAACCAAAACGAGTAACCCGAAACTCCTCAATAGCGCTGATGGCAATAGGCATCTATTTATAAGAATGAAAAAGTTAGAACAACACAAATCAAGGTAAATCGAGACAAACATTCATACATATCCATGGAATACATTCATCACACAACTCATGCATACATAAGTCTATTACATTAATCAAAGGTCCAAACTTAATTAGAATATATTTTGGAAATAAGGTGATAGGTGGTGGTCCAACTAACGATGTTTCTTACAGTCCAATCTCACGGGATCTATTATTAAACACAATGTTCCTAGAGGCAATCCACCAATCTTGCTCTCTTGACTCAATTACTAAGTCAATAACATCTCCCTTATTTCTTGGTTGTTGTCTTCCAACTCTTGAGTAAGCTCCTTCTCTTTCTCTAAGTCCTTTTGGAGGTTGAGTATTCTGCATTTGACTCTAGCACTTAGTTCCTTGATAGTCCTCTAAGCTGCATCCCTGGCTGACTCAAAGAATGTGGTGTGCATTGTTGTGTTGGTGTACATGCAGAATCCCCTTTCTTTGTGGTTGTCTTCCTTGTTTTTGTACAAGTGAAGTTGCACCCACCAATACTCCACTCCTTCATCCATCACCGGAAAGCCCTTGTACACGGCTTCACCATGAGCATCCATTGCCTCCATGAGGTCCTTGAGAATGTTGGGAAACTCAGTCTCACACTCCAAGGTCATGGTCATGAGTGGTCCCTTCTTCACGGCTTCGTTGATGGAGTTCATCTACAAAGGAAGTTGAAAGAGATTAGAAAAGTTTTACGAGAAGAATAGACAAGTTTAGAAGTAGTTGAAAAAAACTTTTTCCTTAGTGGTTTTCCAATCCTAGGGTCATAATCCTACAGGCAACACAGTGCTCTGATACCATCTGTTAGACCCCTCCTTTATAAAGGATAGGATCCCTGTGATTGCAATGCTAGTCCCTGGATCAATGCTAGCATCCACAGTTTAAGATGAAGTACACAGATACAAAGGTCGTTTATTACATTCATTCCAGAGATAAAGTATAGTCTTTTACAACTCATGGCCACAGGCCTAATACAAGAGTTTTAAGGAACAAGTAAATAAACATAAGTCTTCATCTTCATGTGCCACAGGCAAGCATGTTGAGTGTAGACTCATGACTCCTATTCATCATCGGAGTAACCTGCAACACCACAAGTTACAGCCACAGAGGGTCAATACTTTGGAATAGTATTGGCAAGTGATACCTTATATATTTTAGGTGGACTATACTACTATATGCATTTTGGCTAAGTGTAGCTTGGCTTGCTTTGCTTGAAAATAAGTTTTTCCTATTAGTTGAAATCACTAAGTTTTTCTTTGTCGAATACTTTCCCAAGGAACCACCAATAGACATTGAGGTCCTTCACCCTTGTTCACCCATCAATTTTATTTAGAAGTTGGAGTGATGAGATTCTTGTAGCTTCCATGTCTTGATGCTCAAAGTGTCCATTTCCTTGGACAAGGCTAAGTACTTAGGTTTTCCATCTGCAGAGGTTGTGCACTTTCCCCACCAGACTTGGTTTCCCAAGACAGGACCTTTCAGAAGCTTTTCCTTAGTCAAAATGGACGCGCTCCAACCTATCAACCCAACTACCACCATCTGTCCAAATTGACTAAGTTCTAGCAACCTATACGATCATGGCAGAGCCCATATTGCCAAGTGGTTGCACTGTAAGCTTTCTCCACACTTGGCCTCCAAATCCCTTTGTGCCTGGGTGGCATTCCACAAGTGAGATACACAACCCAAGTCCATGGCCTTGTGTAACCACTCAACATAACCCAATCTTTCCATTCCACCCAGGAGGTTCATTTGACTTAGTTGTTTTGTTAAGAAAATATAAGTCCCTTTGACTTAGAATATTTTTATCATAAACTAAATAGATGTTCACCACCCTTGTTTATTATAAGCTAGGCTAAGCAAAGTATGGTATCTTATCTTAGGAAATTTCCCTTGCAATTCTACTATTTCAATCTACTTAGGATTTCCCATCTTAGCACTAAGCAAAATTTCATGCATTTATTTTAGCAAAGTATCTAATGCAAGTACAAACTTAGGATAGGAAATTCATGAAAATATCACTTGCCTTGGTAGTGGGGAGAGTAGCACTCTTCACAATCACAATCACTAGCAAACTCTACACAAGAAACAATAACATACAATTACACACAATTATATACAATCAAAAATAACATGAATGCATGCATGCAAGAATTTACTATGTGGTGGTTTTTGAAAATCATACCAAGTATGTTCATGAGTACAGAAACTTAATATGTCACAAGTTTGCCAACTACACTTATTTGGCCTCAAAAATAATAAACAAGAATAAAACTATATCTAAAATAGCCCTAAACTTGTTCCACAAATAAAATCATTTTTTACTGTTACTATATGCTAAATAAAGTGGATATTCAGAAAGGCCTTGTTTCACTGAATCCAACGGTATAAAATTTGCAAAAATCCAACGTGGAATTCAAAAGTTATAGGCATTTGAATTTGGATCAAATTTCTGGTTTTAAATCTAATTTCAGATCTAACCCTAGCCACGCGTCGCGTTGTGATTGGCGCGTACCGCTTCGGTTGGATCGTGCTTCTGCAGCCGCAGGATCTAAACAGATCGAACGCTCTAGATCGCGTACCGCTTCGGTGTTAAATGAATCTATCCTGGCGCTACGATACAGATCCAACGTTCTAAATCAACCGGCCAAAATCGGGCGGCGCTTCTCAGCTGTGCGCGGCGGTGACGACCCGACGGTGGCGGCGCCGGTGGTACAGATCGCTAGGGGGATGGGGAAGATGCTCACCGAGACCGCGAGGATGTGGGGATGCTCGACGTGTGATCAGCTCGGCAAGGGGCGCTCAGGGTTGCGGTAGATTTCTCGCCGGAGTTGGATCTGGCAACGGCGGTTCTGCTCGAGGTCGGAGGCGACGTTGTAGATCACTAGGATGCCAAAGGGAGGTGTGGTTAGATGCGGAAGATTACGGAGATCATGCGAGCGTGAACGACAAGGTTCGGGGCGGTCTGGACTTACCGCTAGAGCTCGCCGGAGTTCGTGCAGGAGGTGGTGACGGTCAGTCGTCGACGTTGCCGAAGCTACGGGTCATGCGAAGGTAAACGGAGGTGTCAGAAGGTGCACGGAGATTCACTGAACAAGATAAAGTAAACGCGAGAGCGAGGGGAGCTCGAGGCTCACCGGAATTCGCCGGCGCAGTCGTCGGAGACGGCGGGGTTGCAGAGAGCAATGCGCGCAGCCTGGGGGCGTTCTGTGCTTGGGGTTTGGGGGAAAAGAGAGAGGGGACAGAGGGGTTTCTTATAGCCTGGTCGCGAGCGAGAATCACTCTGCCAATAACTCGAATTGACGCCGCGAATTAAAACCAGAAACGCCCGCGTTGATTTGGGGACGAACGGGTCGTGCGGGTGGAGACGACGCTGGCGTTGGGTTGGCCCGCTTGTCAGCGAAACGCGCAGGATTTCGGTGGGGTCGGGCTGTCAGCGTCTGTTTGCGTGCGCTTGCGTGTGAGAGGAGAAAAAGAAGTCCCCGGGTGGGCTTGCTGGGCTTGCTTGGCTGCTGGGCCAAATTGTGGCCGCGCGGCCCTTTTCTATTGTTTATTCCTTTTCTTTTTCTTTCTCTATTTTCTGAAATGAATTTGATATGAATTCAAATCCTTTTGGAGTTCAATTGTTTTGGGAACTTTTTGCAAGGTTTTATGGGTTCAAAAACATTCATTCTCACTAAGTGTTTATCCTGTAAGGCTGGGTCAAGCTTGGTTTTTCAAAATAAACAGAGAGTTGCTCTAGTTGCAAATATTTGAATTAGGGTTTTGAAATCATTTCTAAATTTTAAATCCTGGTTAAAAACTTCATATAATCTTTCCAACAATGGAGTCAAGAAATCAAGTATTTAAGCTTCCAAATTTCAAAGTGTGATGGTCATTTTGGAATCAAATGCCCACATGAAATCATAGTTCCAACTTCTGTTTCTAAATGATTTTGAGAAAACTCTAAATGGATGAATGATGCAAAGATGATATGAATGAGTTTTGAAACTTATGATTTTTAGGATGTTACAAAACATGTATATAATGGAATTTTTTCCTCGTTTGCGCCTTCGTGTTAACTTGATAGCGTTGCTCAGCGAATCTGTCGTTTGGCCACTTAGCTTGGTCCCACATGTCAGCATCTCATTAGAAGAAATGCCTGCATGTTGGATTTTTTTCTCGCTCATGCCTCCGTGTTTCGAACTTGGCAATATTGCTCGATGCATCTGTCGTTTATACATGCAACTTGGTCCTATATGTCAGCATCTCATTATAAGAAACATGTGCATGTTGGACTTTTTTCTCGCTCGTACCTTCATGTTTCGAACTCGGCAACGTTGCTCGATGCATCAGGCATTTATACAGGCTGGTGGGTCACCGTATCAGCCTCTCATTAGAAGAAACATGTGCATGCTGGATTTTTTTCATGCTAGCTCCTCCCTGTTTTGAACATGGCAACGTTGCTCGATGCATCGGCCGTTTATACAGGCTGATGGGTCCCCTATGTCAGCCTCTCATTACAAGAAACGTGTGCATGTTGGTCTTTTTCTCGCTCGCGCCTTCCTGCTTTGATCTTGGCAATGTTGCTCGATGCCTCCTCTGTATTGGGTCTCTCTAGTGGGTCCCATATGTTAGCCTCCTTTCTAGAGGACACGTGTGTATGTTGGACTTTTTTTGGTTGCCTCCCCCGATTTGAGCTTGGTAATGTTGTCTGGTCCCAGATGTCAGCCTTCTCTGTGCAAAAAACGTGTATGCTAGATAAATGTACAAGTATAACATATATTATATATATTGATAAACCTAGGATTCGAATCGAACTCAAGACTTTAACAAATGGCAACTATGTGCGCCTCCACTATGTCAGCACCAACTATGCTACTCCTAAAAGATTAGGTTTAGAAATGTGATATCACTTAAAATGAAAAGGCGGCGATCCTGACGAATTGCCATAAAAAATGCTACATGATCTGTATAAATAAAACTTGGGTAGGCAAAGCTTGCACTATACTTTATCAGAATGGAACGAAAAATGCTACATTAAAAAGATTTTGGGCGATACAAAAAAATGGGTCCAATCTTGTGAACAAATGTGATTATTATCGTGGGCTCCTTAGCGAAACTTCTTCAGTGTGCTTCATGCTTTAAAAATTCACAATGTGTTGAGGGTTGTCAGCCCACGACGACCTAACCCTAGAAGGATAAATTAGCGAGATTTTGGGCCAAAGTTGGGTCGTATGTACTATTTTCTAATGAGCTCCTCACTAAATTTGCAATGTTTTGGGCTAGACTTGGGTCGAATGTCCCATCTTTCCGTCAACTCCTTAGTGAAAATTTAATATAGTTGGTAAAATATACTGGGGTTTGGCAGCTCTGTGCACCATCAAAGGCTAATTAAGGGAAAAAAAATTGAAACAAGATTATGGAAAGTTTTTATCCGAGGTGAGTTTGAAAAATTCATTTCCATAGGATGGGTAGTAAAAAATACATTGTACTGAAGGTTGATGGTCCACCTGACCTGGATGTACCTATGCCGCATCCAAAAGAATGAAGTTGAAAAGAGAGAAAATTGAACAATACTATAAGACTTGATATGAACTAGCTAGCAAAGAAATTTGGCAGCACGGGATTTGAACCTGGAAAGTACCGAAGGGATTTTGACTAATTGACATAAAATCATGTCATATCAAGTCTTACAGCCCAGGATCATCTTTTCAGCAAAGGTTATATTTCGAGATGGTTTGCGTGGCTTTTAATCTTCCCAATCGATTTGATGTACTCAAAACCATGTAATCATGTCATTTAAACTATAGGTGATAGAGACACTATGGCCTTGACTTTCCCAGCTTCAGACAACTCGGGTAAGCACCATCTTATACTGATCACTCAAAGTTGTATGCTTCAGTACGATCAAATTAATACATGCTGCAATTAGCGCCAACATGTGACACTGTCATCATGCAAAAAGCCCAAAAAACACACATTTAGTTCATAGTTTCGAACAAATAATACAACAAGTTTGTACACTAGCATATCACAGTACAATGTCAGCACATCCGAGCTTGACTTGTTCATTTCACATACACTGGAGCAGATTCAGTACCAAATGCCTTACCTAAAATTATGCAAAATCAGACCCCTAGACCGACCCGTTGAGCCATAGAAGCTATGGCCACCATCACGAACAAGAGCAGGTCCTGTGCCGTACACCCTTCCGAGCAACATAGGGAAGATGTCAGGCAAAAGAGAATAACATCTGCCATTGTGATTATTTTCATAGAGCACGTGTTGAACATGGACGAGCATGCGATGCTTGAACATAGGTCGTGCCCTCTCAAATGGCGACTGCAGCACGCCGTCGGCCATTATCGATTCATGCACCGACAAGTGAAAGAGGACCTTCAGCACGTGTGAAGGTTCCTTCAACCATGCAACAACCGATAGACACTAGCTGTATCTCCGAGGAAAGATCTTCACCGACTCACCATCGAGGTTGTTTAGCAGCTCCCTCACTGTCTCGCGGCCCCAAGCCCGTCGCGGCAGGGTCTCGAAGGTTATCTTCGTCAAAAAGGGTAACTCGGAGCACTCTGAGGTGCCCCAACCTAGGTGCCACCGTGTGAAGCTAACCCACACACTGTAACACCGCGGTTCTGAAAAGACCGAGGCTTCTATGTGACATGCCAATCCCTGGATCGGTTCATTGGCCCACAATAGAATGAGATGAATAACATAGCAAAATATCCATGTATCATAAATAACCATGATCCAGAGTACCATTATTACAATAAAAGCTTAGCTCAAGGCTAGCTCAAATTATTCAGGTAGCAACATAAATAAGGTAAATCCTCCATTCTTCAAATTGCCCATAAGTGAACAAGTGCCGAGTGGAGTACCGTGGCCTATATCGATTACTCAGAATCGGAATAACCTGCAACATGAAACGTAGCAGCCCCGAAGGGTCAATACATGGAATTTATGGCAGGTAGAGCTAGTAATGGAGACAATAGTACTAACATCTACATGCATATTTGGCAAGTGGAGCTGTGTCTGGCGTGCATTTGCAAATACATTTGTCCTACTTTCATAAACAGTTTTGACTTTCTTTGAAAAGATCCCAATTAAGTTAACCCAACAATATTAAAACAATTATGAAATTAGAATGAGCGAGAAACATGTCATGGAATCAATATCAAGCAACTCAGTTGTCCATAACTGGGGACACGGCTAATCGATTAGATTATACACCCTGCAGAGGTTTGTACACTTTACCCATGTGACTTGGCCAGCCCAGCTCGTACCATCACTCTCATTTTGGGTGATGATAGGGAGAAGTCCAAGAAGAGACTGTTCGGAAAGTAGCACCCAATCCCGACGCGCACCGGTCCAACCTACCAAAATTCTACATCTCTGGATACACGGGTTCGGGTTACCACAACCTACTAAGTCCAACCAACCGCCCATTTCATTATTGGCACATGGTTGTACACGTAAGCTACACAATAAAGAAGCCAATCAATTTCTCTCGATACCTGGGTGCCTTTCCGTAATGAAACCACCAAAAATTATCAATACCATCACACCCAAGAGATTCATTGATTAAGTTGTTTTAGTTTTCACAAACCAATACTTTTAGAAACAAGTCTCAGTGATGTAACCCAGCCCTCGTTCAACATAGCATGGCTAAGCACATCTACCAACGGTGTTTTATCTACAAGGAAGGCCCTACCACATAATAGGACATAGCATAGCGATAATATCATCCTACACATGCATCTACAAAATACACGACAATGCATTGAAAATAGTAGGACGACATCATGAACAAAGTAGCATCTACTTGCCTTGGTTGTAGCGGTCGGAAGAACAATCCACACACGAGCAAGCGTTGCACTCGTCACAATCTACACGATACAATTGCAATCATAAACAAACAATCCACAAGCATATGCAACAAGGATAATGCATGAAGGTATGCAAGGCAAGTGAATTGGTGCTACAGCTGCACCACATAATCCTATTCATTAATACTACTGATTGCATGCATGGAAAATAGTTTTAGCGCAAGGAAAACTATTAAGCAAAAAGTAATGCTCAAAACTAGAGCTAGAACTCAATTAATTCACTACCGGTAGTATACTGTTTGTACAAATCTTGGTAAAATTTTACAGTATGGGCATAGCTATTTAGGAACAGTACCAACTGGAATTACTCAAAAAGGAATTATAAAACTCCCCGAGTAATTAAAACACTGTAGAAAGCCACTAGACAGTTTCTGCAGAAGTTTTCACTGTAAGACTATTCTTTCAATTCACGATGAGATTCCCCTCGTTCCACTGAATCCAGGGACATATCATACGCGATTTTTGGAGCTACGGATCTTTTTCTACGAATTAATTACTCCAAAAAGGCCATTAACCTATTTGATTAAACTGTACTAAACATTCCTGCAAAAGTGTGAAACAATGATACAGCAAGATTCTACACGACTTACTGAATCTACACATATTTTATTTGCAATTTTTGGCCCAGCGGTTTAATTTCTACGCAATTTACAAGTTTCTACCGAAATCTGCCAACTAAATCGATTAAAGTAATTACCCGGTCAACTGTGTCTGTTGACTGGTCAACGCGGCTGCTGACTGGGCGTCTGACTAGTCAACGCCTGGGTACTGAACGGTCAACGGCCGATCTGGACCGTTGATCTAAGATCTAATGGCGGTTGCGGACTCACCGGGAACGAACGGCGGCGATCTCGGGACGGTGGCGGCGATCGGCTCCGGTAACGGCGACGGCGGTTCCTGCGCGGAGGGGAAACGGTCAGCATGCGGAACGGTGGCGGTCAATGCGACGGCGGCGGCAGCGAGCGGCATGCAGCGCGAGGCGGCGGCGTGCGGCGCGAGTGCGGGGACGAGGCGGGCGCGCGGAGGCGGCGGCGCTGCGAGCGGCTGCGCGCGCGGGTCTGCGTGCGCGAGGCGGCGCGGCGGAGAAGCAGCAGCGCGGCGCGGCGCAGAAGCGGGCGAGCAGCAGCGGCGGCGCAGCGCTGGCGGAGGCGTGCGACGCGGAGGAGCTGCGCGGGCGGCGGGGGGAGGCGCGGCGGTGGGGTGCGCTTACCGAGGCGGCGGCGGACGCGGTTCCCGAGGGCGGCGGCGGCTCGGTCTTCGAGGCGGCGCGGGGTCCAGGTGGAGGCGGGGTCGGGAACGGGTACCGAGGCAGGGGCGGCGGCGGCTGGGTGGGCCTCTTTAAGTGGGACCCCCTCGTGGGGTCCTACGCGAACACGGCGCGCGGTTGGAAACGGACACGGAAATCGACCCGATTTTCTATCTTTTAGTAAAACGGCCGTAACTTTTCCGTACGAGCTCCGAATCGAGCGATTCTTGCTCCTACGCTTTTGTAAAATCGAGGGGAACAATCTAGGGTCAATGTTTCAGTGAAACCACTAGGCTACAAGGGTGGACTACACTAGTCCTACTAATGCCTCCCGTAGGAGCCCCGTAGTAGAATAGAGTAGGGTTCAGAAAATAGCGTTTCGCCGATTCTTTTCAATCGACGGTTTTGCATGGAAAAGTATGATGCAATGGCATGAATGATATGCAGAACCAAATCTAAAATTTGGGATGTGACAAGACTAACCCCCTTAAGATGAATCTCGTCCTCGAGATTCGGCGCGGCTAGCAAATAGGTGTGGGTAGTCCTCTCGGATGTCATCCTCACGCTCCCAAGTGGCTTCCTCTTCAGTGTGGTGGCTCCACTGCACCTTGCAGAACCTGATCGTCTTGGTATGGGTAATCCTCTCCGCTGTCTCCAGAATCTTGACCGGCTTCTCCTCATAGGTCAAGTCGTTCTCAAGCTGAACCTCCTCTAGCGGTACAGTGTCTCTCAGGGGTGTATCCACCATCTCCGGATGGCACTTCTTTAGCTGGGATACGTGGAACACATTGTGAACAGCGGACAAAGCCTCTGGCAACTCCAACTGATAAGCAACTTCCCCCTTGCGTGCTAAGACCCGATACGGTCCAATAAACCGAGGTGCCAGCTTACCATTAATTCCAAATCTCTTGATTCCACGAAGTGGCGACACTCTGAGGTATGCTCTATCACCTATCTCATACACCACTTCCTTGCGCTTGGCGTCAGCGTAGCTCTTCTGCCTTGATTGTGCTACCTTCAGCTGGTCCCTAATCAAGGAGACCTTCTCCTCAGCATCCTTGATCAAATCAGGCCCAAACAACTGACGTTCTCCTACTCCATCCCATAGCAGTGGTGTCCGGCACCGTTTTCCATACAGCACGTCGAACGGTGACGTCTTGATGCTGGTTTGATAGCTGTTGTTGTAGGAAAACTTAGCATATGGCAAATTCTCCTCCCAACTATAACCATGAGCCAAAGCGCAAGCTCTCAGCATGTCCTCCAAAATCTGATTCACCCTCTCGGTCTGTCCATCAGTCTGTGGGTGAAACACTGTGCTAAACTCCAATCTAGTACCAAGTGACTCGTGCAGCTGGCGCTAGAAGTGTGAGGTGAATTGGGTGCCTCTATCAGATACGATACTCTTGGGAACTCCATGTAAGCACACAATTCTGTCCATGTAAATCTTGGCCAACTTTGCACTCGTATAGGTCGTCTTCACCGGTATAAAGTGGGCTACCTTGGTCAAATGGTCGACCACTACCCAAATAGAGTCATATCCTGACCTGGTCCTGGGCAATACTGTGATAAAGTCCATTCCCACTCTATCCCACTTCCAATTCGGCACGGGCAATGGCTGTAGCAGTCATGCTGGCTTCTGGTGCTCCGCCTTTACTCGGATACATACATCACACAGGGCAATATGCTCTGCGATGTCTCCCTTCATGTTGTTCCACCAGAATCTGTCCTTTAGGTCCATATACATCTTCGTATTGCCCGGATGTATAGAGTACGGCGAGTCATGAGCTTCCTGCAGAATCAACTTCCTTATCTCGGGATCGTTGGGGACGCACAAACGATCTCCATACCACAAGGTTCCTTTCTCATCCTCACGGAATTCCCTTGCTCGATCCTCCTTCATCTTTTCCCTTATTTCATCTATCTCTATGTCTCCCACTTGAGCCTTCCTGATTCTGTCCTGTAGCGTTGGTTGGACTTCCATTATTGCCAAGTATCCTTCAGACACTACCTCCAGTCTAAGGTCCTTGAACTGCTTGCACAGATCCTCGGGCAATTTCCCAATTGTCAATCCATTGGCATAAACCTTCCGACTCAGAGCATCTGCTACTACATTGGCCTTTCCTAGGTGGTATTGTAAATTCATATCATTGTCCTTGATAAGTTCCAACCATCTCCTTTGCCTCATGTTCAGTTCCTTCTGCGTGAATATGTACTTCAGGATCTTGTGGTCGGTGTACACATCACAGTGTTTTCCCATTAAGTAATGCCTCCATACCTTGAGCGCATGAACCACTGACGCTAACTCCAAGTCGTGTGTAAGGTAATTCCGCTCATGGTGCTTGAGTTGTCGCAAGGCATAAGACACCACTCTCCCATCTTGCATCAGCACACTACCAAGTCCCTGTCGAGAAGCATCACAATACACATGGAAATCCTTCTGAAGGTCTGGTAGACACATAACAGGTGCGGTTACTAGTCGACGCTTCAGTTCCTGAAAGCTGGCTTCACATACGTCTGACCATTCAAACTTCCTTTCCTTCTTCAGAAGTTCAGTCATCGGCTTAGCAATCTTGGAAAAGTTTTCAATGAACCTCCTGTAGTATCCAGCAAGTCCCAAAAAGCTTCGAATCTCTCCCGCATTCTTGGGTGCTTCCCACTCAGTTACTGCAGTCACTTTGCTTGGATCAACAGCGACTCCTTCTCCTGACACTACGTGTCCAAGAAACCCAACGGTGTTAAGCCAGAATTTACACTTGCTGAATTTGGCATACAGCTGATGTTCCCTCAGTTTCTCCATAATCAGTCGCAGATGTTTCTCATGCTCAGCATCATCCTTGGAATATATCAGTATGTCGTCAATAAACACCACCACGAACTTGTCCAAGTACTCCATAAATACCTTGTTCATCATGGTCATGAAGTATGCCGGGGCATTCGTTAGTCCAAAAGACATAACCGTATACTCATATAAACCATACCTAGTGGTGAAGGAGGTTTTTGGTACGTCCTCCTCCCGGATCTTCAATTGGAAGTAGCCTGATCGCAGATCAATATTGTTGAACACCTTCGCTCCTTCCAGTTGATCAAACAAATCATTTATGTTCGGCAGAGGGTACTTGTTCTTGATGGTTACTTCATTCAGCGAGCGATAGTCCACCACTAATCTCTTGCTGCTGTCTTTCTTCTCCACAAACAGAACAGGTGCACCCCATGACGACGAACTAGGCTGAATGAATCCCTTGTCCAACTGCTCTTTCAGCTGCTTCTTTAATTCCTTCAGCTCATCCATATCCATCTTATATGGTCTCTTTGCTATAGGCCCTGTTCCCGGCATCAGGTCGATGAGAAACTCCACTTCCCTGTCAGGTGGCATTCCTGGCAGCTCTTCCAGAAACACGTCGGGGTAATCCCTAATCACTGGCACAGTATCCATGCTAACCCCCTTAAGAGAATTCAACTTACACCTTCCTGGTCGTACGGCCGACTTGAATCTAATCCTCTTACCATCCGGGGTTTTGAGTGAAACAGCTCGTTGTGCACAATCTATGTGTCCCTCATGCATAGACATCCAATCCATACCCAGAATAACGTCTAACCCCTGTGATTCCAACACTACTAGATGTGCAATGAAGTTGTGTGTTCCAATCCTCACTACTAGGAAAATGGCCTTTAGTGGCGCACCATGAAACATCATCTGTGGCGCACTAGCAGTGCGCCATGTGCCTTGCGCTACAGAAGTTTAAACTTATGTGGCGCACTGCCTAGTGCGCCACAGAAGTTTAGAGACAGGCGTGGCGCACATGCCAGTGCGCCACAGAAGTTTGGGCAGGTGCGCCACGCGTATGAAACGATAACCGTGGCGCACTAGGTGCTGTGTGCCACGGATGTAAATTTCAAAATTCAAAAAAAAAGCAGCAGATCTGGATCTCGTCGTCAGTGCGGCCGCGCGTCGGTGCAGGTCGCCATCACCGTCAGTGCGGCCGCGCGTCGGTGTCGTCGTCGGAACTGCAAGGAGGAGGAAGAGGAGAATAGGAGGAAGAGGAGGAGAAGAAGAAGATGAGGCAGAGGAGGAGGAGAAGAAGAGGAGGAGGAGGAGAAGAGGAGGAAGAGGAGGAGAAGAAGAAGAGGAGGTAGAGGAGGAAGAGGAGGAGAAGAACAGGAGGCAGAGGAGGAAGAGGAGGAGAAGGAGGCCGCCGTTGCACCGCCGTCGCGAGGAGGAGGAGAAGGAGGCCGCCGTTGCACCGCCGTCGCCCGTTGTCACTGCGAGGAGGAGGAGAAGGAGGTCGACGTCGTGCCATCACTGCAAGAAGAGGAGAAGGGGAAGGAGGAGAAGGAAGAAGGAAGAAGGAAGAAGAAGAAGGAAGAAGGAAGAGGAGAAGGAGAAGGAGAAGGGAAAGGGAAAAGGAGAGGAAGAGGGAAAAGGGGAAGGGAAAAGTGGAAAGGGAAAGGGAGAGGAAGAGGGAAAAGGGGAAAGGGAGGAGGAGGGCGGGGTGGGGATTCAAATTTGAATCCCGCCCAAGCTTATCTGTGGCGCACTAGGTGTAGGTGCGCTACGGATAAGTCGCCCTGTATTTTTTTTCTGCAGGAAAAAAACGGTTTTTTGACCGTAACTTTTTACTCTTTTCGAATTTTGAAAATCTAAAAAATCGCTAAACGACCATAGGTCGTTGCGAGCAGATGCGAAATCTCGTTCTCGTCATTTTGGTATATTATACGATTTTTTTAGATATCGTATGCAAAAGTTACGGCCTTTTTACCGTGGCATAACTTTTTTTTGCAAATAAAGTCGAAACTCATTTTTGTTAATTTTACTAGAAGCTATACCACATTACCTACCTAAATATGAAAGGATTTAATTTTTTGAAGTGTTTATCATTTTCTTTTATTTTTTGCAAACCCTAAAAAGGCGATCCACGGGGGGGGGGGGGGGTGTGTGTGGAGTTGGTGCATGCCACTACATCTGTGGCGCACATGCCATAGTGCGCCGCAGAGAGTACAAACTTCTGTGGCGCACTATTCCATGTACGCCACAGATGCTTGCGGATGGTTCACACCAGAGAGGGGCGTGCGCTTAGGGGTAGCGCACCCCCCCATGTGCGCCACAGATGACACTAACAACCGTGGCGCACATGACTATAGTGCGCTACAGATGTTTGGCGTGCGGCCAACAGGGCCCTGGCTCACACACATCTGTGGCGCACTATAGTCATGTGCGCCACGGTTGTTCTAGTTACTAGTAGGGCACTGCCCACAGGTGAGCCACGCCTGTTTTAGCCGTGGGGCACTTCAACCATGTGAGCCACGGATGTGCTGATTACCTATAGCCGTTTTCCTAGTAGTGCCTCACAGTCAAGTCGCGGCATCCCGCGCTAGCTATCATATATCCTCTAGGTGAACTCACTTTAATAGACCTTTTCATAGACTCAGTAGGTAACTTATACTTATCCACAAATGCCCTTGATATGAATGAATGAGATGCACCAGTATCGAAAAGTATGAAAGCTGGGTGAGTGTTGATTGGGAACTTACCAATCACAAGGTCATGCTCATCTGGAATCTCCTCCACATTCATGTGGTTTACTGTGGCCTTCTCGTTGTTGGTTGGCTTAAGTCCTTTCCTCTCCGGACAGTTGTCAGCATAGTATCCCTTCTGTTTACACTTGAAGCACGTCACCTCACTCAGATCCTTCTTCACAAAGTTGCGATCACGGTTGCGGTCGTGTCCACCGTGTCCTCCAAAGTGGTGAGAGTGTCCTCCCTTGTGGATGTGGTGGGTGCTCCTATGGTTGTCATGACGATGCCCATCGCCTCCATGGTGGTGGCGGTCATGGCTCCCATGGTCACTTCCTCCATGCTTGGAGTATCCATCATATGAAGTGCGAGACTTGTGGTGTGAACCAGAGTGGTGATTGTTACTCTTTCTCTTGCGGTTCTCCACCTGCTTGTGCTTCCCTTCCAAGATCCTGGCCTTGTCCATAAGCTCCTGGAAAGTGGGGCAGTAAACCACCAGTAGCTGTACTAAAATCTCATCACTGAGGCCATCCAGGAATCTCTCCCTCCTTTTTGCATCAGTGTCAACATCCTCAGGTGCATAACGGGACAGGTTGTTGAACTCCTCAATGTGCTCAGCCACGGTGCGATTGGTTTGGCGCAAGTTGCGGAACTCCTTCCTCTTCAGGCTCAGAACTCCTAACGACATGTGGTTGGTCCTGAAACCTTCCTCAAACATTGCCCAAGTCACAGTATCCAGCGGGTGGGTGATCTGAAAAGTGTCCCACCAAGAAGCGGCTGGTCCCTCCAGTAGGTGAGCGGCAAACCTCACCTTCTCAGCATCAGTGCATCCAACAGTTACTAGATCCTTGTTGACTGAACGCAACCAGTCGAGTGCAACCATTGGTTCCGTTGCAGTAGAGAACTTAGCTGGCCTTAACCTCAGAAATCTGGTGAGAGCATCTCCCTGAGGCTGATTGTTTCCATTGTTGTTGTTGTTGTTGTTGTTCTGAGTTGTCATGAACTGAGTCATCACTTGGGTCAGCTATGCCTGAGTTGCCATGAGCTGCTCCAACTCAGTGGGTTGACGGCGGGGAGGCATCTGCGGTTCAGCACAGGTAAGTTTAGAAAGAATCAACTACGACAATAGGATTCTACCCATGCATATGATCAAACAACAACAAACAATAGCAGACAATCACAAGCAAGCAACACATCAACAAACAAGTGATCCAGCAACATCCCAGGAGTTATCCTAGCAGTATATACCTACTAAAATAATTTTACAAGAGTTGGCAATGGTTAACTAAACAGTTGATCAACTAAACAGCAAAAACAACAATCTGCCAGAATAGTCCAGCAGCATTCATGAATTTTTCCGCCTGACTTAAACTCGTTAGAAAATTTAGCTGATTTTTGCACATATAGTACAGAGAGTTTCGCATCAGCCCAATTTTTTCAGATTTTTCTCAGTTATCAGAAAAATATGAAAAATCGTATAGTACTGCTGTATCAGCAGAAAACTGCAGCGAAAATAACACAGATGTTAACCAAAATTTCCATAACTCTGTTGCCTGCCAAAACCCACCGGCGAGCAGCGACGAGCAACACGGAGAGCCGGGAGGCTCCCAGGACTGCTGGTGGGCCCTGGTCCCTCGGGCAACGGCCCGCAAAACTCCGGCACACGTCCTGGCTTGGTTCGAGGGCGTGCCACCTGACCTATACCCGGTCAGGAAGGTGAAGGATTGCTTCGATTGGTTTCCTGCATGGTAAACAAGTATACGTAAAATTCGAGCCGTGACCGGCTCCCAGGTTTCCCTGTGAATCGGCTCCTAGAGCCGATTATCCCATGGTTCTGCATTAGATCTATGATAACATGGGGTTTTGCTTTATCAATACAAGTCAAACCGATCTACGACAGTTTAACGTTTTCACCACATGACTGGAACATCCTGCACGTAATTGAGCCTGGTAGATATGAAAGATGATGGAAAACTAACCCTAGAGAAGGCCTAAAAACCAACATAAAGTCAATTCCCGGAACAACTCCTCTTGGATTGGCAAACCATATCTTACATATTACTGGATCGTTCAACCCGTTTGCAAGGCCTGATCATGTAGATATCAAACTAAACCTTGGAGAACAAGGCACAACTATAACAGATCAAATCAACTTAAATAAAGATTAAGCAAAGTACCACCCTTGCACCCGGGAAAAGGTGCAAAGGCGGCGAGATAACTAGAGGCAGCATCACTAAACGATCATAACAAAAAGTACTGATGCTAGCCTAAACAAATCTATGATAATAGTGTCACTCGCCATCAACAAGGCTTCAGTACGAGTAACACCAAAGAATCGCATAAGTAGATACTGCCTAGATGGCAGCATGGCACTTACCCGAGAAAAAACCCTAGAAACAAGGGGTGGCGATGCGCCGAGATTGTGTTGGTTGTGAACGTGATTGTCCTCTTTTTCTCAATAACCTTAGGTACATATTTATAGTCCGGAGACTTTCTATCTTTGGAATAACTCTACAACTCTATCTCTTACCTAAATCTAAACGGAATCTATTACAATATAAGATACACGGGCAATTTAGCCCAAATCAACGCACGAGGCCGATTCAATCACACGTTGTATATACGTATCTTCTAAGCCCATCTTGATCACGGCCCATCTCCTCCTTTGGCCAAAATATGGCGATAACACATGCCCCCTGGTTTTGGCAATAATAATTCCAAAACCACTCTGTTTTTCCTTCTCCCCCCCACTTTTTTTTTTCTTGTATCGGGTTGCGCGTTGACAGAATGCGTTGCAGAACAGGATCGTCACGCCACCCCCTCATCATGTTGCCTTGTATTCTCCACTTCCCCGCAGTGCATGATTTGACAACTTCGGCAGTACATTCTGGGAAACCGCTATAGCATTGAACCGCTTCATACTATTCCCCTTATTTAAATTCATCTAAGCAGTTTGCAGTCCCCATCCTCCTCCAGCAGCCAAAAAACCCTTCTTCCTCCGCCGCCGAAAAAACCCTCTTTCTCCGCCATGGCCTCCTCCGCTTCATCTGGCCTGTCCTCCCAAGCCTCCAACTCAATGAGCAACCGAGAGCCGACACCAGAGCACCCGCCGACAGCGGCGTACAACACTCTCGCCCCACAATGGTGGGACGAGATGGATTGGGATTTCGCCGCTTGGTCGGAGGATGACGCGTCCTTGACTGACGGCGAGGAGGACCTGCAGTTCCTTGCCGATGGGGAACTGGAGGCGGACAGCACCGACGACGCCATGTCCTGGGACGGCGTCGACTCCTCCGACGAGGAGGAGGAAGAGGAGGACACCTCCTCCGAGGAGTACCAGCCGGTGAAATACTTCCGCGCCGGGTCCAGCGAGGACACCGAAGACGACGACGAGGACGAGGAGGCCCCCGCGGGCATCTGGATCAGCAACAGCGAAGACGACGCCGGCAGCAGTGCTGAAGACAGCGAACAAGACGGCGGCGACGACAGCGGCGACGACCTCGGCCTCTAGATTAGGAACCAATAGTAGTAGTAGTAGTAGTAGTAGTAGTAGTAGTAGTAGTAGTAGTAGTAGTAGTAGTAGTAAGCTCCCTTTTGTAATCAATCAGCCTTTTGTAAGCAATCAGCTTTTGAATGAATGAATGAAAATCTGTTTCTCGAAGATTGCTTTTTTCGCCCTAATTTTGCCGATAGCCAAAATAGGTCGATGCTCCAGAAGCCGATAACGCTGTATCGGCTTTCACCACACTGCACTCACTCCGTCAACCAAGTCAAAGCTCAAAGAGCCGATGCACATCGGCTTTCCCAAAAAACGTTGACCAGGCCAAAACTTGGTCGCATATTTAGGCAAATCTAAGCGGCTGCTTTTCAGTTCCAAACGGTAACCTGCGACCCACTTCAAAAAAGGGGAACCTAGATCTTCAATCGCCCACTGACCAGATCGAGCACACAACGACAAGAACCATCAATCCCCAACCGCATAGATCCATCTCCGCCGGCGAACTAGATGGCGGAATCGTCCAACACCAACCCAGAGGTCTCCGGTCTGAAGGTACGCCTACTCCTCGCAGTCTGAACACGATGCTAGACTTAATGGCGAACACCTGAATTAATGCCTTATTCCACCATTAAATTTTCTAGGTTTCAGACATTCTGCTGCCGCATCCTTCTCTTCCAAACTCTCTCTGTCTTGGCCCTCGTACAGAATCTAGCCCTGCTCATCTGATTTCTTGCGAAGCAAATAGAATCCCCTTCGTAAGCCAAGACCTAGATCTGAACTCTTGGGCCGACTGCCTGCGAGCCTGGCCTAACCCCCCTGAACATTGGGTTTCTTGGTTTAGCAGAGTAGCTAGAGCTTACCAATCCCAATGGGAAATCACAGGAATAGCCGATGCCTTGCATTTATCATTGTCTCCTCTCGAGAAACATGAGAACCTCCTGAAAACCATCGGCTACTTCTGGTCTGACGCTCTGAACTGCTTTATGTTCGGTCATGGCCCTATGTCACCAACCCTGTTAGACGTGGTGATGATCACTGGCCTGGATGTTACATCACCCAGCCCCTCTGCTTTTAAACTGACCAAAGTCCCCTACAAACTGTCTTCAAAAACAGACTGCACGAACTGGGGTGCCTACCTCCAACGCCATATGAAAACAAAGGGCCCTGTTTCAGAGAAAGAACATACAGCCTTTCTCAACTTCTGGCTGGAGCATTTCATATTCTGTGGCCCTTCCCTTGCTCCAACCAAGAACTATCTCTCCCTAGCCCACGAACTGGCCAAAGGTACTCAACTTGGCATCGGCAAACTGTTCCTTGGAGAGGTCTATCGATATCTCCAGTTGATGTCTGTCAAGCTGTTCTCAGGCATAGCAGTCAAAACAGGTGGTCCTTGGTGGTTCATTCAGCTATGGGCTCAACTGTACTTTCAAAACCACATCCCAAACTTTCCCCTTTTGGCAAGTTGTACCTTTCCAGATGTCAAAGGGAAGCAGATCCGATGCACTAGTTATGGCCAAGCTTTGTATAGGCTGCCAGGCAGCAAATTATCCCCCCAGGAAGCATCCAAGTGGTTCAGCACTTTCTTTCAAGGCCTGGATAATCCTACCTTCTTCCCTTACATGGAAGAATCTGAACATTTCGAAAATCCACTCTCCTTCAGGCTAGATAATTTTGCCGATGACACCAGCACTCGGCAACTCTTTTCCATTGTGATCCGTCCCTGTTTCCTTCCAGTTGGCATGAGTACATCCAACAGAATCATCAAGCCTGGGTATGAATTCTACCAGCCGGTCATAGTGGCTCGGCAATTTGGTCTTGGACAAGTACCTCCCCATCTCTTTCTCCATCATCTTACGGAGAGCAGAGCCGACCTGCCTGATCCTCTCACCAGTCAGAGGTGTTACTCCTTCTTTGATGCTCTGACCATCCCTATTCCAAACGACCTCACCTTCGCCTCATCAACTGATGGCTTCGAGGACTGGTGGTCGATGTGGAAGACTCACGCCTTCAGGAAAGCTCTGGGACCGTTGCTGAAACAGCTTGATGCCGACTATGACATCCCCGTGGAACAGGTACCACTACTTGTAAATTTTCTTGATGCAGCTCACCAATGACTCCTTTACTAACCCAATTTTTTCTCTTTGCAGCAACAAGATGGCCCTGAACCTACACATAGTGATGGCTCCCCCTTTGAGTTCTTTCCGCCAGCTCATGTGGTTCTTTTCTGCAAAAACTCGCCGCCTTTGAAAAAGGTCATGATGCAGAAACAGCCGATAACACCACAATCGGCTTCTAAGAAGCAAGGAACTTCAACATCAGCTGCCCCTCGAGTTCCAACTAAGACAAGAACGATGACGAGGAATGTAGCTTCCAGGAAGACCTTGAAGCGCCGGAGCCCTTCTCCAGAAAGCTCGCATGTAGGCTGATCCATGTCTTGGTCGATTCTTCTCATTCTTGCAGACGTGCTCGTGTCTAACAGCTTTCCTTCTTTTGCAGGCTTCCGTCGAAGACACTTCCCACGAGGACACACAACCCAATCAGGGAGAAACGGCTACTATTTTGGCAACGCCCCCAGCAACCACACACAAGCCGATCGCCTCGTCGTCCACTATCCCCTCGGTCTCAGGAGAGGTATGTTAACTTCTTTCGGCTTATTCTTCCCCGTTGGACGCACACTGACGCCTTTTTGGGCTGCCAGGGTTGTGACATTTCAGGCTTGCTGACATTTGACTCTGAATCCATCGAACCAACTCCCTCTGTCGCCACCGATGAACCACAAGCCAGGGTGGTTCTACCCCAATTCCAACGTCTTAGAGCCTTACTGTCTTCCTCGATCGAGGAGTTGATCGAGGGTTCTGAAGAGGTGAAGGGCGTTCTCGCCGAAATCAAGGACCAACTCCCAGTAGCATTGCAGGTGAAGCTTTGGCCCGTCGTAACTCTGTCCTTCTACGGGTCAAGGGTGAAGCTAGATCGTGAAAGGATCAACCTGCGTCGTGCCCAACTTCCGCTGAAGGCCAATATTGCCGACAGATGTCAGCAGCTCAACGAGAAAAAGGCGTCTCTTGATGCCAAAACTGACACCTCTGTCAGTACCGCCGAGCTCGCATCTTTGAAAAGGGAGCTGGAAGATCTTGAAGAAAAGGTCCGGGCGACAAAACAGCTCATTCGTGACAAGGAAGCATCCATCGCCCGCTCCCAAGACGAAGCAGAAGGCCTCAGGGTTCAACTGAAGACTGATCTGGCAGAGATACGTGCCCTGAACAAGCAGCTAGTGACGGGCAAGGACGAGGATGACGAAGCCGAGATCGCCGAGGTGGACCGTGTCCGTGCTGATGCCCTCCACGCCTTCGAGGCATTTCTTCAGTAGCTCGTTTATGTAAACTGGCATCTGCTTGTAACAGTTTTGAACCTCTAGAGTCGATGACCGTGCATCGGCTGTATATTTGTATTGGCCGATTTCATGTATCGGCCCCCATCTATCACTGTCCATCATCCCACCTGCTTTGGGGAATATATATAATAATTTTTTTCTTTTTATTGGCCGATTTCGTGTATCGGCCCCCATATCTCACTGCCCATCATCCCACATACTTGGGAAATATTTCTTGAGATGCTGACCGTTGACAGCCACTGGGAATTTCACGCCATCCAGCTCCTCCAGCATGTACGCATTCCCTCTTAAAACCTGATCGACCCTGTATGGCCCGTGCCAATTTGGAGACCATTTACCATATGCTGCATCCTTAGTCCCTAATGGCAACACAGCTTCCCATACCAGATCGCCGACGTGGAACTCCTTTGGTCTCACTTTCTTGTTATATGCACGAGCTACTTTGGCCTTGTTCTCTTTGATTTTCTCAAGCGACCATAGCCTAAGCTCAGGCAAATCTTCAACACTGTCACTCATCAGGGCCGCATATTCTTCAGTCGTTAGATCGTTCTGAAAAGTGACACGTCTCGATCCAGCCGTAATTTCCCAAGGCAATACGGCTTCTTGTCCATAGACTAGATGGTACGGCGAGGTTTTTATCGCTCCATGACATGACATGCGGTAAGCCCATAAAGCCTCTGACAAAACCTCGTGCCAACGCCTAGGGTGTTCATCAATTTTCCTCTTGATTAGCTTGATAAGGCTCTGGTTGGACGCTTCAGCTTGCCCATTTGCTTGAGCATAGTATGGAGATGATCGAATCAGCTTAATCCCTGTATCCTCACAGAACTTTCTGAACTCGTGAGAAGTGAAGACCGAACCTCCATCGGTCGTGATAGTCTGGGGAATCCCAAACCTATGAATGACGTGTTCTTTCACAAAGTTGACAACATCCTTTGAACTTACTGACTTCATAGGGACGGCTTCCACCCACTTGGTGAAATAATCCGTAATGGCCAAAATCCACATGTGGCCTTTGCTTGACGGAGGATTGATCTTGCCGATCATATCCATGCCCCAACCTCGGAATGGCCAAAGCTTGATGATGGGGTTCATTGCTGACGCGGGTACCATCTGAATTTTTCCAAATCTCTGACATGCTTGACACCCTTTGTAGTACTTAAAACAGTCCTCAAGCATGGTAGGCCAATAAAACCCTGATCGCCTGATCAACCACTTCATCTTGTGAGCCGATTGGTGAGTTCCACAGGCGCCCTCGTGTACCTCGTGCAGGAGCCGATTGGCCTCGGCTGTCCCCAGACATTTGAGCAATAACCCCTCTAGGGTCCTGTAAAACATGTCGTCCCCGATGAGCACATACTTCATGGCCTTGTATCTTATCCGTTTAGGTGCCCCCCGAGCCGAATCCTTCAAGTAATTGAAGATATCGGCTCTCCAGTCGTCTGCGTCCAGGAATTGTACCTGAACATCGGCTCCCTCTGCCATGTCCTTGTAGCCTGAAGCCATTTGTGCAAGATCATTTGCCTCGGTATTCTGCGATCGCGGGATCCAAGTGAAGTTTATGTACCGGAACTGTGCCATCAGCTCACGGCATTGCATCCATAATGGGAAGAGCGACTCGCTCTCACACTTGTATTCCTCCGTGAGTTGAGAAATCACCAGCTTGGAATCTCCAAAAACTTCCACTGCTTCTGCTCCAGCTTCGATGAGCAACTCCATTCCCTTGCGTATCGCCTCATACTCAGCGACGTTGTTGGTGCGAGGGGCAGATAACCTGATAGAGAAGGAAAATGTTGCCCCCCGGGGCGACACGAGTAGCATGCCGATGCTGCACCCATCGTCACAAACCGATCCATCGAAAAACATAGCCCACGCTCGTACAGACAGTGCTGCTATATTAGTGTTGATCCTTTCAGCGATAAGGTCGGCCAATGCCTGTCCCTTAACCGCTTTCGCGGGTTGATAACGGATATCGAACTCCGATAATGCAAACATCCATTTGCCCAGTCGGCCTTTCAACATAGGAGCCAACAGCATGTGCTTTATGACATCTGATTTGCATATGATGACCACCTCCGCTGATAGCAGAATGTGGCGCAGCTTGGTGCAGGTGAAAAACAGGCAGAGGCACAACTTGTCGATCTCAGGATACCTTGTCTCGGCATCCAGCATCCTTCTACTGATGTAAAATACAACTCGCTCCAGCCCATCATGAACTTGCACCACCACTGAGGCTATGGACGCGTCCGCTACTGACAAGTAAATGTAGAATGGCCTGTCTGGCTGGGGCGGAACCAATACTGGCGGCCTCGTCAAATATTCTTTGATCTCGTCGAAGGCTCATTGTTGTTCTGCCCCCCAGCTGAACTCCTCGTCAGATTTAATCTTCACCAGTGCCATGAACGGCTCTATTCTCCCTGACAGATTGGAGATGAATCTTCTGACGAAGTTGATCTTGCCGATGAGAGATTGCAGTTCCTTCTTCGTGGTAGGCGGCTTCATTTCTCGCACTGCCTCCTGACTTTTCAGGCCGATCTCAATTCCTCGTTCATGGACCAAGAAACCCAAGAACTGACCGGCCGTCACACCAAAGGCACACTTCTTTGGATTCATCCGTAGCCCGAATTTCCTTGTTCGTTCCAGGACGCTTCGCAGGTCGTCCAGATGTCCTCGTACTGAAGCTGACTTGACCACCACGTCATCGATATAAATTTCCACCAGCTTGCCGATCAGATCATGGAAAATGTAATTCATGGCTCTTTGGTACGTGGCGCCGGCATTCTTTAGTCCAAATGTCATGACTACATATTCAAACAACCCCACTGAACCTGGGACTCTGAACGCAGTCTTGTGTATATCTTCCGGAGCCATAAAAATTTGGTTGTAACCGGCATTGCCATCCATGAAGCTCAAGACTTTATGACCAGCAGCCGCGTTGATTAGTGTTTCTGCCACCGGCATCGGATACTCATCCTTTGGAGTAGCTCTATTGAGATCCCGAAAATCTATGGCAACACGCCAGCGGCCATCCTTTTTCTCTGCAGGTACGATACTAGAAATCCACTCAGCATACCGGCATGGCCTGATTAAATTGGCTGTCAACATTTTCTCAACCTCTTTCTTGACTTCTGCCAAAATTTCGGCCTTCATCTGTCGTGCTCGCTGCTGGAATGGCCGAAATCCTTTTTTAAGCGGGAGTCGATGCTCAATGATGCTCCTGTCTAATCCAGGCATCTCTGTATAGTCCCAGGCGAAGCAATCTGGATATTTTTTCAACAGAGCTATCATCGGACCCCGCAGACTCGGATCTAACTTCTTGCTGATAAATGTTGGTCGTGGCTTATCCCCAGGACCAATGTCGATTTCCTCTAGTTCATCAGCGGATGTAAACCCATACCCTAGCTTTCCGTCACCTGTTAAATCGATGCTAAACACAGGGCAAACAGTAGGTGAGGATGACAAAAATAAGTTGGGCCGATTGCCTGAATCGGCCCCCTTTTTGATTGTATTAGTCAAGGACGGTTTACACCTTATTTGTGTTTTACAATGGCAGGGAATCTCCCTGCTACGACTGCATGATCTGCTTGTCGTGAGATTGCTGCTTTTTGTTGTCGGTGGCCGATCGCAGGGATTGTCCGTACCACGTACCAACGTGGACTTTGCTACTCTGTCAGGCCAGTGGATAAGACCAGCCTCACCCCGTTTTTTGTAGCCTCAATGCGTTCACAGCCGTCTAGACTGATTCCAGAGATCGGCTCTTGGTCTTCTGCTTCCCAGACGTTCATGCCAGCAATGGAGATCTCGACAGAATCGTCTGCATGAACGACCTCCACCTCATCTCCATCCCACTGTATTAGGCACTGGTGCATAGTGGATGGAATGCAGCAGTTAGCATGAATCCAATCTCTCCCTAACAAGACAGCGTAGGTGCTTTTGCTGTCCACGACGAAGAATGACGTAGGGATGGTTTTTCTGCCCACGGTCAGATCCACGTTCAGTACGCCTTGCATTTCTGAAGTCTGGCCGTTGAAATCGCTTAACGTGACGTTGGTTTTGATCAGATCTGTAGTGGAGCGTCCCAAACGCCGTAGCATGGAGTATGGCATTATATTGACTGCCGCTCCGGTGTCCACTAACATCTTGCTGACAGGCTGCCCGTTGATGTAACCTCGTAGGTACAGGGCTTTCAGATGTTTGTAGCCCTTCTCACGTGGCTTTTCAAAGATAACCGGCCGTGGGCCGCAGTCAAACTGTGCCATTGGTAGCTCGTTGGTTCTTGGCGCGCAGAACTCTGACGGAAGTATGAAAACCATGTTTGTGCCAGCCGATGTCTTTGCATCGGCTCTTACCGGTTTGGGGCGCCACTCTTTCCTTTTCGGGCGATCTTCCGTTTCCAGGGTCCGCCTAATCTTAACGGCCAGATCGGGCCGTGCTTTCCTTAAAGCGTGGAGATACTGTGCTTCGGCTTCCTCCAAGTTACGCAGCCGCTGCACTCGACGCTTTTGGGTGTGTCTGAGTCCGTCGGGACACCACCTTGGCCGGTGATATCTGTCTTGGTCATCCATTGGCTCCTTGAGACCTTGTGCTTGCGATGACTCCCTGCATCAGCTCTGAGGTGGGAGGGGCCCTAGACGTTTGAACACTGACACTGGCCCCGTGTCCTTCCTCTGCTGTCCACATTCCGGGCAGTTGTCGACTGTAGGCAATCGGCTCATTCCCGCATCCCAGCAATACTTGAAGAAGGGACAATCCCAATGCTTGTCTGTGCCTTCCTTTTCTTTTGACGGCCCCCTAGCGAGGTGCTCATATCCTTCATCTTCTCCATCGCGCCGGCGACGTCGCTCATACTGACGCTCATACTTGTTAAGAAGATGCGTGGAATGTGGCTTCTGATATCGCACACTTCTCACATGTTCCTCAGTTAAATACCGCCTGTCATCATCGCTGGGCCGGTCGCGTGGACCAGCCTTCCCTCTCTCTCTGCCCCGAGGGCGACCGCCTTCCTCCTTGTGTGTGCCATGGTGGTACCCAGGTCCTGCCATGTTGACATCGAACGAGAAATCCAACTGGCGCCTCGTGGAGTGGTTGTGTTCTACCATGTTGACGCCGGGAAATGGGTTGGTGTCTACTTTCATGGCGAATTGCCCCAGGATCAGACGGCCCTGCTCTATCGTCGTTTGGATCTGGCGACGTAGCTCTTTGCAATCATTGGTGGTGTGGGTGAACGAGTGATGCCACTTGTAGTATGGTCTTCCGTTCATCTCTTGAGCCGTAGGGATTTTGTGGCCTTCGGGTAACTTCAGCTGCTTTTCTTTTAGCAGTAAATCGAATATTTGCTCAGCTTTGCTCACATCGAAGTCGAACCCTTTTGCAGGCCCTTGCTGTTTCACCCATTTGCAGGATACAGGATCTGCCCCCCGAGCCCATTCAGCCACGGCCACCTCCTGGTCTTGCGTAGGATCTTCTTCTTCTGTATCGACCAGGCCTATCGGACGTTTGAACTTGTCCTGGTACAACTCAGGGTGGCGCTGCTCATACATCGTCAGTTTCTGGGCCATGTGCGCCAACGAGTTGTACTCTACTTGGAAAGCCAGATCCTTGATGGGCGCTGAGAGACCCAATGCCGCCAGCTCGACTGCCTCTTTTTCAGTTAACCGAGCTGAGTAACATCGGTTCTTGACAGTCCTGAAGCGCTGGATGTACTCGGCTACAGTTTCTCCCCGCTTTTGCCGCACCTGTGCTAGGTCTGCTATGCCAGCCTCGGTAGCCTCTGAATGATACTGAATGTGGAACTGCTCTTCCAGTTGCTTCCAGGTCTGGATCGAATCAGGTGGCAGCGAGGTGTACCACCCAAAAGCTGGTCCTGTAAGAGATTGCGCAAAGAACCTTACGCGCAACTGATCTGATGCGGAAATCATGCCTAACTGTGCCAGGTATCGGCTCACGTGCTCGATTCAGCTCGGCCCTTCTGACCCGCTAAACCTTGAGAACTCAGGGAGCCGATACTTGGGTGGCAGCGGGATCAGGTCAAACTCATTGGGGTACGGCTTTGAATAGCCGATTGTCCTTCTCTTCGGCACGAAGCCGAACTGGTCTCTCAAGATGGTACGGATTTGTTCCGTTGTTTGGGCTGCAGGGGCTAGATTCTCATGACTCGTTCCAGTGGCATACTTGGCTAGCCACGCCTGTTTGTCGGCGTCCATCCCAGAGATTGCTGCTCCAGAAACACCTGCTCCCGAAGCCCCTGCTCCAGAAACTCCTGCCCCAGCAATCCCTGCGGTTGCGACCTGGTTCGTGCGCGTCAAACTGTTGCAGTCTGGCACGTAGGTGCACACGTACCCATGTGGGAGTTCTTTAGGTGGTTCACACAGGAATTGGCAATCGCCAGGGTCGCCTCCGATCTTGTAGACGACGTACGCCGGTGCCCCTGGTGGCTCCGGAGCTGCGAGTGTGAATGGCAGCGCTGGCCTGGCCTGGAGCGGTCTTTCTCCCTGGTGAGTCCCCAGAGTAGGCCCTGACGGAGAGTACTGATGTTTCATGATCTCCTGAACTACGCGAACTGCAATCCGCTCGAAAGCGTTCACCAAGCTCTCAGAATGGCGGTGAAGAGAATGAGCCACCATGTAGTTGACTTCCTGTCGCAGAGCTCTGGTGCGCTCCTCTGAAGGAACAGACAGATCCACCTCATCAAGAGCACCCTCGGGTGAGAACCCTTTCCACCTGATGCCATGCTTACGAGTTCTCTCAAAAGAGCCGATGAGATCGGCTTCGAAGAGAGCTTTGACGTCATCATACTTCGCCTTGTGCTCCTCAGGCAGCTCGTCGTACGTGACTGGTCTGTTGTCCATCGCAGCGTCGGATGTTGAAGTAGACGTTGTTGAAGGTCCCACCGGGCGTGCCAGAATGTGTTGCCTGCCAAAACCC
This sequence comes from Avena atlantica, assembly GCA_910589765.1. NCBI lineage: Eukaryota > Viridiplantae > Streptophyta > Magnoliopsida > Poales > Poaceae > Avena > Avena atlantica. The sequence continues at coordinate 483,224,919 of OU342739.1, read as the reverse complement.
ACCGGCGAGCAGCGACGAGCAACACGGAGAGCCGGGAGGCTCCCAGGACTGCTGGTGGGCCCTGGTCCCTCGGGCAACGGCCCGCAAAACTCCGGCACACGTCCTGGCTTGGTTCGAGGGCGTGCCACCTGACCTATACCCGGTCAGGAAGGTGAAGGATTGCTTCGATTGGTTTCCTGCATGGTAAACAAGTATACGTAAAATTCGAGCCGTGACCGGCTCCCAGGTTTCCCTGTGAATCGGCTCCTAGAGCCGATTATCCCATGGTTCTGCATTAGATCTATGATAACATGGGGTTTTGCTTTATCAATACAAGTCAAACCGATCTACGACAGTTTAACGTTTTCACCACATGACTGGAACATCCTGCACGTAATTGAGCCTGGTAGATATGAAAGATGATGGAAAACTAACCCTAGAGAAGGCCTAAAAACAAACATAAAGTCAATTCCCGGAACAACTCCTCTTGGATTGGCAAACCATATCTTACATATTACTGGATCGTTCAACCCGTTTGCAAGGCCTGATCATGTAGATATCAAACTAAACCTTGGAAAACAAGGCACAACTATAACAGATCAAATCAACTTAAATAAAGATTAAGCAAAGTACCACCCTTGCACCCGGGAAAAGGTGCAAAGGCGGCGAGATAACTAGAGGCAGCATCACTAAACGATCATAACAAAAAGTATTGATGCTAGCCTAAACAAATCTATGATAATAGTGTCACTAGCCATCAACAAGGCTTCAGTACGAGTAACACCAAAGAATCGCATAAGTAGATACTGCCTAGATCGCAAGATGCGATCTAGGCAGCATGGCACTTACCCGAGAAAAAACCCTAGAAACAAGGGGTGGCGATGCGCCGAGATTGTGTTGGTTGTGAACGTGATTGTCCTCTTTTTCTCAATAACCTTAGGTACATATTTATAGTCCGGAGACTTTCTATCTTTGGAATAACTCTACAACTCTATCTCTTACCTAAATCTAAACGGAATCTATTACAATATAAGATACACGGGCAATTTAGCCCAAATCAACGCACGAGGCCGATTCAATCACACGTTGTATATACGTATCTTCTAAGCCCATCTTGATTACGGCCCATCTCCTCCTTTGGCCAAAATATGGCGATAACAAACTCTTTCATAAAATTCGCACAAATAATTCCTGGGATATTGGAGTATACAAATAAGCAACTAAACACTCTTAAACTAGCAGCAACTAAGTTTCACATCGATCGAGACTAATCCTAACGAATTTGCCTAACGTGGACTAATTGGTGGACTTCTATCTACTTCTTGAAGAGGTTGCGGTAGGTCCTTGCACTCATGAGTTGGCGCTTCGGTTCGCGGTACAACCATGGAGGCGGAGTGTACACTTCTCCTGAATCATCACTTGAGATCTTAAACTCCACCTCCTCAGGATCCTCCTCTTCTTCTTCACTCTCAGCTGCAACTGCAGCAGCTTCATCTCCTCCACCATCATCGTCTCCATCATCATCATCCTCGTCCTCATAATCATCATCGTTCCCACTGTCATCATCATCCCCATTGTTGCCATCATCTCCATTTTCATCATCATAGGGTGGATTCAGCTACGCTTGGAGAACGGCAATCTGGGTTGTCATAGCTTCAATAGTTTGATCCCTTTCCTGGACGGTGCCTTGCAGCTGTTGTATGTTCTGGGTGTTCTCCTGCACAGTACCATGAAGATGAGATATGGTTGCATCTCTGGCTATCAGGGCATTCTCCAGAACTCCCACATCTTCATGCAGGGTGTCAATTTCCTGTCCTTGGACCACCATACCATTGCTAGCAAAATCTGCAATCTCCTTTATCATCATCACTTTCTCAGCTAGAGCTCCATTCTCCCTTTCCATGTCCTCTATGTGTCTCCGACGGGGCGGCATGTTGTTCCTGTCGCCCGGGGTAACCACAATGTGCCCATCTTCATCATGCCTCCCATAGTCACGGTAGGGTTAATCTGCTGGCAGTATTTGTCGGACATTATGGCACTGGCGAGACAGGGCTTCATGTATGGCCAAGTTGATTCCAAGTCCCCAGTTGCAGTATGTCTTGGTGTAGATCAGATGCACTGGATTTGGCAAGGCGGCATCCCTGAATATGAAGGTAGTGATCTCCCATGCATCCTCTCCATATCCATAGGTGTACAACCTTCTTCCCTTGAACATGGGCAGTGGCAATCCCAATGACTGCGAGAGCTGTGCTAACTGCCTTGCAAAGGGCCTTGGTGACTCCATTGTGGCATACTCAGTCCTAACTTCTCCCATCTATCAAGTAAAAGAGGAAAGTGTGAGAATAGCATATGGTAAGAATTTAAAAGGGTGAAAGGCATAAGATGAAAGACAGAGTTAATATAGGCTTTAATAATTCTATGGCTTCCTAATCCAATCCTTGGTCACGATCCTACAGTCGACACACGTGCTCTGATACCATCTTGTAACACCGCGGTTCTGAAAAGACCGGGGCTTCTATGTGACATGCCAATCCCTGGATCGGTTCATTGGCCCACAATAGAATGAGATGAATAACATAGCAAAATATCCGTGTATCATAAATAACCATGATCCAGAGTACCATTATTACAATAAAAGCTTAGCTCAAGGCTAGCTCAAATTATTCAGGTAGCAACATAAATAAGGTAAATCCTCCATTCTTCAAATTTCCCACAAGTGAACAAGTGCCGAGTGGAGTACCGTGGCCTATATCGATTACTTAGAATCGGAATAACCTGCAACATGAAACGTAGCAGCCCCGAAGGGTCAATACATGGAATTTATGGCAAGTAGAGCTAGTAATGGAGACAATAGTACTAACATCTACATGCATATTTGGCAAGTGGAGCTGTGTCTGGCGTGCATTTGCAAATACATTTGTCCTACTTTCATAAACAGTTTTGACTTTCTTTGAAAAGATCCCAATTAAGTTAACCCAACAATATTAAAACAATTATGAAATTATAATGAGCGAGAAACATGTCATGGAATCAATATCAAGCAACTCAGTTGTCCATAACCGGGGACACGGCTAATCGATTAGATTATACACCCTGCAGAGGTTTGTACACTTTACCCATGTGACTTGGCCAGCCCAGCTCGTACCATCACTCTCATTTTGGGTGATGATAGGGAGAAGTCCAAGAAGAGATTGTTCAGGAAGTAGCACCCCAATCCCGACGTGCACCGGTCCAGCCTACCAAAATTCTACATTTCTAGATACGCGGGTTCGGGTTACCACAACCTACTAAGTCCAATCAACCGCCCATTTCATTATTGGCACATGGTTGTACACGTAAGCTACACAATAAAGAATCCAATCAATTTCTCTCGATACCTGGGTGCCTTTCCGCAATGAAACCACCAAAAATTATCAATACCATCACACCCAGGAGATTCATTGATTAAGTTGTTTTAGTTTTCACAAACCAATACTTTTAGAAACAAGTCTCAGTGATGTAACCCAGCCCTCGTTCAACATAGCATGGCTAAGCACATCTACCAACGGTGTTTCATCTACAAGGAAGACATTACCACATAATAGGACATAGCATAGCGATAATATCATCCTACACATGCATCTACAAAATACACGACAATGCATTGAAAATAGTAGGACGACATCATGAACAAAGTAGCATCTACTTGCCTTGGTTGTAGCGGTCGGAAGAACAATCCACACATGAGCAAGCGTTGCACTCGTCACAATCTACACGATACAATTGCAATCATAAACAAACAATCCACAAGCATATGCAACAAGGATAATGCATGAAGGTATGCAAGGCAAGTGAATTGGTGCTACAGCTGCACCACATAATCCTATTCATTAATACTACTGATTGCATGCATGGAAAATAGTTTTAGCGCAAGGAAAACTATTAAGCAAAAAGTAATGCTCAAAACTAGAGCTAGAACTCAATTAATTCACTACCGGTAGTATACTGTTTGTAAAAATCTTGGGAAAATTTTACAGTATGGGCATAGCTATTTAGGAACAGTACCAACTGGAATTACTCAAAAAGGAATTATAAAACTCCCCGAGTAATTAAAACACTGCAGAAATCCACTAGACAGTTTCTGCAGAAGTTTTCACTGTAAGCCTATTCTTTTAATTCACGATGAGATTCCCCTCGTTCCACTGAATCCAGGGACATATCATACGCGATTTTTGGAGCTACGGATCTTTTTCTACGAATTAATTACTCCAAAAAGGCCATTAACCTATTTGATTAAACTGTACTAAACCTTCATGCAAAAGTGTGAAACAATGATACAGCAAGATTCTACACGACTTACTGAATATACACATATTTTATTTGTAATTTTTGGCCCAGCGGTTTAATTTCTACGCAATTTACAAGTTTCTACCGAAATATGCCAACTAAATCGATTAAAGTAATTAACCAGTCAACTGTGTCTGTTGACTGGTCAATGCGGCTACTGACTGGGCGTCTGACTAGTCAACGCCTGGGTACTGACCGGTCAACGGCCGATCTGGACCGTTGATCTGAGATCTAATGGCGGCTGCGGACTCACCGGGAACGAACGGCGGCGATCTCGGGGCGGTGGCGGCGATCGGCTCCGGCAACGGCGACTGCGGTTCCTGCGCGGAGGGGAAACGGTCAGCGCGTGGAACGGTGGCGGTCAATACGACTGCGGCGAGCGGCACGCAGCGCGACGCGGCGGCGTGCGGCGCGAGTGCGGGGCCGAGGCGGGCGCGCGGAGGCGGCGGCGCTGGGGCGCTGCGAGCGGCTGCGCGCGCGAGGCGGCGCTGCGGAGCAGCAGCAGCAGCGCGGCACGACGCAGAAGCGGGCGAGCGGCAGCGACGGCGTGCGGCGCAGCGCTGGCGGAGGCGCGCGGCGCGGAGGAGCGGATCGGGCGGCGGCGCTGCAGGCGGCGGGGGAAGGCGCGGCGGCGGGGTGTGCTTACCGAGGCGGCGGCGGCTCGGTCTTCGAGGTGGCGCGGGGTCCAGGTGGAGGCGGGGTCGGGCATGGGTACCGAGGCAGGGCGGCGGCGGCTGGGTGGGCCTCTTTAAGTGGGACCCCCTCGTGGGGTTCTACGCGAACACGGCGGGCGGTTGGAAACGGATACGGAAATCGGCCCGATTTTCTATCTTTTAGTAAAACGGCCGTAACTTTTCCGTACGAGCTCCGAATCGAGCGATTCTTGCTCCTACGCTTTTGTAAAATCGAGGGAAATAATCTAGGGTCAATGGTTGAGTGAAACCACTAGGCTACAAGGGTGGACTACACTAGTCCTACTAATGCCTCCCGCAGGAGCCCCGTAGTAGAATAGAGTAGGGTTCAGAAAATAGCGTTTCGCCGATTCTTTTCAATCGACGGTTTTGTATGGAAAAGTATGATGCAATGGCATGAATGATATGTAGAACCAAATCTAAAATTTGGGATGTGACACACACCTAGGCAGAGAACGGGGGATTCCTTGAACACAAGACACCAATCAGTTTCCCTCTAGGATGTAACCATAAAATCCGCGGGGGGCGCACTTCAATGAGCAAGTCATGACACCAGATGCCGTGGATAGCTTGTAGAGCTTTCGCTAGGTCATTCGGCGACCTCGTGGGATGGGGCCCTTCCATGGTAGCCATGAGAGCCAACCTTCCATACTCGCAGTCCCGCGCCGACATGTCGGCATTCATCGACAGAACACAATGCTCAAGATCAGGACGGAGCTCGGGATCGTCGTGTCGGAGTGCTTTCGAGCCATCGAAGGGGGTTTTCATGGAAGTGATGGTGGCGCTTGGTACAGGGAGTGGTGTGGGTGTGGTGGTGAGGGCTAGGGGATTTGATTTGGGGGTGGTGGACTATGGAAGGATGAGCGAGGATACATATTGAATAAGTAATTTCATGGTAGAGCCAAAAGGATTCAGTCACGCGCCAAAAGTATGCCATGTATTAGTGACAATATGGGGTCTCTATAAACATTTGTTTTTTTGTACGGGTGTGCATAAATATTTTTTTTAGAAAATCAGCATAAACATTTTTTTGCGGCTATCATCCTAGGGTGACTCAGCCTTGTTTGGCGTACCGAGCCTAGATCAATTATGGCCCAGCTAAGGTCTGTTTCCTGGACGCAGTGAACTACTTTCCATGTATAGAAGGAATATTCCTCTGAAACACAAAGATGTATAGTAACAATACTGATAAGTATAGTAAAGAAATGACGCTATGTAAGCACCGCTACACGAATTATAACGTGGAAGGAAATACTAATTACAAAAGCATGGCAGGGCTCAGATAAATTGATTCAAACTGGCCAACAAAATCAGTGTACTAACAGTCAACTGTTGAACCACGACGCAAAAAAAGATGACACAAAGATACACGAGAAAGATGCACTAGGGACGAAACAACAAACCTACCACACCTAAACTAGACCTAAACCAAATTGCCGCATGTCGCACACTGTTCCAACCATCTTTGGGAAGGCTGTTAACTGCCACAGGCTCACCTTCAGTTGGTTGTAGGTTGCAACGTTTAATCTGAGAGAATTGTATTCTGCGAAACCTCACGTATATTGTTTACACACAATATTTCCTCATGAATGGGAACAATGTGCCATAAGGAGCCTGACATCCGCGTTTCTTCATCATCTTGTCAACGATTGGATAATTGAGATCGAGAAACAGAGAGTTATCGCCCAGACTGTTAACCTGCCTCCAAACGATGACCCCTGAAGGTCCAGTATAGCTAGGATCGTGTTCAAAAACATAGACACGAGCGGCTGTATATAGACGTAGGTTAGTCCTATTTTAAGCATGGGGAATGAATTCAGCCTCTTCGCCATGGGCAACCCCCATGCCATACGTTGTAATTATTACCATCAAGCGTTCGCCGTCAGCCGGTCGAGCGAGGAACCACATGCCTGGCCGATCATTTAGAATAGATGCTAGGATTACAACGACAACTCCTTGTTTCCTGCAACATCCGAATTGGAGACAAAAAGTGTGTTACTGGCATACATATTCTAACACCAATATTTTTCATTGTTCATGCTAGCAGTGTGAATAGGAAAATCCTGATTAGTAATTGATTTTTCTTATTCCGCTATTCCGAATATTTGGATTTCTTTCATATCTTACTTTCCTAGTTGTTGTAAGTTTTAAAAGAGGGACCGATCATTCAATTATATGAAAAAAATGAGGGACTCTTTGGATCACATGAACACATGGATGATAAAAAAAACGCCGGCAGTGCCACTTTTATTTGAGAGGCATGTCCACTTTAATCCTATAGGATTAGATACCAACAGGATTTTGAATCAAGTGGAGTGTTTGATTGCACAAGAAATCTAAAGGAATTGTACAAAGAGGTTGGATTGGATGGAATTTTTCCTCCAAAATAGAGTGCAGATCCTTTGAAGGAATTCCTAAGGATTATACTCTTTTGAATCAAACAACATTTATAGAATAAACCCTAAGGATCCAAATTCTACAAAAATCCTACGCCGATCCAAAGGAAAATATTGGTGGTGTCCTACAAAAATCCTATGTGATTCCTACAATTTGAGGAGGGCCTGAAAGTACAAACAAATTAAGAAACCCGGATTCAGTGTGTTGCCTCACATTTAAGATGCTGGTGACAATGAACGAACTTACTAGTGCAGCAACGCCGTCATACACTACATTTTTGAGAGACTTATTACTGGTACTAATTCATTAGTAGCAATGGTTCATTCATATTTTTTAGGACATAAAGAGTGTGTTTATTCAATCATATGAAAGGTAAAACATAAACAAGGTAGTTAAAGAACAACTTCTCTAAATCACTCACAATGTATCATGGAACTAGAATTACCTTCCAATGTGGGATCCCAGCAGTAGGTGCAGCCTTCACTTGCGACCGCAAAAATGAGGCCATTGTCTTCAATGACATCATGGTACTATCGTCTTCCATGACCTGAATGGTCCAGACATCTCCTAACTTCCCTACCGCCTTCTAGGTAGGTGATTTCACTATCGAACAACGTGAGGAGCTTGTAGTCTGTGTAACCCTAGCTTCTGTGGGAAATCTACAGATTACGATCTTCGGTAGGTCAAGACATTTAGCCCACGATTTTTTGTACTTTTCTCTATAGTTGTGGATTCGCCAAAAAACAAAATTTGAAATATGCATGAGTATAGAAATGAGTATAGGTAACTGTGGGAACCATGGCTGGCTAGTAGCATTACCTGTTATATATTGGTAATGACTTGCACTCAATGCCACAAGTATCCGTCGATGGAAGGTTGATTACTCGATAGGTGTAGATGTTTGTTAGGCACCAGACCCCGCTCACATCCACGGCGGCAAGCCAGTCGCCGTTCATGCCCCCCAGAATTTTTCATGCATGAACGGTAGGATGGAGGTGTGCCGACGATGGTCGAGGGGCACCACGTCGTACACCGTGTAGTGTAGACGATTTACCACCAGCTCGTCATAGTGCCCGTCGAAGCAATGAACAGGTTGAGGCATCAGTAGGCAGGGTTCATTCCAATGGTGCAAAGTCCATTACGTACCTTCGTTGTTGCCGATACGATCATACAACATCTTGCAGCATGTGGCTAGCCTAATGGTGCTGGAAATGTCCAGACGTTGAAAGATGAGATTGACAATGTCCGTGCTGAGTTGATCCCACTTGCATCGCCCGATGAGCTTCGAATCAGCCATCACGGCCGAATGGATTTAGACAAAGTAGGCAGAAGCAAGTGTGATTGGGGTTTTCTGGAGGAGGATGGGGAGTGTTATGCAAGGAACGAGTGAGAAGAGAGAGCGTCGGGGAGATCTTGGGAGGAGTGGGGACTAGGGACTGGGAAGAAGATGGAGAGGCAAAGAAAAAATGAGAGGAGAGAGATTTTACTTGCTTGCTCTATCAGCAGCAGCATCGAGGACGTCACCGCCGCCTAGACGTCATATGTAAGACTAGCACGCCACAGAGATACTCCTACATAACAGAGGTGCAGTATAGTCTAGTCACATTAGTTTGACCAGATGATTTTATTTTTACAGCTTTCATTTCAACATAGTATTTTCAACGAAAAATAGTAGGACGAACATGGATACATGTACTTTCATCTTGTTCCTCTATATGCATAAGTCGTAGTATAGGACCGAAAATATATACACCGAATAGAATGCACATATGTGTGTGTTCGTGATAATTTTTGCATGTTGCATATGTTCATATATACATGAAATTACACGTGTCCAGCATGCAACCGCGTAACAAAATGAGAGATGCGTGCTACATGCACGGACAAGATTTAACGTGCATGAATTTGTGTGGCTTTGAATCACTGACACGCGGGGCCATTTTAGGTTGGTCCCACTTGCCAGTGAGAACCTGCATGCATCATGCCCTCGGAGCCACTAGAGACGTTCACGACAGAAATTACATTTGCAACTAATTTTTGCATGTCGTACTTCCATGTTTTTCATAAAATATGAAATAAATCATGAACACGTCGTATATAGTTCGTCTGTAAATTTCCAGACCAAAATATTACATGGTCTAACCACCACAAAATTAACAAATGAACACAAGATATCGTTCGATTAGGCTTTTCTTACACATGTCACATAATATCATATTACGGGAACGAGTATTGTAGATGCACGAGATACAACATAGCCAATGTTTTTGATTTGTTTCGCATTTTTTGAAAACTCGAAAATGCAACAAATAATAAAGGGGTGCGGGTGCAACGAGTTGCAAAATAATCGACACACACTGACGAAAGCTATGGCTTACATACAAAAGGAGTTTGATCAAATCGCAAGCCTTCCACTTACATTACGGTGAAATGAGTGTTTGAGTATAGAAAGTTAGAGGCTCAGAGCCATGCGATATAAATGAGGCAAAGGAAATAATTCAAGATACGTAGATTCCTATTCCATATGATCGCTACGTTTAACCCATCTTTCTTGAACTGTTAATTATGCCGGTTCCAATCCTTTGCGTTGGCCAAGCTTGGGACGAATCACAACGGAGTCTGCCGCCAATTTCAGCCAATGTTTGTTGAGAAAACAACAGCGGTGTCTTGATCATTCATACTAAAGCGACATATTTCAGGACGAGAATTAAATCCATCGAGGCTAACTGCATGTGGCGAGGTGTATACACAGTTGCTCCTCTTTAGATCTCTAGGGACAAGTCATGTCGCGTCAACTAGAATAGTAATTGGATAGTTCAATCCAAGGAAGATATAAAATTCTCCAAGGTTAAAAACCCTCTGCCATTGCCTTGGTGGATGTAACCTATTAGTGTAAATCGAGAAAACATGGCAGCAAAACCCAGTAGAATAGGTGTGAATAGTGCAACTATGATGATAAGCTACATTATCAGCGACATGATAACCACCATAAGTACTGTCATACCGCATATCACTAACGCCCTCAGTATTGATCAGAATAAGGCTACCACCATCAGGATATCTTGCTAACCACCACATTCTAGGAATATACTCACGATTATCGTCAAAATCGGTTGGCCTCGGAAAACGCACAGGACCTTGAAACGAAATCACATTCACAGGTCAGTTTGGAAAAAATTGAATGATAAAGCTAAATAGTTTAAGGATGGAAATTTTACCCCATGCCCGAGGATCCCATGCATAAACATTATCAATATGAGTTACGTCATAGACAAGTCCCTTGTGGATAATTGCATCGCGGTAGCTGAACAGGCTCTCAAGAACCATCCACATACCATGAGGACGATCAAGGAAGGCAATTACAGTTTCGAAGATGGCCAGCACGAAGAAATCCGTATAGTTCCCAACAACTGTGGGAACTCGACAAATGGCTATCTTTAGTAGATTACTTGGCTGACCAGCAGCCACAAACTTAAGTACCTTGGAGTTGGCCTCAAAGTTGAATACTGCTGGTAGACGAATCCGGCAAGGAGTGAACACATTCACAAGCTTGAAGTTCCAGGCGAGGACAATAGTGGCGATCCAATCTCCATTTGTGCATGCCCACTTATTAACCTCATAGTCTGGCATCATGGCATCAGAGGAGGACCTGTCCAGCGGCGTCAGCTCGCACAAGGTCTAACTGAACTTCTGTCGTGGATTCTGCTTACCCCTGTCGTAATAGTAGCTGCCCCTGTAGAACTGCTTCTTGCGATTGTCACAGTAGAAGACATTGTAATCATGCGGTAGCTCAGTTGAGTGAGAGTGAAGAACACAGGGGAGACCAAACAAATGATATTTCGCCAGGGATGCACTATGTGTTGCTGAGTAAAGATAACGTTTGCAGCAGGCAACAAGGCTCGCAGCGGTGATGACATCGCATCTGGATGAGATTTCACCAAGGGGGCCATCGAAAAACACCTTAGAAGTGTCACTGTATCGATCGATTGGGCCATCGCGAGGAATAGCTAGAGCAGTTGGGGGATGATGGCATTTGGTTTTGATTGGGGGTTTGGGAGGAGAGAGCAAGCGGCAGCTGGCAGGGCGACACGGAAAATAGTCTATCAAACTGGGCGCCAGAGCTGATCCTAAAGCGGCATGGCGGCGTTGGCGGGTGACTGTATCGGTGTGCGAGTGGGAATGCCCGTCGCCAGGACGTTGGAGGTGAAGTGAGGATGGAGATCGAGGAAGGGAGAAATAGGGGATGAAATAATCAAGCTTGCCTTCTTTCTCTTTGCTAAATCTACTGTCCTATCAAACTGGGCTTAAGAGATGATCCGAAAGCGGCATGGCGGCGTTGGCGTGTGCTAAGGTGGGCGAGGGCGAGTGGGGATCAGCGATAAGACAGAGAGGAAGAGGATGTAGAGCAAAGGAAAATACTACTAGGAGTAGAATAAATTGATTGAAATCGTACCGAATGGAGTAGGTCTGGCCTTCACTATAGCATAGGTAGCCTAGCACGCCACTGTATTGTCCTATCGAATGAATGGTCATGGCAGAGAGATGATTTGGATTATACGCGGAGCTCCTCTTGCCGAACGTAAATAATCCTTGGATCTACATTCATCATCGTGTGTAGAAACATTCGGAACAAGTATTGTACCAGTTCCACCGGTAATAAGGAACCAAAACTAGAATACTCTCAAACTCTTATAGTAGTAAAAAACAAAAATGCTCACAAAATGGGTTACCAGTACCATATGTACACTCACACGCTGCCACCCCAAATCAAGGTACCTGCGACACCGCCAATTTTGCTCTCCCCTTTCGTCCTTTACGCCCCCATTCTCAGACACCAAATCGACCATCTCTCGAAAAAAATCAACCATCAACCAAAAGAAAATCCATTGTCTAATCCTTCCTGTTCATTTTGTACGGACGGTCGCAATTGCTCGAGAGCCACGCGAGTAGACGTCTGAACTACTGGTTGTAGATACGCGAAAGCACGCGCCACGAAGCGATAGAAGAATTTATTCTTTGTTAGCGACGGAAGAAGATCGACGATACAATACCAAATCAACAAGTTAGTAGATTTATCCGTCTGACCAGTGAGAGCCGACAGGTGTGGTGAACAACTTATGAAAATATGTCTTTAAGGTATACAGTATGTAGTACTATTGTAGTACACCTCCGTTCCGATTTAGGATGGTCATCATAGTGCTAAATACTAGTACTAACTTATACTAGTAACTTGCACATGTTATTTACTAACTTCATACAGTGTTGGGTAATAACATGTGTGTAGTCCATGCAAGGCCTAATTAATTCGTTTATAGAATCATACTAGTCTTGGTATGTGTGATCTTATGGAAACTAGCTAAGTTACTACCTCCCTCACTTTTTTCATTAATTACCTTCAAAACACATTTAATTCGAGACCAGTATATCATGCTTACTTGTAGTTCAAGTTTGACCTAATTTCGGTAAATTGTCAAGATGCAAAATCTTAGCGAGAAGTTGGAACTTGTTGTTAAAAATCGCGGTGGCTTCCAATATATTAAGTGACCGCCTGATGGGTACCTCCAAAAGTTTTTTCTTAAAACTTTCAAAACAACCTAAAAATTACTTTTAGTTCAAATAGGACCTAATTTCGATAAATCTATATAAAATCATTCAAGTGGACAGAGTTAGCAAGGAGGTTTGAAAACTTATAAAACATAGGATTCGTTAGTACAACATGTTAGTCCACTATCTATATGTCTAAAATCTTGGCTTATGGCATTCAAATCCATATTCTTCGCACTTTCTTTACGGAAAGGAGCAGTCTCGTTGTCACTCAGAAAATTGAGAATGTTCTTTCATGGTACTTGGTTGTTTACTACAAGAAGATGCTCCAATCTACCTCCAAAATGACAACTAATTCAAGAGCAATCTATCGTGCTTACTTGTAGCTCAAGTTTGACCTAATTTTGGTAAATTTCCAAGATGCAAAAATGTTAGCAAGAAGTTGAAGCTGTTGTCAGAACTCTCGGTTATTTATGGTATATTAATTGACCCGTACGTCCAAAAGCTTTTTCTTAAAATTTTCAAAGTAGCCTACAATTTACTTGTAGTTCAAATTTGACCTAATTTCGATAAATCGGTATAATGTCATTCAAGTGGAAAGAGTTAGCTAGGTCAAAGTTTAAAAACTCATAAAACATGGGAATCGTCAGTAGAACATGTCAGTCCACTATACTATATATGTCTGAAATCTTGGCTTGTGGCATTCACGTCCATGTTCTCCGGACTTCCTTTATGGAAAGGAACAATCTCATCATCACTCGGAAAATTGAGAATGTTCTTTCCTAATAGTTGGAAACTCACACCGACGGTGCTATTTACTACAAGAGGATGCACCCATCTACCTCCGAAAAGACAAATAAATCGAGACCAATCTATCGTGCTTACTTGTTGCTCAAGTTTGACCTAATTTTGTTAGATTGTCAAGATACAAATCTTAGCAAGAAATTGAACCTATTGTCAAAACTCTTGGTGGTATCCGATATATTAATTGACCCCCGATGGATACCTCCAAAAGCTTTTTCTGAGTCAAGGAGATCAAGAACATCACCTATTGTCAAAACTCTCGGTGTCGAGGTACTCAAGAACGGTTGTGAGGTATACGGGATCCCTGAAGCTTATGTGCTGGGAGTACCGACCGTCCTTGAGGTAGCGCCCGATCCGGACAATGGGGAAATGCAGCCCGGCCTTGACGGACCTCGTCACTTGCTTCTTCATGTATCTTCCTGGTGCGAGACTGTGACCTGGAGTAGCCAGAGCAGGATTCAAAAGCTGGCGACATGTCTTCTTTTTCTCCACGACCTTTATCGCTGGCACTTGGATATTCCTCTTCTTCCCCGAGGAGCTCTGGTCTTTGGAGCCATAGCTGCAAAGTCGTAAAGGAGAAGTAGAAGAAGAGGAAGAAAGGTTAATTGTGGAGGTCCGGTGAAGGTGCCTATGTCGCTTATATTTACACTTTAACAACATATTTTTTACTGTTTAACTATCAACCGATGAAGAGGATGGGGTTCTACTCCCCTTTTCAAAAGAAATAAAAAAATGAACTTGCCCATTTTTCCAATGTTTCCATATATTCTTTGACTTTTTTGAAACATGGTCAGATGTGTCGGCATGAAAATTCATACAAATAAGTTGTATCTTTCAATATAGTCGTTGGTTTTTAGTATGACTGCGTGGGTACAATAATTATATATGAATTTCGAACAAATATACAAGCAATCTATCATGTACTTGTACTTCAGAATTTACCTACTTTGGTCAATTCACAAAAAGTCGTTTAAGTGTGGCAAATTAGATAGAAAGCTTGAAAATTCATGAAACTTGTTAACCATAAAACATACTCTATTTTGTGTGAAATTTAGTGTGTTGTGGCATTCAGATCCATACTCTTTGCACTATCTTTAAAAAACATTTATATGGGGCACTTCTAAAATTATTTGAAAATGTTTGAAAACATAAAAGTTGAAAAGTCACATTAACAACATTAGTATGGCATGCCAAGATGCACCCATCTACCAAAAATGGACACGTTATTACAAACTATATAGATAATGGCCATGACCTTGGTCATTATTTATCTTGAAACACAAGTATGTTAACACATCGCTGGTTATATTGTGAAGCAAATGTTTTTAAACCTTGTCAAAATTCATGTTTATCATTTTCGGAAGAGGACACCATATGCAAGTGCTTAACTTTTTATTGTTTTCTTTAATTTATCAAAAATAAACAAGACGAGTGATGTAGAGTGATGTAGATATGACCTTGACATTGGTAACTTGGCTTGAAATGTGAACAATCCTCACGTCGTCCTCGGCCTTTTCCATGTCGTCATCTTCAGCCTCCTCCACAACGTCGTCCTCAAACTCCTCTTCCTCGGTCTCATCGTCCATCTTATCGCAGTTGCTCGGCGTTGGTGGTGTCCCTTTGAAAAAGTGATTCGAGTGGATATCTTCTTCATCTGAGGAGTCGGACAACGGTGGGAGCCATGGCTCGTTGACTGAGTCTGGGATTCTAGACGGACTTTCGGGGCCGTTCCCGTTTGTCAGGTCGATCGACGTACCGAAGAGAGTTGTCATACATCATTTTGGAAGGAAACAAAGAGAGATCGAGTTCTAAGAAACGGCAGGTTGGGTGTTCTGGGTGAAAGGAGGGGTGCATACTATTGCACTTTATAATGTCTAATTACAGTCGCGCTTGTATTAATTCCCTGAAAAGTATCCCAAAATATCATAAATAGATTGTACCAGACTTATCCCGTCAACAAAAAAAGATTATACCAGACTCGTCGATTCTTGATTTTTCTCGGCCCAGGGAATTCAGGAGGTGCCCGCTTTATCTAAAAATGAAGAGAATCATGTAGATCATGCTGAATTACTCGGTGTCTCATACCTCCTATGATCAAAATTAAGTGTCTCTACATGCTTATCTACAGTAGCAGTAGTAGTAGTGTACTCTACACAAAGTTGCGTCACCGAACTAGAATGATGGTGATATAGTGTGGGCCCCATATTTTTATGCACCGCTGCATCTCAGACTAGAAGTATAATCATTGTATGAAAACTTACATGAGAAGGAAGGATAAATGGAGGATGGATGGTGAGAAGGGACGAAGGAGAGAGAAAATTGAGAGGTAGAGTAGGCGGATGAGTAGTAAAAAATACATTGTACCGAAGGTTGATGGTCCACCTGACCTGGATTTACCTATACCGCATCCAAAAGAATGAAGTTGAAAAGAGAGAAAATTGAACAATACTATAAGACTTGATATGAACTAGCTAGCAAAGAAATTTGGTAGCGCGGGATTTGAACCTGGAAAGTACCGAAGGGAGTTTTACTAATTGACATAAAATCATGTCATATCAATAGCCCAGGATCATCTTTTCAGCAAAGGTTATATTTTGAGATGGTTTGGGTGGCTTTGAATCTTCCCAATCGATTTGATGTACTCAAAACAATGTAATCATGTCATTTAAACTATAGGTGATAGAGACACTGTGGCCTTGACTTGTCTAGCTTCAGACAACTCGGGTAAGCACCAGCTTATACTGATCACTCGAAGTTGTATGCTTTAGTACGATCATATTAATACATGCTGCAATTAGCGCCAACATGTGACATCGTCATAATGCAAAAGCCCAAAAAACACACATTTAGTTCATAGTTTCGAACACAATAATACAACAAGTTTGTAGACTAGCATATCACAGTACAATGTCAGCACATCCGAGCTTGACTTGTTCATTTCACATACACTGGAGCAGATTCAGTACCAAATGCCTTACCTAAAATTATGCAAAATCAAACCCCTAGACCGACTCGTTGAGCCATAGAAGCTATGGCCACCACCACGAACAGGAGCATGTCATGTCTCGTACACCCTTCCGAGCAACATAGGGAAGATGTCAGGCAAAAGAGAATAACATCTGCCATTGTGAGTATTTTCATAGAGCACATGTTGAACATGGACGAGCACGCGATGCTTGAACATAGGTCGTGTCCTCTCAAATGGCGACTGTAGCATGTCGTTGGCCATTATCGATTCATGCACCAACAAGTGAAAGAGGACCTTCGGCACGTGTGAAGGTTCCTTCAACCATGCAACAACCGATAGACACTAGCTGTATCTCTGAGGAAAGATCTTCACCGGCTCACCATCGAGGCCGTTTAGCAGCTCATTCACTGTCTCACGGCCCCAAGCCCATCGCGGCAGGGTCTCGAAGGTTATCTTCGTCAAAAAGGGTAAATCGGAGCACTCCGAGGCGGCCCAGCCTGGGTGCCACCGTGTGAAGCTAACCCACACACCCAGGCAGAGAACAGGGGATTC
Source organism: Avena atlantica (assembly GCA_910589765.1). NCBI lineage: Eukaryota > Viridiplantae > Streptophyta > Magnoliopsida > Poales > Poaceae > Avena > Avena atlantica. The sequence continues at coordinate 483,207,657 of OU342739.1, read as the reverse complement.
CTTGAACATAAGACAACATTCAGTTTCCCTCCGGGATGTAACCATAAAATCTACCGGGGGCGCATTTCAATGAGCAAGTCATGAGACCGGATGCCTTGGATAGCATGTATAGCTTTCGCTAGGTCATCCGGCGACCTCGTGGGATGGGGCCCTTCCATGGTAGCCATGAGAGCTAACCTTCCATACTCGCAGTCCCGCGCCGACATGTCGGCATTCATCGATAGAATGCAATGCTCAAGATCAGGACGGAGCTCGGGATCGCCGCGTTGGAGTGCTTTCGAGCCATCGAAGGGGGTTGGCATGGAAGTGATGGCGGCGCTTGGTACAGGGAGTGGTCTAGGTGTGGTGGTGACGGGTAGGGGATTTGATTTAGGGGTGGTGGACTGTGGAAGGATGAGCGAGGATACATATTAAAGAAGTAATTTCATGGTAGCGCCAAAAGGTTTCAGCCACGCGCCAAAAGTATGACATGTATTAGTGCCAATATGGGGTCTCTATAAATATTTGTTTTTTGGACGGGTGTGCATAAATATATTTTTTTAGAAAATCTGCATAAACATTTTTTTGCGGCTATCATCCTAGGGTGACTCGGCCTTGTTTGGTGTACCGAGCCTAGATCAATTATGGCCTAGCTAAGGCCTGTTTCCTGGCCGCGGTGAACTACTTTCCATGTATAGAAGGAATATTCCTCTTAAACACAAAGATGTATAGTAACAATAATGATAAATATAGTACATAAATGACGCTACGTAAGCACCGCTACACGAATTAAAACGTGGAAGTCAATACTAATTACAAATGCATGGCAGGGCTCAAATAAACTGATTCAAACTAGCCAACAAAATCAGTGTACTAAGAGTCAATTGTTGAACCAAGACACAAAAAAAGATGACACAACGATACACGAGAAAGATGCACAAGGGACGGAACAACGAGCCTACCACACCTAAACTAGACCTAAATCAAATTGCCGCCTTTTGCACACTGTTCCAACCATCTATGGGAAGGCACTTAACTGCCACAGGCTCATCTTCAGTTGGCTGCAGGTTGCAGCGTTTAATCTGAGAGAATTGTATTCCACGAAACCTCATGTATATTGTGTACACATAGTATTTCCTCATGAATGGGAACAATGTGCCATCAGGATGATGACATCCACGTTTCTTCATCATCTTGTCAACGATTGGATAATTGAGACCAAGAAACATAGAGTTATCGCCCAGACTATTAACCTGCCTCCAAACGATGACCCCCGGAGGTCCAGTATAGCTAGGATCGTGTTCAAAAACATAGACATGAGCGGTTGTATATAGGCGTAGGTTAGTCCTATTTTAAGCATGGGGAATGACTTCAGCCTCTTTTCCATGGGCAACCCCCATGCCATACGTCGTAACTATTACCATCAAGTGTTCACCGTCAGCCGATCGAGCGAGGAACCACATGCCTGGACGATCATTCAGAATAGGTGCTGGGATTACAAACGACAGCTCCTTGTTTCCTGCAACATCCGAATTGGAGACAAAAAGTGTGTTACTCAAATACATATTCTAACACCAACATTTTTCATTGTTCTTGCTAGCAGTGTGAATAGGAAAATCCTGATTAGTAATTGATTTTTCTTATTATGCTATTCCGAATATTTGGATTTCTTCCATATCTTACTTTCCTAGTTGTTGTAAGTTTCAAAAGAGGGACCGATCATTCAATTATATGAAAAAATGAGGGACTCTTTGGATCACATGAACACATGAATGAGAAAAAACGCCGGCAGTGCCACTTTTATTTGATAGAGGCATGTCCACTTTAATCCTGTAGGATTAGATACCTACAGGATTTTGGATCAAGTGGAGTGTTTGATTTCACAAGAAATCCGAAGGAATTGTACAAAGAGGTTGGATTGGATGGAATTTTCCCTCCAAAATAGAGTGCAAATCCTTTGAAGGAATTCCTAAGGATTATACTCTTTTGAATCAAACAACATTTATAGAATAAACCCTAAGGATCCAAATTTTACAAAAATCCTACGCCGATCCAAAGGAAAAGATTGGTGATGTCCTACAAAAATCCTATGTGATTCCTATAATTTGAGGAGGGCCTAAAAGTACAAACAAATTAAGAAACCCGACTTCAGTGTGTTGCCTCACATTTAAGATGCTGGTGACAATGAATGAACTTACTAGTGCAGGGACGCCGTCATACACTATATTTTTGAGAGACTTATGACCGGTACTAATTCATTAGTAGCAATGGTTCATTCATATTTTTTAGGACATAAAGAGTGTGTTTATTCAATCGTATGAAAGGTAAAACATAATTAAGGTAGTTAAAGAACAACTTCTCTAAATCACTCACAATGTATCATCGAACTAGAATTACCTTCTAATGTGGGATCCCAGCAGTAGGTGCAGCCTTCACTTGCGACCACAAAAATGATGCCACCATCTTCAATGACATCATGGTACTATCGTCTTCCATGACCTGAATGGTCCAGACATCTCCAAACTTCGCTACCGCCTTCCAGGTAGGTGATTTCACTATCGAACAACACGAGGAGCTTGTAGTCTGCATAACCCTATCTTCCGTGGGAAGTCTGTAGATTACGATCTTCAGTAGGTCAAGACATCCAGGCCACGATTTTTCGTAATTTTCTCCATAGCTATGGATTCGCCAAAAAACAAAATTTTGAAATATGCATAAGTATAGAAATGAGTATAGGTAACTGTGGGAACCCTGGCTGGCTAGTAGCATTACATGTTATATATTGGTAATGACTTGCACTCAATGCCACAAGTATCCGTCGATGAAGGTTGATTACTTGATAGGTGTAGATGTTCGCTAGGCACCAGACCACGCTCGCATCCACGGCGGTGAGCCAGTCGTCATTCATGCCCACCCAGAATTTTTCATGCATGAAGGGTCGGATGGCGGTGTGCCAAGGATGGTCGAGGGGCACCACGCCGTACACCGTGTCATGCAGAATATTTACCATCAGCTCGTCATAGTGCCCGTCGAAGCAATGAACATGCTGAGGCATCAGTAGACAAGGTTCATTCCAATGGTGCAAAGTCCATTTCGTACCTTCGTTGTTGCCGATACTGACATGGTTATACCCTACGGGTACATGACATCAGCATACCTGGTCCAGCTCAAGGAAGGCCCATGAAAATATACGTGGCCCATGAAGACTTTCGGGTGGGCCAAGCCCATGGTGTCTTCGGATCCTTGGAGAGCAAGACTACATTAGATAGAATATTCAAAGGGGCAAACCCTAAACCTGTAACCGACTCGATCTGTGCCCAGGACCTGCCTACTTCTATATAAATGCTAGGAGGGCACGACGAGGAGGGCATCCTCTCATACCACCGCATACACACCTCCACGCCAGATTGCATCTACGCACCCCTGTAACTTTCGGTTCCGCCGTAATCAAGAGCAGACAAGCAGGAGTAGGGCTTTCCCTCCAGGGGCCTGAACCTGTGTAAATCTCGTGTCCCCTGGTTGCTTGTCTGTTAACCGTTCCGCGATCTCCAGCACCCACATCTTCTCCAAAACCCAAGCTCATAACAATGGGCATTGACGAGATCGATCCTCGTCAATTGGCGCCGTCTGTGGGAATCGGGGGCGTTGATTGTGCGATCATGACGGTCCCAACCAAAGCGATCTACAATTCTTCGGCGACAGAGATCCATCTCCTCTTTGGCGCTTTCGACTTCACCGCCCACTCGCTAGCCACCATGAAGGACTTCGAGCCCGTAGGCGACGGGCTCAAGATTCTGTTCGGGAGCTTCTGCTTCCAGGTGGGACAGACCGGCACTCTCTGCCTCCCAGAGCGGGTGCCACTGCCATCAATCAGGCCCGCCTCATGGGCTCCGCACCCCGTGCTACGCACATCACCATCGACAGATGAGTCCTATGACAGCAGCAGCTGCAACTCAGATCTGTGCGATCCACCATCGGATAAAGGGACCTACGGTTCCGGATCCAAAAGTTGTGGCAGCTACGATCCGACCTACGGACGCTACCAATGCGCCGTGGTCATCCAGAGTGACGTGGATCAGCAACAACCCAACCCGCAGGGTATAAACGGCGAAAACAGGAGAAACTAGTCCCCCCGCCCAACGAGGACGACACTGATGCCAATCAGGTAATCCACCTCAGCGAGGAGGGATGGAACCAAGCACGCGAAGCCATGGCGGGCAACAAGATCCTGCCTGTGGGTGCATCACGGGACCTACAGATGGCATACCACCTGCTCCTCATCAAAGAGCACAAAAAGCAGGTGAAGATGCAAGAGGTGCTTGACAAACGCAAGCAAGCGGCCTCAGAGTCCAGCGCGCGGCGAGCTGCGCTCTCTGCCGTTGGCGGATCTAGCTCGCACGGCAACCACGCCAAGAAGCATCGTTCTCACATAGAGAACATGGACCCCGCCGCACGTCGTGAGGTGACCCGAACCCTCAACACATCCTTCATGGAGATGGATGCCAACGGCAACGTCATCCTGAAGACGCTGCAGGCTGCGATCATGGAAGCCACCACATACCTCACGTACCATCCACCTCCGGTGGGGGACCTGAAGAGGGCCATGCACAATTCTGCATTAGTCGGGCTCGGACTCGTTTGAGCTACGCTCCACGAGGAAGCTCCTGAGGAGCCGAAGAAAAAGGCTTCAGTTAGGTTCAACCGCAGTCCCACACCTTCATCCGACGAGGAAGAGCACGACCTACCTCGACGGCGCAAGAGCTCGCGACATCGCAGCCGCGATTACGACGCTCGAAGCGAACTCACCCAACGCAAGATTGACAAGGCACGCGCCAAACGCGTGTGATCATCCGAATCCGAAGAGGATGACGATGAAGGAGAACTCTGCGGAGCTCGATGCTTCAGCAGATCTGTTCGGCGGACGCGCATGCCGAGGAACTTGAAGCTTCCTTCGGACACTCTGAAGTTTGACGGTACGCATGATCCTAAGGCATGGCTCAGCGACCACGTGTCATCCGTCAAACTGCACGGCGGCAACAAAAACACCACCCTACAATGTCTTCAGCTGCAGCTGACAGGCGCAACTCGGATCTGGCACAACAGCCTATCCTCGGGATCCATCCAAAGCTGGGAGGAACTGGCATATAGTTTCATCCGAAACTTCAAGGGCACCAGCAAGAGGCCAGCCTCGATCGAAGAGCTTAGGGCCTGCACCAACGAATGGGCGAATCCATTCGCTCGTATATACTAAGATGGTCCAACATCAAGAACTCCGCGACGCACATCTTTGAGGAGAGAAAAATCGACACCTTCAAGGATGGCATCAAACGCCAAGACTTCAAGGAAGAACTTGGGCGCGTCAAGCCCAAGACACTCGAATACCTCATGGACATCGCCAACAGGTGGGCGGACGGTGAGGACTCCGTCCACCGAGCACATTTGGAGGAGGAAGATGACTACGGCCGCTGACGCGAGCGCCGTAGCACACAAAGATCGCGCGTCTACGACGATCGCGATGGACTCGACATGGTCGCGGCTGGCTACGCCGACCGCTGCAACGAAGGCAACCACGGCAGCGGTAGATACTGTGGAAACAACTTCCGCGATGGAGGACGCCCAACGCAATCATGGCAACGCCGCAGCCGCGACGATGAGCCCTCAGCATACGACAAGTTGTCGGGCCCATGCACCATCCACTTCTACATCGACAAGCAGGATGGCAAAAAGAAGGCAAGCCACATGCTCAAAGATGCTGCGAGTTCCAGAAAATCAACGAGAGCATGTCCCAGATGAGGCAGCAAGCCCCGAATCCTGGGTACGGGCACGCACCCGCGCCAGGTGACATCACCCACGGAGCTCCTCCGCCAGCACCCGTGGGACCTTCGAATCACCCAATCCACCCGCTCAGAACAACAGCGAAAACGGGTACCCCGTGCCGAAAGGGTCACTGATGATCCAAAAAGGGTGCCCAACAAACAGGGTGCAGAAGAAAATCACCCGCCAAGTCAGTTTGGCTGTGACCGCTCCACCCGCCATCCCTGAGTACCTAAGCGGTTCGGAGTCCTGCGTCACGTTCAGCCATTCAGATCACCCCCCGCCAGATCCCTCGCCCAGGTCATGCTGCCCTGGTGCTTGAGGCGCAGATCGGAGCGTTAGAGATGAGCTGCGTCTTCATGGACGGCGGCAACAGCATCAATCTTATGTTCGCTGGCACCTTGGCAGTCTTGCGGATCCCTCTGTGCAGCCTGGAACAATCCGACACAATGTTCCACGGCATCGTCCCAGGCAATGGCATATTCCCCCTGGGAAAGATATGGCTCGACGTCATCTTCGGCAAGCCCGATAACTTCCGGTGCAAGAGACTCGAGTTTGAAGTGGTGGATTGGCCATCATAATACCACGCCATCCTCGGGCGCATGGCATTCGCACGGTTCCTGGCAGTAGCGCACTACGCGTACCTGCTACTCAAGATGCCAGGACCCAGGGGCGTCATCACGGTCCACGGGAGCTTCACCTGGTCGGATCACTGCGACAGGGACTTCAATAGAATCTCCCAGTCATTCGGCATGCAGGAGGAGCTCATAAGGCTCCGAGAGGTGACAGACAACGGGGCACCCCCAGTCTCAAGGCAAAACGCACCTGACATGTCGTTTGACTCAACAGTCAACACGAAGAAGGTGCAGGTCTGTTGGAATTATGCCCTAGAGTCAATAATAAAGATGTTATTATTATAATTCTTGTTCATGATAATGTTTATATTCCATGCTAGAATTGTATTAAGCGGAAACTTTAATACTTGTGTGGTTTGTAAACAACACCGTGTCCCTAGTACGCCTCTATGGACTAGCTCATTGATTAATGATGGTTAAGGTTTCCTAACCATGGACATGAGTTGTCGATTAATAATGAGATCACATCATTGGGAGAATGATATGATGGACAGACCCAAACTAAGCAAAGCAATTAGATCGTGTCATCGTGTTCGTCTTTGCGAAGCTTTTCTTATGTCAAATATTGTATTCCTTAGACCATGAGATAATACAACTCCCTGGTATCGGAAGAAAGCTTTGAGGTCATCAAACGTCATCCTATGAGAGGGTGATCATAAAGGTGTCTCTCAGGTGATCGGAAAGTATCTGTTGGGTTGTATGTATCGAGATGGGATTTGTCCCTCCCAAGTCGGAGAGATATACTTCGGGCCCACTCGGTAATTGATATCAACACCGCTTGCAAGCATGTGGTTAAGGAGTTAATCACAAAGTGATATCGGATTACGGAACGAGTCAAGTACTTGCTATGAACGGGATTGAACTAGGTATGACGGTACCGACGATCAAATCTCGGGCAAGTAAAATATCGCGAGACGAAGGGAATATATATATGGATTGATTGAATCCTGGCATCGTGGTTCATCCGATATGATCATCGATGAATGTGTGGGAGTCAATATGGGTGTCCAGACCCCGCTGTTGATTATTGATAGAAGATCATGTCTGCATATTCTCGAACCCGCAGGGTCACACACTTAACGTGTCTCGACGCTAGGATAGATTGGATAATTGGTTTATGAGTTTTTGTTCGGAGTATCGGATGGGATCCGGGACATCACGAGAGGTTCCGGAGTGGTCCGGAGAATAAGATTCATATAAGGCAGTGCAATTTTTGGAGTTCGGAATTGTTCCGGGTTAATCGGTTTTATACCGGAAGCTTCTAGAACCTTCCGGAAGGGGACCAACGTGGCCACACCTTCCGGGAGGGGGCATGGGCATATGAGGGAGTGCCCTGGCCGCATTGGGCCAGGGGCACAAGGCCCCATAGGGCCCAGCCGGCCAAGAGGGTTTTAAACTCGAGATAGAGCTTCTAGAAGGGGGATTTCCTTGCCCCCACTCCTTCTCTTTGGGGACGCCAGTTTGGGCTTGGGGGAGGGGCTAGGGCTGCGCCCACCCCTCTATATATATAGGGCTGGGGGCGCACCAACCCCCCACACCTTCCCCTCCAACCCTAGCCGCCCTGCTTCCCTCCTCTCTCCCTCCCGACTGCTTGTAGGCGAAGCCCTGCTACAGAAATTCTCCACCGATTGCACCGCGCCGTCGCGTTGTAGATCCAACCCATCTCTCCACAATACTTGCTGGACCAAGGAAGGAGGAGACGTAGAGGTGCTGCACGTGTGCATCTCACGGAGGCACCGCCACTTGTGGTGCTAGATCGGATCGGATCGCGAGGAGGAGAAGCGAGTACGACTACATCACCCACGTTCCGACGAACGTTCCGCTGCGCGAATCTTCAAGGGTATGAAGATCTAATCCAATCTCTCTCGTTGTTTGCATCTCCTAGAATAGATCTTGGCTTCCCTCTTCGCATCCGTAGATAATTTTGATTTACTATGCCACGAAACCCTTCAGTGGTATCAGAGCTAGATCTATGCGTAGATGTGTTTCACGAGTAGAACGCAACATGGTTGTTGCGGGCGTTGATGTTTTCTGTTGCAAGCCTCTTGTTTGTGTTCTTCTTATGACGCGGGATAGTGAGATTGAAGCGGTCCAGGCCAACCTTACGCGACGTCGTTCGCGAGACCGGCTCCGCACTTGACGTGTGGCTTGTTCCACACATGCGGCTGGTGGATGTCAGTTTCTCTCACTATAGTTGTCATGGGATTAACACCGGAGTTTGGAAACCATAATATCACCGTTGTGGCTTTCCGTAGGTAAGAATCGTTCTTAGCATCTACTCCCATAAGCCACGTAAAACATGCAACAACAAAGTAGAGGCGTCTAACTTGTTTTTGCAGGGAGTGTTTTCTGTGATATGGTATGGCCCAAGATGTGATGTGTATAATGTATGCGATGATCATGTTTTTGTAATGTTTCACGACTTGCATGTCAATGAGTACACAACCGGCAGGAGCCATATGGTTGTCTTTATAATTGTGTATGACCTGTGTGTCAACTTCTTATACGCCATGTAATAGTTTCACTTTATCGCTAAGTAGTTAGCAATAGTTGTAGTTGCTATTCGTGGTGGAGGCAATCATGGTGGAGTGATGGAGATCATGCCGGAACGCACAAGATGGAGATCATTGCGCGAAGATTGGCTATACCATGTCACATAAAGTTATATGCATGTGATGTTTATCCTTTTATGTATCTTATTATGCTTAGATCGCGACAGTAGCATTATAAGATGATTCCTCACTTAAAGATCAAGATAAAAACTGTGTTCTCCCCAAGTATGCACCGTTGCGAAAGTTCATCATGTCCAAGCATCACGTGATGATCGGGTGCTATAGACTCTACGCTCACATACAACGGGTGCAAGCCAGTTTTGCACACACGGAAATACTTGGGTCTAACTTGACGAGCCTAGCATGTACAGACATGGCCTCGGAACACATGAACCGAAAGGTTAAGCATGAGTCATATGAATGATATGATCGACACTTCGTTGTCCACCATTGAAACCACATCTCTTCTCGTGAAGATCGGATTAGGTGTGGTGAATTTGGATCGTGTTCACTAAACAACTTGAGGGATGTTGAATTTAGTGGGAGTTCATCTAGTAATTTGATTAAGTTGAACTATTTATCATGAACATAGTCTAAATTGTACTTGCAAATACTGTAGATCACATGGCCAAGTCCAACTTCAACTTCAACGTTTTTGCTGAGATAGAAAAGCTTAGAAACAATGGGTCTAACTTCACCATATGGTTCCGCATTCTGAGAATCATTCTCGCTGGCGGACAAAAGGACTATGTCCTTGAGAAAGCGCTAGGTGACGCCCCTGCTATAGATGCGCCGGCTGATGAAAAAGCTGTTTATCAGTCGCGCAAGGATGATTATGATTTGATTAAGATCGCCATGTTGTATGCTATGGAATCAGATCTTCAAAATCGTTTTGAAGAGTTCGCCGGGCCCTTTGAGATTCTCGAGGAGCTGAAAAACATGTTTCAGACTCAAGCCCGTTCTGAGAGATATGAGATCTCTAAGAAATTCTTTAACTACAAGATGGAGGAAGGGAGTTCCGTTAGTGAGAATGCCATTGAGATGACGGGCTACACTCAACGCCTTGAGCAACTGGACTGCAAGATTCTAGAGGAGCTCAAGATTGACACTCCTAGCTACAAAAGTTTTGTAGTTGATCACAATCAGATTGGTTCCACTGATATGATCGCTGAGCTCTTTGCTAAGATGAAAGTAGCGGAGGTGAACATCAAAAAGAATAATCATGTGTTGATGGTCAACAAGCCCCCCACCTTCAAGAAAGGTAAGGGTGCAAGGAAGCCCTTCAAGAAAGGCGGCGGCAAGCGCGTTGCCCCTGCTGAGAAGAAGCTCAAGTCTGGTCCTAAACCGGACACTGAGTGCTTCTATTGCAAGGACAAGGGTCACTGGAAGCGCTACTGTCCAAAGTACTTAGCGGACAAGAAGGCTGGCACCATCAAAGGTATATTTGATATACATGTTATTGATGTTTTCCTTACTAGCCCTCGTTGTAGTGCCTGGGTATTTGATACCGTTCAGTTGCTAATATTTGTAACTCGAAACAGGAGCTACGGAATAGACGACGGCTTGCGAGGGATGAGGTGACGATGCGCGTTGGCAACGGATCAAGAGTTGATGTGATGGCCATCGGCACGCTCTCCTTAGTTTTACCTTCGGGATTAGTTTTAAACCTTAATAAATGTTATTATGTGCCTGCGTTGAGCATGAACATCATTTCTGGATCGTGTTTATTGCAAGACGGTTATTCATTTAAATCAGAGAATAATGGTTGTTCTATTTATATGAGTAACATCTTTTATGGTCATGCACCTATTGTGAATGGTTTATTTCTACTAAATCTCGAAAGGGATGAAACACACATCCATAACATTGAGGCTAAGAGATGCAAAGTAGATAATGATAATACTACTTATTTGTGGCACTGTCGTCTAGGTCATATTGGTGTAAAGCGCGTGAAGAAAATCCATTCTGATGGACTTTTGGAGTCTCTTGATTTTGAATCATTTGACACATGCGAACCATGCCTCATGGGCAAGATGATCAAAACCCCGTTCTCCGGTATGATGGAGCGAGCAACGGACTTGTTGGAAATCATACATACCGATGTATGCGGACTGATGAGTGTTTCGACGCGCGGTGGATATCGCTACTTTCTCACTTTTACCGATGACTTAAGTAGATATGGGTATATCTATTTAATGAAACATAAATCTGAAACGTTTGAAAAGTTCAAAGAATTTCAGAGTGAAGTGGAGAACCATCGTAACAGAAAGATTAAGTTTCTATGATCCGATCGTGGGGGCAAATATTTGAGTTATGATTTTCTCACGCATCTTAAAGCAAGCGGAATCGTTTCGCAACTCACGCCACCCGGAACACCACAGCGCAATGGTGTGTCTAAACGCCGGAATCGAACCTTATTAGATATGGTCCGATCAATGATGTCTCTTACTGATTTGCCGTTATCATTTTGGGGTTATGCATTAGAAACCGCTGCATTCACTTTAAATAGGGCACCATCTAAATCCGTTGAGACGACACCGTATGAACTATGGTTTGGTGCTAAACCTAAGTTGTCATTTCTTAAAGTTTGGGGATGCGAAGCTTACGTTAAGAAGTTGATGCCGGACAAGCTCGAACCCAAAGCGGAGAAATGCGTCTTCATAGGATACCCTAAGGAAACTATTGGGTATACCTTCTATCACAGAACCGAAGGCAAAGTGTTTGTCGCAAAGAACGGTTCCTTTCTTGAGAAGGAGTTTCTCTCGAAAGAAGTAAGTGGGAGGAAAGTAGAGCTAGACGAGGTTACTGAACCTTCTCTTGAATTGGAGAGTAGCGCAGCACCTGAAATTGTTCCAGTGCCGCCTGCACCAACAATAGAGGAAGCTCATGACAAGGATCATGAAGCTTCGGACGATGCTGCTACTGAACATCGCAGGTCGACAAGGTCGCGTGCCCCTCCTGAGTGGTACGGCAACCCTGTCTTGACTGTCTTGTTAGTAGAAGACAGTGAACCTACGAACTATGAGGAAGCGATGATGAGCCCAGACTCTGAGAAATGGCTAGAAGCCATGAAATCCGAATTGGGATCCATGAGCGAAAACCAAGTATGGACTTTGGTGGACCCTCCTAGCGACCGAAAGGCCGTTGAGTGCAAATGGATCTTCAAGAAGAAAACAGACGCGGATGGTAATGTTACCGTCTATAAAGCACGGCTTGTCGCGAAAGGTTTTCGACAAGTTCAAGGTGTTGACTACGATGAGACTTTCTCTCCCGTAGCGATGTTTAAGTCCATTCGGATTTTATTAGCAATTGCTGCGTTTCATGATTATGAAATATGGCAGATGGATGTCAAGACTGCGTTCCTCAATGGCAACATTGATGAAGAGTTTTGTCGATCCTAAGGATGCTGATAAAGTGTGCAAACTTCAGTGTTCCATTTATGGACTGAAGCAATCATCTCGGAGTTGGAACCTTCGTTTTGATCAAGTGATCAAGAGCTTTGGATTTGTTCCAAATTGCTACGAAGCTTGCATCTACAAGAAAGTGAGTGGGAGCTCGGTGACGTTTCTGGTACTATATGTGGATGACATATTGATTATTGGAAATGACATCAACATGCTTAATGATGTGAAGAGTTATTTGAACAAGTGTTTTTCATTGAAAGACCAAGGTGAAGCTGCTTATATATTGGGCATCAAAATCTATAGAGATAGACAAAGACGCCTGATAGCTTTAAGCCAGAGTACATACCTAGACAAAGTTCTAAAAAGGTTCAGAATGGATAAGGCAAAGAAAGGTTCAGTGCCTATTTTGTCAGGTAAGGTATTGAGCAAGGCTCAGTGTCCAGCTATGGTAAATGATAGGGAAGCTATGAGCAAAGTGCCTTATGCCTCGGCCATAGGTTCGATCATGTATGCCATGCTATGTACTAGACCGGATGTGTCCAATGCTCTTAGTTTGACGAGCAGATATCAAAGTGATCCAGGAGTGGAACACTGGACAGCCGTGAAGAACATCCTAAAGTACCTAAATAGAACTAAAGAAATGTTCTTAGTCTATGGGGGTGATGAACAGCTCGTCGTAAAAGGTTACGTCGACGCTAGTTTTGACACCGACAAGGATGATTCTAAATCTCAGACTGGATACGTGTATATTTTGAATGGAGGAGCTGTGAGCTGGAGAAGCTGCAAGCAAAGCGTGATCGCGGGATCTATAGTAGAAGAGGAATACATGGCTGCTGCAGAAGCGTCAAGTGAAGGAGTTTGGATCAGAAACTTCATCACTGAGCTTGGCGTGGTTCCAAGTGCATTGGACCCACTAGAGATATTGTGTGACAACACTGGCGCCATAGCACTCGCTAAGGAACCAAGATATCATCCAAAGACCAAGCATATCAACCGCAAGTTTCATATAATCCGAGATTATATAGCAGATGGAGATCTGAAGATTAGCAAAGTACATACAGATCTGAATGTCGCAGATCCATTGACTAAACCTCTTCGACGTGTAAAACATGATCAGCACCTCAGTGCCATGGGTGTGAGATTGTTGCCAAATGTAAACTATATTATTGACTCTAGTGCAAGTGGGAGACTGTTGGAATTATGCCCTAGAGGCAATAATAAAGATGTTATTATTATAATTCTTGTTCATGATAATGTTTATATTCCATGCTAGAATTGTATTAAGCGGAAACTTTAATACTTGTGTGGTTTGTAAACAACACCGTGTCCCTAGTACGCCTCTATGGACTAGCTCATTGATTAATGATGGTTAAGGTTTCCTAACCATGGACATGAGTTGTCGATTAATAATGAGATCACATCATTGGGAGAATGATATGATGGACAGACCCAAACTAAGAAAAGCAATTAGATCGTGTCATCGTGTTCGTCTTTGCGAAGCTTTTCTTATGTCAAATATTCTATTCCGTAGACCATGAGATAATACAACTCCCTGGTATCGGAAGAAAGCTTTGAGGTCATCAAACGTCATCCTATGAGAGGGTGATCATAAAGGTGTCTCTCAGGTGATCGGAAAGTATCTGTTGGGTTGTATGTATCGAGATGGGATTTGTCCCTCCCAAGTCAGAGAGATATACTTCGGGCCCACTCGGTAATCGATATCAACACCGCTTGCAAGCATGTGGTTAAGGAGTTAATCACAAAGTGATATCGGATTACGGAACGAGTGAAGTACTTGCTATGAACGAGATTGAACTAGGTATGACGGTACCGACGATCAAATCTCGGGCAAGTAAAATATCGCGAAACGAAGGGAATATATATATGGGATTGATTGAATCCTGGCATCGTGGTTCATCCGATATGATCATCGATGAATGTGTGGGAGTCAATATGGGTGTCCAGACCCCGCTGTTGATTATTGATAGAAGATCATGTCTGCATATTCTCGAACCCGCAGGGTCACACACTTAACGTGTCTCGACGCTAGGATAGATTGGATAATTGGTTTATAAGTTTTTGTTCGGAGTCTCGGATGGGATCCGGGACATCACGAGAGGTTCCGGAGTGGTCCGGAGAATAAGATTCATATAAGGCAGTGCAGTTTTTGGAGTTCGAAATTGTTCCGGGTTAATCGGTATTGTACCGGAAGCTTCTAGAACCTTCGGGAAGGGGACCAATGTGGCCACACCTTCCGGGAGGGGGCATGGGCCTATGAGGGAGTGCCCTGGCCGCATTGGGCCAGGGGCACAAGGCCCCATAGGGCCCAGCCGGCCAAGAGGGTTTTAAACTCGAGATAGAGCTTCTAGAAGGGGGTTTCCTTGCCCCCCACTCCTTATCTTTGGGGACGCCGGTTTGGGCTTGGGGGAGGGGCTAGGGCTGCGCCCACCCCTCTATATATAGAGGGCTGGGGGCGCACCAACCCCCCACACCTTCCCCTCCAACCCTAGCCGCCCTGCTGCCCTCCTCTCTCCCTCCCGACTGCTTGTAGGCGAAGCCCTGCTGCAGAAATTCTCCACCAATTGCACCGCGCCGTTGCGTTGTAGATCCAAACCATCTCTCCACCATACTTGCTGGACCAAGGAAGGAGGAGACGTCGAGATGCTGCACGTGTGCATCTCACGGAGGCATCGCCACTTGTGGTGCTAGATCGGATCGGATCACGAGAAGGAGAAGCGAGTACGACTACATCACCCACGTTCCGACGAACGTTCCGCTGTGCGAATCTTCAAGGGTATGAAGATCTAATCCAATCTCTCTCGTTGTTTGCATCTCCTAGATTAGATCTTGGCTTCCCTCTGTTCGCATCCGTAGAAAATTTTTATTTACTATGCCGCGAAAACCTTCAAGGTCCACCCGACGGACGCCTCCAAGACGGCGCTGATCGCCAACGACCTCAGCCCCGCATAGGAAAGCGCGCTCATCAAATTCCTCCGTGAGCGCTGGGAAATCTTCTCCTGGTGTCCTGCGGACATGCCAGGAGTTCCCAGGGAATTCTCCGAGCACGCACTCAACGTGTTTCCAGATGCCAAGCCCATAAAACAGTCCATCCGACGACTATCCGAGCCGCGGGCCGAAGCCATCGGAGTCGAAGTCAACAGACTACTCGACGCCGATTTCATCAGAGAGATCAAGGAAAGCGAATGGCTGGCCAACACCGTGATGGTCCCTAAAAAGGACACGGACATCCTGCGGATGTGCTGGACTTCACCTTGCTGAACAAACACTGCCCGAAGGATCACTTCCCTCTCCCTCAGATCGATCAGATCATCGATTCGACTACAGGATGCGAGAAACTCTCCTTCCTTGACGCCTATTCAGGCTACAACCAGATTCGACTGAAGGTCGAAGATCAGGCGAAAACGACATTCATCACGCCGTTCGAAGTGTTCTGCTACAACACAATGCCCTTCGGGCTAAAGAACGCAGGTGCTACGTACCGTTGGTACATGCAAGCATGCCTGAAGAGCCAGATCAGCCGCAACATACAAGTCTATGTCGACGACATAGTAATCAAAACAAGGGAGGCCAAGACACTGATCGACGATATCCGCGAGACGTTCAACAACCTTGATCGATACAAGATCAAGCTGAACCCAGAAAAGTGCGCCTTCGGCGTCCCATCTGGTCAATTGCTTGGCTACTTCATCTGCTAGAGAGGGATCGAGGCAAACCCGAAGAAAATCCGGGCCATAATGGCCATGGAGAAGCCGAAGAACCTCAAGGGCATCCAATAGCTAGCTGGACGCATCACGGCGCTGAGCAGATTCATCAGCCGCATGGGCGAAAAGGCCCTGCCTTTCTATCAGCTGCTACGCAAAGCAGACAAATTCGAGTGGACACCTGAAGCGGACGACGCATTCGAAGATCTGAAGCGGCTGCTCTCCACCTCGCCCATCCTGGTCATGCCAAAGGAACGCGAGCCTCTACTGCTATACATAGCAGCCACACACCAGGTGGTAAGAACCGTGCTCGTGGTCAAACGACCCGAAGATGGCAAGACCCATGGGGTCTAGCGCCCAATATACTACCTCAGCGAGGTACTAACGCCGACAAAACAGAGGTACCCTCACTACCAGAAACTCGCCTACAACATGTTCATGACGGCTCGTCGGCTGAGCCACTACTTCCAGGAGCATCAGGTGATGGTCGTCAACGAGGCACCCCTGAACAGCATCCTGAACACCCCGGAGGCCACAGGACGCATGTCCCTGTGGGGCATCGAGCTGTCTCCTCTAGACATAGTCTACAAGAAGCGCCATGCGATCAAATCCCAGGTCCTTCCGGACTTCCTCGTCCACTAGATGGAGCTACAGCTGCCGGACACCCCGGACATGACACGGTCATGGACGATAAACTTCGATGGCTCCAAGCGCGAGGCTGGAGCAGGAGCCGGAGTCATACTGACATCCCCGCAGGGCGACAAGATGAAGTACGTCCTCCAGATGAAATTTCGAGCTTCCAACAACGAAGCTGAATACGAGGCCCTCATCCATGGTATGAGGATGGCAAAGATCTGCGGTGCAACACGCCTGGTCATCTACGGTGACTCGAACCTCGTCGTCCAGCAGGCGATGAACGAATGCGATGCGCATGCCACCAACATGATCGCGTACCGCGCACTCTACAATTTACTCGAAGGAGACTTCGACGGCTGCGAGCTTCGGCACGTTGGCAGATAAAGCAACGAAGAAGCCAACAGACTCACCAACATCGGCTCCACCCGCGCACGGGTGCCACCAGGTGTGTTCCTTGAACAGATCTACATGCCATCCATCAAAAGGAAATTCCCCAAGGGATCACCCGAAGAGGCAGAACACTCGGGGGTTGCGCTACCCGAAGGACAGGAAGGACCCGAAAAGCTCGACATAGAGGTTGCAGTGGTCAACCTGATGTAGGTCATGGTAGTAGAAGAGACATGGACGCAGCCGTACCTGTGGTACCTGATAAACAGGGAACTGCCTGATGACCCGATAGATGCCCGTATCTCGTCGGTCCAAAACCTTCACCATCATTAATGGCGAGTTGTACAAGCGCAACATTTCGGGTGTGCTCCAAAGGTGCGTCACCATCGGTGACAGCAAAACTATGCTCCAAGACATCCATGAGGGCATCTACGGCCATCACGTGGGCAGCCGCGCCCTCATAGCCAAAGCTCTACGAGCTGGGTTCTACTGGCCAACGGCCATGAACGACGCCAAGGACATCGTCCGAAGGTGTAACGGATGCCAGCGGTTCGCAGACAAACCGCACGCACCCGGATCAGAGCTCAGGCCCATACCCCTGACCTGGCCCTTCGCCCAATGGGGCCTCGACATGATCGGCAAACTGCCCAAGTCCTCGAAATGAGGCCACGTCTACCTCCTAGTTGCAGTCGACAAATTCACCAATTGGATCGAAGCCATGCCCGTTATCAACCAAAAGGGTAAAACGGCCGTGAAGTTCTTCCAATCCATTGTCTATAGGTTCGGCGTGCCGCATAGCATCATCACCGACAACGGGTCGAACTTCATCTCCAAAGAATTCTAGGACTTCTGCGAAGGCCTCGGGATCAACATATCATACGCCTCCGTGGTGCACCCGCAAACAAAAGGGCAGGTCGAAAAGGCCAACGGCCTCGTCGGCGGTGGCATCAAGAAGCTCCTAATGAGCCCACTCGAGCGGCTCGCGGGAGCATGGGCAGAAGAGCTACCCTCCGTCCTCTGTAGCCTGCGCACAACGCCAAACAGCTCAACTGGCTACACGCCCTTCTTCATGGTGCACGGAGCCTAAGCCGTGTTACCTGCAGAGGTACGCCACAAGGCCCCATGGGTCGTCGCCTACAACGAGGCTGAATCGACGGCCGCACTCGAAGACACCGTCGACACACTTGACGAGGCACGCGACATCGCTGCAGCTCGATCGGCGGTCTACCAGCAGAGCCTCCGCAACTATCACAGCCGCCGGCTGCGCCCAAGGTCCTTCCTCGGAGGAGACCTAGTCTTACGACTCAAGCAAGAGCAGCTGAAAAAGCTCGAGTCACCCTGGGAAGGACCCTATGTCGGCACCGATGTCATCCCAGGTGGCGCCTATCGCCTCAAGCACATGGAGTTGGGAGTCGCATAGTCCAACCCATGGAACGTCGCACAACTGCGATACTTCTACCCTAGCTATCCCCCCTTTTACTTTTAATAAGGCTATTCAGCCGAACAATGTACCTCCTCATTACGATATGAATAAAGCTAAGTGTCTCGCCCCAAAATTTATCTTTCACTCGCATTTCTTTATGCTACAACACACTCGGGGGCTCCTCCCTCACCTCGCGACTTCGTCGACTGAGGGCAACGCATGTACACCTGAGTAGCTGATCAGGCCAGGCTAACAAAAAGGGAATGCATACAACAAAGCACAACGTGCTAAAAACAATCTACCTTTACATCAAAGGGAATAACACACCCAGTCGAATATATACAAATTTTACATCTATCTTTTTACAGGCCTACCTATTCTAAAGAATCACCCGCGCACGGTGCTCAAAGAGATCTACAACTTCCTCGGTATACTGCCTCACAGCCGCATAGTGCGGGCGCATGTCCCATAGGCCACCATCTGGTCAAGGGGGCGGCCCAGACGACATAGCCGCAAGATTTACGCCAGGGCGATGCAGCCGCACAAGTGAAAGAGCGGCCTTCACACCGGCAACTGATTGGTGCCGCACCAGCTCCTTGACATGATGCACATCTCGAAACTTTGCCAGCAAGCCCCAGAGAGTCGATGGCGCTTCATCCAGGGGAAACATGACGTGAAGAATTGATGCCAAGGAATTCTTCACTTGCCGCAGCACCCGCGACACTTGGTGGACACGATCCTGCACAGTCGCAAGGACCATGGCACGGTCGCGATCCATCCAGAAAAAGCCACCAGCCTCCATATCATGCTGGGTCAAGCAGTTGATCCGAACCGCAACGCGCTCCTTCTCCTCCTTCGTAACAAGGTTAACACCTGCAACACCTACAAAGTAAGATGACCAGCCAACAGGCGCATCCGAAAATGAGCAGCAGCTCGAAGAGACTTACATTGCAGTTGTTCGTCTAAACGCCTCAGCTCACCCATCAGATATTCCTCTCTAGCGGTGCCCCGCTCCGCCTTCCACTTCCAAACGTCCGCATGGCCTCGGGTTCCAAGCAACTCCTTCTCAAGACTACGGACGCGGTCACAAAGAAATACAAGCTGCGACGCATCATCCAAGGATGGTCGCGGCTGCAGAGCAGGCGAGGTATCGATGGGGTCATCACCCGAAGGTCCCTAGAGGAAAACAGACAAGAATATGAACAACACACGAATGGGCAACAACTCGGAGATTCATTATATACAACAAAAGCCATTGCGTGACACAAGAAGTGTTCATAAATACATTACAACAAAAGAAGACGACAATTATCCTACAACTACAAGGTCTAAGCAGCTGCGTCCTGAGTGGCCTCGGAGCCAGATTGCCTGCTCTTGACCTCTTCCTGCTGCCTCACCGCGTACTCCGCCAGCAGGTCAATCAGCTTCGGCCCATAGCGTTTACAGCGGGCAGCATAGAGGGCAAAGGCTACCCCGGATCCGTCGGGGGCCGTCGGCATCTGGGAGGTGACCTGATGAAGATCCAGCTCTGCCCCGGACGCCATGGCCATCGCCAGCCCCATGGACGCGCCGATGCCCTTCTGCTTGCGCTTGTACGCCGCGGGCGCCTCAGCTGACAGCGCATCCGCTAACAGGTCGACATCCTCAAGGGCAACGCCCTTGGGGACGAGCTCCTTGTAGAAGCGCCCGAGAACCTCCTTGGCTTTGGAAAGAGAGCCAACCACAGTGCTGCAGCGGTCTTCGACCGCCGCAGTAGCATCATCTAGAGCACTACCGTGCTCCAGAGCACTGCTGTCGAACTCAATGCCTACGACATCTAGAAAAACGGAAAAAGCAAAGTGAGAACCAAACAAACCCATAGAGGCTAGGCAGCCAAAATGGAACGAGTACAAACAAAATTACTCACCCGAAATAGCCTTGGCAGCAGCCATCAGCTTCTCGGCTACCTCCTTCTCACGCGAAGCCGTGGCGGTGGCGAGCTACTCCTCGCGGTTCGTAGCCTCCTGCTGCAGGCGCTCCTTGGCCATAGCTGCATCAGCTAGGTCCCGCTCGAGGCGCTCCTTCGCACCAACGGCGTCCTCGGCCTTTTTCTCCGCTCGCCCGAGGATCTTTTTGAGAGCATCAAGCTCGCGGAGAGCAGTGTTATTTTCATCTGTAAAAAGCAACAAGAGCATGCGTGAGGTTTGCAAGCTGGCAAGCAGACGAAGAAGTAGAAGGCCCAGTCAAGGACGTACCTTGGCCGCTGCAGGCTGGCCTCCAATGCCAGATGCTGCTTCACCAGTTGGTTGGCGCCTTGCATAAAAGGCTGCAAGAAGAAACAACTTATCAGGAAAAGGGCTCGGGGGCTGCGCCCAAGAAACGAGCAAAAAGAAATCAAACACACGAAAAGCGCTCGGGGGCTCCCCCCGAGACACGCACAAAACAAAAGCAATGATCAGCAGATTATACGGAAAGCGCTCGGGGGCTCCCCACGGCAAGAACGGAAACACTTACATGATCAGACGGAGACTCCGAATGTCCGGTTGTAGTCTTCTGGGAGACGACCACCCGAACCTCCTGCGTAGAAGGGTTTGGGGTAGCGCCTCCAGAGGTGGCCACCGTCTGAGATGGGGGAGGCGTCATCTTCGACTCCCCTACTAACTCATGAGTGCCATTGCTAAATGAGCCCTCGGAGGAGTGGCTGCAAAAGAAAACACCAGTCAAAGATAAGAAAGTAGCAAGGAAAGATAGCAAACAACATCTGAAAGAACTTACGAGTCCATATCGCTCAAGTTGAAGACAGGCAAGGACCTCTTTCCCTTCTTCTCTTCCTTCTTCCGCTTCGCCGGCGGCTGCGGCGCTACAGCCCGCACAGGCACGATCGGAATAGGAGAGGAAGAGCCACCATCACCTCCACTGTGACGCACAAGGCATGGCAGGTTCCTAGGCGTCGGCAGAGTCGAGGTATCTGGCGATTCGCTCGAGCTCCGTGCCCGCTTTCGGGTGTGCTCCTCGCTCGACTTGAGGGCTTCCTCAACCGGTGGCTGCGCCGAGGGAAGCTCAAACATGGAGTCCACTACCTCATTGTCCGGCGCATCCGGAAAACGTTCGGGTAGTGGAGGCACCATGCCAGGTACCTTGAACTCCTGCACAAAGAAAACAAACTTTCAGAACAATGAAGTACAAGAAAACGCAGTCGGAAAAAGCGCTACGCGCACGTCCCAGATCTACACCTGCGGCACCGGTCGAGAGGCGCTGAACGGAGGGGTCAGTGATCTCCCCGGAAGGTCCTCGTCAGCTTTGAACTTCAGCAGCGGCCGAAGGACTCTATCGAGGTCCCCCTTGGAGAGCTCCTCAGCCGCAACTCTCGTCGGGTCATGGCGGCCGGTATAAAGGAACATCGGGTGCGCCCTAGCCTGAAGCGGCTGCACCCAACATTTGAGGAAGGTGCGGATAATATCCACACCGTTCACCTCCTTCTCCGGAATCACCTGGAGGTCCTCCACCCAACGGTAGAGCTCCTCTATCTCCTCCACCTCACCCTCCAGGATGTGGTTCTTCTAGGACCTCTTCGGCTGGATTGTCTGGGTGGAGTCGAAAGGGGCAAGGCCAAAGTTTTGCCCGTCCACTATGGAATCACGGATATAAAACCACCTCCTCTGCCAGTATTAGACGGACTCAGACATCGAAAAGGAAAATAAGAGAAAATTGGATCGAAGGGAAATAATGCAGTCGCCGATCGGATAAACTCTGTCAGAGCCGAATTGCCTCTTCACTGAATAGAGCTTCCGGAAGAGGCCAAAGTGCGGCTCGATATCGAGCCAACACTCGCAAAAGGTGATGAAACAGGCGATGTGGAGAATATAATTTGGGGAGAGATGTTGGAGTTGGATGCCATGGAAAAAAGCAGCCCACGGAGAAAATCGTGACTGGGAGAGAGAGGCCCCGAAGGACAAAAGCAACAAACATGACCCGAAACCCTGCGGGTGGACGGGGGATTACCTCGTCACTGGGAATCTTGACGGCCTCCTTGTCCTGCGGGATCATACCCTGCTCACGAAGCTTGCGCAGATCGCCCTCACGTGTTTCCGTGCATCGCCACCCACCATCGGTGACACGAGTGGCGGCAGTGCCCTTTTTGCCGCCGAGAGCAGCGCTGGTGCCCACCGCGGTGGAGGCCTTCATCGGCTTCCCCATTGCAGTACGACGACGGCGGTGGTGTAAGCGCAGAAAAGAGGATGGGAAGGATCGAAGAACTTTTGGCTATACTAGCATCGCTTGAGATCACCGATCGCCAGCACTGACGTCATCAAAAGCTATACTAGCAACGGTTATTTTTTTTGGCTAAACAACTAAAAGTACTCACTCGAATCTACAATTCGAGCAAATACTTGGGGGATACTCCTATCAGGAGCTCTGGCCGCGCACCCTAAGCATGAATAGCGTACTACGCCAATGAACTATTCTTCGAGTCCTACATCGAGTCTGCGACTCCACTATGGACTCGGGGGATACTCCCATAGGGAGGATCGATCAAGTATCCAAAAAATTATGTCCTACGGACCTGAAGCAAACAATGGCTGAATTAAAGTCTCTGCTCGAGTCTACGACTCGAACACACACTCGGGGGCTACTCCCATAGGGAGCGCTGGTCACGCACCCTATGAATTCTTCGAGTATGATCCTTCGGATCAGAATGCAAAAAACTTTTCGGCAACTTTTCCCCGATTGACGCCAAGTGAGAAACATCCTCCTTGGCCACCTGAAACACCTCCGTGGTGATAAAATTTTGGATGATGTGTCTACGACACAAAGATAAGACCTACAGATACCATCCGATGGCCTGGTAACGCACACAACTGCGCTCTGCTAGTAAAAATCCGTGCCAACAGGCGCGATGAAAATCCTGACGGACGCGTTGGGTACATCATTCGAAAACTACTGGAATTCCACTCCTGTAAGTCCTCAACGGCCTGAGTCGAATTACGTCAGCATATGTTCTGGGTTCGAGTCGAGGGACTCGAATCTAAAGAAGATCGTGTTGTTTTGTCCTAAGACAGTTAACTGACCCTGATCCGTCGGGAGATTAAGCACACGCATTAACAATCCCTACACACTAGAATCATTCTCTAGTAAACAGAAACAGCTGTACCCGAAAGATTGAAGAGTCCTCAGCCGAATCTAAGATTTGACTGAACACTCGGGGGCTACTGACATGGTTATACACTACGGGTACACGACATCAGCATACTTGGTCCAGCCCAAGGAAGGCCCATGAAAATATACGTGGCCCATGAAGACTTTCGGCTGGCCCAAGCCCATGACGTCTTCGGATCCTTAGAGAGCAAGACTAGATTAGATAGAATATTCAAAGGGGAAAACCCTAAACCTGTAACCGACTCGATCTATGCCCGGGACCTGCCTACTTCTATATAAAGGCTAGGAGGGCACGACGAGGAGGGCATCCTCTCATACCACCGCATACACACCTCCACCCAGATTGCATCCGCGCACCCCTGTAACTTTCGATTCCGCCGTAATCAAGAGCAGACAAGCAGGAGTAGGGTTTTCCCTCCGGGGCCTGAACCTGGGTAAATCTCGTGTCCCCTGGTTGCTTGTCTGTTAACCGTTTTGTGATCTCCAGCACCCCCGTCTTCTCCAAAACCCAAGCTCATAACAATGGGCATTGACGAGATCGATCCTCGTCAGATACGATCGTACATCATCTTGCAGCATGTGGCTATCCTAACGGTGCTAGAAATGTCCAGACGATGAACGATGAGATTGACAATGTCTATGCTGAGTTGATCCTACTTGCATCGCCCGATGAGCTTCGAATCAGCCATCACAGCCGAATGGAGTTAGGCGAAGTAGGCAGATGCAAGTGTAATTGGGGTTTTATGGAGGAGGATGGGGAGTGTTATGGAAGGAATCGGGTGAGAAGAGAGAGCGTGTGGGAGATCTTGGGAGGAGTGGTGACTAGGAACTGGGGAAGAATATGGAGAGGCAAAAATAAAAATGAGAGGAGAGAGATTTTACTTGCTTGCTCTATCAACAGCAGCATCGAGAACGTCAGCGCCGCCTAGACTTCATATGTTAGAATAGCACGCCACTGAGCTACTCCTACATATCATAGGTGCAGTATGGTCTAGTCACATCAGTATGACCAGATGGTTTTATTTTTATAGCTTTCATTTCAAATGAGTATATTCAACGGAAAATAGTAGGACGAACTACTACTAGTAGTAGTCACGACATAGACACATGTACTTTCACCTTGGTCCCCTATATACAGAAGTCGTAGTACATGACCGAAAATATATAAACCGAATAGAATCACATACGTGTGTGTCCGTGATAATTTTTGCATGTTGCATATGTTCATATATACATGAAATTACACGTGTCCAACATGCAACCATGTAGCAAAATGAAAGATGTGTGCTATATACACGGACAAGATTTAACGTGCATGACTTTGTGTGGCTCTGAATCACTGACAGACGGGCCCATTTTAGGTCGGCCCCACTTGCCAGGGAGAACCTGCATGCATCATGCGCTCGGAACCACTAGAGACATCCACGACGGAAATTACATTTGCAACTAATTGTTGCATGTCGTACTTGCAAATTTTTCATAAAATATGAAATAAATCATGAACATGTCGTATATAGTTCGTCTGTAAATTTCCAGACCAAAATATTACATGGTCTGACCACCACAAAATAAACAAATGAACACAAGATATCGTTCGATTAGGCTTTTTTACACATGTCACATAAGATCATATTACGGGAACGAGTATTGTAGATGCACGAGATACAACATAGCCAATGTTTTTGATTTGTTTCACATTTTTTGAGAACTTGAAAATGCAACAAATAATAAAGGGGTGCGGATGCAACAAGTTGCAGAATAATCGACACACACTGACGAAAGCTATGGCTTGCATACAAAAGGAGTTTTATCAAATCACAAGCCTTCCACTTACATTGCGGTGAAATGAGTGTTTGAGTACAGAAAGTTAGAGGCTCAGAGCCATGCGATATAAATGAGACAAAGGAAATAATTCAAGATACGCAGATCCATATTCCATATGATCTCTACGTTCAACCCCTCTTCCTTGAACTGTTAATTATGTCAGTTCCAATCCTTTGTGTTGGCCAAGCTTGGGACGAATCACAACGGAGTCTGCCGCCAATTCCAGCCAATGTTTTTTGAGGAAACAACAACGGTGTCTTGAGCATTCATACTAAAGCGGCATATTTCAGGACGAGAATTAAATCCACCGAGGCTAACTGCATGCGGCGAGGTGTATACACAGTTGCTCCTCGTTAGATCTCTAGGGCCAAGTCCTGTCGCGCCAACTAGAATAGTAATTGGATAGTTCAATCCAAGGAAGATAGAAAATGCTCCAAGGTTAAAAACCCTTCGCCATTGTCTTGGTGGAAGTAGCCTATTTGTGTCAATCGAGAAAACATGGCAGCAAAACCTAGTAGAATAGGTGTGAATAGTGCAGCCGTGATGATAAGCTACATTATCAGCGACATGATAACCACCATAAGTACTTTCATACCACATATCACTAACGCCCTCAGTATTGATCAGAATAAGGCTACCACCATCAGGAGATCTTGCTAACCACCACATTCTAGGACTATACTCACGATTATCGTCCAAATCGGGTGACCTCGGAAGACGCACAGGACCTTGCAACGAAATCACATTCAGAGGTCAGTTTGGAAAAAATTGAATGATGAAGCTAAAAAAATTGAAGGATGGAACTTTTACCCCATGCCCGAGGATCCCATGCATAAACATTGCCAATCTGAGTTACGTCATAGACAAGTCCCTTGTGGATAATTGCATCGCGGTAGCTGAACATGCTGAACTGGTTCTCAAGAACCATCCACATACCATGAGGACCATCAAGGAAGGCAATTACAGTTTCGAAGATGGCCAGCACAAAGAAATCTGTATAGTTCCCAGCAACTGTGGGAACTTGACAAATGGCTATCTTCAGTAGATTACTTGGCTGACCAGCAGCCACAAACTTAAGTACCTTGGAGGTGGCCTCAAAGTCGAAGATTGTCGGTAGACGAATCCGACAATGAGTGAACACATTCACCAGCTTGCAGTTCCAGGCGAGGACAATAGTGGCGATCAAATCTCCATTATTGCATTCCCACTTATTACCATCATAGTATGGCATCATAGCATCAGAGGAGGACCTGTCCAGCGGCGTCAGCTCACACAAGGTATAACTAAACTTCTGCCGTGGATTCTGCTTACCCCTGCCGCAATAGTAGCTGCCCCTGTAGAACTGCTTCTTGCGAGTGTCACAGTAGAAGACATTGTACTCATACGGTGTAACACCCCCGGTCACTCCGGACCGACGGCTGTCACTTCTGGCAGCTCAATAGGATCTCTAGACTAACCCCACAGACCAACACTAGTCTTTTCTGCGCACTTTGTCCTCACTCGTGCGCACCCGGTTACCCACGTCCCGGTCGGTCACCCATCCTAGAATTACTCTAGGCCAAGCAAGATTAACCTTAGAGTTCTTTTCGAATGAGCTTCCGGAAAAGAAGTTGCAACTTGTTGGTATGGGTTTCCTATCAATCCTATTGAGCCATGCGCCAGGCTCTCACATACACCCACTCTTAGAAGATCGACGTCCTCGTCGATCAACCACAAGCCAGGAACGTCCCCTCTTGGCACACGTCTGTGCGTCCAGTGTCGGCACATGTGACATGCCGTGTCCACTCTGGGCCACACGTGCCATGCGCCACATGTCCGCCACTGACCCGCACACGTCCGTTTAACCGCGAGGGTCGGCTCTGATACCAATTTGTAACACCCCCGGTCACTCCGGACCGACGGCTGTCACTTCTGGCAACTCAATAGGATCTCTAGACTAACCCCACAGACCAACACTAGTCTTTTCTGCGCACTTTGTCCTCACTCGTGCGCACCCGGTTACCCACTTCCCGGTCAGTCACCCATCCTAGAATTGCTCTAGGCCAAGCACGCTTAACCTTAGAGTTCTTTTCGAATGATCTTCCAGAAAAGAAGTTGCAACTTGTTGGTATGGATTTCCTATCAATCCTATTGAGCCATGCGCCAGGCTCTCACATGCGGTAGCTCAGTTGGGTGAGAGTGAAGAACACAGGGAAGACCGAATAGATGAGATTTCGCCAGGGATGCACTATGTGTTGATGAGTAAAGATAACGTTTGCAGCTGGCAACGAGGCTCGCAGTAGTGATGACGTCACATCTGGCTGAGATTTCTCCAAGGGGGCCATCGAAAAACACCTTAGAAGTGTCACTGTCATCGATCAATTGGGCCATCGCGAGGAATAGCTCGAGCAATTGGGGGACGATGGCGTTTGGTTTTGATTGGGGGTTTTGGAGGAGAGAGCGAGCGGCAGCTGGCAGGGCGACACGGAAAATAGTATATCAAACTGGGCGCCAGAGCTGATCCTAAAGCGGCATGGCGGCGTTGGCGGGTGACTGTATCGGTGTGCGAGTGGGAATGCCCGTCGCCGGGACGTTGGAGGCGAAGTGAGGATGGAGATCGAGGAAGGGAGAAATAGGGGATGAAATAATCAAGCTTGCCTTCTTTCTCTTTGCTAAATCTACTGTGCCTATCAAACTGGGCTTAAGAGATGATCCGAAAGCGGCATGGTGGCGTTGGCGTGTGCTAAGGTGGGCGAGGGAGAGTGGAGATCAGCGATAAGACAGAGAAGAAGAGGACGTAGAGCAAATAAAAATACTACTAGGAGTAGAATAAAAATCGTACCTATTGGAGTAGGTCTGGCCTTCACTATATCATAGCTAGCCTAACACGCCACTATACTATCCTGTCAAATGAATGGTCATGGCAGAGAGATGATCTGGATTATACTCGGAGCTCCTCTTGCTGAACGTAAATAATCCTTGGATCTTCTACATTCATCATCGTGTGTAGAAACATTCGGAACAAGTACTGTACCAGTTCCACCGGTAATAAGGAACCAAAACTAGAATACTCTCAAACTCTTATAGTAGTACAAAAACAAAAATGCTCACAAAATGGGCTACCAGTACCATCTGTACACCCACACGCTGCCACCCCAAATCAACTTGCCTGTGACACCGCCAATTTTGCTCTCCCTGTCGGCCTTTACGCCCCCATTCTTAGACTCCAAATCGACCATCTCTCGAAAAAAATCAACCATCAACCAAAAGAAAATCCATTGTCTAATCATTCCCGTTCATTTTGGACGGACGGTCGCAATTGCTCGAGAACCGCGCGAGTAGACGTCTGAACTACTGGTTGTAGCTACACGAAAGCACGTGCCTCGAAGCGACAGAAGAATTTAATATTTGTTAGCGACGTAAGAAGATCGATGATACAGTACCAAATCAACAAGTTAGTAGATTTATCCGTCTGACCAGTGAGAGCCGACACGAGTGGTGAACAACTTATGAAAATATGTCTTTAAGGCATACAGT
This sequence comes from Avena atlantica, assembly GCA_910589765.1. Lineage (NCBI taxonomy): Eukaryota > Viridiplantae > Streptophyta > Magnoliopsida > Poales > Poaceae > Avena > Avena atlantica. Next base: position 483,178,629 of record OU342739.1, on the reverse strand, counting down.
ATGTAGTACTATTGTAGTACACCTCCGTTCCGATTTAGGATGGTCATCATAGTGCTAAATACTAGTACTAACTTAGACTAGTAACTTGTATATGTTATTTACTACCTTCATACAGTGTTGGGTAATAACATGTGTGTAATGCCATGCAAGGCCTAATTAATTTGGTTAGTACAACATGTTAGTCCACTATATATATGTCTAAAAGCTTGGCTTGTGGCATTTAAAACCATATTCTTCGCACTTTCTTTACGGAAAGGAGCAGTCTCGTTGTCACTCAGAAAATTGAGAATGTTCTTTCATGCTACTTGGTTGTTTACTACAAGAAGATGCCCCAATCTACCTCCGAAATGACAACTAATTCAAGAGCAATCTATCGTGCTTACTTGTAGCTCAAGTTTGACATAATTTCGGTAAATTGTCAAGATACAAAATATTAGCAAGACGTTCAAGCTATTGCCAGAACTCTCGGTTATTTATGGTATATTAATTGAACCCCGATGGGTACGTCCAAAAGTTTTTTCTTAACACTTTAAAAGTAGCGTACAATTTACTTATAGTTCAAATTTGACCTAATTTTGATAAATCGGTATAAAGTCATTCAAGTGGAAAGAGTTAGCTAGGTCAAAGTTTGAAAACTCATAAAACATGGGAATCATCGGTAGAACATGTCAGTCCACTATACTATATATGTCTGAAATCTTGGCTTGTGGCATTCACATCCATGTTCTCCGGACTTCCTTTACGAAAAGGAACAATCTCATCATCACTCGAAAAATTGAGAATGTTCTTTCCTAATAGTTGGAAACTCACACTGACGGTGTTATTTACTACAAGAGGATGCACCCATCTACCTCCGAAAAGACAAATAAATCGAGAGCAATCTATCGCGCTTACTTGTTGCTCAAGCTTGACCTAATTTTGTTAGATTGTCAAGATGCAAATCTTAGCAAGAAGTTGAACCTATTGTCAAAACTCTTGGTGGTATCTGATATATTAATTGACCCCCGATGGGTACCTTCAAAAGCTTTTTCCGAGTCAAGGACATCAGGAACATCACCTGTTGTCAAAACTCTCGGTGTTGAGGTACTCAAGAATGGCTGCGAGGTATACGGGAGCCCCGAAGCCTATGTGCTGGGAGTACCGAACGTCCTTGAGGTAGCGCCCAATCTAGCCAATGGGGAGATGCAGCCCGTCCTTGACGGACCTCGTCACTTGCTTCTTCATGTATCTTCCCGGTGCGAGACTGTGACCTGGAGTAGCCGGAGCAGGATTCAAAAGCTGGCGACATGTCTTCTTTTTCTCCACGACCTTTATCGTTGCCACTTGGATATTCCTCTTCTTCCTCGAGGAGCTCTGGTCTTTGGAGCCATAGCTGCAAAGTCGTAAAGGAGAAGGAGAAGAAGACGAAGAAAGGTTAATTGTGGAGTTCCGGTGAAGGTGCCTATGTCGCTTATATTTACACTTTAACAACATATTTTTTACTGTTTTACTATCAACTAATGCAGAGGACGGGGTTCTACTCCCCTTTTTGAAAGAAATAAAAAATGACCTTGCTCATTTTTCCAATATTTCCATATATTCTTTGACTTTTTTGAAACATGGTTAGATGTGTCGGCATAAAAATTCATACAAAGAAGTTGTATCTTTCAAAATAGTCGTTGGTTTTTAGTATGACTGCGTGGGCACAATAATTATATATATGAATTTCAGACAAATATACAAGCAATCTATCATGTACTTGTACTTCAGAATTTACCTACTTTGGTCAATTCACAAAAAGTCGTTTAAGTGTGACAAATTAGATAGAAAGCTTGAAAATTCATGAAACTTGTTAACCATAAAACATACTCTATTTTGTGTGAAATTTAGTGTGTTGTGGCATTCAGATCCATACTCTTTGCAGTATCTTTAAAAACATTTATATGCGACACTTCTAAAATTATTTGAAAATGTTTGAAAACATAAATGTGGAAAATTCACATTAACAACATTAGTATGGCATGCCAAGATGCACCCATCTACCAAAAATGGACATGTTATTACAAACTATATAGATAATGGCCATGACCTTGGTCATTATTTAGCTTGAAACATAAGTATGTTAACACATTGGTGGTTATATTGTGAAGCAAATGTTTTAAAACCTTATCAAAATTCATGTTTATCATTTTCAGAAGAGGACACCATATACAAGGCTTAACTTTTTTTATTGTTTTCTTTAATTTATCGAAAATAAACGAGAAGAGTGATGTAGATATGACCTTGACATTGGTAACTTGGCTTGAAATATGAACAATCCTCATCGTCGCCCTCGGCCTTGTCCATGTCATCATCTTCGGCCTCCTCCTCAACGTCGTCCTCAGACTCCTCTTCCTCGGTCTCATCGTCCATGTTATCGCAGTTCCTCGGCGTTGGTGGTGGAGTCCCTTTGAAAAAGCGCTTCTAGTGGATATCTTCTTCATCTGAGGAGTCGGACAACGGTGGGAGCCATGGCTCATTGACTGAGTCTGGGCTTCTAGGCAGACTTTCGGGGCCGTTCCCGTTTGTCAGGTCGATCGACATGTTCCGAAGAGAGTTTTCATACGTCATTTTGGAAGGAAACAAAGAGAGATCAAGTTCTAAGAAATGGCAAATTGGGTGTTTTGGGTGAAAGGAGGGGTGCGTATTATTGCACTTTATAATGTCTAATTACAATCGCGCTTGTATTAATTCCCTGAAAATTATCCCAAAATATCATAAATAGATTGTACCAGACTCGTCCCGTCAATAAAACAAAGGATTATACCAGACTCGTCGATTCTTGATTTTTCTTGGCCCAGGGAATTCAGGAGGTGCCTGCTTTATCCAAAAATGAAGAGAATCATGCAGATTATGCTGAATTACTCGGTGTCTCATACCTCCTCTGATCAAAATTAAGTGTCTCTACATGCTTATCTACAGTAGCAGTAGTGTACTCTACACAAAGTTGCGTCACCGAACTTGATTGATGGTGATATAGTGTGGGTCCCATCTTTTTGTGCACTACTACATATCAGACTAGAAGTATAATCATTTTGTGAAAACTTACATGGGAAGGAAGAAGAAATGGAGGATGGATGGTGAGAAGGGGTGAAGGAGAGAGAAATTGAGAGGTAGAGTAGGTGTATTAGTACCGCGTGACATCGCACCGCCTTCAACTCCTCTCGTGTTGCCTATGTTATTCTATGAGCTCATAATCTCTTCTCGCTCTTTGATTTTCCCCTCCATTTTGAGCCATATTCTTCGTAGTACTGGTACTACTTGATTTACAGAAAAAACATTCCTCTCACTAGGAAAATTATGATTGTCTCTTTTCCTAATACTTGCTGGAAACTCTTCTTGGCAATATTGTTTACCATGCCAACATGCACCAATCTACTAATTATGGGAAAATTATCATAAACATCATGTTGGATATGGCCATGACCTTGGTCTTTCCTCTTTCGGCTTGAAACCTGTTCACATACATGCTAGGCCAATTTTGTGAGGTATGTTTTTCCAAAGTTATCAAAACTCATGTTTACCATTTTTCATGGCAGGTAATACACGCAAAAGGACGCCATGCGTAAGTATTTGTTTTAGAATTTTTATTTATTTTCTTCTATTGATTTCAAAATATTGTCAACATTGTCGGCACGCAAATTATTAGCAAGAAGTTGAATCTTTCAAAACTCTTGGATGTTCTTGTATATTGATTGCCTGGTGGGTACAATACCTTCAAAGGACCTATGTAAAATCTTAAGAGCAATATAGTATCATTTACTTGTACTTTAAATTAATTTGACCTAGTTTCGATAAAAACACATAAAGCCATTTAAGTGCCTAAGTTAGATAGGAAGCATGATCCACTATATCTAAAACTATTGGCTTGTGAGATTCTAAACCATATTATTCAGACTTTTTGCAAATAAAAAACATCACCGTCATCGATAGGAAAAATTGAATGTACTTTTTCCTAATTATTGGAAACTCCCACAAACAATAGTGATTACTATGCCAAGATCCACCCATCTACCAAACTAATGTGAGAACTCTATCAGATCGTAAACTATATATGATGTCGATATGGCCTTGGTGACCTTGGTCGTTTGGGTTGAAACCCAATAATATCCATACACATGGTAGGACAATATTATGAAACCATTTTTTCAAAACTTGTCTAATTATGTGGTTGCCATTTTCATGGCACGTAGTGCTCGCGACATGATAGGACATCATGCGTAAATCTTCCGTTTTCCTTTATTTCATGTCATCATTTTTAAAACGGGTTTAAATTTGTAAAGATGAAATCATAGTAAGAAGTCGGACCAGTCATAAAAACTCTTAGTGGTTTCTGATATAAAAATTGAGCGCCCCATGGGTACCTAAAAAAGCTTGTTTTGTTAAACTTTCGACGCAACCTACAATTTACTTGTAGTTCAAATTTAACCTAATTTCGATACATCGACATAAGTCATTTAATTGGGCAGAGTTAGCTAGGACGAAGTTTGAAAACTCATAAAACATGGGGATAATAAGTACAACATGTCAGTCACTATATAGGTATGAAAACTTGTATTGTGGCATTTAGATCCAATATTTTCGGACTTTCTTTACGAAAAAACAATCTCGTCATCACTATATAGTTATTTCCTGATAGTTGGAAACTCACACTGACGGTATTGTTTACTATAAGAAGATGCACCCATCTACCTCTGAATTGACATTTAATTCGAGAGCAATCTATCATGCTTACTTGTAGATCAAGTTCAACCTGATTTAGTTAAATTTTCAAGATGCAAAATCTAAGCAAAAAGTCGAACATGTTGTCAAAACTCTCGGTGGTGGTTTATGATATATTAATTGACCCCCCCACCCCATGGTTACCTCCAAAAAAATTATAAAACATTCAAAGCAACCTACAATTTTCTTTTAGTTCAAATTTGACCTAATTTCGATAAGTCAACATGAAGTCATTCAAGTGGGTAGAGTTAGCTAGGACGAAGTTTGAAAACTCATAAAACATGGAAATCTTAATTAAGTAAAACATGTTGGTCCACTTAATATGTTTGGAAGATTGGCTTGTGGCATTCAGATCCATATTCTTCGGACTTTATTTACTAAAAAGAACAATCTCGTCATTACTCGGGAAATTGAGAATGCTCTTTCCTCATAGTTAGAAACTCACGCCAAAGACATTGTTTACTACAATAAGATGCACCCATCTACCTCTGAAAAGACATTTAATTCAAGAGCAATCTACCTCGCTTACTTGTAGCTCAAGTTTGACCTAATTTTGTTAAATAGGCAAGAAGTCAGTGAAGTTTGCAAAGTTAGTTAGGACGCTTGAAAATGGAATTATATAAGAAACTGTGGTCCACTTTGTGTGTTAATTGGGAGGGTTGCATTTTCTTCTAACTATGGTAGGTCCTGTAGGAGCGATGTGCTTCAGTTAACACGGTCGGTGGAAGTACAAGTTACATTGAGGACCTCATAAAAAATGAAAATTACATCCAAGTCCATGCATTTAGCACAAGGTCCCTGGAACTAAGCAATGAAGCTTGTTTTCATCTTTGCGCATGTTAGTGTTTATTGTGCTAAAGTCTATCAATAGAATCTTCTAGATGCTAAGAATGGAAAAGAAGGTCCAACTGTTAGAAATGTTTGGATTTTCCAGTCTTGATCCAATGATACATGTTCAAAGTTATTCGTTTACTATATAGTGGTATGGTATTATAAGAGATAAGACAAGATAAAGATAAGATAAGAAGTACTACTACGAATTGTCGATCTTTTGAATAACCTTCCCTCCCGATGTTTGGGAAGCAAGTGAAAAATTTGAAACCAGAAATGTTTGAATTTTTTTCCGCCAAGGACCATAGTGGTTTCCTTCCTATGTACTACTCCTCCTACTCCACACCAACACGGCTGCCGAACACGCCAGAGAAATAGAGCCGCCATCTAAAAAACCAGAGCCACCATACCAAGGCACATGTGTGTAGCGCCAAGCTGTGGACTAGGGAGAGAATAGCCGGGACGGTGTGCGAGGGGAGAGGGGTGGAGAGATAAGAGGCAGTGAAGGAGAGATAAAACACACTTTTTTGCGTGCATAGGTCTTGAAATTTACTACTAGTAGAGTGTACACTGTAACTATAAGGCGACATGAGTACCTCGTGTCAGGAACCCATCATAACTTTGCTCTTCGTTGCTTCCCTCTTCCCCTGCCCACATGCTAAAACCTTAAGAGTCTCATGGGTAGTCCATAAGCATTAAAATATTGATATCTAGTACACATAGCAATATAAAACAAATTTTAATCACAAGACTACAAGAGGGTAGCTCTTACATGTGGGTCCTATCTTATGGACAAGTTTGACTAGATACATTGTGGTGCAATCAACTAGATTGGTATTAGCAAGTGGGTCCCATCTTAAATATAGGTTTGTCCATGCATTTAGTACAAGGTACCTGGAACTAAACAATGAAGTGTGTTTTCAGGTTTGCGCATACTAGCGTTCATTTATTGTGCTAAAGTCTATCAATAGAATCTTCTAGATGCTAAGAATGGAAAGAAGATTGAACGGTTAGCAATGTTTGGATTTGACACTCTTGATCCAACGGTCAATATTCAAAGGTATTCGTACACTATAGTGGTATGGTATCGTAAGAGATAAGACAAAATAAATATAAGATAAGAAGTACTACTGCGAATTGCCGATCTTTTGAATGAAGAAAAATTTTCAGGTGTAGAGAAAGAATGATGTAATGAGATGAGGAATGGACAAAAGCTCAAGCTTGGGGATGCCACCCCGTGTCACCCCAAGAAATATTCAAGAGGTACAAGCGTCAAAGCTTGGGGATGCCCAAGGCATTCCCTTCTTCATCAATAAAAATCTTAGGTCTTTCTAGACACTTCGTTTTTATTGTTTCATGCACTTTTGTGTTGTTCTTGGAGCGTCTTAGTTTTTGTTTGGTTTGCTTAGTTTGCTTGAATAAATTAGTTTGGACCTCCATTCTCGTTGTGTTGTTTCAAATAAGTTGATTGGTGTTGGTGAGGAGTAGAAAGTTCTTGCTTAAATAGTGCAAGAGGAGCTTGCTTTGACTGTGACTTAGACTTTATCATGTCATGCTAGGTGTTGTTTTGAATTTATTCTTAGTGATTATTATTGTAGCATGACTTGTTCCAAACAATTGGGATTGCTTAGTGTGCCTTGAAGGAATCATGCGTTGTTTTATCATACAAAAGCATAGTATTGTGGTATTCTCCTTTGATGTTTTGTTTGGGTTGACTTGGCACATGCTCACACCATGTTATGACTATGAACAAGTCACCATAGCCTCAATGATCATTTAGTCCTTGACTTGTAGTACCACTTTATGCTTTGATTAGTAATGTTTGTCGCTCTGCATGATTATAGCCATTATTGCTCTCTTAGTTGGTCGCTCCCAATCTTTTGGTAGCCTCCACTTGTATGAGTAAGTTCTACTCATGCATCCAACTTCCAATAAACCAAGTTATTCCAAAGAGATAAATTCATATGCATGGTGTGTTACACCATTCCAAGTATATTCTTTTTTCATCTATCTTCTAATTAAAAAGTATTTTGTTATGTGAAAACTTAGTGATTAAATCTCTCACAAACTTGATGGCACACTTTATTTTTCTTGCCCCTGATAAACTTGAACCATTGTGTCATCTATGTTGTATATGCTTGCACTTATACGTTGGGATTAGCAGAACCATGTTGTCATGGGGAATGCTTTCAACATTGCACTTGTACATTGTACACAGTTGATATCATGATCTTTTGTCTATGGATGTCGTCGGTGTGAAATGAAAGAGGAGATTGTAAGTCCATGGAGTTATGTATGTGTGTTAGAGAAACGCCTGGGACGCTAGCCTAAGCCATGCCTAATCATGGTGGAAACTTGTAGCATCACCATAATGACATCTATGAAGCTTTCTTCTTATAAAAAAAGAGACATATTGAAAAGAGGAAAGAGGGGGAAAAGCACCATATTCCCATGGTAAATAAGAAGATTGCTGAGATGCTCATTGTCTGCTTGCCTTGTCATTTTGATTATGGGATATCTCCTGTATCATGTGCAAGGGGTACCCTGTTGGCGGTTCTCTATGATACACATGTACTTACTATGACAAGAACTTACAGGTGACTAAAGTTGAGTAGCATGAAGAGCGGCCCTCGTATTCAAGGTACATGAGATTGCCAACCTATACTTTGTCAAGCATTGATACATTGGAAACGCATCTATAATTTGTGATGCTCCATGCTTGTTTAGTATCTACTTTGATTTACTTGTCCACACTTTGAGGTGTTTTTTACATGTTTTCTGGCGCTAACCTATTAGCAAGTTGCAACAGTGCCAGATGCCTGTTTTCTGCTATTTTTGGTTTCAGAAAAGTTAGTAAAAGAATATTCTCGGAATTGGATGGGACAAACGTCAAAGTCAATTACTTTTAGTGGCGAAAAAGAAGTCCAGAGGGGAGCCGGAGGGGCCAGCAAGGGGGGCCAGACCCACCCCAGGCGCGGGTGGGCCCAGCCCCGCGCCTGGCTAGAGTTCTGCTACCCTTGCCACCTCCTCGGCCTCCCCCTTCACCTATAAGAAGCCCCCGATGCAGAAACTCTAAGCACCCGATCAAATCTCCACTAAACCGTCCGTAGCCGCCACCACCATCGTCCCTAGATCTAGGGGGATCTGAAGTTCTTCCCGGCACCCTGTCGGAGGGGAGATCATCCCGGAGGCCTTCTCTCTGGTATGATGCATGAGTAGTTCCACCTTGGACTATGGGTCCATGTAGTAGCTAGATGGCTGTATCTCCTCCTTTGTGCTTTCATGTATAGATCTTGTGAGCTCCGCTCATGATCAAGATCTAATCTATTTGTAATCATGCATGTTGTGTTTGTGGGGATCCGATGGATATTGAGATTATTATGTTGGTTTGATTAATGGTTTTGTCTTTATGATTCTATCATGTCTGTGTTGTTTGTGATCTTGCATGCTCTCCGTTGTTAGTAGCTATCTTGGCCAAGTAGTTACTAGTGACTCCAAGAGGGGGTATTTATGCTCGATAGTGGTTCATGCCTCTAGTTTCCAAGGGAAGTGACAGAAATCTCTTCGGTTGTAGATGTGATGTTGCTACTAGGGAGAAAACAACGGTCTCTTGTTCATGGAACAGGTGTACTATTTACCTTACACACTTTGCTTAAAGCAGTTGTCTGTTGCTTGCAACTTAATACTGGAGGGGGTTCGGATGATAACCTTAAGGTGGACTTCTTGTCATAGATGCAGTTGGATGGCGGTCTATGTATCTTGTTTTATTGCCCAATCGAATCTCATAGGATCTTTCTGACTAGTAATTGCATTCTTTGCTCAGTTCCTGTCAATTGCCCTGCTGTAATTTGTTTACCCTTCATGCCATGTTGTTTATCTAAAGAGAGCACCTCTAGTGAACTATGGACCCCGGTCCAACCTTTACCATTGATACATCTTCCACTATTACTTGTTTACTTGATGCAAACCATTACCTTCCACACCATACGTTTAATCCTTTGTTACAACAAACCGGTGAGCTTGACAACCTCACTGATTCGTTGGGGCAAAGTCTTGAGTTTGTGTTGTGCATGTCTCTGTGTTGCTTGAAAAACATGTGTGACGTTTCCTTCCTCCTTCTGGTTCGATAACCTCGGTCTCTACTGAGGTAAAACTTGATGATGTGCTGCTTCACACCTTGCTCTTGGGGTTCCCAACAAGACTCCACATCAAGCACCAAGTTCTCTGGTGCCACCAAGGAGTCATCAACACGTTTTCTGGCGCTATTGCCGGGGAGGCTAAGGACGTCTTCACTAGGGGAGTCCTTCACTTCCTTTCTCTTTACTTTGTTTTTAGTTTGCTTTGTTTATTTTTCTTGGTTTTGTTTGCCTCAAAACCCAAAAAAAATAGTCTAGTTTGGCTTGCTTGCTTTATTCAAAAACACAAAAAAATTAGTTCCTGCTCTAACTGTCACCTTGCTCTAGCTCACCATGTTGCTCCCCAAGTTCGCCCTGAAAGATCTTGCAATCGGTAGTGGCTCCATAATTGGGAAATATAATACCGAAGAATTCTTTAATTATGTTAGCAAGCATGAGGATATTGAGGAAAAATCTATAGAAGAGCTTGCTCCTAATTGGATTGCTCCTGAAAATCTTTTTGATGAAGGTAGTAGACCAAAGAGAGATGATAAGGGATCCTCCAAAACCCATTTGGATGAGATACCTTTCATAGTTGAAGATTTTTCAAGTATGGAGGTTAATGCTTCCTCATTCGAAAATACTTGATTCTTCTTACTTCTTGTGCCTAACTTAAAGGCGTTAAAGAAAAGTACTTGTTTGGAGATAACCCAAGAGTTTCCTTGAGTCTTGGAAGTTATTACTTCAGTAATGACCTCTCCTTATCCTTTTTGTTTGCTTTTTGTGCCAAGATTGACCTCTAATGAGAGGGAAGTAAGATTTGGGGAGTTGTTGTCCCGAAACAGATTTCTGTCCTCCACCAAAAAAATTCGTGAGGAGGCTCTGTAACTCGGATTGATCTCAGAATTTACGAATAAATCCCCCAGTATGTTAGATAACTTGAGTTAGTTCAACACTTTTTGATTTGAGCAACATAAGATGTTCGAAAACATCAGTTTCTACCTGTTGGTCTGTTTTGACAGATTTCTGCCATTATTTGCATTTGCTTCTTATTGATTCCTTTTTTAGGTCTATTTAGGTGAATTGAGATTTTTGAAGGAGTTACTACAGTAGCTTGTGTTTTTAGTGAAAATCCTTGCTGTTCCAAAGCTTTGCCAAGAGGTTTAATATCTTTTGAATACACTAATGTTGCTAATGAAGATTGTGTGAAGTTTTGTATGAAGGAAAAATTTCAGGTGTAAAGAGAGAATGATGCAATGAAATGAATAATGGACAAAATCTCAAACTTGGGGATGCCACCATGGTGTCACCCCAATAAATATCCAAGAGGTACAAGCATCAAAGCTTGGGGATGCCCAAGGCATCCCCTTGTTCATCAATAAAAAGCTCAGGTCTGTCTAGACACTTCGTTTTTATTGTTTCATGCACAGTTGTGTTGTTCTTGGAGCGTCTTAGTTTTTGTTTGCTTTTCTTAGGTTGTTTAGTTTGCTTGAATAAAGTAGTTTGTACCCCCGTTCTCGTTGTGTTGTTTTGCAAATAAGTTGCTTGGTGTTGAAAAGGAGTAGTAAGTTCTTGCTTGTAAGTACAAGAGGAGCTTGCATTGACTGTGACTTAGACTTTAGCATGACATGCTAGGTGTTGTTTTGACTTTATGCTTACTGATTATTGTTGTAGCATGTCTTGTTACAAACAATTGGGATTGCTTAGTGTGCCTTGAAGAAATTATGCGTTGTTTTAGCATGCAAAAGCATAGTATTGTGGTATTCTCCTTTGATGATTTGCTTGGGTTGACTTGGCACATGCTCACACCATGTTATGACTATGACAAGTCACCATTAGCCTTTATGATAACTTAGTCCTTGATTTGTAGTACCACTCTTTGCTTTGACTAGTATGCTTTGTTGCATTGCATGATTTTGGCCATTATGCTCTCTTAGTTGGTTGCTCCTAGTCTTTTGCTAGCCTACACTTGTGTGAGTAAGTTCTACTCATGCATCCAACTCCCAAGAAACCAAGTTATTCCAAAGTGTCCACTATAAACTCCTATGCATGGTGTGTTACACCATTCCAAGTATATTCTTGTTTTCATCTATCTTACAATTAAAAGCTATTTTGTTATGTGAAAACTTAGTGATTAAAGCCCTCACGAACATGATGGCACACGTTATTATTTGCCCCTAATAAGCTTGAACCATTGTGACAACTTTGTTGTATATGATTGCACTTATAAGTTGGAATTAGCAGAACCGTGCTGTCAAGGGGAACATTGTCAACATTGCACTTGTACTCTGTACTCAGTTGATATCATGTTCTTTTGTCTATGGATGTCACCGGTGTGAAATAAAGAGGGAACTTGTAAGTCCATGGAGTTTGTATTCTATGTTATAGAAACGCCAGGGCCGCTAGCCTAAGTCATGCCTAATCATGGTGGAAACTTGCAGCATCACCATAATGAGCTATCTATGAAGCATCCTCAATAAAAAGATATGCATATGGTAAATAAAAAGATTGCTGAGATGCTCATTGTCTGCTTGCCTTGTCATTTTGGTTATGGGAAAGCTCCTGTACCATGTGCAAGGGGTACCCCGTTGGCGGTTCTCAATGATATGCAAATACTTACAACAAGAACTTACCTGGACCCAAAGTTGAGTATGCATGAGGTGTGGCCCTCATATTCAAGGGACTTGAGATTGCCAACTTATACTTCATCAAGCATATACTCCAGCTTTGCCACTTTAACCTTAACCGCTTCAAGATGCTTATGATAGGGGCAATGAGGGCTGAAAGCTAGGAAGTACCATAATTTTTGGAAGCTCTTTTTGAAACTTGTAATCCCTGCTTCCTTTACAAAAAAGGCCTTTCTTCCACCAGTATTTGAGTCTCCACCTTCTACCTTTAGGCACCATTAAGAGAGCATAGTTGTCATTATGTCTGCAGTGTTCCAAAGCTTATTAATTGATGCATATTGTGATATTACTTGTTCTTGTACTATTTGTTTCTAGTCACCCTTGTGAACTTTGCAGGTGTCCTATGCATCTATTTGCTACTCTATGAGGGACAAGACGATTGCCACTATGCTATGTTTTCTGTATGTGAAACAAACAAACATTTTTCAATGCATGTTATTCATTATCTTTGTTTGTAGCTTGTCATGTTGCATGCATAGTTACTATGTCCTATTGTTAGAACTCCATCTTTCATGCACATGTTTAGAGTTCTTTGATCCAAGCTTTCAATGCTTGCAAATGGTTGGATATATTGTGAGGGTGCATGTCACCTCAAAAATTATTCTGTTTATCACTTACCTACTCGAGGACGAGCAGGAGTTAAGCTTGGGGATGCTGATACGTTGGAAACGTATCTATAATTTTTGATGCTCCATGCTTATTTAGTATCTACTTTGCTTTACTTGTCCACACTTTGAGGTGCTTTTTACATGTTTTCTGGTACTAAACTATTAACAAGTTGCAATACTGCCAGATGCCTGTTTTCTGTTGTTTTTGGTTTCAGAAAAGTTAGTAAAGAAATATTCTCGGAATTGGACGGGACAAACGTCAAAGCCAATTACTTTCCGTGGGGAACAAGAAGTCCAGAGGGGAGCCGGAGGGGCCAAACCCACCCCAGGCGCGGGTGGGCCCAGCCCCACGCATGGCTAGGTTTTGGCTACCCTGGTCGCCTCCTCGGCCTCCCCCTTCGTCTATAAGAAGCCCCCGATGCAGAAACCCTAAGCACCCGATCAAATCTCCATGAAACCGTCTATAGCCGCCGCCACCATCGTCCCTAAATCGGGGGGATCTGGAGTTCTTTCTGGCACCCTACCAGAGGGGAGATCATCCCGGAGGCCTTCTCTCCGGTATGATGCGTGAGTAGTTCCACCTTGGACTATGGCTCCATGTAGTAGCTAGATGGTTGTATCTCCTCCTTTGTGCTTTCATGTATAGATCTTGTGAGCTCCGTTCATGATCAAGATCATCTATTTGTAATCATCATGTTGTGTTTGCAGGGATACGATGGATATTGAGATTATTATGTTGGTTTGATTAATGGTTTTATCATGTTGATTTTATCATGTCTGTGTTGTTTGTGATCTTGCATGCTCTCCGTTGTTAGTAGCTATCTTGGCCAAGTAGTTGCTAGTGACTCCAAGAGGGGGTATTTATGCTCGATAATGGGTTCATGCCTCTAGTTTCCAAGGGAAGTGACATAAATATCTTCGGTTGTATATGTGTTTTTGCTACTAGGGAGAAAACAATGGTCTCTTGTTCATGGAACATGTGGACTGTTTACCTTACACACTTTGCTCAAAGCAGTTATATGTTGCTTGCAACTTAATACTGGAGGGGGTTCGGATGATAACCTGAAGGTGGACTTCTAGTCATAGATGCAGTTGGATGGCGGTCTATGTATCTTGTTGTATTGCCCAATAGAATCTCATAGGATCTTTCTGACTAGTAATTGCATTGTTATGCCTTGCTCAGTTCTTGTCAATTGCACTGCTGTAATTTGTTTACCCTTCATGCCATGTTGTTTATCTAAGGAGAGCACCTCTAGTGAATTATGGACCCCGGTCCAACCTTTACCATTGATACATCTTCCACAGTTACTTGTTTACTTGCTGCAAACCATTACCTTCCACACCATACGTTTAATCCTTTGTTACAGCAAACTGGTGAGCTTGACAACCTCACTGATTTGTTGGGGCAAAGTCTTGAGTTTGTGTTGTGCAGGTCTCCGCGTTGCTTGCAACACCTGTGTGACGTTTCCTTCCTCCTTCTGGTTCGATAACCTCGGTCTCTACTGAAGGAAAACTTGCTGTTGTGGTGCTTCACACCTTGCTCTTAGGGTTCCCAACAAGACTCCACATCAAGCACCAAGTTCTCTGGTGCCACCAAGGAGTCATCAAGCATATACTCCATAGTTTGTTCACTTTAACCTTAATCACTTCAAGCTGCTTATTATAGGGGTAATGAGGGCTGAAAGCTAACAAGTACCATAATTTTTGGAAGCTCTTTATGAAACTTGAAATCCCTGCTTCCCTTTATGAAGGGCCTTTCTTCCACTATTATATTGAGTCTTCACCTTCTATCCTTAGGCACCAATTAAGAGAGCATAGTTTCCATTCTTAGTTCTATATGCATTGTCCCAAAACTTATTAATTGATGCATATTGTTGATATTGCTTGATCTTGTGATATTTGTATCGAGTCACACTTATGAACTTTTAAGGTGTCATATGCATCTATTTTCTACTCCATGAGGGACAAGCTGAATGCCACTATGCTATGTTTTTTGTATGTGAAACAAACAAACGATTTTTAATGCATGTTATTCATGATCTTTGTTTGTAACCTTTCATGTTGCATGCATAGTTACTTTGTCTTACTGTTAGAACTCCATCTTTCATGCTCATGTTTAGAGTTATTTGATCCTAACTTTCAAAGCTTGCAAATGGTTTGATCTTGATTTTGATGGTGCATGTCACGTCAAAAATTATTCTTTTTATCACTTACCTACTTGAGGACTGATACGTTGGAAACGTATCTATAATTTTTGATGCTCCATGTTTGTTTAGTATCTACTTTGCTTTACATGTCCACACTTTGAGGTGCTTTTTACATGTTTTCTGGAACTAACCTATTAACAAGTTGCCACAGTGCCAGATGCCTGTTTTCTGCTATTTTTGGTTTCAGAAAAGTTAGTAAAGAAATATTCTCGGAATTGGACGGGACAAACATCAAAGTCAATTAATTTCCATGGGGAACAAGAAGTCCAGAGGGGAGCCGGAGGGGCCAGCCAGGGAGGCAGACCCACCCTAGGCGCGGGTGGGCCCAACCCCGCGCCTAGCTAGGGTTTGCCAACCCTGGCCGCCTCCTCGGCCTCCCCCTTCGCCTATAAGAAGCCCCCGATGCAGAAACCCTAGAGGATCCATCAGAAATCCACGAAAACCTCCGTAGCGCCGCCGCCACCGAAGGGGAGATTCGGGGGACAGAAAGTCTCTGTTCCGGCACCCTGTCGGGACGGGGAAGTGCCCCCGGAGCCATCTCCATCGATCTCCATCGCCATCTTCATCACCATTGCTGATTCCCATGATGAGGAGGGAGTAGTTCTTCCTCAGGGATAAGGGCTCTACTGGTAGCTATGTGTTCATCTCTCTCTCTATGCATGATCTTGTGGTCATGAGCTTTGTAATCAAGTAGATCTACCTTGGTACTCAAGTGCTTCAATAGATCTCTGCTCTTACCATGTGTGTGAAAGTGACAGCATGCACGCCATGGTGTCACTTAGGTTTGAGTCTACATAAATACTCTTTGTGTTTTAATAGATATATGCTTTTCCCCACGTGTGTGAAAGTGACAACGTGCATACCGTGTGTGGCACTTTGGCTAGATTGAATATTTGTTATGAGTTATATTTGGAGTTGGATGTCTCTATGAAATTGTGGTGTTTCTTGGAACCATCTATCGCTCAAGGTGACAGTGTGGGGTTATCTAGATTGGGGAAGGTGAACTTTGAGGTGTGTTGTTATAGCCCTACCATGGATTAGAGTGTCCAACCGGAGAGTAGTTAAGAGTAGTATCATGAAGAGAGGATATTTATATAAGAGAGTGTTCACTAGTGAAAGTTGTTGGAGATATGCCCAAGAGGCAATAATAAAGTGGGTTATTATCATATCTTCATACTTATGATAAATGTTTACATACCATGCTATAATTGTATTAACCGGAAACATTAATACTTGTGTGATTTGTAAACTAAAATAAGAGTCCCTAGTAAAGCCTCTTGTTAAACTAGCTTGTTGGTTAATATATGATCATGGTTTCCTGATCATGAACATAGAGATGTTATTAACAACAGGATCATATCATTAGGAGAATGATGTGATGGACATACTCCTATATATAAGCGTAGCATAAAGATCAAGTCATTTCAATAGTTCAATTGCTATATGCTTTCTGATACATAGTAACCTAATTCCTTCGACCATGAGATCATGCATATCACCTTTGCCGGATGGATGCTTTGATGACATCAAACACCACACTGTAACTTGGTGGCTATAAAGGTGGCATTGAGTGTTCGGAAAGTATTGGTTGAGACACATGGATCAAGAGTGGGATTTGTCCATCCATATGACGGATAGATATACTCTGGGCCCTCTCGGTGGAATGTCATCCAATTAGCTTGCAAGCATGTGACTGGCTCACAAGGGATCACATATCACGGGAACGAGAAAAGAGTACTTATCGGTAACGAGGTTGAACTAGGTATGCAGAGATACCGACGATCATGACCTCGGATAAGTAAACTATCGTGAGACAAAGGGAAATTGGTATCGTATGTAAGTGGTTCATTCGATCGCAAAGTAATCGTAGAAATATGTGGGAGCCATATGAATTTCCAGATTCCTCTATTGGTTATTGTTTGGAGAAGTGTCTCGATCATGTCCGCATAATTCACGAACCGTAGGGAGACACACTTAAGGATTCGACGTTGTTTTGAGTAGTTATGGTATTATGAGAAAGAGACCGAATGTTGTTCGGAGTCTCGGATGGGATCCGGGATATCACGGGGTGATCCGGAATGGTCCGGAGAATAAGATTCATATAAGGAAAGTCCCGTTTCGGAGTTCGGAAATGATTCCGGTGTTTTCATCGGGAATGTTCTAGAAGGTTCCGGAATGTCCGACACTCCGGGGGGAAGGGGTACATGAATGTGTCATTGCATATTGGAATGATTGCATCATGTACTAAGTGTTCTTGCTGTTCCAAATAAATGATTAAATTGAATCCTAAAACAGAAAAGTCAAATGGCCAGTTTGAAAGTCAAACGGCTAAAACAAGAAACTGTGGGAAACAAGCAAGAGGAGGCAAAACCGACTTGGGGGAGGAGTCCCTCCTCTCCAAGCCGGCGCGCCACCCAAGGCCGACTTGGGGAGGGACTCCCTCCCCTTGGCCGCCCCTCCCACCTATAAAAGGAGGGGCAGGGCCTCCTCCTCTATACACACAAGTTTCTATCCTCTAATCTCTGGTTTAGAGCCGTTTTGGTTTAGAGCTTCTAATTGCCCTAGCCTTCGGTTTAGAGCCTTCTAATTGGTGTGTCTAATCCCTAGACCACTAATAGTACTCTCTCATACTCCACCATACTCGCTCCGGCTTAAGGCTAAGCCCTGCGGGATCTTCCCTCTACTTCTGGTACCACGCCGTTGTGCTGCCGGAATCGCGAGGAGAGTGCTACAACCTCCGCTGCCTGCTGGGACAAGGGAGAGGAAGGTCTTCGTCGAGTACCGAACGTGTGACCGACTGCGGGAGCGCTGCCGGAACGCAGCGCCGGAAGGATCGTCTACGCGATCTTGAGATCGGCAAGTGTACGACTACATCACCCACGAGAATCTGCTCTCGTTAACCGCTTTGGAATCTTCGAGGGTGAGTTCCTCTATCGACTCGTTGCTACAATCTAGTAGATAGATTTTGGCTTGTTTGTTTGTATGCGATAGAAATTTTTTGTTTTCCATGCTATGAACCCCTACAGTGGTATCAGAGCCGTGTCTATATGTAGATCTGTTGCACGAGTAGAACACAATGGTCATTGTGGGCGTTGATGCTTTTATTGTCGATTGCTTCTTGTGTACTTTGCATCTTGCGGTATGTTGGGATGAAGCGGCCCGGGCTAACCTTACATGACATCGTTCATGAGACTTGCTCCACGCTTGACATGCAACTTGTATTGCATAAGTGGCTTTGCGGGTGCCTGTTTCTCCTAGCATAGTTAAGATCCAATTTACAACGGGTGATTAACAATACTAGTATCAATGTTGTGGTTCTTGTTCGTAAGTTAGAACGACACTTATTGAAAGCCGCAAACCACGTAAAACATGCAAAGAAAATTAGAGGCGTCTAACTTTGTTTTGCAGGGGTGTGCAGTGATGTGATATGGCCATGATTGTGATTATATATGATGTATGCAATGTTCCTTATTGTAAGTCGGCAACCGGCAGGAGCCATATGGTTGTCTTTAATTTCTGTTAAAACCCGCGTGTCTATTCAAAGTAGTTGTAATAGTTGAAGCCGGTGGACGACAACCATGGAGCAGCATCATTGACCTTGATGCAATACCGGTGATGATGGAGATAATGTTCGTGCTTGAAGATGGAGATCGGAAGCACAAGAAGAAAGGCCATATCATATCACATATTATGAATTGCATGTGATGTTAATCCTTTATGCATCTTGTATTGCTTAGTAGACGACGGTAGCATTATAATATGATCCCTCATGCACATGAATTTCAAGTCATAAAGTGTTCACCCTTAGTTGGCACCGTTGCTAAAGCTTGTTGTTTCGAAGCACCACGTGATGATCGGGTGTGTTAGATTCCGCAAGTGTATACAACGTGGGCAAGCCAGATTTGCTCATGCGGAAGCTAAGGTTTGATCTTGACGAGCCTAGCATGTACAGACATGGTCTCAGGAACACGGATCACCGAAAGGTAAAGCATGAGTCATATAGGAGATATGATGAACATGTTGATTGTTCGCCATTGAAGCTACATCAACTCTCGTGATGATCGGTTTTGATGTGGTGGATTTGGTTCGTGTGATCACTAAAACAATGTGAGGGATATTGTTTTGAGTGGGAGTTCACCTAGATTAATTTAATTATTAATTAGAACTCAATTTATCATAAATTAAATCAAAGTGAATTTGCATAGTTGTTGTAGTCATTGGCATCCGTTTACCACCTTACGCTTAGTTATAATTGAGATGATAGAACTATAGAATTCTGGTTAGTTACTTTACGAACTGGTATCGTATTGTTTTGAAGTGTTAATCTAAAGTTTAAAAGTCCTATTGCAAACTTTCAGTAAGTTCCGGTTACTCCATGAAGTTTAATAATTGGTATTAAAACAAGAGTGACAATTCCAAGTGTTAGTGTATAAGTATCATGTTTGTCTCCATGATTCTTGATATTCAAAGGATTGTCTTAATATCAAAGTTATCTAGGATCTGAAAGAGTTGTTTCAGAAACCATGATGTGTGGAAGATATTGTGATATCTGAAACAAAGTTTTGGTTACAACATGATAGAGTATAATATGGCAAAAGTCATGTTCTCATATTTGATGAGAATTTGCAAAGGGTTGGAGACACTAGTTGTCCTAATTCACCAAAAGGTTTTGGATAGCAACATTATACTCACGATTCATCTTTATAAGCTAAAAGTAGCTTGATCATGGATAATTCCATGATAAGGGTGAATATTTGATGTAGGTAAAATATTTACTAGACCAAGAGATTACTAAAGAAAGGAATTTGAAAGAACACCAAACATTTGATGATGGTGATCTACTTCAAAGTGCAAGTCCAAAGACATTGGTATTTAATTATACACGCTTTGGATTATGTGTCATATGTATGACTCCACTATTGATATTGATAGATTCTTTCAAACAGAAAAGGAAATACTGAAAGAGAATCTCATAAATATATGGCAGAAAAGAAAAGACTAGAATTGTTCAGTTTAAGTATATAGATGATATACATGTTATGGCTATATTCTTTGCTTATTAAACAATGTGGTTATTAAGTATTTGATACTGAATTTGTTGGTGTGAATCGTCATACGAAACAACACAATTCATGAACTACAATGGCCTAAGTAACTAGCAAAAGAATATGTGATGATGTTCATCGAGAACAAATAAAGGATTATTGTGTTGCTCGTTAAACATCAAAGCTTGCCTTCAAGATTTGTTTTATCAGGTATTATGAGAACAAAAGGGTTGTTCAAATAATTGCCGTAATCCATAAAAGATGGATGATTCACAAATCTCGTTGGAGAAATCACATCCATAAAACTAGTGCTAAAAATGTCGAAAGACAAATTGATTGAAAGATCACTTAGGAAGTGACATCGCTGTTTAAATTGTATTGGAAAGAAAACATGAAGAAACTCCATGTGTATGGAATTTTGGAGTCTTTTGATTTTGATCAAATGACGCTTGTGAAACTTTCCTAGACATAATTAAAACTTCGTTCATAGGCCAAAAGGGAACGAATGACTAGCCTATTGTAACTTGTACATATTGTTGTACGAAGTCCATTATGTGTAGTCAAAAGCGATGGATTTCAACTTCATATGCTTTCTCCGAAAATTTGAGTGAATATATGAATATTTACTTAATAAGGATGAAGTGTGAAATATTTGAAAAAGTTCAAAGACTTTCAACATGAAGTGCAAAATCATTGTAACAAGAATATAAATAGTTTATGATAAGATCATAAAGGAAGATATTTGAGTTACAAGTTTAGCATAATACCTAAGATTTAAGGAATCGTTCCGTGGATTTGCATTTTCCCGAAACACCATAAGAGTATGGAACGTTCGAGATATGTAATTAAACCTTGTTTGACATGGTGAGATCAAAGGTGTAATTCATAAAACTGCCATTGTATTTTAAAGATTAAAAGCTTTAGAGATTACCGTTTTTCCACTGAAAAGAGCTTCATCATAATCCGTTGAAATGACACCATATAAGGTTATGGTTTGGGATAAAACCCAAGTAGTCCTTTCTTAAACATTGGTATGCTATACATAAGAAAGATGTTTGCAACCAAAGTCGGATGAACCTGTCTTTGTTAAGTATTCCTCCATAACACCGGAGACAAAAGTGTTTGTCGCTTAGAACGTCAAGTTTCTTTGAGAAGGAATTTTTCGTGAAAAGTTAAGTGGGAGGACAATAGAACTTTGATAAGGTTAAAGGAACCTTAGCTATATGTGCAGAGTTGCGCAGCGCCGAAAAGTGTTCTGGAGGCAGCAATAATGCTCATGGCTCACGTGCCTCAAAGGTTGTGGTCATGGAGATCTAAGTTCCTATTGAAACAAGTAGGTCAGGTAAAGAATCAAATACCAAGATTTGACGGTTGAATCATTATTTGAGAATAATGAACCGACTACATGCAAAGAAGCGATGATGGGCCCTGACTCCGTCAAATGGCTTGAAGCCATAAAATCCGTGATAGTTCCATACACGAGAAATCAAGTTTTGAACTTGAAGGACCCTCGAGAAAGGTGTAAGACCTTATAGTTGTGTTTGGATCTATAAAGAAATGGACATGAATATAGTCGACATGTTGGGAAAGAGTTCACAACAATGTTCAAAGGTTGACTATGACAAGATCTGATCTTTCATAGCGATATTTAGTCTAGACGGATTAATGTAGCAACCACTACATATAAATTTGTTATGTGGTAGTTGAATATACAAAACAAGTTCTTCTAATAGAATTGTTACCTAGGACATGTGCGTAACACGGTCCATAGGGTTTTGTTAATTCAAAGGATGCTAAAAGTATATGCAAACTTCAATGGTTGAAGTAAGCATAGCGGAGTTGGAATCTTCACTATGATGAAACTGTTAAAAGAGTTTAATTTCATCAGAGACAATGAAGATGCTTGCATTTGCAAGAAATTAAGTGGGAGCGCTAAGACATGTTTCTAATACGTTATGTGGAAGACATATTGTCGATTGGAAATGATGTATCTTTTATTAACACATATTAAGAATTTCATCTCGATGAAAGACTTAGGCAAAACCCAAATATTAGGCATGATTAGACGCTAATATGGTTGTGCCAGAAATACATAGACGAGATATTGAATGAGTTCAATATAGAAACTACAAGAAAGTTTCTTGTCGCACAGAAAGGATTGAATAAGTTCAATGTTGATATATTCAAGTGTATTGACATTTGGTAAAGTGAAACAAATAATCAAGTATAGATTGATACTTGATGTATGAAATCACAAAGATTATTTATATCAATCATACTGTGATATGTACAAATCCAGATATGTCCTATGCTCTAAATGTTATGAGCATATACCAGAATGATTCATAAGATGATCATTGGACAATAGTAAGGATATTCTTATGATCTTTTGGAAGAACTAAGAATATATTGTTTGCAGAAGTGACAAATAGATGGTTAGTTCATTGTAAAAGTACTACATTGATACTAGTTTTGTCACAAAGTGCAAATTAATTTTATCTCAATCTAAACTAAGGGTGGCACAATATAATGGAAAGTAAGTTCCATAATGGATTTGGATGAGTTCCAAAGTTAAGACATTGTGACAGATACTACAACAAAAGGCTAAGTATATGACTGCTATTATAGCAGCTAAAGAGGGCATTTGGGTCAAGTAGTTTGTTATCAAACTAGGTGTAGTTCATAGCGGGATAATACTATGAAGATATATTGTACAACAATATTATCAACATGTTTTAACCCTAAAGAACTAAAGGTCTCACCAAAGGACCAAATTTATACAAAGCCATCTCATTAGAGAATGAGTGATGCGTAGAGACGCAAATACATGCAATTACACACGGACCTGGAAGTGTCAGATCCGGAAATCAGTTGACCACTAGCGAACGTGTACTTACAACACCAGAAAGCCATAGGTGTTGAATACACAAAAGTTTGAAACTAGATTATTGACTCTAGTGCAAGTGGGAGACTGTTGGAGATATGCCCAAGAGGCAATAATAAAGTGGGTTATTATCATATCTTCATACTTATGATAAATGTTTACATACCATGCTATAATTGTATTAACCGGAAACATTAATACTTTTGTGATTTGTAAACTAAAATAAGAGTCCCTAGTAAAGCCTCTTGTTAAACTAGCTTGTTGGTTAATATATGATCATGGTTTCCTGATCATGAACATAGAGATGTTATTAACAACAGGATCATATCATTAGGAGAATGATGTGATGGACATAATCCTATAGATAAGCGTAGCATAAAGATCAAGTCATTTCAATAGTTCAATTGCTATATGCTTTCTGATACATAGTAACCTAATTCCTTCGACCATGAGATCATGCATATCACCTTTGCCGGATGGATGCTTTGATGACATCAAACACCACACCGTAACTGGTGGCTATAAAGGTGGCATTGAGTGTTCGGAAAGTATTGGTTGAGACACATGGATCAAGAGTGGGATTTGTCCATCCATATGACGGATAGATATACTCTGGGCCCTCTCGGTGGAATGTCATCCAATTAGCTTGCAAGCATGTGACTGGCTCACAAGGGATCACATATCACGGGAACGAGAAAAGAGTACTTATCGGTAACGAGGTTGAACTAGGTATGCAGAGATACCGACGATCATGACCTCGGATAAGTAAACTATCGTGAGACAAAGGGAAATTGGTATCGTATGTAAGTGGTTCATTCGATCGCAAAGTAATCTTAGAATATGTGGGAGCCATATGAATTTCCAGATTCCTCTATTGGTTATTGTTCGGAGAAGTGTCTCGATCATGTCCGCATAATTCACGAACCGTAGGAGACACACTTAAGGATTCGACGTTGTTTTGAGTAGTTATGGTATTATGAGAAAGAGACCGAATGTTGTTCGGAGTCTCGGATGGGATCCGGGATATCACGAGGTGATCCGGAATGGTCGGAGAATAAGATTCATATAAGGAAGTCCCATTTCGGAGTTCGGAAATGATTCCGGTGTTTTCATCGGGAATGTTCTAGAAGGTTCCGGAATGTCCGGCACTCCGGGGGGAAGGGGTACATGAATGTGTCATTGCATATTGGAATGATTGCATCATGTACTAAGTGTTCTTGCTGTTCCAAATAAAGGATTAAATTGAATCCTAAAACAAAAAAGTCAAATGGCCAGTTTGAAAGTCAAACGGCTAAAACAAGAAACTGTGGGAAACAAGCAAGAGGAGGCAAAACCGACTTGGGGGAGGAGTCCCTCCTCTCCAAGCCGGCGCGCCACCCAAGGCCGACTTGGGGAGGGACTCCCTCCCCTTGGCCGCCCCTCCCACCTATAAAAGGAGGGGCAGGGCCTCCTCCTCTATACACACAAGTTTCTATCCTCTAATCTCCGGTTTAGAGCCGTTTTGGTTTAGAGCTTCTAATTGCCCTAGCCTTCGGTTTAGAGCCTTATAATTGGTGTGTCTAATCCCTATACCACTAATAGTACTCTCTCATACTCCACCATACTCGCTCCGGCTTAAGGCGAAGCCCTGCGGGATCTCCCCTCTACTTCTGGTACCACGCCGTTGTGCTGCCGGAATCGCGAGGAGAGTGCTACAACCTCCGCTGCCTGCTGGAACAAGGGAGAGGAAGGTATTCGTCGAGTACCGAACGTGTGACCGACTGCGAGAGCGCTGCCGGAACGCAGCGCCGGAAGGATCGTCTACGCGATCTTGAGATCGGCAAGTGTACGACTACATCACCCACGAGAATCTGCTCTCGTTAACCGCTTTGGAATCTTCGAGGGTGAGTTCCTCTATCGACTCGTTGCTACAATCTAGTAGATAGATCTTGGCTTGTTTGTTTGTATGCGATAGAAATTTTTTGTTTTCCATGCTACGAACCCCTACAAAAGTATGATCCTTATGCCTTGTTTCTAAGTATTGAAACACCGTTTGCTACTAGATCTGTTGCATGTTTGCTTGCTTCCATCTTTGTTCCGTTTGCCGGGGAGGTTTTGGGTCCTTTACCTTACCTCACCATCAAGCTCTTTTCTGGCACCGTTACCCCACGTCAACAAGTCAGAAGCTATTTTCTGGCACCATTACCGCTTGTATTTCACTATCTCTTTGCCGAACTAGTGCACCTATACACCTGACAAGTGTATTGGGTGTGTTGGGGACACAAGAGACTTCTTGTATCTTGATTGCATGGTTGCTTGAGAGGGGATACCTTTGACCACTTCCTCCCTGAGTTCGATATACCTTGGATAATCCACTTAAGGGAAACTTGTTGTTGTTCTACAAACCTCTAGACTTAGAGGCCCAACAACTGTCTACAAGAATAGAAATGCGTAGACATCAAGGATGAGCAGGAGTTAAGCTTGGGGATGTTTGATATGTCGGAAACATATCTATAATTTTTTATGTTCCATGCTTGTTTAGTATCTACTTTGCTTTTCTCTGCCTACACTTTGAGGTGTTTTTATATGTTTTTCTGGACTAACCTATTAACAAGATGCCACAATGTCAGTTGCCTGTTTTCTTCTATTTTTGGTTCCAGAAAAGGCAGAAAATCAATATTCTCAGAATTCGACGGGACAAAAGCCAAAGTCAATATTTTACCATGGGGAACACGAAGCCTGAATACGAGACAGAGGGGAGCCACTAGGGGCCACACCCCCTGGATGCGCGGCTAGGCCCAGTCCGCGCCTGGGGGTGCGGCCTGGCTGCCCCTGCCTCGCCTCTTCGCCTATAAAGACCCCACGATACAGAAACCCTAAGTACCCGATCAATATTCCACGAAATCGTCTATAGCCACCGCCACCGAAACCTTCTGAAGCTCTTCCCGGCACCCTGCCGGAGGGGAGATCATCCCGAAGGCCTTCTTCTTCATCATGCCAGCCTCCGGTATGAAGTGTGAGTAGTTCCAGCTTAGACTACGGGTCCATGTAGTAGCTAGATGGTTGTATCTCCTCCTTTGTGTTACCATGTTTAGATCTTGTGAGCTCCGTTCATGATCAAGATCATCTATTTGTAATCATGCATGTTGTGTTTGCGGGGATCCAATGGATATTGAGATTACTATGTCAGATTGATTAATGGTTTTGTCTATTTGATACTATCATGTCTGTGTTGTTTCTGATCTTGCATGCTCTCCGTTGTTAGTAGCTATATTGGCCAAGTAGATGCTAGTGACTCCAAGAGGGGGTATTTATGCTCGATAGTGGGTTCATGCCTCTAGTTTCCAAGGGAAGTGAAAGAAATCTCTAAGGTTGTAGATGTGTTGTTGCCACTAGGGAGAAAACAACGGTATCTTGTTCATGGAACAAGTGGATTGTTTACCTTACACACTTTTCTTAAAGCATTTATCTCTTGGTTGCAACTTAGTAATGGAGGGGGTTCGGATGATAACCTGAAGGTGGATTACTAGTCATAGATGTAGTTGGATGGCGGTCTATGTATCTTGTTGTATTGCCCAATCGAATCTCATAGGATCATGAATGTCTAGTATTGCATTGTTATGCCTTGCTCAGTCATGTCAATTGCCCTGCTGTAATTTGTTTACCCAGCATGCCATGTTTGTTTATCTTAAGGAGAACACCTCTAGTGAACTATGGACCCCGGTCCAATCTTTACTATTGATATATCTTCCACTGTTATTGTTTACTTTCTGCAAACCACTATTACCTTCCACACCATACAGTTAACCCTTTGTTTTCAGCAAACCGGTGAGATTGACAACCTCACTGTTCGTTGGGGCAAAGTCTTGAGTTTGTGTTGTGCAGGTTTCCAAGTTGCTAGCAACACCTTTGAGTCGTTTCCTTCCTCCTACTGGTTCGATAACCTTGGTTTCTTACTGAGGGAAAACTTGCTGTTGTGCTCATCACACCTTCCTCTTGGGGTCTCCCAATGAAGCTTCCACGAACCATCACGTGTGCATACAACGGGTGCAAGCCAGATTTGCGCACGCGGATACTAAGGTTAACCTTGATGAGCCTAGCATGTATAGACATGGTCTCGGAGCATGGAATAACGAAATGTAAAGCATGAGTCATATGGATGATATGATGAACATGTCGATTGTTCTCCTTTGAAACTACATCATCTCTCGTGATGATCGGACTTGGTGTAGTGGATTTGGTTCGTGTAATCACCCAAACGACTTGAGGGATGTTGTTTTGAGTGGTAGTTCAAATAAGTAATATGATTAAAAGTTGAACACCATCATGTGTGGAAGATATAGCGATATATGATTAAAAGTTCAAATAAGTGCCAATCTAAAGTTCAAATAAGTAATATGATTAAAAGTTCAAATAAGTGACAATCTAAAGTTTAGAAGTCATATTGCAAACTTTTAGCAAACTCTGTTTACTCTGTGAAGTTTAATAATTAGTATTAAATCAAGAGTAACAATTCCAGTGTTAATATCTAAGTATCATGTTTGCCACCATGATCCTTGATATTCAAAAGATTGTTTTAATATCAAGGTTATATAGGAGCTGAAAGAAATGTTTCAGAAACCATCATGTGTGGAAGATATAGCGATATATGAAATGATGTTTTTGGTTGCAACATGATAGAGTATAATTTAGTAAAATATATGTTCTCATATTTGATGAGAATTTGCGAAGGTTGGAGATGCTAGATGTCCTAATCCTCCAAAAGGTTTTGGAAATAAAGATTATACTCGCAATTCGCCGTTATAAGCTATAGTAGCTTGATCATGAAAATTATCATGATAAGAATGAATATAATATGTAGGTAAAATGTTTACTACACTAAAAGATTACTAAAGAATGGAATTCGAAAGAACGCCAAACATTTGATGATGGTGATCTACTTCAAAGTGCAAGTCCAAAGATATTAGTATTTGACTATACATGCTTTGGACTATGTGTCTTGTGTATGGTGCCATTGTTGATGTCGATAGATTCTTTTAAAAAGAAAAGGAAATGCTGAAAGAGAATCTCAGAAATATTTGGCAGAAAAAGAAAAGACTAGAATTGTTCAGCTTAGGTATATAAATGATATACATTTTATGGCTGTATTCTTTGCTTGTTAGACAATGTGGTTCTTAGATATTGGATACCTAATTTGTTGGTGTGAAGTGTCATATGAAACAACATAATTCATGAACTACAATGGCCTAAGTAACTAGCAAGATAATTTGTGATGATGTTCATCAAAAACAAATATAGTGTTGTTGTGTTTTTCGTTGATATCAAAGTTTTCCTTATTGTTATTTTGATCAGGTATTATGAGAACAAAAGGTTGTTCAAATAATTTTTGTATTCCATAATAGATGGATGATATACAAGTCTATTTGGAGAAATCACATCCATAAAACTAATGCTAAAAATGTTGCAAGACAAATGATTAAAAGATCACTTAAAAAGTGACATCGCTATTTAAATTATATTGGAAAGAAAACATGAAGAAACTCCATGTTGATGGAATTTTGGAGTCTTTTGATTTTGATCAAATGACACTTATGAGACTTTCCTAGAGATAATTAAACTCCGTTCATAGGCCAAAAGGGAACAGATGACTAAATTATTGAAATTTCTACATATTGATGTATGTAGTCCATTATGTGTAGTCGTGAACGGTGGATTTCAACTTCATATGCTTTCTCCAGAAATTTGAGTGAATATATATGTATATTTACTTAATGAGTAAGAAGTATGAAACATTTGAAAATGTTCAAAGACTTTCAAGATGAAGTGGAAAATCATTGTAACAAGAAAATAAAGAGTTTATGATTGGATCATAAAGGAAGATATTTGAGTTACAAGTTTAGCAAAACACCTAAGATATGAGGAATTGTTCTATGGATTTGCATTTCTCGAAACACCATAGGAGTATGGAGTGTTCGAGATATGTAATGAAACCTTGTTTGACATGGTAGGATCAAAGGTTTCATTTATAAAACTGCCATTATATTTTAAAGATTAAAGCTTTAGAGACTACCGGTTTTACACTGAAAAGAGATCCATCATGATCCATTGAAATGACACCATATAAGTTATGGTTTGGGATAAAACACAAGTTGTCCTTTCTTAAATTTTGTTATGCTATGCATAAGTAAAATGTTTACAACCAAAGTCGGATGAGCATGTCTTTGTAGGTTATTTCGAATAAATGTTGGGTATTCCTCCATAACACCGAAGACAAAGTGTTTGTCGCTTAGAACGTCAAGTTTCTTTAGAAGGAATGTTTTCGTGAAAATTTAAGTGGGAGGACAATAGAACTTTGATAAGGTTAATGAACTTAGCTATATGTGTTGAGTTGCGCAGCGCTAGGAAGTATCCCGAAGGCAGCAACAATGCTCATGGCTCAGGTACCTCAAAGGTTGTGGTCACAGAGGTCTAAGTTCCTATTGAACCAAGTAGGTCGGGTAAATAATCAAATACTAAGATTTGAGAGTAAATCATTATTGTTTGACAATTATGAACCGACTACATGCAAGGAAGCGATGATGGGCCCTTACTCCGTCAAATGGCTTGAAGACATAAAATCCGTGATAGTTCCATACACGAGAAATCAAGCTTTGAACTTGGATGACCCGCCGAAAAGGTGTAAAACCTATCGGTCGTATTTGGATCTATAAATAGACATGGATGTTCCACATCTATGAAATTGTCGACGTGTCGGTAAAGATTTTACGACAATGTTCAAGAAGTTGACTATGATAAGATTTGATTTTTCATAGCAATATTTAGTCTAGGCGGATTAATGTAGCAACCACTACATATACTTTTGTTATATGGTAGTTGAACAAACAAAACAAAGTTATTCTAATAGAATAGTTATCTAGGACGTGCACATGACACGATCCAAAGGGTTTTGTTAATTCAAAGGATGCTAAAAGCGCATGCAAACTTCAATGGTTGAAGTAAGCATCGCAGAGTTGGAATCTTCATCGTGACGAAACTGTTAAAAAGGTTTAATTTCATCGGAGACGATGAAGATACTTGAATTTGCAAGAAATTAAGTGAGAGCGATGAGGCATATTTCTAATACATTATGTGAAAGACATATTGTTGATTGGAGATGATGTATCTTTTATTGACACGCGATTAAGAATTTCATTTCAATGAAAGACTTAGGAAAACCCCGGATATTTGGCATCAATGTCTATATGGATAGATTGAGATGCTAATATGGTTGTGCCAAATGTACATAGATGAGATACTGAATGAGTTCAATATGGAAATGACAAGAAAGGTTCTTACCACATAGAAAGGATTGAATCAAGATTCAAGTATTTTTGACACTTGGTGAAAGAAATCACAAAGAGTATTTTGATCAATCATATTGTGATATGTACACATCCAGATATGTCCTATGCTCTAGATGTTATGAGCATATAACAAAATGACTCCTAAGATGATCATTGGACGATAGTAAGGGTATTCTTATGATCTTTGGAAGAACTAAGAATGTGTTATTTATGTAGAGGTGAAAAGTAGATAGATAGTTCATTGTAATGTGTTACATTGATACTAGTTTTTTCACAAGATACAAATTAAGTTTATCTCAATTTAAACTATGGGTGGTACAATGTAATGGGAAGGAAGTTCCATAACGGATTTGTATGAGTTCCAAAGTCAAGACATTATGACAAATACTATAACAAAAGGCTAAGTATATGACTGTTATTATAGCAGCAAAAGAAGGCATTTGTGTCAACTAGTGTGTTATCAAACTAGGTGTGATTCACAACGTTCTAGTACTATGAAGATATATTGTACGGCAATACTATCGATATGTTTTAAACCCCAAGGAACTAAAGGTCACACCAAAGGACCAAATTTATACAATGCCATCTTATTAAAGAATGAGTGATGTGTAGAGACGCAAAGACATGTAAATACACATGGACCTGAAAGTTTCAGATCCGAAGATTATGTTTACCACTAGCAAACGTGTATATTCAACACCGGAAAGACGTAGGTGTTGAATGCACAAAGTTTTTCAAACTAGATTATTGTCTCTAGTGCAAGTGGGAAACTGTTGGAGATATACCCAAGAGGCAATACTAAAGTGGTTTTATCATATCTTTATGTTTATGATAAATGTTTACATCCCATGCTATAATTTTATTAACCGGAAACATTAATACTTGTGCATTTTGTAAACATAAAAGACTCCCTAATAAGCCTGTTGTTAAACTAGCTTGTTCATTAATATATGATCATGGTTTCCTGATCATGGACATTAGATGTTATTAATAACAAGATCATATCATTAGGAGAATGATTTGATGGACACACTCCTATAGTTAGCATAGCATAAGATTAAGTCATTTAGAGTTTGTTTGCTACAAGCTTTTAAATACATAGTAACCTAATCCTTCGACCATGAGATCATGTTAATCACCATTACCAGATGAGTGATTTGATGACATCAAATGCCACTTTGTAACTGGGTGGTTATAAAGGTGGCATTAGGTATTTGGAAAGCATGGATTGAAGCGCATGGATCAAGAGTGGGATTTGTCCATCCATATGACAAATAGATATACTTTGGGCCCTCTCGGTGGAGTGTCATCCAATTGGCTTGCAAGCATATGACAAGGCCACAAGGGATGTCACATCACATTACGAGTAAAGAGTATTTATTGTCAATGAGGTTGAACTAGGTATAGAGATACCGACAATCGAACCTCGGATAAGTAAAGTATCACGCGACAAAGGGAATTGGTACCGTATAATGGTTCATTCGATCATGAAGTCATCGCTGAAATATGTGGGAGCCATATGGATTACCAAATCCCTCTATTGGTTATTGACCGGAGAGGTGTCTCTATAGGGTTCGCAGCATAGAAAACAAAAAATTTCCTACGATGGGAACAACTATGTACCAAGATCTATCTACTAGATACAAGCAACGGGCGAATATACATCCATAGAGAACATACCCTTGAAGACCGACAAAGCTTAACGAGTTTGAACTCGTGGTTGATGTAGACGATCTCTTGCTGATCTCAAGATCGAGAGGAAGTCCTAGCGCCGCAAATCAACGGCGCATCCGTGCTCGCACACACGTCCGAGGCACCGAGCAACCTCCGCCTCCTCGCTCCAGTGATGCAGCGGAAGCACAACTCTTTCTTGCCGAATATCCACCGGGAACATGTATCTCACTAGTCCGAGACCATGGGGATAAATACTAGAGGGGAGAGAGATCCTTCATGAGGAGGTGTGAGTGAGTGAGAGGAAGGAGGGCTCCTTTTATAGGAGGAGAGGGGCACCCAAGGGGGTGGCCGCCGGCCATGGGGGCTGCCCCCTTCCCTCCTTCATTCATGTGGGTGTACACTCCACTCACACAAATGTCTTTCAATTCCCTCCACTCAAAAACCCACTCAAATTCCATTTCCACCAAATTTAATGCAAACTCTCATTAAATAAAACCCCTTTTATTTATTCAGATTTTTGTCAATTACTTTAATGACAAACATTCACATATAACCCCTTGCTAGTATTTCATTTCACATGCAAAAACACTTTCTGCAATTTCACCCGAAAACCCGTTTTGGTATCTAGTGAAATAAATTTCTGCGCTTGTTATTC
The DNA here is from genome assembly GCA_910589765.1 of Avena atlantica. Lineage (NCBI taxonomy): Eukaryota > Viridiplantae > Streptophyta > Magnoliopsida > Poales > Poaceae > Avena > Avena atlantica. Next base: position 483,145,861 of record OU342739.1, on the reverse strand, counting down.
TTTCCGGCATGAAACTTTTGCTCCAAATGGTGTTGGTGTCTCTGGTTCGCGAATAATGTGGATATGATCGAGACCCCTCTCAGATCAATAATCAGAAGCGGGACCTGGAGATCCATACTGACTCCCACACATTCAATGATGACTTTCTTGTGATGGTGAGAACCTTTTACGCCAGTATCTTAATCCTTTTGTTTCACGATATATTACATGTCCGAGATTCGATCATCAGTATCTCCATACCTAGTTTGATCTCGTTACTGACATGTACTCTTTTCTTGTTCCCGTGATATAACATTCTAGTGATCAAATCACTTGCTTGCAAGCTAATCAATGTGATATCACCGTGAGGGCCCAAAGCATATCTATTCGTCATCAGGATGAACAAATTCCACTCTCGATCCATGGGCCTCAACATAACACTTTAGTAGTACTGAACCCATCTTTATAATCACTCTGTTATGGTGTGACGTTTGATGTTATCAAGATACTCTTCCGGTGTTAGTGATTGACATGATCTCATGGTCTAAGGATTAGGATCACTTCGTATGATGTTATAGCAATATAAACTCAATGACTTTTATCGTAATGCTATACTTCGGATGAATGTTCATCACACCATTACACTAATGTTGTGACCTCGTTATTAACAACATCCAATGTCCATGATCAGGAAACCTTGATCATCTTGTTAATCAACGAGCTAGTTTATGAGAGAGGCATAACTAGGAACTTTTGTTTGTTTATTAAATACACATGTATTAACGTTTCCGTATTAATACAATTATAGCATACAAAATAAACATCTATCATATACTTGGAATATACATAATAACCACTTTATTATTGCCTCTCAGGGAATATTCCCTTCAGTCTCCCACTTGCACTAGAGACAATAATCTAGTTACATAGTGATAAATCTAACACCCATGGAGTTCTAGTGTTGATCATGTTTTGCTCTAGGGAGAGTTTTAGTCAACGGAACTACTACATTGAGATCTGTGTGTACTTTACAAATCTTTATATCTCCATCCTTGACATGCTCGCGGATGGAGTGAAACCGGCGCTTAATATGCTTGGAATTCTTGTGAGACCTTGGTTCTTTGGCATTGGCTATGGCACCATTGTTGTCACAATAGATTACCATTGGGTCCAACGCCCTCGCAACCACACCTAGTTCGGATATGAACTCCTTCATCCAAACCGCTTCCTGAGCCGCTTCCGAAGCAGCAACATATTCGGCCTCCATTGTTGATCCCGCCACCACGGGTTGTTTGGAACTCCTCCAACTAACCACTCCACCATTCATGAGAAATACGTATCCGGATTGAGACTTAGAGTCATCCGGATCGGTGTCAAAGCTAGCGTTGACATAACACTTAGCGATGAGCTCTTCTTCACCTCCATACACAAGAAACATATCCTTAGTTCTTCGCAAGTACTTAAGGATATTCTTAACCGCTATCCAGTGTTTCGATCCTGGATTAGATTGGTACCTACTAGTCAAACTAATAGTATGTGCCACATCCGGTCTTGTACATAGCATGACGTATATTATAGAGCCTATGGCTGAAGCATAGGGGACTTTGTCCATTATCTCTCTTTCTTCCGCCGTAGCCAGACTTTAAGTCTTACTCGATGTCTTGCCTTGCAACATAGGTAAGAACCTCTACTTACTTCCGTCCATTTTAAACTTCTTTAAAATCTTATCAAGGTATGTACTTTGCGATAGCCCTATTAGGCGCCTAGATCTATCTCTATAGATCTTTATGCCTAATATGTATGACGCTTCACCTAGGTCCTTCATTAAAAATTTGCTGTTTAGATAACTTTTAACATTGTTTAAAAGATCTATATCATTTTCGATCAATAATATGTCATCCATATATAATATCAGAAATGCCACATTGCTCCCACTCACTTGTAAATACAAGCCTCTCCATAAGTTTGGACAAATCCAAACTATTTGATCACCTCATCAAAGCGGAGATTTCAACTTCGGGATGCTTGCTTCAGTCTATAGATGGATCGCTGAAGTTTGCATACCTTGTTAGCATCCTTAGAATCGACAAAACCCTTTGGTTGTATCATATACAACTCTTCTTCAATATTGTCATTGAGAAACGCAGTTTTGACATCCATCTGCCATATTTCATAGTCGAAATATGCAGCAATTGCTAATATAATCCTAACTGACTTTAGCATCGCTACGAAAGAGAATGTCTCATCGTAGTCAACTCCTTGAATTTGTCGAAACCCCTTTGCGACAAGTCAAGCTTTATAGACGGTCACATTACCATCAGCATCAGTTTTTCTTTTGAAAATCCATTTATTCTCCACGACCTTTCGGTCGTGAGGTAAGTCCACCAAGTTCCAAACTTGTTTTTCATACATGGATTCCATCTCGGATTTCATGGATTCTAACCATTTGATGGAATTAGGGTTCATCATCGCTTCTTCATACGTCGCAGGGTCATTAATTTCATCAACCATGAAATTCATAACAGGGTTTCCGTACAGCTCGAGAGCTGCACGCGTCCTGCTAGAGATGGCGCATTTTGAGCTTGCACTTCATTTTTTCTAACTTTATAAGTATGATGTCTTGAATATACACATGAGAAACTTCATATTATTCTTCAAAACACTCTTGATCTTCTTCAACATGATTCTAAAAGCCCAAAGCCCTTGGACATTGTTTCTTCTTCATTTTATCAACCTTGAAACCAACACATGGTCCAAGTGATTCCAATGAACAGTAGAACTCAATTCACACATTAGTCTTTAAAAATTGTCATTAATTAAGAACAATGGGGGAATACATGCCTTTTCACCAACAATTGTTTTTTCTAAGATAATTACATGCATATTATCATGTACCTTGGTTATATGATAAGGCCTACTATTGTGTATTTTTTGAAAAAATGGCAAAATGTTCTTGGGGACGGGATGACGAGGATGATCATGGTCGCATAGAAGCTAAAGGATTAGTTTCTTTTGTCGGATAGCGTTAAATTGGGATAAATGTGTATATGGGTTGGCCAGAATATTGGAATATTGGTATATTCCGGCCCAACTCATATACACATTTATCCCAATTTAACGCTATCCGACAAACGAAAAGGAATTGGAAACGAAGTGCAAAAATATGAACAAAATTAACCAAACATAGCTAGCATGGGAAATTTTGAAACGGAAACAAAAACCATTTTCAGCAAAACATCAACAAAAAATTCCAATATACACTTGTGAAAGAACCTTTTTTGGTCTACCAATGGGACATGACCTTGTGGATGTGAGGCAGAAGCCAATGATGAGAAACCCTGCTTGTGGATGCCGCATGTCCTCATCCATCTACAAGGTAAGTTGGCCTCCTCTCCCTTGTACCCTCTGGTCGACGAGACCGCTGGAGGAGAGAGGGAAAGGAGCCGAAGCGGAGACGACGACTCTCAAAACTAGAGTGGGAAAAGGGAAAAGGCACCATGAAAACAAAACATCGAACTTAGAAATTCAATATTTCTTTTTTAGGGATAGAAATACAATACTTTGAATAGTAGTAGGACTACTAGGTAAATATACTCATTGCTGTGGATCTATACGCAAAACCTATCGCCGCCCCTCTTCCGCCTCGGCCCCACCGCAAGAAACACCCACCCACAAAAAAGACGAACCAGAGACGAGCAGCAGGTTTTACCATCGCGATTCCTAGAAGCGTTCCGCGGAGAAATTCTGCTGCATCCAAAGATGCCGCGCATTCCCCTGATCAGATTCCCCCAGAGGCATCTCAAAGTCCCATCCCCAGCACCAGCAGGTGCTCCCTTCCCCTCGCAATTCCTTTTTTCCCCTTCGATTCGTGCAGGGCCTAGGTTCGCTTGTCTAGGTCTGGTTTGCCAGAGATCTAATTCTTCTTCTCTTCGATTTTCCGGTTGATTTCCCTTGACGCAGCGACGCAATCTGCTGCAGATCAGCATGCGACCCTCATGTCCCGATTGGGTAAGCGCAGGATTTTCGAATCCGCAACTAAATTATTTTTTCTTTCTTCTTGAATTCGGTTAATTACCGGTGGTAATTTATGGCGGGCACATGCTTTCTGAACCAGTTAATTGATCCGTGCAACATTTTTTTTTTGCCTTGGGATGTTATTTTGCTGCATAAATTAGGAATGTGAACTCCTGCGCCTGATGGTTTCAGGCAGCTTCTCAGAGTTTAAGCCAAATGGAAGTTATTCATGTACTAGTTCTTCTTCACTTAAGATAGAAGTTGAGATATTAGAGATGATTTTGCAAGGAACTTGGAACACTTGTGTGCTTTGTAGTTGTTTGTTTTACATACTGGGCTGTATCATTCAGATTTAGGTTTGCTTCTGGCTAACTAATCTGTACAAACGTTCTCAAGTGTATTAAGGTGATACAGTAGTCATTATAGTGACCCATTGAGATAGGATATGATCTGTGCCTTCATCGCCATGAATAAGCAGTAACTTTCTATCTAACATTGTTTCGGTAGTTCGGATTGATATGCCATATGTATGGATGAGCTGCATGTGTTACAAAATAGTCAACCCTGTTTTTGGGACTAGAAGAGATGGTGTCTTCTCTGACTTTCATTGCCCTTGTAGGTGCCATGTTATACAGCCTGTTACACCAGTTACTGGATAGTTCTTATTTCCTGTTCCTACTAAAACATTATTTGTCGTAGGTGTTGCAGTGACTTGCCTTTCACATACTATGATTGGCTTGATAGTACTGTGACAGTGTTGCAGTGACTTGCCTTTCACATACTATGATTGGCTTGATAGTACTGTGACACTGTTGCAATACATAGCTATTTGGGGCTGCAGAGGAAATGGTGCCTTCTCTGGCTTTCATCGCTCTTGTTGGTGCCATGTTATATAGCCTGTTACCACCAGTTATTGGATAGTTCTTAATTCTTATTCTACTATACATTTTATGTAGGTGTTGCAGTGAATTGCTTTTCACATGCCATGGATTTAGACTGTTCCCTGTCCTAATAAAGTGTACCTGTGTTGTAATGTATTATTTTTCGCATGCTATCTTGAAATTTTACAGCATTTGTTGAACTGGTATGTAGGTGATCTGTTTTGCTAAATGAATTGTAAATTTTGTCCCTAAGTTGGCCGAGTTTTCAAATATCCCAAGTTGAGCAGTCTCCTTAAGTTTGCCTGAATTTGTTTCTCAATTGTAAATTTTCCCTACATTTGGGTGCTCCATCATACAGTTAAATGTGTTTAATTGGCTGTGAACACTGAACAAATCTAATCACACTGCCAAATATAGGATACCTGTAAACTAGCCAAATCCGTCCTTAATCTCTATTCTTTTCATGCCATCTCGTCCTTAAACAAGTCCCCAAGAAGACAATAGGCCAAATCCTCGATACTTTCGAGCCAGGTGGACCCGAAATTGCACGCCCTGACCTGGTGCCTCAGCTCCGCTGCCCTTGGGTAAGGGCTCACCACGTCATCTCGTCGCCCTTCTTCCCAGCAATAAGCCTGGCATCCACCAACGCTACACAGACCCAGCCTTGTATCTTGCTGGAAGCCTGGAACATCCCCAGAGCGCCCTGCCTCACAACCTCGTGTCTTCACTTCCACAGGTGGTGCTTGTGCCTGGGCAGCATACAACTTCATGGAGCAAGTGCAGTGTATCCCTCCATAAGTTGCTGGCGACAACATCATCACTCAGCAGATGAGCTCCGCTAGGCAGCCAGAGACGTCAGTGCTGGAACGTGGAAGCATTCTGGGGCGGTGGACAAGTTTCTCCTGGATGCTGGAAGGCGTCGTCGCTGCCGCAAAGACCTGACACTCCTTGGTGCGGTGCCATGTCGGGCTTTTGTGTTTTGAGAACATAGAATCAGCTGGGGAGTGAACAGAGGGAAGGCGGCAGGTCAGGTTGTAAATTATTTAGTTCAAAACTGTCCATGGAAAATAGGAGGCGGGGGTTGTTTTCTAAGAAAGCCACTCAGGGAAAATTTACAGGAGACCACTCCACTTGGGGAAACCTACAAAGGTTGATGAACTTTGGGAAAATCACAATCCCCCATTATATTTACTTTGGATATCGGCACTACTGCCCTCTAGACGCTATTTTGAGCACTAATTTCTATTGTGAGCTAGGTTACATCTATATTTATTATTTAATAGTACTAAGTACATTTTTCCTGAACTTATTACAAAGTACTTCTCATAGTACATGGAAAGAGGTGTAACTAACAATTTACAATTTCATTTTCAGGAGCTAAAGTAGAGGCACCGGCTTCTGGGCCGAAAAAAAATTATCGCTTTACATCAGATGTTCCTTCGGCACCTTCTCATAATGCTGTTGGAGGGCCAGCTTCACAACTTCCCAAACGCACACCACTCTCCGAGGAAGAGATTGAGGCTATCATGGTATGTTTACAGATGCTGAAACACAAAGCATATATTGTCTGGTTATATGCTTACAGTCTTTGGTTAGTAGAATGAATAATGCAATTTTGTCCAATACTTGTGTGTAGTGTGGGCTCGTGTTAAATTACGCATGAAATTTGCAGAATCATGACGGCGTTGCTGCGGTAAAAGGCTAGTTAATTACTGTTGCATAATCAATAAACATGGTTGTTCCTAATCTGTTGTCGATCTTTGGGGAGTGGCTTGTACTTTGTTTCACTTGCTACTTAGTAGATAGAAGTCACATACTGCACTTGCTACTTAGTAAACAGAAGTCACAGGACTAAGTAGTCAGTTCCTCGAAGATTAGTCCCTGTATGGACCCCACCATAAATCCATGGCATTTGGTATTTCTTTCACATATATAAACTATTGATATGGAAATACATGAACGAGAAGAAAGGACTTTGTCAGAGGCTTAAGCTGTTTGCCATGCAACCTTTTTCCTAGACTAAGGTAGCTTGTGACTTCTAGGATTACCCTCAAATGAGTTTTCTATCCTTTCGCCAACCTAGTAACCTACCTACCCTTTTAGTGAATGCATTGTACATTCGGTTACCCTTATCTATCAATGTGCACTCAAAATTTGTTAGTACTACCAATGCTATTTTCTGCACATTGAATGAATTCAGTGCGTGTGTTGTCAACTGTTTTGCTTTGTTCTACGTCATTGTGCAGTATGTTGTTCTCTCTAACATGAAATGTATGCATTTATTTTTGAGCAGCTCGGTGGCGTCGTCTGATATCGCTTCCCATCAACGGTACATTTGGCGGAGCATCAATAAGACACCCTACGTCATCCCGCATTCTCGTCCTTCACCTTGGAAGTGGTGTTAGTAGAGCCATGTTGATATGGAACTCTTCCTTTTTGGTCCCCAGAACTCACCAGCTGCCTCACCCGTTTTCTGAATATTCTCCACATGTGACTAGCCGAAATGGTCAACACTGAACATGTGGTGTATGGGTGCCCTGCGAAAATATGTTGATCATGGAATGTTTCAATTAACTTCATTGTTTACACGTGCTGCTTTGAGTTCCGCAGACGGGTTTTTTCTTACTCTCTCTGGTCCATATTAGTCTAAATACTTAACTAGATAAGTACGAATCTAAATAAAGTTGATGCTATTAATATGGACCGGAGGAAGTATTAGTACTGTACTTGTTTTCTTCTTTTGTCATGCATTGGTTGGAGTTGCTGATGTTGTCGGTGACATTAGCTGCAGGCGGTATTGGGTTTCGTCTTTGTTGTTAGTACTCAGGGCTAAAATAGGGGAATATAATGCCAAAACAGTACTCCTCGCTCTCAAAATAGACGTTGAAAGTTTGTCTAAATTTAAATCTAAATTTAAATGTACTACTGTCTCCGACTCAAAATAGATGTCACAGTTTGTTAAAATTTGGATGAACTATATAGTAAATAATGTATAGATTCATTTAAATTTTGTTAAATCTGTGACATCTAATTTGAGACGAAGGAAGTAGACACTATTTAGTATATAGATACATCTAAATTTAAATAAATTTGTGACATAAGTTTGTCTAAATTTGGTATATTTAGATACTACTTAGTATATACGTACATCTAAATACAAATTTGTGACGTCTCATTTAAGACGGAGGGAGTAGTAAACTGTCGTGCTTGTCGTTTGCCCTATTTTAGCCGTTGGAGCTTTCGTTGTCTCGCTGCCGTCACTAGTGGAAACGAGGTCTTTTGTTGATCCCGAAAAAGGGCTTTAACACCGGTTCTTTCACGAACCGGTGTTAAAAGGGGGGGGCCGTACCAGCGTGGCCCCTGCGGCAAAAAAGGAACCCCCTCCTTTAACACCGGTTCGTGCCACGAACCGGTGTTAAAGGTCCCTGCAGCAGTGGCCCGCACACCCCCCCTTTAATGGCATGAACCGGTGTTAAAGGGGGGCTATATAAGACACCACCCCAGCCCACACACACCCCACTCTTCCATTCTTACACATTTTGGAGCCTAGCAAGAGGGTGTGAAGAGTGCTAGTTTGTGTTTTTTTCATATGCACTAGAGGTGTTCGGTGAAATGCCCGAGAGCTCAAAATAAGCTTTCTTGTTGCTCTTTCCGTCTCGGTCGAGGTCGGCAACTATAGTTTCATGTGTCATTGATGTACTATATATATAAATGGTCATCTTCCTATTATTTTTTGATATATACTACATATTAATGCAGATGGATCAGCAATGGATGTACGGTGACCGCCGCACTTCCGAGTACATTACGGGCCTCCAAAATTTCATCGTTGTGGCTAATGCAAACCGTGGTCACAATGGTTTTATGTGTTGTCCGTGTGTTCACTGTCAGAACAAGAAAGACTACTCAAATACCATAACCATTCACGTCCACCTGCTTCGATCCGGTTCATGCCCAGCTATAATTGTTGGACCAAGCACGGAGAAAAAGGGGTTGTGATGGAAGACAACGAAGAAGAAGAGGATGATGACAACTATCATAATATGTATCCTGAATATGATGATAATGCAACGAAGGTAGATAATAAAGATCAAGAGGGAGCAGATGGGCCCGCTAATGACGATCTTGGTCGGGCCATTACTGATGCAAAGGAAGAATGTGAAACTGAAAAGGAGAAGGAGAAGCTGGAGCAGATGTTAAAGGATCACAAAACATTGTTGTATCCAACTTGCGAAGATGGCCACAAAAAGCTAGGTGCCACACTGGATTTGCTGCAATGGAAGGCAGAGAATGGTGTGACTGACAGCGCATTTTCAAAGTTGTTGGTAAAAATGAAGAATCTTCTTCCAAGAAATAATGAGTTGCCCGATAGTACATACCAAGCAAAGAAGGTTGTCTGCCCTCTAGGATTAGACGTGCAGAAGATACATGCCTGCATTAATGACTGCATCCTCTACCGCGGTGAGAAGTACGAGAATTTGGATGCATGCCCGGTATGCACTGCACTGCGGTATAAGATCAGACGAGACGATCCTGGCGATGTTGAGGGCGAGGCTCCTAGGAAGAAGGTTCCCGCCAAGGTTATGTGGTATGCTCCTATAATACCACGGTTAAAACGTCTCTTCAGAAATAAAGAGCGTGCCAAGTTGTTGCGATGGCACATGGAAGACCATAAGAAAGACGCGATGTTGAGACACCTCGCTGATGGGTCACAGTGGAGAAAAGTCGAGCGAGAGTACCCGGACTTTGCACGTGACGCAAGGAACTTAAGGTTTGGTCTAAGTACAGACGGCATGAATCCTTTTGGTGAGCAGAGCTGCAGTCACAGCACCTGGCCTGTGACCCTATGTATCTATAACCTTCCTCCTTGGTTGTGTATGAAGAGGAAGTTCATTATGATGCCAGTGCTCATCCAAGGCCCGAGGCAACCCGGCAACGACATTGATGTGTACCTAAGGCCATTAGTTGAAGAACTTTTACAGCTGTGGGCCAAACCAGGTGTACGTATGTGGGATGAGCACAAAGGGGAGCCATTTGACCTACGAGCATTGCTTTTCGTAACCATCAATGATTGGCCTGCTCTTAGTAACATTTCAGGGCAGACAAACAAGGGATACAATGCATGCACACACTGTTTAGATGATACTGAAAGTGTATATTTGGATAAATGTAAGAAGGTTGTGTACCTAGGGTATCGCCGATTTCTTCCGAACCTGCATCCAGTAAGAAAGAAAGGCAAGCATTTCAAACGTCTGGCAGAACCCCGGAGGAAGCCTGTCCTCCGTACCGGTGAGGAGGTATTTGGTATGGTCAAGGACCTAGAAGTAATCTTTGGAAAAGGTCCTGGCAGTCTATCTGTTCCGAATGACGATGCCGGACACGCGCCCATGTGGAAGAAACAATCTATATTTTGGGACCTACCCTATTGGAAAGTCTTAGAGGTCCGCTCTTCAATCGACGTGATGCACGTGGCGAAGAATGTTTGCGTGAACCTGCTAGGCTTTCTAGGAGTGTATGGGAAGACAAAAGATACACCGGAAGCACGGCAGGACCAGCAACGTCTGAAGGCCCCTGAAGAGCCTATGCATCCTGAGAACGAGAAGGGTAAACGATGCCACTTAACTCCTGCCAGCTACGCTCTTACCAAAGCAGAGAAGGAAATCTTTTTTGAATGTCTGAGCAGTATCAAGGTCCCGTCTGGCTTCTCATCGAATATAAAGGGAATAATAAATATGGCAGAGAAAAATTCCAAAACCTGAAGTCTCATGACTTCCACGTGATCATGACACAATTGCTTCCGATTGCATTGAGGGGGCTTCTACCTGAAAATGTTCGAGTACCCATTGTGAAGCTATCTGCATTCCTCAATGCAATATCTCAGAAGGTAATCGATCCAGAAAGCCTACCAGGGTTACAAACAGATGTGGCCCAATGTCTTGTCAGCTTTGAGTTGGTGTTCCCACCATCCTTCTTCAATATTATGACACATCTCCTGGTTCACCTAGTAGAAGAGATTGCCATTCTCGGTCCTGTATTTCTACACAATATGTTCCCCTTTGAGAGGTACATGGGAGTCTTAAAGAAATATGTTCATAACCGTGCTAGGCCAGAAGGAAGCATCTCCAAGGGCTATGTAACAGAGGAGGTCATTGAGTTCTGTGTTGATTTTATTCCTGACCTTAAGGCGATTGGTGTTCCAGAATCACGACATGAGGGGAGACTGCGTGGAAAAGGCACCCTAGGATGTAAAGCAATGGTATGTAGGGACGGACATTCTCTCAATCAAGCACGCTACATGGTTTTACAAAGATCTATCTTGGTTGCCCCGTATATCAATGAACACAAGAATTTAATACGCCTCAAACACCCGGGGCAGTCTGATGAATGGATTATAAGTGAACACATGGCGAGTTTTGGCGGCTGGCTGCAAAGACTTCTCACGAATAACACCACTGTTGGGTATCAGCTGTACTTGTTGGCCAGGACACCATCTTCGACTGTATGTACTTTCCAAGGGTACGAGATAAATGGGAATACATTTTACACGATAGGCCAAGATAAAAAGAGCACCAACCAAAACAGTGGTGTCCGCTTCGATGCAGCAGAAGACAATGGGCAAAAGACCACGTATTATGGGTTCATAGAGGAGATATGGGAACTTGACTATGGACCTAATTTTAAGGTCCCCTTGTTTCGATGCAAATGGGTCAAGCTAACAGGAGGAGGGGTTGAGGTAGACAAGAAGTACGGAATGACAACGGTGGATCTCAACAATCTTATGAAGAACTTAGACGAACCATTCGTCCTAGCCAATGATGTGGCTCAGGTTTTCTATGTGAAGGACATGTCCTCCAGACCAAAAAAAAGAAAAAATATGCAAACGAATACATCATATGATGAGCCAAAGCGTCACATAGTTCTTTCAGGGAAAAGAAACATCGTGGGAATCGAGGACAAGACAGACATGTCAGAAGATTATAATAAGTTTGATGAAATTCCGCCCTTCACAGTGAAAACTGACCCAAGCATTCCGTTAAGTAAAGAAGATGCTCCATGGTTACGTCTGAAGCGATCATAAGGAAGGACATATGCCAAGAAGTTCATGCTCATATTATGTAACTCTAGTTCATGTTTTTAATATTAATACATGTCTTGAGTGTTAGTCGTGTTTTGTGGATGGACCGGGACTATGAGAAGAAGTTGTCCCGATTCGTACTTACCATTAAGATCTGATCTCCAAACGCGCGCGGTCACATATTAGGGACTGCCTCTATGACCAGTTTCTCGGAGATGCCGGAGGACTAGGCTCCGTCGGCATCTCCCTGAAACTGGCCGTAGTGGTGTCCCTGCTCTCGAAAACCATCTTGCAGCTTTGTAACTTCTATAACTAGATCAATACACCTAGGAGCTAACTAATTTCACATATTAGGGAGTGCCTCTATGACCAGTTTCTCGGAATGCCGGAGGACTGGGCTCCGTCGGCATCTCCCTGAAACTGGCCGTAGTGGTGTCCCTGCTCTCGAAAGGAGGTAAGGCATAGCCTCAAACTGGCTGGAGGACAGGACTCACAAGGATGCCTATTTATAGTACAAGCAGCTCGACATAGTGTCGACACTTACGAAATAATGTCGACACTCATCTTTAGTCCCGGTTGGTGTCTCCAACCGGGACTAAAGGTTCATCTTTAGTCCCGGTTGGTGACACCATCCGGGACAAGGTACACGCCGCACGACATAATGTCGACACTCACCCCTGTTATTAGTGCTGACTCGTGTTTTTTGTCCCGTTCATCTTTAGTCCCGGTTGGTGACACCATCCGGGACAAGGTACACGCCGCACGACATAATGTCAACACTCACCTTATTAGTGCTGACTCGTGTTTTTTGTCCCGGTTGGTGTCTCCAACCGGGACTAAAGGTTCATCTTTAGTCCCGGTTGGTGTCTCCAACCGGGACTAAAGGTTCATCCCGCCATTTTTTCCCGCCATTTTTTTCCCGCCATTTTTCTTCCCGCTAGTTCACTATATATATATATATATATATATATGTAGGGTTGGCCTCCATTGTCATTGCACATCTCTAGACTCATATCTACAACCTCATCACTCTCTTTCCCATGGCTTCCATCGTAGCACTAACCCCCAGGGAGGCGGAGGCGCTTTGCGCCTCGAACTACCCCTGCCCGCCGGGCTACTGTGTCCCCGTTGGCTGGATGCTGAGCGTCGGAGGCGTGCCGGTTCCTCCTGTTCCTCTAGGTGTGGTGCGCCGGATGGCCATCACGAACCACTACTACTTCGAGCTCACGCCGGAGCAGCGGAGTAATCCCAGATGGCATCCCGACTATTTCCCTACTTGGGAAGCCTTCTTCGTGGATCGGCGTGAGAGGGCGCTCGCCAGGCACGAGGAGGACGACCCACCTCCTCCTAACTTCAACGAGGCCGGCCGTCGGCTATGGTGGCACGGTCGGACTCTCCAGAGCGTCATGGCCTATGACACTGCCGCCGACTCTAACCCCCGTCTGCGCTACCCTCAAGTCCAGCCCACGCGCTACCCTCAAGTCCAGCCCACGCGTACTCTCCAGACGTTCAATTACGGCGACCCCGACGATGACAGCGATGACGGCGGCGGCGAGTACGACGACTATAGTGGCGAGTATTAAAGGTGTAGGCAGGAGCATGACTGAATCACTCCAACAATCCGAAACAAGTTCGGCCGATTGTTACTTAATCTGGCCATGTATCTTAATTTTCAGTTCTTTTATGTATCTTAATTTTCAGTTCCAGTTCGGCTTTATGTAACTTACTATTAGTTGGCTATTAGTTCGGCTTTATCTGGTATATTGATTATGTCTCGAAAAAACCTTCACAAAATGACCTATCTCATTCGAGGTTTCTTGGCTTTCGGGTCAAATGACCAATGTTATGGCTAGAATCAAGGCATAGTTTGTGATAATATGACCATATTGTGCATACATGTGCATCATGGCATGGCAAACAATGTTGCAAGAGAAAGTTTTCCTTTTTATCGCACCAAAAAGGCATTTTCCATTTTCCGAGCATAAAAAACGGACGGTTTTGTGAAGCAACCACCAAATGGCTAATTCAAAAAACCACCAACACATTTTACAAAAATACTAGACCACCTTATATGCACAATGTACCAACAAAGGGATCTGAAACCTTTCCGTCCACCTCTGATGAAAAAGACAAATTCCTACCGAATCGGCAGGAAGTGGGTCAGATATGCTCATGATTTTTTACAAAAATCATTTTTAGGTTCACAATATGCTATTTTATCAAAAAACAATGCAAGTTGAGATTCAAGTGTATACAAAAGATGCGACATTTAAATATCCAATCAATTCAAAAATGTTAATACAAAAGATGCGGCATTAAAATATGATTTGATCTAATAAAAATCATTTTTTAGATGCTTAATATTTCTTGTAAAGTAAATATAAAATGATTTACATGAATGGATAGATATTATTTTTCTGAAAATTATGATATATTATTCATATTTTTCTGAGTTGAAATGAAAAAGATATGAATTTTCTAAATTCGTATCATATTTTTTTGAATTAAAAATGCCCCTTTAATGCGTGAAATAAATGCCTCCCCCCCTTTAACACCGGTTCCAGACAGGAACCGGTGTTAAAGGGGGGTATTTATTTCGTTTCTCGCGCGCACCACCCCCCCTTTAACACCGGTTCGTGGCTGGAACCGGTGTTAAAGGGGGGGTTGTAATAAATGCGCGTGGGTAACGGGAATCCCCCCTATAACACCGGTTCCAGCCACGAACCGGTGTTAAAGGGGGGGGGTATTTATTTCACATTCCCCTTCCTTTCTTCCTAGATCGATCGAACACACCGCCACCACCGCGCGCAGAGAGACGACGAAGCGCCGCCACCGCCGCTCGCGAGCGTCTCGCCGCCGCCGCCCGCGAGCGTCTTGCTGCCGCCGCCGCCCGCGAGCGTCTCGCCGCCGCCGCCCTTGGAGTGCTACACGGATCGAGGAATCGTCCTCCGTCTCGCCGCCGCCGCTTCGGAGCTCGAGGTCCGCCGCCCCCGACCCCTCTCTCCTTTCCCGCATCTTTCTCCCTCCCTCCCGCCACCGTCGGCATGCAGGACCGTGGGCGTTTCCCGTGCGGGGCCGGCGGCGGCGGTCGGGTCTCTACCCGCGCGCGAGTCCGGCGGCGGCGCTCTACCCGGGAGAAAGCTCTGGTGGCGGTGAACCTCGGTTGGCGTCGAGTCCGGCGGCGGCGCTTCCCTTTGGCGTCGAGTCCGGCGGCGGCGCTTCTCTTTGGAGCGGGCCATATGGGCCTGGGCGGGCCGGCCCCTGCCGTGCTCATCAGCGATGTTCCTGCGGGATGGAGGGCGGGACTGCGTGTAGACTAGGGATGGCTATGGCGGCACACCATGCAGCGCAACGGCGGCGGCAGCTATGACGATGGATGGCTATGACGATGGCTATGACGATGGACTAGGGATGGCTATGGATGGCTATGACGATGATGACGGTGAGACCATGGTGGCGCGTGCTGGTGGATGGCAAGTTGGGTGGAGTGCTACGGATCAAGTGGGGTCGTGGTTGTTTGGGGTCGGGAGAAATCCCTGTCGGCTCGTCCGACATCGACGCGGTGACACCCCTTTTCCACTCCCCTCCGTGTATCGGGGGAAACCCTAGGACAAGTCCGGGCAACAGCGTCGTCGACGTCGCATTCCTTCTTGAAGGTGTTGCTTGAAACACGGTGCTTCGAAGTGCTAGGAGTGAGGTGGGACAACTCCGGAGGGCGCAGCGGTCACGGGTCGTTTTTGTTCGTCGATCTGCTCGATGTCGGCATTTGTTTCTTTTATTTTTCTCTTTATTTTCTTTTGGGTTAGATTGTGCTGTTGCTAGCTTTTCTGTTGCTCCAACATTGTCATTGTATCTTGTGATTTCTATATTAATATAGCGGGGCGCAAGCCTATTTCGAGGAGCCCTGACCACCTCGCTCTCTTCCCCGTGCAGGAGCGTCTCGCTGCCGCCACTTCGGAGCTCGTAGGCCACGCCTCAACGCCGACGCCGCCCGCCGCCCGACGAGTCCGCCGCTAGCACCGCCGCCCGACGAGACCGCCGCATTCGTCCGACGAGCACCGCCGCCCGACGAGACCAACGTCACCCCACCGGTGAGCGCCACGTGTCTGCCACGTGTGTGATTGCTGACTCATCCTGATTAAAACTTGTTTGCTCGATAAATTGTACTACATGCATAGATTAAAACTTGTATACAAATTGGACCTCTGACTCATTTGTGTATTTATTTGTGTATTTTTGTATGAATAATATGTATATTTGTGTATGAATCCAAGTCCACTTGAATGTTTACACTCTTATTCTACATAATATTATTGTTTTAGAAACTATGGATCCACTTAGTAGAAACCTTGAAGAAGAAGAAATAATGGAGAACATTATTGATGAGGACACCTCACAATATCTGAACTTGGAGGGACATGATGACGACAGCTCAAGTACTAGTCATGGAGAAGATGAAGACTTTGGTGAACGCAATTTAATGGTTACAAAGTCCGGCGAGGTATATGCATTGATTAAGCCTCTGCTGACTTCCACCAACAATCTTCTTCTACATGTATTAATTAACGCTTCTTTCTTCTTTTAGCCCTCTGGATCGACCAGCCAGCAACCATCTTCTTCTACGAAAAAGAGCAAGCGAGGCGCGAGCCAGCGGTTGAAAGATCGTGCAAAGTTCACGATCGAAGCAGTCCGTGTTGATGTCAGGCCGATGGAGCCCAAGAAGGCCGCAGACAAATTTGTACGTCAGGCTGGAGTTCTTGTTAGGGACCAAATCCCAATCATAATTGAAAATTGGAATAAGCCAAAGAAGGGCGACGGTACCTTTGTCGATGACAGATCCAAAGAAACGCTTTGGAATTTGTTGTTGGTAAATTTCACCCTTCCGCCAGAGGAGGATGAAAACAACCCGGTTATAAAGGAAAAGGTCAAAGAGTGGACTCTAAAGAAGATGGCTGACGCTTTCCGCAACTGGAAGACAAAATTGAACAAATTTGTCAAATCTGGCGAGACTCCAAATTTCGAAGACGCATATTATGCGAAGATAAGACCTCATTGGCCCGAATTTGAGACATATAAAAAAGTGCTATAGCTAAAAAGAGGTCAGAAACCAATACGCTTAATCCTCTGAAGAAGGAATATCACCAGAGGACGGGGTCAGGTGGCTACATATCTCGGAGGCCTAAGTGGGAGGAAGCTGAGAAGGCCCTGCGCGAGAGAGGGATCGCACCCCAGACAGATGGGTGGGACCTACGTGCAAAGACTTGGTTCTACGGAATCGGGGCAAGGTTGGACCCAGAAACAGGATTGTGTATCTTCCCAATCCTCCTTGCCAAACCCGTCACTAAACTCATCACGACATACGAGGAAACATCCGCCAGGACCTTCCATCCCGACAGAGAGAATGACCAGCTCACACGCGCCATCGGTAAAAAAGAACACCCTGGACATGCACGAGGCACAGGGGGTATGACGTGGAAGGATGGGTTTGCCGACTGAAGCGACTCTTACAGATGGCGCGGCAGAAAAGAAAAAGAGCACAGAGCGGATGACACAGATAGAACATGCACTTGCGGCGCTGCAGGCGCAAGTGAATGCACAACAGAGCCATCAAGCTACCGGCCCATCTCAGCGGCACGAAGAGCCTGCATTGGAAGCTGCCCGCGGCCCAGACTCTGCGCGGAAAAGCAGTGTGGCTTCCACGGAGAACGTGCAGCCCACGCTTGAAATGACGGGTCCTCGATACCCCGTGGATGACATCACGGAGAGCGAACACGCTGAGCTGCATGTGAGATTAATGGGCTTATCCATTAAGGTGGCTGTCGGCTATGCCTTACCTCCTGTAGCTGGTGGAACTTACCACTGCCGACCGATTCCAGATGGCTATGCTATTGTCGGGGTGGATGAGGTTGTGAAGGAATATAAGGAAGCACAGCTTGACCATGCTACAGGTGAAAGGGAAACTCAACTCAAATTGAAGTGAAAACAACCATTCTTTGGAAGAAGGAACACATTGTGCTTCCAAATTGGAGGTCACTGGCACCCCCGCCGTCTCCGCAGCGTCAGCAGTCTGAGCCGCTTCAGCTATCTCCTGCGCGGCAGCCATCTCCGGCGCGGCAGCCATCTCCTGCGCGGCAGCCATCTCCGGCCCGTCAGCCATCTCCTGCGCGGCAGCCATCTCCGGCCCGTCAGCCATCTCCGGTGCTTCAGCCATCTCCTCAGCGTAAGCGGAAGAGCACTGCCACGAGGAGCATCAGTAGCACTGCCATAAAGAAATCCGCAGGAAACCGTACGCCAAAGAGTTCAAAAAACTATGTCCCGCAGCCTTCCGCCAAGCCATTGCCGGTTTTACCGTGGAATCGCAACGACGAGGAGACCAATAGGATCTCGGAAGAACAGGTCAAGAAATTCTTTGCACCTAGACGGGCCGAGCCAAAGGAGAAAATAGAGAAGTTTTACAATAATCTTTTGAAACCTGAAACCCCACTTGTGCCGGACTACGATCGCCATATTTTGAAGGCGGATGCAAGGCGTCGTAGGGAGACTGAAAGTAGCAGTCGTGAGGCACCCCAGAAAACAGTTTCCATGCTCGAAGAGCAGGAAAACCAATCATGTGCCCCGCTCCAAATGTTCGACACACGGGACGCTCCTCCCGTAAATGATTACGAGGCAGAGCTACAAAGAAAGGCCAATGAGATGGGGATGACTTACATTGCATACTTGAACGTCATGGGAGACAACTTGCCCAAATGCGATGCCAACCCCATACAGCCATGGAAGTATGGGAAGAATCTTATCAAGAAAGAGGAGCTCAAGACTCTACCAACAAAGATGCGAAAATTGCACAAGTGGTACCTTCATTTCTGCAAGACGAGAAAGGTAGAATGGATCACGCCGCATATAAGAGATGATATTTTCTTCTGCGGAGATGACGCGATCGACTTCAACATTCAAGACTTGCATTTTCTATTCAATCAGAAGGAACTCGACAAAGCTGCCATCAGCCTTTATTGTGTGTAAGTACTATTTCTATAATTTATATCTCATCTCATTCACTTTATTAATTGCATGTATATATATATGCTCACCATATATGTATATACTATTATGCATGAAAATGTTATGGAATGCAGGAAAGGAGGCCCTTTTGACATTGGGTTCGTTGACCCAAATAGAGTTCATGAAGAAGTGGTAGAAACCAAACCCGGGCAAACAGAAGATTACTTGCTAACGTCTTTACTGAGACAACAAACGAAAAGGGAAATACTATTGCCTTACAACTTCTCGTGAGTACTGTTACCCTCTCTCTTGTACACATTCTATTTCAGCTTACTCGATGTTAAGTGTAACTGATGATGAGTTATGCGTGCGTAGGTTCCACTTTATTCTGCTAGTCATTCAACCCGACACAGGAAAAGTCCTTGTCATGGACTCGTTACGAAAAGAAAAAGAGATATGGGCAAACTTTAGAGAGATGCTCCAGAGGTAATTTCAATCATATTATCGCACTAGATCGGCAACTTTCGTGACAATAAGTAATTAATTACTCCTTTATCCATTTTCTTTGTCGGACAGGGTTTGGAAAAGGTTCACGGGCAGGGCCGTGGGTGAATGGTCAGAAGAACTAAAATTTGTAGACCAAAATGTAAGTAATACTAGCTAGCTTCCAATTCCATTATATCATGCTTTATTGATTATTATTTTGATTGAACTCTCTATTCTCGTAAAGTGCACGCATCAGGGACACGACATTAACTTATGTGGGTACTATGTTTGCGAATTCATTCGCAACACGATATGTGCGACGGGCCAAGCCGCACTAGAACAACTTAGAGTAAGTAAACAAAGTCCACAACATTATTTTATTACCATTAATTGTGTTGAGTTTTATTCTTATATATATATTGACGGCCCATTCTTCATATATATTCAGATCGAACGGATGCGGGACCAACTCCTACCATTTGAACGCATACGAGCCATTCAAGAGGAATTGGCGGGGTTCATACTTGACGAGGTCGTCACGCCTGGCAGAGAACTCTTTAGATATCCACCAAAATGAACGATGGCGATGTATGTGCCGATGACGATGTTTGTGTATAATAATAGTTGCTTAATTATTCATGTACTCGTATGTACCGATGACGATTTATGTATATACCGCTCCCGATCGATTCCCCCTCGCTCCCCCCCTCCCGCAGAAATACGCCCAGAACGGGGCCACGGCAGAAAAACGGCCTAAATCTCTGTCGTGGCAGAAGAACCTTTAACACCGGTTCCAGATACGAACCGGTGTTAGGGGGGGGGGGGGGGGGGGGGGGGGGGGGCTGCACTAGTGCGTGCAAGTATCTTATATGAGTGATGCTTCATCGGAGCTGTCCAAAACTCTTTTGTCATGAAGTTTCTTTATACCACGTGTTCGTAAAATCCAACACAATTGCATTACTGTGGAAGTACAGTTTGAGGCGATCCATGACACATGAGACATGTGCTCAACGTTACACATGAGACATGTTGTTTACACATGCGACATGTATTTGACATAGTGGCGGTACCTCATCACTATGCTACACACTCGAACGTTTGTGATGATTCTTAAAATAATTAAGCCGCAAAAAGTACTTAAGTCGGAAATTAAAACGGACAGAGGGCTGTTCTTATTTTTTCGAATGAGACAATAGCACTTCCTCTATTTTATAAAAAGAAATGTTTTAGCTTTATAAAAAAACCTCTTTTAATCACTCGAAATTATACGCTAAAAGAAGTTTAGATATATTCCTTTCCACAAAGCTAAAATATTTTGATTATAAAACAAGAGAGAGTAGTTGTTAAGATGACATAAAGGGAATCTTGAAAAAATTGAGACAAAGGGGGAGCCATTTGGTTGGAGCATAACAGGCGAGAGAGCCGGGCGGCCGCATTCAGCCGTCGCCTCGCGAATCCAATGGCCATGACGCAGTCCTCCTTCGCTCCCCGCCCACCGCACTCCAGCTCCCTACCGTTCCCGGCGCTCACCTCTCCCTCCTCTTCCTGGTCTCCTCCTAGGCACGGACCGCGCCGCCGCCGGGCCCTCACGGCCGCGTCTTCGCTCCACCTCGGCCCGGAGGACTTCGCCGAGCTCGCGCACAACAAGGTTCGTGGCTAGTTTGACCAGTTCTGTCTTCTTCTTTCAATTGGTACTAAACTAAACGAGGACTCGTCTCGGTTCCTGAAGGTTCTGATTGCGGCGACGGTGGCGAGCCTGATCGGGCAGCTGGCTAAGCCCTTCACTTCCGGCAGGGATGAGGGCAAAATCGACATCATCAGGCTCGCCGCCCGCTCAGGGGGGATGCCCTCTACCCACTCCGCGGTCAGATTATCGTCCCTGACCTTTACTTCCTTCAGTTTAATTATCGCCTTATTACTGGACTCGTGTATACGCCCTGTTTGGGGATAACGTTGTGCTCATGTGCTGTCATGTGTGCTGTTGGTGAAGTACTCACACTCTTACATGAGTCAAATTCTTCCAGAGGCTATTTTGGTCACTGCTCTTTCACCATCACAATTCACAACTTTACATTAAGATGTACATTCTGTATCTGTTAGGTTGTAAAACATCATAAGGTCCACATGATCATGCATTGTAAGCAATCTAGAACGCCTAATGCATATATTACAAGGCACTAGTGTTGCCATTGTTGCCTGTCGTGAGGCAGGTTTGAGCCGTAGTCGAAGTAGAGGAACAAGACAATCTGGGGATGGCGTGGATGCCCTTCGGCCACCACCTGCACTGTCCTGCGATATCACATCAAGGTTCCAGTCTTCCCTTGCTTGTGCCCTGACTGCGATAGGTGCAGATCTTAGGAAATACAGGGGAATGGCTAGGCTTAGCACTAAGTAGTACTACTAGATTGCAAGCTGCCAGACTCCACCCCTTTTAATATGCGCATACAATAGAGGGCCAAACAACCATGAGTTGGTTAATAGCGCTCCTGATCAGACCATTCGAACGTTGGTTCGTGGCCCCCTCCCTTATCCTTTCATTTAACTCAGGTTTCAGAGCCGTTTGGACCAACCAACATTCTCCCTCTCGATCACTAGGCTCAACTTCATTTGCCCATTCCCCACAGGAATAATAAAGCAAAGTGAGGTGCTACAATAGCCAATGAAATGCCATCTGGTCTCAACACTTATGGTATACCAGCCTATCTCAAAATGGATAACATTTTACTTGTTGGGAGTGGTTATTATGATCCCTTTATTCCAGAATCAGAAGGCTTTTCCAGTAATCCCATAGCGGCAACATGCTCATGAAAAATACTAGGTGATAAGCCTTTCGTTAGTGGATCCACAAACATATGCTTCGTATTCTCATATGCTTAACATCAATTGGTTGATCCTGGATTCTATCTTTCACAATGTAGTACTTAATGTCATTATGCTTAGCAGCAACAGTTGCCTTGTTTTTATTCGCATAGAAAATAGTGGGTTCATTATCGCAGTATAATACAAGTGGTCTTGAAATAAAATTCTTTAGCCATATAGCCTGCCCCGTGGCCTCATAACATGCTACAGATTATGTTTACATTGGACATCAGTTATTGTTGGTTTGGAGCTTTCCACGATATGGCCTCTCCGGCAAATGTGAATGCATAACCTGATGTGGATTTCTTACTATCCACACAACCGGCAAAATCAAACATCTGAATAACCAACTACTTCTAGGTTATCAGGCCTTTTATATGTAAGCATGTAGTTTTTTGTGCTTGCAAAACTTTCTTTGAGGCCTTCTAGTGGTCTAGTTGTGGATTTGATTGGAATCTTCCAAGATCCCGGTTACAAAAGCCAAGTCAAGGAGCATATAGACTTGTGCATACATAATGCTTATGATTGCTGAAGCATAAGGAACCGACTTCATCTGATCGGCTTCAATTTGGTTTCCTGGACATTGAAATGTCCCAAACTTATTGTCCTTGATCATCGGGGCAGGTGAGGCTCAACACTTATGAATATTGTATTTCTTTCGTACTCACTCAAAGCATGCCTTTCGTGATAGTCCCAACACTCGTTTAGACATATCTAGGTGAATCTCGATACCAAGGATGTACGAGGCTTCACCGAGATCTTACATATCAAAATTGGATGGAAGAAAATTCCTGGATTCTCCACCTTTCGTATACCATTTACATCATCACCCATGTAAGTGATATAATCATCTGTGATGGTTTTCCTTCTTTCTTGTTGTGGTCTTCTCACAGGAGGGGATGATGGAGGAGCATCATCTTCCTATCTGACTTGGGATCCTCTTCAATTTCTGGATTTTCAATAGTTTTAGGATCACCATTAGGTTGAGCACCCGAACTGTAAGATTCAGGACCAACATGCGATGTTACTCTTTGTATCGGTAGAGCGATCTCTTGAATAGTCGGGGGTGGTGCTTCTCCTCAAGATCAATCTTCCTTATTTCGGTGACTTCATTATCTTCAAAAAATACCGCTTGCTAGGTCTTCACAAACTTGGTGGTGTAGAAGCAATATCCCTTTCCCCTCTTAAAGGGTATCCAATGAAGAAACAACTAACTTTTTTTTGGATCTAGTTTCTTAAGTTGTGTATTGAAATCTCTAGCTTAACTTAGTAGGAGCAAGATTTACAACATGTGCAACCGTCTACGTAGGGGTGGACATGCAGCTCGAGGCTCGGCTCGGGCTCGACAAGGCTCGGCTCGGGCTCGACTCGGCTTGGAGGATGGTCAAGCCAAGCCTAAACCTTGTTATTCAGGCTCGAGGCTCGACAAGCCGGCTCGGTGAAGCTTGCAAGCCGGCTCGAAAGCTCGATAAAATTAAAAAATTCGTCATGACCTTTGCTGAAATTGTAAGAATTCACAGTTTTATACAAGATTTGATCATGATTTCACAAATACGTCAACAAAATAGTCTAACAAGTTAAATAAAATACCAATAACCATAATAGTTCCATTACAACACAAGTTTCATAACACAAACTGACCACTTAGTCCAACAGGAGTCTCATACATGAGTACATGACAAACACAGGAACATAGTTCAACTTCAACAAAAGTAACAGGAGCCATGGTATCATAAATCTGATCATAAACATCAACCATTAACATCTCCTTGGCCTCTACCCTTGCTGCCATCTCCTGCAGCTCTAGGACCCCTATGCAGCTCATTCATACACTCATATGTTGAATCTGTTTATCACAAAGACAAAAAGAAATCATCACATATATGGTTTTGCATCAGATATGTTACAGTAAGTGAGCAAAATGGCATTATATAATGAGTTTTGCATTACTTGTGTTCTTGTACAAAAAATTACAGCAAGTAGAGAAACAAAATAGCACTATATACTTACTAGTTGCTCCCCACCATGCTTTTTGGAAATGGAATACACTCGACATCATCAATATCATCTGGTTCCTAAAAGAGTGAAAATGATGAAAGTTAGGTATGCATAAGACATAGTATAGTAGACTAACTAGCAACAAAATGAATCAACAAGGCACATACCACATCCAGCGAGACTTTGTTGTCATTGTGAGCACCTTTAATCCAACTAGAAGCACACACCAGCGCCTCCACCATCGCTGGGTTTAGAGAGCTCCTATAGTCATCTAGAACTCGCCTCCCGGTGCTAAAAGTAGACTCCGAAGACACAGAAGTCGCCGGTATAGACAAGAAATTCTTTGCCATCTTTGACACTACAGGGTATCTATGGGCATTCAGTTTCCACCACAATAGCACATCAAATTTTTTGTTTAGCAAGCTCTCATTTGCCTCACCAAGATACTTATCAATCTCATTCTTTGATGTCTCCACAGAAGTCTCACTTAAGTATGAGGTAAACTCGCTGGCACTTGATGGCAAAGATGAACTTGTATCCATAGGTGTAGATGAGGATGCAGCAGATCTATAAGAATCAGCTTTCTCATAACGATGATGTATATCATAAGTGTCATACAGCTTTGCCAACTCGGTTTCGATCAAATTATATTCAGTAGTAGCTTTCTCTTCAGAATAGATCTTTCTAAAACCCCACTTAATGTATTTCAGCTTGTACCTTGGGTCAAGAATAGTAGCAATCACCATGACATTATTGGGTTCTTCCCAATACTTGTTGAATTTGTCCAACATTGCCTCCCCCATAGTTTTCAAAGCTGGGTTGGTGGATCTACATGCCTCTGTAAGTGTAATCTTGACATTGACAATGTGAGGGTAAAATATATTCGAAGTAGGATATGTAGAGCCAGAAAATGCAGTGGACACCTCAGCCAGAGAAGCAAGTATAGGTGTAATGGTATTGAACAATGTCCATTCATCATTTGATGGCTTCCATTTATAATTTGCATCGCTGTCCGCATAAGAATCTATTGCATCTCTATAGGTAATGGCTGTTTTTAACATGTGGTAAGTTGAATTCCACCTTGTGGTCACATCTAGTTTCAGCCCCTCTCCAATTGTGATTGCAAGAAACCGACAAATTTCTACAAACTTGTGCAATCGAGACATCGACTTCTTGATGTACTTAACAGATTCCCTCACATTGGTTGTTAAAGGGGAGATGGTTGCAGTCCCATCAGTGACCACCAAATTAATAATATGAGCACAATATCGAACATGGAAATATTTAGGAACAAAACAATAGGAGCTTCTAGCAGCAAACATAGCCTTCAAATTGCGGACAACTACATCATTGTTGGCTGCATTATCTAGAGTGATCGAAATGATTTTATCTTCTATCTTCCATGCAGCCACACACTCAAACACAGCTTGAGAAATCACATTTCCACTATGTGGAGGGTCCAACTCCACGAAATTCAGCACACGACATTGCATTTTCCAATCTTTATCAATAAAATGTGCAACTAAACACATGTAGGAAAGTGTTTGGTTGGATGTCCACAAATCAGTAGTTAAAGCTATGTTATCCACACCTTTAAGAACCTTCATAAGGCTATCTCTCTCAGATTCAAACACCTTCATGCATTCTTTTCTAATGGTTTTTCTACCAATAAACTCATACCGAGGATTTAAATATTTCATCACTATGTTGAACCATGTGTGCTCTACCATCTTAAATGGATAATCATGACAAATCAACATCTTAGCAATTAATTTTTTAGCTTCTTCTTGACTATACTCCCTAGAAGATTGCAAAACAGGAATACCTGTATCACTTGCATTTGATGGCTGAAAGTTGAGAAGGGTTTGACTAGCCACCTTTGCCATAGCGACCTTATAATCTGGACATGCTTTGCTATAGTGTCGCAGCAGATGGGAAGTGGCTCCCCTATTGTCCTTGTTGTAGGAGAAAAACTTCTTGCAATACTTGTATTGTGCCATTATCACCTCAACAGTAGGATCCTCTTTGGATGGCCGAGGAACCTTGTCGAAGTGCTCCCATGCAACTGACTTAGACTTGGCACTCGATTCAACAATAACCTTTGGACCAACCTTCATTCCCTTTTGTCGCTTCTTTCCTCTCTGAGAAACCCCACCATCACCATCAGTACCAGCAGAATTCCCATCATCGGATATGTCAATATGACCACTAACAAATACATCATCATCCGACATCGCATCATTCTTGTCATAAGAATTTTCTTCCTCATCGGTCTCAATTGTTTGAGCCTGCACAAGTGCACATAGAGTAATAACAAAGATTAAATCAAGACAATAGATGTACTACTATTGCGGGTTCAATTACAAAAAGGTGAAACAAAATTACCATTTGTGGAGGCAAATTGGTTGCTGCCTGCTGCGACAAATTAGGTACTACTGGTTGCGACGATGATGCATGTATAGTTGAAGATATGCCGAGCATAGCCGCAGTCCGCGATTGCATTGCCTTGTTGTATGCATGCCTCTTTCCCTGCCCTTGCAGCTTCCTCAGACGTGCTTGCGATCCTTCACTCTCCCGCCCCGGTTGCATTTTCTCTATAATGAACAGACCAAGACAATATCAAATGAACAGACCAAGACAATATCAAATGCATAGACCAAGACAATATCTAAATTCTAGAATTCACAACAATGGTACTAACTGAACAATATCTAGATTACAGGTTATCTTATATGTGAACAATATCCAAATGAGGTTAGACCAACAATATCTAGTTAGCACTATCTGCAGTAGGCCCTAATCTGCAGCTACTGGAGGCAGAAGCACAAGTAAAATCAGCACAAGTGGAGGCAGAAGCACAAGTAAAACCAACAATATATGTAGCTACTGGAGGCAGAAGCACAAGTAAAATCAGCAGTTCAGCACAAGTGAAATCAGCACAAGCAGTCAAGCACAAGCTACTGGTACTGGAGGCCTCGCCGCCTGGCAGCCTTCCCAATCCCGGCGCCCCTCCACGGCTCCGTCGGGCGCCCCCCGCCGCGCCGCCGTCGGGCGCCCCCCGCTGCGTCGCCGGCCCCGGCGCCGCTCGCTGCGCTAACCCTAACCCTAGCTGGAGGCGGCCGCACGGGGGACTAGGACTGGGAAGAAGGGAAGGAGGAGTGGAGGACGGCGTCGGACTCAGACCTTGGTGGCGCCGTGGCGGCCTGGCAAGCGATGGGGTCGGGGAGGACGGCGTCGGTCGGACCTTGCTGCTGCGCCGCCAGTCGCCAGAGAAGAAACGAGGGAGAGAGAGTCCACGGGACGGGGCAGGGGGTCGGGGCCGAGGTGGGGCGGGGTCGCGGTCGCGGGGATGTTTTTTTCGGGGCAGGTGGCCGGCTCGTCGAGCCGGTCGAACGAGCCACGAGCCGTTCCGAGCCGAGCCTCGAGCCCTTTTTTCAGTTAATTTTCAGTACCAAGCCGAGCCTCGGCTCGGCTCGATTTCGCCAAGCTTTCACGAGCCGAGCCACGAGCCGGCTCGGCTCGGCTCGATTCCACCCCTACGTCTACGTCCCTCAACAGACTTACCTACAAACTTGCATGGCAGAGCATGCTTAACACTATATCCATAAGTGTGTAATTTCCATTCTCAGTTAGGAACTTAGCAAAAGGTCCTAGAATTTTCCCATAAGTAGCATGCCTACCACAATACTCTCTCCATTGTCTGAACGTATAACTTTTATTTTTACGTTTAGTTGGTTCTCAACTTTGTCTTTGAACACGTTGAGTTTACCAAAACCTTCCGATTGATCACGTATAGGGTAATTACACCATGTTGCGAAGAGTCATCTGTAAAGGTGGTGAATGAATCAAAACCATCTACAGACTTAACACTAAGGGGTCTAGATATGTGAGAGTTCGAGGACCCCCGTGTTTCGTATTACTCCTTTATTAATCGTTTTCACGTTTTTCCTTTAATGCAATCAACACATTTGTCTGCATCCAAGAAGCCTAATGAAAGGAGTATATCATTTTTGATTAACTTTTCTATCCGCCCCTTGAAATGTGGCCGAGTGATGGCGCAACAATTTCGAAGAAATACAAGTACCTTCAATTACTTCTCAATATTATATACTCCTCCGTTCCAAATTACTTGTCGTAGATTTGGCACAATGTTGCTTAAAATCTTTCTAGATGCAATGAACCCGTGACAAGTAATTTTGTTCAGAGTGAGTACATCACTCACATGCAAAACAAAATCATTTGTTGATAATATGTATAACTTGCCTCGTCTGACACTGAGGCCAACATTCTTATTACAGTAATTTAACAAAAACTATTTGTTTCCAAAATTGCATTAAAAAATGACATCAGTGAGATAAGAAACTGAAACTGAAATCGAATTCCCACATAAAGTAGGTACATAAAGAACATTATTTAAACGAAGGCGGAGACATGTGTGGAGCTCCAAGGTGAGTGACTCTACATCTTCAACATCAACTTCAACTCCATTTGCGACCTTAAGTCTTTCTTTCCCCCCTGTTATGGTTTGGATCGTACTTGATCCATGCATTGAGTTAGCGACATTTCATCAACAAAAGTGAATGTGTATCTATAGAAGTGACACATGTTTTCTCCAGCAGCCGAGCTGTCGGAAGACTGACCAATTTCCTTTCCTTTAAATGACTTGGATGTATAAAAGTGCTTTTCTGTGACTTGGAAGAACTTGATCATCCCGTTTTATCTTTTAGGAGCCAACACAAAAAGCTTGGTCCTTTCCTTGCCCCATTATTATCTCTTCCTCTTGGACCATCCGAGGGTCATCTCAGTGAGTGTCCACTTTTTCTTTAAATTTTTTTTAGTTGATCCTAAACTGATCAAACTCCATTGGGAGAGACAACAAGATCATAATTGTGATGAGGTTATCACTCAGTTCACATTTCAGTCTTCCGTTTGTTTGAAGCATTCACCTTCCTCAATATGTGTGCTCTGACATCTCCATTATCGGTGTACTTCCCAAGAAGCTTCGAAAGAAGCTCTTGGGCGTAAACCTTTTCGGAGTCTTGTAATTGCTCCTCTAGAGCTGCAAAAAATTCTTTGGCAGTGTCCTTCAGGGAGTCCTAGTAATATCAAACGATATGGATGGTCTTATCACAAGTGTAATGTGATTTTATCTGTCTATTTTTTCAAACTTGGTTTCACAAACTTTCATAAGTTCATCATACCCTGTGGCACCAACAGTGGGTGCCACATACTTGTCCTCTCTAAATGCATAATCCAGCCCCTTAAACTATGCATTAAGGGAGGACAAACTTGTGCCTCCGCTGTTGGTACCACATGAAATGATGAACTTAAGAAAGTTTATGACACTAAGTTTGAAAAATGGGGCAGATCAAATCACATTGCACTTGTGATGAGGTCACCCATATCACCTGATAAATTGGGCTCTTCCAAGGATACTACCAAGGAATTATTTGCAGCTTTGGAGGAGCAATTTCAAGGCTCCGAAAAGGTTTATGCCTAGGAGTATTTTTCGAATCTTCTTGGATAGTACACCGCTAATGGAGATGGCAGGGCACACATATTAAGGATGGTAAATGCTTCAAAGAAACCGAGGGCTATGAAATATGAATTGAGTGATAACCTCGTCACAGTTACGATCTTGGAATCTCCCCCGGCTGAGTTTGATTAGATTAAGATCAAGTACTTGTTGAGATAACCCCTCGGATCGTCCAGGAGGAATAGAGAATGAGGCAAGAAAAGACCAATATTTTTATGTTGGCTCCTCAAAGAGAAAACATGATGGCTCAAGCAAAAGGCCCTTTAAGAAGGATACACGCAAGTCTTTTAAAGGAAAGGAGTCTTGTCAATCTTCGAGCTGCTAGAGAAAACATGTGTCACTTCTGTCAAAAGGAAGGTCATTACAAGGACTGTCCAAATTTCCTTAAATTGATGCTAAAGAAAGTTACAAACAAAATCACTTTTGTTGATTAAATGTTATATGTTGATTTCTCCAGTACATTATGGTGTTTTGATACAAGTAAACTGCTTGTGTTGCTAACTCCATGGAGGAATTAAGTACGATCCAAAGATAACAAGGGGAGCAAAAAGACTTAAAGCTGCAAATGGAATCAAAGTTGATGTTGAGGGTAACTCACCTTGGCCCACATTGCCTCCTACCTTCGTTTAAATAATGTTCTTTATGTATCTACTTTAAGTAGAAATTTTATTTCAGTTTCTTGTCTTGATGATGACATGCTTAATGCAAGTTTGGAAGGAAACAATTTGTCTTAAATTATTCTAATAAGAATGTTGGCCTTGTCGTCAGATGAGACTAGTTATACATGTTATGTAATGTTGAGAACAAATAGAAGGGTACTAGTACTTCAAAATTGTAGCACCGTCGCTTGGGCCATGTTTCATGGGGAAAATGCAACGGTTAATCAAAATTGGTATACTCCTTCATTAGACTTCCTGGATGCAGACAAATGTGTTTTCTGCACTAAAGGAAAATACGCAAAAGCTCTTAAGAAAGGAGTAGTAAGAGCCAAATAGGTCCTGGAACTTATTCGTAATGACATATGTGGATCCCTTAATGTTAAGTTCATAGATTGTTTTGATTCATTGCTTTTGTGAGGCAGGCTTGAGTCATAGTCAAAGTAGAGGAAGAAGACGATCTTATGATGGTGCGGATGCCCCTCTGGCTCCACCTGCGCTGGCCTGGGGTAACATGGCGAGGTTCTAGCCTTCCCGTTGCTCGTGCGTGCGATCAGTGCAAATCTTAGAAAATTCAGGGAGTGGCTAGGCTTAGCACTAACTAGTAGATTGCAAGCTTCCAGACTCCACCCTTTTAATATGCGCATGCAACTGTGGGCCAAAAACATGAGTTGGTTTGTAGCGCCCCGACTAGAGCACTCTCTTATGGACGAGTGGGCACAAATGTTGGTTTGTGTCCTCCCCTTATCCTTTTGTTTGACTCACTTTCCAGAGCCGTTTAGATCAACCAACACTACTAGTAGAAGTGTAACATGGTGAGACTATTTGAATAACAAATGACGAATCTAGTGATCACAAATATCGGGCGCCGAGGGTAGACCTCGGCCTCCTGTCAAGCGCCCCTACGACCTTAGATCATGGTCGGGGACTACCATATCCTAAAGCTCTACCATTGAACTATAGAATATTACACATTTGTGTTATTTTTTCGCTTTTGAAAACTCACAAAATGTATTTTCATAATGAGTCGTGTCCTCAACTATTTGCCGATTTTCGCTTCTCAGTGGTATTTGTCTTTCTTCTCTGTCTGATTGAATAATTAACTCGTAGCAATTTATCTATGAAATATGCTACATAGAGACTTCTAAAGTACAAGGAACACACAATTCGAAATGAAGCTCTGGTGCTAGAAAAAGCATATCAGAAACAGAGAATAAAATTAAGGGCATCGAAACCACAGGGAGCACAGATGTGAACCAGCGGTTTTACAATGAGGCATCCAGTAATTCTGTATGGCCACCAAAGGTATAATAAGGGTACATAATGTCTGCGAGTCGTAAAAGGAAACAATTCTAGAAACTATACGAGCTTGTACAGACTACTCTCCCTATGTACAGAGGCTCAGTAGTCTCTACCTTACGCTCCCATGCATCACCTTTCCATTTGCACTGTCATAACTAGTATAAAAAATCAACAGTTAGGATGGTGTTTTGATTGTTAGGTGAGATTCTTATAGTTAGTGAAAGAAAAGTTTACATCAGGAAATGCTTACCGTTATATAGGAATCAAATCAAAGTCCTATTCCGACATTTTTAAATCTTTATTCTAGTGTACAATCATATTTATTTGGTATGTAAAGCTGTTAAGTCCTGTCAAAGTTGACACTTCAAATTTCAAATGGCTCTAACTATAATTCTCATGTTACAGGCGGTTGTGGCAGTGACGACCTCGCTTGCACTAGAAAGGTTAGTTTCTTGAAATTCTTTAGCTCAGGGTTTACATGTTTCAGCTTGTTTTTGTCCATAGGTTGTATATTTTTATTATTGATTCGGGGTTTAGAGTGCAGGGGGTTTGCAGACTCCATATTCGGGATGTCGGTGGTGTTTGCGTCGATTGTAATGTATGATGCTCAGGTATGGTCATTTTTGTCTTTTATGTCTCTATACAAGTTATCAATCTGGTCATTTGCCAATGTCAGTGAGTGGCTGAGTGCTTATTGATCATTCAAGTGTACCGGTGATGTGGTTCAGTTTTTTTGCAAGTCCGATCTGCCAAATCCTAAAAGGAGTACACAAATTACGTTTGGCATTGATTGGTCAAGACTTAGTACGAACGTCATTACATGTTGCATCAGAGATGTGACTCTTAATACCCAGCAGACTCTTCATTTCCTCTTTATCGCCCTAGATGTCCCCATTGGCCATTGCTGTTGCCTTTTTTACTTCAAACTTGGGAGGTGAAAGGTGCTAGCCGTTTGACAGTTTCGCACACGTATCTTAAGAGTAAGCACATCCATGAAAAAAAATGATATTGGTCTGATACAATTGCTTTCTACCTCTACCCTTTGGAATCTTGACATTCATGTGGAATGCCTTTTTATTTCCTCACACATTGCTGTAGTATATTTGCAATCCCAACAGTTAAAAAAATGTTGAGCTTCAAATGTTTTCTTTGAAAGATCTTCAAATGTTTTTTGTCTTCCGGTCAGATAGACAACACACAGTGTAGTATGAATGCAAGATGCCCCTGATGTTAGCTGATATATTCCAGCCAAAAGAATGTCAGTTCACACTATCATGTACCTTTACATGAAGTGTGACTTTCAGGAATATCTGTCCGAGCTTTTTCCTCCCCTTGCTTCTGATTCTTTTCCCATTTGTGCACATCTAAAAGCAGTGCATGTCTAGGTCTAATACCTTCCCTTGTAAAGGTAAATATCCTTAAAGATGGTGCTAGCCTGTAGATCATTCTCTCGGTACCAATAAATTTTGCATTTCTTATTCTTTACAAATGCATTTTATTTGAACATTGTCAATTTCTTCTCAGCTTGGTGCGGAATGCAACTGTAAAATGTTTGACCAGTTTAGTCAGTTCCCATGTTTTTATGCGAGGCAGTGGATACCTTGTCTGTTAGTACGTATCAAGTTGTCAGGTTACATTGCCAGGACATGTTCTCGTCTATTTATCCTCTGTATACTTATTATGCCACACCATACCCGAGCTTTGTTAATGGCCGGCAAAGATCTTACACAAGGCTTGATAGCGTTGTTTCAGATTTCTCATCTGTCGTGCTCTTTCATAAACAAGTACTCCCTCCGTCCTAAAATAGATGTCTCAAGTTTGTCAAAATTTGGCCGAATCTAGACACTATTTAGTATATAGATTCATCCAAATTTGAAAAACCTAAGACATCTATTCTTGGATGGAGGGAGTACTAAACCTACCGCCATCGGAGATAATGCTCATGCCATCCTTGTTTGTTGTTTTCAATAGGGAGTCAGAAGAGAGGTGGGCAAGCATGCAAGGCTTTTGAAGAAGTTATGGGCACTAAGGCATCAGACGACTCAAGATCAGGAGGGTGGTGGTGACCTGGTGAATTCCACCTCCGAGCCCCTCCCTGTGAACCGCGAGATGGCTTCTGTTCCCCAGGATGCATCTACCTCGCAACGTTCAAACACTATGCCCTTCCCGAGGCACAGCGCTGTGACCAAATTGCCGGGATCGAACACGCTCCGAAGCTCAGAACTAGACCTCACTGAATTGACAGAGGAGTATAACCGGTTGAGCGAATCAGTTGGCCACACGGAGGCACAGGTCACGGTCGGTGCCTTGTTAGGTTTTGTTGTAAGCTTAGCTATCCACGCGACACTGTAACAACTACTGCCAATTTTTCTAGTCTTGAACTACACATCTGATTTATTTTTTAAGGAAAAAAGTTACTATATCACAAACGATTGATTTCCACCATTATAAAGCATGTTTCGTATTCGCAAATGCTTCGTTTGACTCTTCACAGACCTGAGATGAGATTGAGCCTAAACAGTTAATTAGTCGCTTGCTGCTGCATTGAACATTGAAATATTGCAGCAGCTGCCCCTGCTTCACGCGCCATTTCTTCTCTAAGAGTACAGGTGAAAGCTAGGCTAGTAGTATTACTAGACAGGCAGTAGTATATGTCTATGATCGTGTCCTCCATGAACAGGAAGTCAGGAACTTTGATAAGCGTGGTGAGACGATTAATTAAATTTGACGGCGAGGAGGAAGAAGCGTGACGCATCAGGCGTTGATTTCTTACTGTGACACTGTTTCACGCAATAGATAAATTCATCGGTGTTGGTAAACAAAGAGACCGTACAGGAAAGAGCTTTGTCTAGGGTGCAACTGATCTAGCGAAGCGAAGCAAGTACGCCGAATTGCTTGAAAACAAGGTGTCACTGAAATTTCAACTTAAGTTAGCCACAAATTCAAAACAGCTTTTCAGTCCTAACACCTAAGTAAAAAACAAACAAAATGGCCTAATTGTCCAATTGTGGAGGATAAAGTTCCAAATCTTGTACTCTCTCTCATCTATAATTAGTGTCGCTGATTTAGTATACAACCACAGATGGCAAGTGAATAATTTCTTCCGCTAACGTAAAATCCACATATTTAAAGTATCAATAAATATTTGTAATTCCGAAATAGTTGGTGATATTTAAGGAAATTCTTTCATTTGGAGGTAAAATAAACCCTATTACAACATAAATAACTATCTAAAACAAAAAGTTGATAGAATTTGTAAGCAAAAACAAGCGGGAAATACTTATTTTTTATACAAAGATATAAAGTTCCATATTTTATCTTGTGCTAGTGCTAGAATTAAAAACCCTAGTTTAGTGATGTTACAAGCAGGAGATATAGTTATTTTATATACAAAGATATAAAGTTCTAAATTTTATCTTGTGTTGGTGCCAGAATTAAAAACCCTAGTTTAGTGATGTTGTGAGGATTCAAACCTCCTAAGGGATCAAAAGCTTGACATACGAAATATCGATGTAAACACACCACACATGAAACCCAGAAATTATTTATAGCAACTTTACCTTGACACTTGTAGTAATGATGTGAAATATCTCACTTCCAACATAGGTAATCTTGCAAACAAAAAGACATTGCCTATGTTATTGCGTAAACAAAGCTAGCTAGATATATTCTGTTGCAGAAAATTCTCTAGGTTGTTAACATGGTACCAGTAAAAGCATTTTCACCTAAAAGTATGGTAATTATATTAATCGTGAAGTGTTTGACTCACTACAAATTTCACAGATTTTTTCCTATATAGTTTTTTCTTTTATGTTTGACTTGGCTTTATCCACTGTTTTTTATTGCTCGAAGAAAATGTAAAATCAAACATAAAAATAAATTCATCTAACTAAATCCGATAATCATTATTACTAAACACCAAACCATCTCTCTTAATCCTATCCAAATCCACAAAACGTCCTCATGTTTATATCCCACTCCCACCCATCGCCACCCCCTAATTCATATGCATTGCTCCTTTCAAATTTTTAATTACATACCTAAACTAACAACGCGGGATTAATTTGTGGTATCTTGGACGGTAATATGCAAGGGAGTGTTTTGTTTCTAACTTCAAGACAAAATCCAAATATGATCTGAATTCATTAGCATAATCTTATTCTGTGAATACCACATGGTATATGTGGGAAGATATCTAAAATGCAAAAAATCTTATTCTATGAACCTCACAAAACATTTCATAAGATCACAATATACACCACTTCGTTGCCATATATTAAATCTAATCCCGGACTCTTCTCCGACTCCCAAGCTCAAAACTTTGAAGAGAATTCAAACCTTAATTTTATCCCATTTGAAACATGATGCTTATGATGTTTCAATTTATTTGTGTGGAGACCAAATTAATTTTGACCAAAACATAAATAGACAAGAAAAATGAAAACCAGATACACTTAAATCTGGAAGTGGAAGCGAACAAATAATCATCGGTACAGGGAATAACAGCCCACAAACCCTCACATCTTTTGGCACTCATGTCCATCAAGTAACCTAGTAATAAGAAGCAACTCAGCAAGACCCGGGTATAGCTAACCAAACTGGAACTTCAAAAGTATATCCTCATCGTGTCTAACTACAGAATCCATAGAACGAAAAATACATTGCATGCTAGATTAGGAAAAATGCATATGTGACTTCGAGTTCGCCATTTGTTGATTGAAATAATCTGCCACACATTTTTGGAGCAAATTACTGCTGGTGCCCTACTCATCAACGTATGAAGCTAGTACAGCGCATAAGCTCCAAAATTCGCAGATTCAACAAATTATGGCAAACTCGAAGCGACATATATAAAATTCCCTATACATTGAGATGCATATCCATACCATACCAAGTAGATTGATGATCAAATTAACCAGGTCTTAAGAAAAAAAAAGTAGGAACTGATCCGATCAACAGTTTAACATGGCACCTAGCTAGCTAGTGAAACAAAGCTCCATTTAGCTACTTGGAGAACCTGAGGAGGTCGGCGGCCTCGCAGCCGAGGTACTGCAGTGGAGGAAGCCTCTGCAAGGAGGAGGTACTGCTGCCTCCTAGCTGCTCCATGAGCTGCTGCTGCTGGTAAGGCGCCATTGATGCTGCTGCTGCTGAGGCGGCGGTGATCTTGCCTTGGAAGAGCTGGTCCAGGTTCTGGTGCGAGGCGAGGAGCTTGTCCAAGATGGACCAATCCGTGGCGGCCGCGAAGCCGGGTGCGCCGCTTCCGCCATGTCCGCCGTGGTGGTGCTGGAGCATACCGTTGCCGCCGCCCGACGTGAGCTTCATCAGGTTCTGCGAGCACTCGACTTCGAGCGAGCTCATGGCGGCGGCAGGGATGAAGGAGGAGAGCGGCGGCTGCTGATGCTCGGCGCTCATGAGCTGCGGGAGCTGCATGGACGCGTCGAAGGAAGGGAATTCGTAGTGCTGCTGCTGCTGCTGCTGTTGGCTGTGCTGGTGCTGCTGCATGAGGTGGCCCGGGTTGTGCATGATGTGCTTCTGGTCCATCGGCGTTTGCATTGCGCCGGCGGCGGAGTCTGAAACCGGGAAGGGGTGGAGGAGCTCTTCCTCGTCGAACGCCACCATCTCTGCCGGGTTCATGCCTCTCGTGTAGCTCTTCTTGGTGAAAACCCTACATACTACCCAGCCATCTTCCTGCATTTCAGACAAGATATTGGTAAGCTGTAGTACTCAAATCAATGCATTTGATTGATGCAACTTATTTGGTACTAAATCAATGCATTATTTTGCGTACCTGGATCTCAACGTTGTCTTCGTCGAGGCGGTACTCGTGCATGATCCAGTCGGTCTTCTTGCCGTGGGGAGCCCTGCCGACGTAGAACACGAGCGTCTTCCTCATGCCGATCCTCCTGGCGCCGCTGCCGAGGAAGATGGCCTTGTCCCGTCCCGTCGCCTTCCAGAACCCCGCCGTAGTGGCCCGGTTCGTCCTCGTCCCGGTCGGGTACTTCTTGTCCTTATGGCTGAAGAAGTACCACTCGTTCTGAGGCCCCGTTCCTATCCTGCACCGATCTGCCATGAATGATACATAAAGTTTGTCACTCCATCGATCTATCTATCTATGTTTGTCACAGATTTAGCTTGATCCCATATTGACAGCATACCTTTGAGGTCCCATGGCTCAAGCCTGTTGAGGTCGATCTCCCTGATGACATCAAGATCTATGGCCTCATAAGCAACTTTCTTCCTCAGGTAGTAGTAGAGGAGCTCCTCGTCGGTGGGATGGAACCGGAAGCCCGGTGGCACCGACAGCGCGCCGCCGCTCGGATGCATGCTCCTTCGGCAGCCCTAAGATCTGAGAAGAAGCAGACACCATGTGTGGATCCAGTTAGCAACACCAAATTACAAGCTACCTAGCTTCTCCCAGATTGACTGCATCCTTATATACCCTTCTCTTCATGCATATAGCTAAAGGAACAAAAGGAAGAGCACAAACCTTGGAAATCTCCTTCAGTCTCAGCTGGTTTCTCAAAGCAACAAAGTGTAGAGACAAGCAAGAAAAACAAGACGAAGGTGACGGTGCAAGGAAAGGGGAGATGATACGTATGGGTTATATGGAAGGGAGGCAGCTGGGAGGCAGGGTGTGAGCAAGTCCAAGATGCTCACCAAAGACAAACCCTAGGTCTATAAAATGCTGTATGTATGGCCTTTGGAGGGAGGATATGGGCTTGAGCTGGCCATTGGTGCTAGTACTAGCTAGCTAGATTCTTTAGTGAGAGCATTGACCACCATATTGATAAGGCCACAGTAATAGTGTCCATGCGCATGTATTAGCAATATGCTGCATGCATGTCTTTGGGTGGTCTTGGAAGTACTAAATGAAAATAAGGGGGTTTTGTCCCTGGATTAGGGGACCTTGCCCCAAAACTGGCCCCAGAAGGAGCATTTAGGTGTCTCCATCTGAAGCAGTAGTGTATCATTATTGTGTAATTTTGCAAATGTGCCCCTGGCAGACATGATAATCAAGGAGATGTCGTTTGTCTTGGCATTTGCTCTTTAAAAATGTATATGCTGGTCTAACCGAGCAAGGAGTAAACCGGTATGCAGTAGACTAACTGTGCTCCAATTTGGACTTTGCACGTGAGAGTCAGGGGAACAAAAGAATTAAACCACTAATTCCATTGCTCCAAATCCCGATCTCTCCATTCTTCTTCCATTCCCTGCAAACTGCCTTACTTTATCTCACCGCCCTTTAAATTAGTCTACAATCTCGTGCTCTTGTCTTGGCCATAGGAAAGATATCAGTTTCTTTACTCGTCCCAATGAGGCATTTCACCCTAGGTAAATTTGAAAATAGTTGTACTAATTAAGTGACTTTGCGTGGCATCTCGTCTTGAAATTACTTAACCAGCTATAGCTAGCTAGCTCATTGTCAACTGTCTATCTAGCCAAATTAATGGTCATTTTTTTGGATGCACAATTAGGTGCAATATAACCCGTTAATCACAAAAGGTGTATTAGTCTTGTTTGCTAATACGCTTAAAAGCATTCTTTGTTGATTACTCCCTCCGTGTCAAAATATAAGATGTTTTAGTTTTGTGAAGCCAATGAATCTAGACCTATTTTAGTGTATAGGTTCACTCCGAATCTCTCCGAATCTAAAACTAAAAATGGTCTAGATACATTATCTTCACAAAGATAAAACATCTTATATTTTGAAATAGAGGGAGTATATTTTTATAGAAGGACCCAAATCTATTATAAAAGTTTGCAAGAAATAAAATGCACACCAAACCTAATAAAAATTAAATCGAGATCCCTGGGTCACATAACGACCACTACTATCGCCAGAACAAGCCGTTGCCGCTCTCTATCAGAACCAACCTGACTTATTTGATGATAGCGGAGAAGTCCTCATGCATAGTGCATCTCTAAGGATCAACGTCCTAGAGATGAATTCATCGTCACTTTACCCTTGAATCGATCCAAATCTCCTGATACCAAACCTACAACACATGTAGGCAAAAGAAGATCTACCCAAGGGAGCAGTGATCAGGCGATTTCCCGCCCTCCTCAATGCGACCAGCGAGATAGTCATCGACGAGGTGGTCGAAGAGATGATGAAACATTTTGGTTGTTCCGCACAATGTCATCATAGCCACCACAACATTGTTGTCACTTGAGAAAACTCCAACTTTAGGGACCTAATAACTACATCTCCGAGCTTAGGTCTGAAGTCTCCACCCCTCTCGCCATCGGAGCGACAAGCAAAGGAGGAGAGGACCTGCCGATTGTCGGACAGAGACAGATGCCGACTAGGGTTTATTCTCTTTCTTAGGTGGTGGTTCTCCCTGCGGTGCAAACCGTGTTTTGTCCAGTTATACTTATATAATAGTAGAACCAGGCTAGGGGTTATATGGAAAAAAGTTAGAAATAAATTGTTATTTATCAATATAAACTTATGATATTTTCATGTGTTTTCTCCAATAAAGATAAAAAAAATATTGGAGAAAATATACAAAATATATAAAATGACAAAGTAGGGGCCTTCCCTACTATTTTTTAAAAAAGCTAGAATAATAATAAGAAAATCCTATATGAAATATACAATGTGCACACCTATTTATTTCTTAGTAGTTATTATATTAGAGAATGTGTTTTACAACAATAGATCCTAGAATCAAAGTGTATGAATCATGAATGCCTATATACATCCTGAAAATAACATAAGGTAAAAAAATCACAAATGTGTAAAATTGGAGATGGCGTATTTGAAGTGCAGCACATCGCTCAAGATGACATTGGGAACCAAAGCAACGTAGAGACACGGTCACTGCACTGCAGCTAGCTCGGGGAGAAATGAATCAAGACACGAAAACTTCCACGTACGCGCTTGCACACGAGATTCGAGATCGGTGTTTGTGTTCACGCAATGTATACCTACGTCAAAGTTTCTTTTATTCCGCCTAGGAAAAATTACCTGTGGGCACTGGTAGGGCCGGTTACCGCTACCAGTCAACATATCGTCCCAAATTATTCAAACGAATTGATAAAATTACCACAGTTCGATCAAAATCTGTAGAATTCATGCATACTATACCAAAAAACACTGGCGAGTAAAAGCAGGCTAATCCGCCAAATTATTTTCAGCAACTGCCTCCCGGGTCGCTCAGAAGGGCGACTCCGGATGCGATCCCATCCAGCCGCAAAGAGAGCGTCGTCACTGTCGTGTCGTTCACCCTGTCGCCGCCGAAGGAGGCCGCCCGACGACGGACGGCGGCGGTGGGGTGCCTCCCCGCGTCTTCTTTTCTGTGCCCGGCAGTTCTCTTCCACAAAAATCAACAAG
Source organism: Avena atlantica (assembly GCA_910589765.1). Taxonomy (NCBI): domain Eukaryota; kingdom Viridiplantae; phylum Streptophyta; class Magnoliopsida; order Poales; family Poaceae; genus Avena; species Avena atlantica. The sequence continues at coordinate 483,104,742 of OU342739.1, read as the reverse complement.
CAGGCTATCTTCCGATTAGCCAGAGATCTGATTTATGCACAGTTGGGCATCTTGCAATCTAGTTCTCGTCAGTATGCCACTTGATGGATCCAGCGTTTGTGCACAACTGGTGTGTTGGTCAGATTAGCTTCGGCTCCAACAGATCGGCACCAGCCCATAGATAGAGTTGTCCTTGCGGCACAACCGTCCACACAAACGGCCGCACATGATGGCCGGCGGTGCGTGCGCTAAAGATGATGAGCTAGCTCTTCTTCGGCTCTCTATCCCTAATTGCCTGCTCGATCCGTTCTTCGGAAACCGGTCGGCGGTGTGGGGATCGCTATGTCGGATCTAATAAAGGAGATGGTCCTTCGGTTTCTTTCTTACGATGACAAAGATCTGCTTAATGTCTGCCCTCGTTGATCTGGTCTGGAGAGGCGGGTTTCGGAAGGCTCCGTCGGCGAACTCCCACGGGCGTATCATATGCCTAGAGATTGCTGGATCGGAAGGTATTCGGTCGTGCGCGTCTTGTTTTTCTGGCCGTTTGGTTTCACGGGAGCATTGCGAAGCTCTGTTGTTTGTTTCAACCAAGTGCCGTTCTTAGAGCCAGGTGAAGTCAGATGCGGAGAATGTCAGAAAATCGGAAATATGAGGGTAGCAATGGTGATTTTTGTTCTTGTGGCGACGGAGAACTGGCTGCGTGATCTAGGACTCGTTGCAGCGACTGTTGGTGTGAGAAGACAACACAAGGGGAGTCCCAGTCTTTTCTTGCAGGGTGAAAATCCAAGGTCTGGCCTTAACTGGTTGTGTCTGGCAATGACCTTGTTGAAGGCATTGTTTTGTGAGCAAGGACTTTCTCCATGGTGAAAACCTATGATCTTTGATCGGGCAAAGACGGCGCTTGGGCACTGTTTTCTTCTTGAAAGCGTTGTTATTAGAGTGGAGGACTACTAGTGTTGTTTTGATGGTGTCAATGTCGTTACTTTGAGGATTAGTTCTATGTAGCGGGACTTTTCTTTTTTATAATTCTTTTTTTTCTGGGCTGTGTGCATCCGTAGAGCCGCTAGGGCATGCGTTGTTGCAGAGGCCGGGTGTAATTGGTATCCCTATGATATTAATATATACTCTTTTCTAAAAAAAATACTATACCAAAACTGGTAATTTGTCGATCTCTGCTCGATGATGAGTGCCCTTAATTAACTGTGTGGAAAAAAACTGATTATGTTTTGACATTATGTATCAACTTCTGACAAAATAAAATAATATATCTAATATTGTTTATAGTATAGATTTTAATGCCAGTCAAAATACTGTCTGAAATTACTCAAGCAAACTGATAAAATTACCTAAGTTCAATCAAAATGTGTATAGTTCATGCATACTATGCCAAAACTTCTAATATCCCCCGCTCAATGATCGAGTGCCCTTAATAAACTGTGGAAAAAACATTGATCATGTTTTGACATTATATATATCAACTTCAGACCAAAAAAAAATCATCGAATGATGTTTTAGACACCTTTACTTGGTATGTATCTCTACCAAAGGAGCTCGATACATATAAAAAACTACTATATTCACATGTAGACTATGCTTTTGTTACAAAATGAGCCAGATTTAAACTTCATCCGATTTTACATTAATTTCCTACTATTTCAGCATATATTAGTTAGAATTCATAGGATTCTTTTTGTTGCTTCATGTGGCGATGCAAACTGGTTGATGTTTTGCATATACATAATGATACGGGCACGAAGGAGGAGGTGAAGCCTAATTTCAGGACATGCGCGAGGGAGGAGCGGGAGAAAGACGCAAGAGAAGATCATCAAGAAGGACGCGAAGATTCCTGTGAAGACCGAAGTGTCCGGTCGAAGCAAGCCGGAATGTCCGGCCTACCCAAGACGTGTCAAGGTGGCAGCCATTCTGTATGCCAGATCGGAAGCCACCCGGCCGGAATCCAGCCGAAAACTCTGAAGTCTCTGCCAGGACCAGACTGTCCGGTGTGAATCACCCGGAATGTCTGGCCTACGAGGTTTCGTCCGATCCGGACGTATCTGTTAGAGTCCGGTTTGAGTCCGGTTGGGTCTGTCCAACCGGTTATATAAAGAGTCATTCAATCTAGGGTTAGGGTTAGCTTTGAATTCAGTTGATTAGTCTAAAAATTATATTGTGCTCCACCGTGTATCATCCTTCCGGGGACGGCGATACCGTTTATCATATTCTTATAGAGATTGCTGCAGAGGTTCTTGTGTTCATCAAGGATTGGCGTGCTCAGATTTGAGACGTGGTGATCTTCATCACGTTACTTGATGGATTCGTTTCCTCTTCTTCAGGTTGCGTTCATCGCGTAATTGGGAGATTACCTACCTGGCTGACTCGTTGTGAAAGATCGGGACAAAACTATAGGATTATCAGGACGATCCTTATCACATAAGACTGGTCATAGTGGAAGTATCATAGGTGATCTCATGCATGCAAAAAGCTATCATGTCACATCATTTAATAAAGAGATAGATGATAGTATTATCATAATATGATACCGTATTAGCATATAAAACTATTTTTTCAATGATAAATACATCTTGTACACAAGTTTACATTGAGATTTTACAAATTATTAATTACTATGAGGTTATGATACTAGTACTAGATGATATCTTGCACTATAGATATAGTATCATACACTAGTATCTTATGTACGATACTAGTAATATGATACTTTCACTATGACCAGCCTAAGATCAAGTAAAGTGGTAATTAATAAAAAATATTTTGCATACATTAAATAAAAGAACAGTGAAATTTTAGAATAAATAAAAAAAGGTCTGAAATTAAACGGTAAAAGTTATTTTAGTAATATATTTGGTGTGCAATAACTCAATTTTTTTACCTTAGTATATGGAAAGTGGTGTAGTGGCCTTCATACAAAATCACGAGGGAGTATATATCAAAACAAAAAGACCCAACTCCAAGTTCAGTATGCTGGTTAGCCATCTATGATCTGACCGGCCAAACTTGATTGTTTCTCTTGGTTTCATTGTTAGCTGAAGTGGTTCCTACGCTGTCTATTGTGCGCTCGCTCCGATGCACGATTGCTCTTTAAAAGCATGTGGTCAACCGCGGAGGTTTAGCTGGAGAAAATTGATTATAATACATATCAGTTTACACTTCAGCAAAGTGGGCAACTGATCCGTTGCAGGGTTGACTAGAATTTCACAAACGAACTTTATGCACAATTTACTTTTGCATAATCTGTATCGACCTTGAAGTAACGTTTTCGCATGTCGTTGGAGGACAGTACTCCCTTCATACCGGTTTGTTAGGCTTGCACGGAGTTAAAAAAATATGTTTAACTATAAATTTAAACAACAAAATATGAATCAGATGTCACAAAAAATATATCATTGTAAAATTCTTTTAAATATGAATTCAATGGTATAATTTTTGTAACATATAATTCATGTTTTATTGATTAATTTTATGGTCAAACTTTTTTTTTAAACTTTGTGTTAGTCTAACAAACCGGTATGGAGGTAGTAATAAAGAAGAGGCTGCATGTATCAATCGATACAGATGTCGATGTCGGAGTATTCCCAATTTCGGAAAAATAATGTCGTTGGAGGACATTCATGAGATTTAATTATTGATCGTAGTTAATGGCTATTTTTTTGCTTGGAAGGGTTAAGGCCACTTTGATTTCTGTCATTCTTAAAACAGGAATAAGAAAGGAAGAACACAAAAGTCATGCCACTTGAATCCCTATGCATAACTGAGCTTGTACTAATGTTCGTTTGACTGGTCAATTGAAGAACAAAGCATTATTTACAAGATGTTTGATCCAATAAATTTCTCCTATGAAATGTAGTGCAATTGGGTCCTAGACTAAAATTCTGTGAGATACAACCCTACAAATCAAACAACCACTTAGGGATATTTTCTCAGGATTTAAAACCACCAAAATTGATATAATTTTGTTTTGAATCAAAGAGACCCTTGATTGGCTCGTTTGAAGCAAATAACTCCATACGTGTTGGAATTTCATGCGAACCATAAATTGCCGTTGTTTGGATTTTAGGAATGCACCATTGAATGATAAGGTATTGTTTTATTCAAGGATACTCCATTTGTATTTTAGAGGATTCGGTCATTAGTTGTCTTCCTATAGAGCATGTTTAAGTTTCCATATTGGAAACTATATATAGATTTTTTTTCATGTCTGGACTACTATGATACAACTACAATAGGATATTTTTATTGAGTCCAACGGTAATGGACCTTTCTCTATGAATAACCATGCCAAGCATATAAGCCTTGAAGAGACTTCATACATTTTCTTATGGTACTAAAAAGAATTCATCGTTTTCCCTATCCAATTAGATTCTACTTATGCCATGTGGTTCCTACACTTCTCCTGTTTATGCATAATTTGAATTCCTACGAGTCAACGGAAACTTTCCTTTTCTTTGAAGGGCACCAGTGTCATGTTATCTTTGATATGCGATGCGTTGTGTCTTCCCCTCATGTCAAAAATATTTTCTTGTTAACTTCTCCAAGGGCATGCAAACAATTATCTTTTAATTTTCTTCTTCTTAAATGGAGGTGATAACCCCAGGCTCTGTATCAAAACGACGCAAACGGTTATCTTTTAATATACTTGCATTTCCAGTTCCTATAGATATCCAGAGTGAGAGAATACCATGTATCCAAGTTTTAAGATTCTTATCAGGGTGGGGTCTAAACTGTAAAGTGTCACAAGATGGTCACTTGATGCTTAAGTGTGTTTGTATTGTATTTACACAAATACTCATACAAGTTTTGGATGTAAATGCCAATTCTCTAGTTCCATCTGCATCCAAATGACACGCCAAACAACAATAGAACCCATGGCACACTACTGTCCAGGCTTTTCAGATGGATTGGAAAATGACAAATCATGGTCCATGAAGCCAAGATTCCCATTTCCCAAATTCTCTCCAACTAGCCGACGCATGAATGCATGCACAGCCACGTACTTCGCTTTAAATAAGGCGCATGAATGAAAATAATGATAGTTATATGTCTATGTATTTGGCAGCTTAGCCTCTTAGTTTGACCACGGATTGCCATCAAACTGTGCTGGCGATAGATTGGTCAATTGTCATGGTTCACACGTCAGGGTACACCGTAGGGTATCCACTGTTCTGCACATGCACACGTATTACTAGAGCGTCTCTACCGCGCAACACTAACAATGTGTCTGCCAACCCCCAAATGGTGGACGGTTTGGGGGCGTACCGACACATGTACGTGCAGATTGGGGTGGCTTCACCAATGGTGCCCCATATTATTTATTTAAAACTTTTGAACTCACAAATTTGAACAAACAACTCAAATATTGTTTAAAATTTATGATTTTTTATAAGGAAATTGAACAAAATTTAAACCTATTCCTCCTCCTCGCTGTTAGAGGCCACATTTTTTTGGAAAAGAGTCAGAGGGCACATAGACAAAGTTGACCTCCGCATCAACCAATATCATATTATGTTAATTGTAATTTCAAGTTCGTGTAAGTTATTTTACATGCATTGGTTGTTAGATTCATTTTTGCATATCTATATAACATCACCTCCATGTATATTGTGCTTTATTACTTCTGTACAACTTTTATAAATAGTTCCCACGGAGTTTTAATCTAAATATTGCTTTTCTATTGGAGGCTTGCTTCGGTATCCTCCTCTCCACACACCCCACCACTGAAACTTGAAGGGATAAGTTTGTTCCGGGCAGTTTTTTTTGGCCCGACAAAATCCATATTCAAACCATGAATACCCGTGTATTAATATATAAGGTAGAGTAGGATATATTCCGTGTCCCCATATCCAGACGATATATACCTGGACTTTCCACCTCCTGCGCGACCCGTGCACACCTGTACACGTACCCGTTGTACCGTATGTGTACGTCCAAGCAGGCCATACTACCATGCAATCCTAGATGTCCATGCATTGCGTTTATGTTTGCTAAAGTTTTAGAAGGGAGGGGGAACACCGAAGCAAAACTGTTTCTATTGAATACTTTCAGACAAATTATAGATCAAAACTGTAATAATGTTTTGCACATGTTGCATGCTTTCTAGCTAACTATAAGTTTATGCTCTATATGGAATGTAGAGTTCCTTGTAATATTTACCGGAATTTCAGGTTTTACGTAGTCGAGGGCCTATTTTTTTTGGAGCAACCAGCAGGAGAACTGCCTTTTCTATTAGAAGAAGAGAATCGACCGGTTTGAAAGGGAAACCAGCCAAAACCCGAAACAGACGTATAAACACACGGGTCCGGTTAAAAGGGAAACCGGACCAAAAAAAGACTCCCAAACGGCACAGTTTTAAGGAAAAACTGGCAGAACCACACTAGGCCGCACTACCTAGGTCGACTAGGTCTGGAGCACTGCCGAGCGACACGAACACAACGGCAACAACGAGCACAACGAAGAGCCTGGTCCATGTCCCCGGAGAGGAAGTCAGAGCCGAAGAAACAGCTAGGCCTCTCGACTTCATGGGGAGAGGCACGCCGCTGGGAACACGCAGGCGGTACCCGCACGCCGACAGGGCTCGAAGACAACGACTCAACCAGCAACACAAACACCCCAAGCAAAGGCTCCGCACACTCCGAAAGATGATGCCTCCAAGGGGGTAACGACGTCCAGAAGACGCCGCCGTCATCCAATCCGGCAAGCCAGATTTGGGTTTTCACCCCGGAATGATGGACGGAGGGGCGTCGGGGCTCCACGACAACGCCCTCAAGAGGGATAAACGACGCTCACAAGCGCCGTCGTTGTCGGCACCTAACGTGTCGGGCTAGACTTTCGTCCGGAGACCGCGTCAAGGGCCTATTTGATTCACTAGATTAAAAAAAAAGCAGGAATACAGAAAAAACATGAATATGATAGGAATGCACATGCAGACTCAGGACTGAAAAACACATGAATCATAATAAACATGGTCAAATGAAAGTCAAGACACACGAGAAAGTATATTTTGGATGTTGTTATGCCATTAGCATCACTGCGGTATAACTTTGAAAACTGAGATTGAATGGATATTTTCCTTTGCTTTTCCTCTGCACCTTTATTAAACGAAACAGAGGAATCGTAGAAAATTTTCCTATTGCTTCAGCACCCGCGAGACTCCATAGATTCACCTCCTCCTTGATTTTGGCAATGATCATGTTGGCGGTAGAAAATTGGTTTCTAAAGAGACGCCCATTAGGCTCCTTTCAAATCTCCCAAGACACCAACGTGGCTAGCGAAGCCAAAGCTCTTCGAGAGGCCCTATTGCCAAAATCATAGAAAATTTTCCTATTGCCATTTTATATTTCTTCAGTTTCCCTTTGAACCAAATAGGCCCTGAGAATCAGCAAAACCGCTCTAGTATTTCCTAACGAAGGTGAATTCCAGCTGATCTGTTGCTATCAGCAAGGCTTCCTAGCTGGCTTGTGTCCCTCCAATTATTAGCACGATCAGCTGGTCATCATCCTCACATTCAGATTTCTGACCAGTAATTCAGTACGTTACATCAGGCATTGGATGTTCCAGTTTTCTTCTCATCGATCAACGGGACTCCAATTTGGAATTCTTGATTGCAGGACCCCAGAATCGTAGTAGCAGTATCCCTGCTGCACCTTCAGGCAAGATCTTGAGCCAACTCTAGCGTACCCTTCACAGGCTCACAGCACGAAGTAGTGTACGTATATATCTTTGGTCCCTTCATGTTGCGCAGAGTCTGACTAAACTGAACTAATCACCTCTGTGAACAGTGAACACACATCCACTACATGGTTCCGATCGACTGCTACGGCTAGCGGCAAAACACGGCATATCCATTAACCAGGCCGACGCTTGCTGCGGAAGCATCGGTGTTATGTAGTACTACGACGTCGATCGCGATACCCAGATTCTCGTTCCTCGACAATAGCGCAGCCATCAATGTCTGCCCATGCACCTCGTAGTCAGGCAGCTAGGGTTTAACGTAAGAGGACCCTGTCAGGGACAAGGAGTCTGCCTTGAGAACAAAGCAACGTAGTACCATACTCGATCGCTTGGATCGATGCGGCTCGTTTCCTTGGCATGGTCGATGCGGCTCATCTGCTGCTGCGATCGATGCAGCAGGTAGCTGTTCTGCGCAAGGGCTGCACACAGTAAGTTTTGAGTGATCTGCATCCGCTACCGCTAGCTTCGATCGAAAGACAGCAGTTGGGTACGAGCTGTAGTTATATTGATTAGCAGAGTGTCCTTGCGTTGCTACGACGCCGCATCAAATCAAATGGACATCCTTTCATATGTCTAAACTTATACATCAATCAAAAATCCAAATGATATAGGCTTTCATTAACCTATTTTTTTTATCATAGCAAAGTGGATACTAAACAAGCATGGAACATAAAAAATTATAGATACACTTACGACGTATCAAGCAGCAAAACTTACTAGTCAGGGATAAATTCAAGGCTTCCACACGAAGGCGAAGACCCTTGTCATGCATATCTGCGGCTTCAGCTTTCTTCTGGCGAACTTCGGTTTCAGAAGCAGCATCTTGCTTGGATTTTTCAAGCAGCAACTTTGTCTACTTTAGCTCGGCTTCCAGCTCATCCACTCGCTTCAGCGCTTGATCGTGAATAACCGCAGATTCATTGGCAGCAGCTATGTCACAAGGCAAATTATCGGCACACGCAAATGATCAGGTACAAAAGCCAGTAGGAAGCAACTAGACATACCGTTGAACTCTTTGACTTCGTGGCGGATCTTGATGAAACGAGAGGCCATTTCGACCATTTCGCACATCAGCGGCTGCGCCAACAAGGATAAAAGTTACTTCTTGCATGTTGGGTTCTGAAGGGTTTTCGGCTATAGCTACACCCTTGCCAGAAGTTTTCTTTTTCTTCAACAACGGCTCAGAGGGCGACGAAGCTATATTCTTCGGATTCACTTTAGCAGAAGGCTTTCCCACAAGGTCAGCCGCACTTTCTTGTTGGCCCGTGAACTTTGGAGGAGGAGTTGGACCAACAGTACCAGCCGGCGATTTTGGATAGGCATCATCAACCTCGTTGCTCCTGGTAGAACAAGGATTTATCGACCGAGTAGTTCTCGGGCTCAAACAAAAGCAAAAAGATAAGAAACTTACGAGATGATCTCTTGCGCCAGCCGGCGATTTTGGATAGGCATCATCAACCTCGTTGCTCCTGGTAGAACAAGGATTTATCGACTGAGTATTTCTCGGGCTCAAACAAAAGCAAAAGGATAAGAAACTTACAAACTGATATCTTGCGCCAGCCAGAATATCCCCCTACGGGGAGCAGGATGAGAAGGTTTGATATTTTGCGGCTTGATCATGCTGAATCATTGGAGTCCTTGAACATTTCAATAGGATCAGCATGCTTCCGTTTTCCTGTAGAAGGAACTACCTCAAAATCCTCAAAACGAGCCAAAGGTATCAAAGCAATATCATGCGAAGAACCGGCGGATGCAGCATCCTCCTCCTTAATAGTGCCAAGGATTTCATCGTATCCCTCGGATACAGTGGCACTGTCAGGTATCTCTCCAGCCTCGAGAAGTGGGGATAGACAAAACAGATAGTCATGGACCTATGGATAAAAGGAAAATTGTAAGGACAAAAGATGAATGCAAGAAATTGCGAAGTAAGGAAATTAGCATCACAAACATGTACATGCAACAAAAACTTTACCTCAGGCATAGGATTCTTCTTGGTGAAAGACTTCACCCGACAGTCCGCGGGGACAGGTTTCTTCTTTGTCAACGTTGTAAACAAACACAACCTCTTCTCTAGAATTTTAAGTGTGAGATCTTTGGGAGTTATCCTCATTGGATCTTTTCGACCACCGTAGGTCCACATGCCGGCCAACCGAGCTTGGAGGGGTTGAACACGAATCCGCAAAGAGTAAGTCAGAATCTAGAGACCTGACAAAGCATCAGTGCATAGTTTCTCGATTCGGTCTAGCAGCGGCTTGATTTCCTTCATTTCTTCGGTTGATGGGCGCTCTTCCCAGGACGCGAGCCTCCGACAGGTTTTTGTTGGGTCAAAGGGGGCAAACCTGAAATTTTGAACCTCGACCTGTTGCTCCTTGATATGGAACCACTTTGTTTTCCAACCTTGGATAAAGTCCACAGTTTTCACATCAAAGTGCTCTAGCTCCGAGCGCACGGAGGTTATCATGCCACCGATGCCATGAACGACAGTATCGGTGGCATTACGACGAACAAAATAGAAGTGTTTCCATAGGCCCCAGTGGGGATGGATCCCGAGAAGACACTTGCACAAGGCGATAAAAATAGTGATGTGGAGAATGGAGTTTGGCGTAAGCTGGTAGAGCTGTAGGCCGTAGACAAAGACAATCCCATGAATAAATTCGTGAAAAGGGAGAGTAAGACCACGAAAGAGGAAGACAGGAACATTACCCGCCATCTCGCCTCTGGCGCAGGCGTTCCCTCGTCGCCGGACAGCTTGCAGGAGCCCTTCTCCAGCAGGTGGAAGCCCCAGGCCTCGTGCAGTTCGCGTGGGGTGCACTTCGGTGGCATCCACCCAACGGCCTGGGTTTTCTTCGCGATGGCGTTAACGGTATGGGATGTTCCTTTGGACCGACCCATGGCAGCTCGTGGATGGAGAAGTGCGAAGGGGGAAGATAAATTCGAAGAGCGCAAGAACAAAGAGGAGCTCCGAGCGGCGGAGCAGAGGAAGAAGATGGTGGAAAACGAAGGGGAAAAGTAGTAAATCCCTAGTTCCTTTTAATATAAAGAGACGCGATGGAAACATACACCATTGATTACAAGCCATGAAGCATCACATGGATCAAGATGGAGCCATGTAGCAGCGAGGAAAAAAGGGAAAAAATCCCGTACAGTTAAAATAGCCACGGTAAATCCCCTAGCAGTCACACTACGCCTTGATTTTCACGCGAGAGGTGGGGCCGCACAGTAATAGCAGCACCACGATGTCGCCCACGCTTCAGACTGAACATTGGGGTCCACAAAAGGTTACGTCCAATCAATAGAAATTGTGGCATGCCATCTTCGTCATCAATGGCATCATGAGTGATAAAATAGAAGTCAAGCTCATCTGAGGAAAAACGTGAAGTCTATGCTTCGAGGAATGCACCCGAACATAGACTCGGGGACTACTCCCGTCGAAAAAAAGTATTCATCACAAACCTGATAAAATTCATCATAAGTATATTCCTCAAACAAAGGATCTACTTTTGAGCCTATGCTCCGATGCAAGCACCACAACATAGCCTTGGGGGCTACTCTCATCGAGAGTGCTATCGTGCACCCGATAGATTCAATCCTCCCACAGAGTAGACATTCTCAGTATGAGAAAATCATACAATTTGAGCCTTCACTCGAATACAAGTATTCGTCTGTAACCTCAGGGGCTACTCCCATCAGGAGCGCTGTCGCGCACCCGATAGATGTTATGAAGCAAAACCTATGAGTATTACATACTTGTATACTCATACGGTTATTCCCATTAGGAACACCCGGTAAAATACTAAAAAAGTCGATAACTTCAGCTATTCTAACAGCTAAAAAGGTAGTCGATAAAAACCTCTCAGACCGTGTCTGTTGCGATAACGTGTCTGAATGTCGTGTCCATGACATGAAGATAATGTTGGAGATATGCCCTAGAGGCAATAATAAATATAGTTATTATTATATCTTTGTGTTTATGATAAATGTTTACATTCATGCTATAATAGTATTAATAAGGAAACATTAATACTTGTGTGATTTGTAAACTAAATTAGAGTCCCTGGTAAAGCCTCTTTATAATACTAGCTTGTTGGTTAATAAATGTTCGTGGTTTCCCTATCATGAACATTGAGATGTTATTAACAACAAGATCATATCATTGGGAGAATGGTATGATGGACATACTCCTATAGATAAGCGTAGCATAAATATCAAGTCATTTTAATAGTTCAATTGCTATATGCTTTTTGATACATAGTAACCTAATTCCTTCGACCATGAGATCATGCTTATCACCATCACCGGAAGGATGCTTTGATGACATCAAACACCACACCGTAACTGGGTGGCTATAAATGTGGCATTGAGTGTTCGGAAAGTATTGGTTGAGACACATGGATCAAGAGTGGTATTTGTCCATCCATATGACGGATAGATATACTCTGGGCCCCCTCGGTGGAATGTCATCCAATTAGCTTGCAAGCATGTGACTGGCTCACAAGGTATCACATATCACGGGAACGAGAAAATAGTACTTATCAGTAACGAGGTTGAACTAGGTATGTAGAGATACCGACGATCAAAACCTCGGATAAGTAAACTATCGTGAGACAAAGGGAATTGGTATCGTATGTAAGTGGTTCATTCGATTGCAAAGTAATCGTATAAATATGTGGGAGTCATATGAATTTCCAGATTCCTCTATTGGTTATTGTACGGAGAAGTGTCTCGATCATGTTCGCATAATTCACGAACCGTAGGGAGACACACTTAAGGATTCGACGTTGTTGAGTAGTTATGGAATGATGAGTAAGAGACCGAATGTTGTTCGGAGTCTTGGATGGAATCCGGGATATCACGAGGAGATCCGGAATGGTCCGGAGAATAAGATTCATATAAGGAAAGTCCTGTTTCGGGGTTGGAGAATGGTTCCGGTGTTTTCATCGGGAATGTTCTAGAAGGTTCTGGAATGTCTGGCACTCCGGAGGGGAAGGGTACATGAATGTGTCATAACAAGTTGGAATGATTACATCATGTACTAGGTGTCATCGCTGAACAAAATAAAGAGTTTAATCAAATCCTAGCTTGAAAAGTCAAACGCCAATTTGAAAAGTCAAACGGCTATTTTGTGAGGTGGAGGGAGTAGGAAACCTACTTGGGGAGGAGTTCCCTCTCTCCACCGTCGGCCCACTTGGAGACCGAGTTGGGGAGGGACTCCCCTCCCCTTGGCGTGCCCCCTCCACCTATATAAGGAGGGGCAGGGCTGCCCCTCCAAGCACACAATACCACGCCCCGCAAACCCTAATCCTAGCCCCCGGCGCCGCCACCTCCTGCTGCCGCCGCCTAGGGAAAGCCGTCGGCCTTGCTCCTCCTTGGTGCGTCTAAACCCTAGATCAACGAGGCTCTCTCTCATAGTCCACCATAATCGCTCCGGCTTAAGGCGAAGCCCTGTGAGATCTCCCATCTACTTCCGGTACCACGCCGTTGTGCTGCCGGAATTGCGAGGAGAGTGCTACAACCTCCGCTGCCTGCTGGAACAAGGGAGAGGAAGGTCTTCGTCTGTTGGAGATATGCCCAAGAGGCAATAATAAAGTGGTTATTATAATATCTTCATACTTATGATAAATGTTTGCATACCATGCTATAATTGTATTAACCGGAAACATTAATACTTGTGTGATTTGTAAACATAAAAGAGTCCCTAGTAAAGCCTCTTGTTAAACTAGCTTGTTGGTTAATATATGATCATGGTTTCCTGATCATGAACATAGAGATGTTATTAACAACAGGTTCATATCATTAGGAGAATGATGTGATGGACATACTCCTATAGTTAAGCGTAGCATAAAGATCAAGTCATTTAATATAGTTCATTTGCTATAAGCTTTCTGATACATAGTAACCTAATTCCTTCGACCATGAGATCATGCTAATCACCATCACCGGAAGGATGCTTTGATGACATCAAATACCACACCGTAACTGGGTGGCTATAAAGGTGGCATTGAGTGTTCGGAAAGTATGTGTTGAGGCACATGGATCAAGAGTGGGATTTGTCCATCCATATGACTGATAGATATACTCTGGGCCCTCTCGGTGGAATGTCATCCAATTAGCTTGCAAGCATGTGACTGGCTCACAAGGTATCACATATCACGGGAACGAGAAAAGAGTACTTATCGGTAACGAGGTTGAACTAGGTATGCAGAGATACCGACGATCAAAACCTCGGATAAGTAAACTATCGTGAGACAAAGGGAATTGGTATCGTATGTAAGTGGTTCATTCGATTGCAAAGTAATCGTATAAATATGTGGGAGTCATATGAATTTCCAGATTCCTCTATTGGTTATTGTACGGAGAAGTGTCTCGATCATGTTCGCATAATTCACGAACCGTAGGGAGACACACTTAAGGATTCGACGTTGTTGAGTAGTTATGGAATGATGAGTAAGAGACCGAATGTTGTTCGGAGTCTTGGATGGAATCCGGGATATCACGAGGAGATCCGGAATGGTCCGGAGAATAAGATTCATATAAGGAAAGTCCTGTTTCGGGGTTGGAGAATGGTTCCGGTGTTTTCATCGGGAATGTTCTAGAAGGTTCTGGAATGTCTGGCACTCCGGAGGGGAAGGGTACATGAATGTGTCATAACAAGTTGGAATGATTACATCATGTACTAGGTGTCATCGCTGAACAAAATAAAGGGTTTAATCAAATCCTAGCTTGAAAAGTCAAACGCCAATTTGAAAAGTCAAACGGCTATTTTGTGAGGTGGAGGGAGAGTAGGAAACCTACTTGGGGAGGAGTTCCCTCTCTCCACCGTCGGCCCACTTGGAGACCGAGTTGGGGAGGGACTCCCCTCCCCTTGGCGCGCCCCCTCCACCTATATAAGGAGGGGCAGGGCTGCCCCTCCAAGCACACAATACCACGCCCCGCAAACCCTAATCCTAGCCGCCGGCGCCGCCACCTCCTGCTGCCGCCGCCTAGGGCAAGCCGTCGGCCTTGCTCCTCCTTGGTGCGTCTAAACCCTAGATCACCGAGGCTCTCTCTCATAGTCCACCATAATCGCTCCGGCTTAAGGCGAAGCCTGCGAGATCTCCCATCTACTTCCGGTACCACGCTGTTGTGCTGCCGGAATTGCGAGGAGAGTGCTACAACCTCCGCTGCCTGCTGGAACAAGGGAGAGGAAGGTCTTCGTCTGTTGGAGATATGCCCAAGAGGCAATAATAAAGTGGTTATTATCATATCTTCATACTTATGATAAATGTTTGCATACCATTCTATAATTGTATTAACTGGAAACATTAATACTTGTGTGATTTGTAAACATAAAAGAGTCCCTAGTAAAGCCTCTTGTTAAACTAGCTTGTTGGTTAATATATGATCATGGTTTCCTGATCATGAACATAGAGATGTTATTAATAACAGGGTCATATCATTAGGAGAATGATGTGATGGACATACTCCTATAGTTAAGCGTAGCATAAAGATCAAGTCATTTAATATAGTTCATTTGCTATAAGCTTTCTGATACATAGGAACCTAATTCCTTCGACCATGAGATCATGCTAATCACCATCACCGGAAGGATGCTTTGATGACATCAAACACCACACCGTAACTGGGTGGCTATAAAGGTGGCATTGAGTGTTCGGAAAGTATGTGTTGAGGCACATGGATCAAGAGTGGGATTTGTCCATCCATATGACAGATAGATATACTCTGGGCCCTCTCGGTGGAATGTCATCCAATTAGCTTGCAAGCATGTGACTGTCTCACAAGGTATCACATACCACGGGAACGAGAAAAGAGTACTTATCGGTAACGAGGTTGAACTAGGTATGTAGAGATACCGACGATCATAACCTCGGATAAGTAAACTATCGTGAGACAAAGGGAAATTGGTATCGTATGTAAGTGGTTCATTCGATCGCAAGTAATCGTAGAAATATGTGGGAGCCATATGAATTTCCAGATTCCTCTATTGGTTATTGTTCGGAAAAGTGTCTCGATCATGTCCGCATAATTCACGAACCGTAGGGAGACACACTTAAGGATTCGACGTTGTTTGAGTAGTTATGGAATGAATGAGAAAGAGACCTAATGTTGTTCGGAGTCTCGGATGGGATCCGGGATATCACGAGGAGATCCGGAATGGTCCGGAGAATAAGATTCATATAAGGAAAGTCCCGTTTCGGAGTTGGGGAATGATTCCGGTGTTTTCATCGGAAATGTTCTAGAAGGTTCCGGAATGTCCGGCACTCCGGAGGGGAAGGGTACATGAATGTGTTGTATCAAGTTGGTATGATTGCATCATGTACTAATTGTCATCGCTGTTCCAAATAAAGGATTAATCGAATCCTAGTTTGAAAAGTCAAATAGCTAAATTGAAAAGTCAAACGGCTAAATTTGGAAAGTGGAAAAGAGGAGGAGGTGAAACCGAGTTGGGGAGGGAGTCCTCCTCCCCAAGCCGGCGCACCACCCAAGCCGAGTTGTTGAGGGACTCCCCTCCCTCCCCTTGGCCGCCGTCCCCTCCACCTATATAAGGAGGGGCAGGGCTCCCTCCTAGCACACAGAAGTACCTCTCCTCAAACCCTAGCTTGGCGCCTACCACCATAGCCGCCGCCGCCCCCTAGGGTTTTACCCTAGCCGCCGGCTCTAGCACCTCCTCCTTGGTGTGTCTAAACCCTAGATCGCAGAGGAGCTCTCATACTCCACCATACTCGCTCCGGCTTAAGGCGAAGCCCTGCGAGATCTCCCCTCTACTTCCGGTACCACGCCGTTGTGCTGCCGGAATCGCGAGGAGAGTGCTACAACCTTCGCTGCCTGCTGGAACAAGGGAGAGGAAGGTCTTCGTCGAGTACCGAACGTGTGACCGACTACGGGAGCGCTGCCGGAACGCAGCGCCGAAAGGATCGTCTACATGATCTTGAGATCGGCAAGAGTACGACTACATCACCCACGAGAATCTGCTCTCGTTAACCGCTTTGGAATCTTCGAGGGTGAGTTCCTCTATCGACTCGTTGCTACAATCTAGTAGATAGATCTTGGCTTGTTTGTTTGCATGCGGTAGAAATTTTTTGTTTTCCATGCTACGAACCCCTACATCGTCGAGTACCGAACGTGTGACCGACTGCGGAAGCGCTGCCGGAACGCAGCGCCGGAAGGATCGTCTACGCGATCTTGAGATCGGCAAGAGTACGACTACATCACCCACGAGAATCCGCTCTCGTTAAACACTTTGGAATCTTCGAGGGTGAGTTATTCCATCGACTCGTTGCTACAATCTAGTAGATAGATCTTGGCTTGTTTGTTTGTATGCGGTAGAATTTTTTTATTTTCCATGCTACGAACCCCTACAGTGGTATCAGAGCCGTGTCTATATGTAGATCTGTTGCACGAGTAGAACACAATGGTCATTGTGGGCGTTGATGCTTTTGTTGTCGATTGCTTCTTGTGTACTTTGCATCTTGCGAGATGGTGGAATGAAGCGGCCCGGGCTAACCTTACATGACATCGTTCATGAGACTTGCTCCACGCTTGACATGCAACTTGTATTGCATAAGTGGCTTTGCGGGTGCCTGTTTCTCCCAACATAGTTAAGATTCAATTTACAATGGGTGATTGACAATACTAGTATCAATGTTGTGGTTCTTGTTCATAAGTTAGAACGACACTTATTGAAAGCCCCAAACCACGTAAAACATGCAAAGAAAGTAGAGGCGTCTAACTTTGTTTTGCAGGGGTGTGCTGTGATGTGATATGGCCATGATTGTGATTATATTTGATGTATGCAATGTTCCATATTGTAAGTTGGCAACCGGCAGGAGCCATATGGTTGTCTTTAATTTCTGTTAAGACCCGCGTGTCTATTCAAAGTAGTTGTAATAGTTGAAGCTGGTGGACGACAACCATGGAGCAGCGTCATTGACCTTGATGCAATGCCATCATGTTCGTGCTTGAAGATGGAGATCGGAAGCACAAAGAAGAAAGTCCATATCATATCACATATTATGAATTGCATGTGATGTTAATCCTTTATGCATCTTGTATTGCTTAGTTAACGACGGTAGCATTATAAGATGATCCCTCATGCACATGAATTTCAAGTTCTATAGTGTTCATCCTTAGTAAACACCGTTGCTAAAGCTTGTTGTTTCGAAGCACCACGTGATGATCGGGTGTGTTAGATTCTGCAAGTGTATACAACATGAGCAAGCCAGTTTTGCTCATGCGGAAGCTAAGGTTTGATCTTGACGAGCCTAGCATGTACAGACATGGTCTCAGAACACGGATCACCAAAAGGTAAAGCATGAATCATATAGTAGATATGATGAACATGTCGATTGTTCGCCGTTGAAGCTATATCAACTCTCGTGATGATCGTTTTTGATGTGGTGGATTTGGTTCGTGTGATCACTAAAACAATCTGAGGGATATTGTTTTGAGTGGGAGTTCACCTAGATTAATTTAACTATTAATTAGAACTCAATTTGTCATAAACTTAGTCTAAACTATTGCAAATATGTTGTAGATCAATGGCGGCCCCTACCATCAATTTTAATGCATTCCTAGAGAAAGAAAAGTTGAAAAACAATGGAAGAAAGTTCGCGGATTGGTTCCGCAATTTGAGGATTGTCCTCACTGCTGGTAATTTGACCTATGTGCTGGATGCACCGCTGGGTGACCCACCTGCAGCTACTGCTACCGATGAAGTAAAGAATGTTTACCTCGCTCGGAAGACTTAGTACTCCACAGTTCAGTGTGATATCTTGTATGGTTTAGAATCGGAGCTTCAGAAAAGGTTTGAGAATTCAGACCCACATGATATTGTCCGTGATCTCAAATTGATCTTTGAGACTCACGCGGCAATTGAGAGTTATGAGGCTTCTGAAAAGTTCTTTAACTACAAGATGGAAGAGGGCAGCTCCGTCAGTGAGCATTTTCTTAAGATGTCTGGGCACGCAAACAAACTTCAAAGCTTGGGTATAGTGATTCCTAATGCTTTGGGGATTTATCGTGTCCTCCAATCACTACCACCAAGTTACAAGAACTTTGTGATGAACTACAATATGCAAAACATGAACAAGCAGTTGCCACAACTCTTCGCCATGTTAAAATCTGCAGAAGTGGAGATCAAGAAAGAGCACCAAGTGTTGATGGTCAATAAGACCACCAAATTCAAGAAAGGCAAGTCTAAGCAAAAGGGACACTTCAAGAAGGGTGGTAAGAAAGTCATCGCGCCAAAGAAGAAGACCAAGGCTGGACCTAAGGCTGATACTGAATGCTTTTACTGCAAGGGAGAAGGTCATTGGAAGCAGAATTTCCCAAAGTACTTGGCGGATTTGAAGAACGACAACATCAAGAAGAAAGGTATATCAGATATACATGTTATTGATGTGTATCTCACTATTACTCGTAGTACTGCCTGGGTATTTGATACTGGTTCGGTTGCTCATATCTGTAACTCGAAACAGGTGCTGCAGAATAAACGGAAGCTAGCGAAGAACGAGGTGACGATGCGCGTGGGAAACGGATCAAAGGTTGATGTGATCGCGGTCGGCACGCTACCTCTTCATCTACCATCAGGATTAGTTTTATCCTTAAATAATTGTTATTTGGTGCCTGCGTTAAGCATGAACATTATATCGGGATCTTTTTTATTGCGAGACGGTTACTTGTTTAAGTCCGAGAATAATGGTTGTTCGATTTATATGAGTAATATGTTTTATGCACATGCAACTTTGATAGATGGTCTATTCTTATTGAATCTCGATAGTGGAAATACACATATTAATAACATTGAAGCTAAACGTTTGAAATCGAGCGATAACTCGACCTATATGTGGCACTGTCGTCTTGGTCACATTGGAGTGAAGCGTATGAAGAAACTCCATTCCGATGGACTTCTTGAATCACTTGAAAGATGCGAAGCATGTCTGATGGGTAAAATTACTAAGACTCCATTTTTTGGTATGATGGAGCGAGCTACGGACTTATTGGAAATCATACATACTGATGTGTGTGGTCCAATGAGTGTAGCATCGCGCGGTGGTTATCGTTATGTTCTTACCTTCACGGATGACTTGAGTAGATATGGGTATATCTATGTCATGAAACATAAGTCCAAAACTTTTGAGAAGTTTAAGGAATTTCAAAGTGAGGTTGAGAATCAACGTAACAAGAAGATTAAATTTCTACGTTCTGATCGTTGAGGTGAATATCTAAGTTACGAGTTTGGCGAGCATTTGAAGAAATGCGGAATACTTTCACAATTGACACCGTCGGGAACACCACAGCGTAATGGTGTGTCCGAACGTCGTAATCGAACTTTCTTAGATATGGTTCGTTCTATGATGTCACTTACAGATTTACCGCTATCATTTTGGGGTTATGCATTAGAAACAGCCGCATTCACTTTAAATAGGGCACCATCTAAATCCGTTGAAACGACACCGTATGAATTATGGTTTGGGAAGAAACCTAAATTGTCGTTCCTTAAAGTTTGGGGTTGCGAAGCCTATGTAAAGAAGTTACAGCCGGACAAGCTTGAACCCAAAGCAGAAAAATGCGTCTTCATAGGATATCCAAAGGAAACTATTGGGTATACCTTCTATCATAGATCCGAAGGCAAAATCTTCGTTGCCAAAAATGGATCCTTTCTAGAGAAGGAATTTCTCTCGAAAGAAGTGACTGGAAGGAAAGTAGAACTCGACGAGGTTGTTGAACCTTCTCTCGAAATTGCGAGTAGCGCAACACCGGAAGAAGTTCCTGTGGTGCCTGCACCAATAAGAGAGGAAGCTAATGATGATGATCATGAAACTTCGGTTGTAGTTGCTACAGAGCCTCGCAGGTCAACGAGAACTCGTACCACTCCTGATTGGTACGATCCCGTTATGAGTGTCATGTTGGTGGACAACACCGATGACCCTGCGACATATGAGGAAGCAATGATGAGCCCAGATTCCAATAAATGGCAAGAAGCCATGAAATCCGAGATTGGATCCATGTACGAAAACCAAGTATGGACTTTGGTGGACTTACCGGATGGCCGGAAGGCTGTCGAGAACAAATGGATTTTCAAGAAGAAAACAGATGCTGATGGTAATGTTACTATCTATAAAGCTAGACTTGTCGCAAAAGGGTTTCGACAAATTCAAGGAGTTGACTACGATGAGACTTTCTCACCCGTAGCGAAGCTAAAGTCTGTGAGGATTATGTTAGCAATCGCTGCATATTACGATTATGAGATATGGCAGATGGATGTCAAAACAGCGTTCCTCAATGGAGACATTGATGAAGAGTTGTATATGATGCAACCCAAAGGTTTTGTCGATCCTAAAGATGCTAACAAGGTATGCAAACTTCAACGGTCCATCTATGGATTGATGCAAGCATCTCGAAGTTGGAATCAACATTTTGTTAAAGTAATCAAAAGTTTTGGTTTTATACAAACTTATGGAGAAGCTTGTATTTACAAGAAAGGGAGTGGGAGTTCTGTAGCATTCTTAATACTATATGTAGATGAAATATTGTTGATTGGGAATGATGTAGACCTTCTTAATAGTGTCAAGGAATATTTGAATAATAGTTTTTCAATGAAGGATCTTGGCGAAGAAGCTTATATATTAGGCATAAAGATTTATAGAGATAGATCGAGACGCCTAATATCATTGTCACAAAGTACATATTTGGACAAATTTCTAAAGAGGTTTGGAATGGAAGATAGCAAGAAATGGTTCTTGCCCATGTTGCCCAATACGACCTTGAGTAAAACTCAAAGTCCGACAACGGCAGAAGATAGAGAAAGGATGATTAAAACTCCCTATGCCTCAGCCATAGGATCTCTGATGTATGCCATGCTATGTACTAGACCCGACATTGCATATGCTGTTAGTTTAACTAGTAGATATCAAAGTGATCCAGGAGTGGATCATTGGACAGCGGTCAAAAACATACTTAAGTACTTGAGAAGAACTAAGGATATGGTTCTTTCTTCTGGAGGTAATCAACAGCTCGTTGTTAATGGTTACATCGATGCTAGTTGGAACACCGATCCGGATGATTCTAAATCTCAATCTGGATACGTATTTACTTTGAATGGTGCATCAGTTAGCTGGAGGAGTGCAAAGCAAAGCGTTGTGGCGAGATCTTCAACTGAATCGGAATACATGGATGCTTCGGAGGCTTCACAAGAAGCAATATGGATGAAAGAGTTCATTACAGAGCTCGGTGTGGTTCCTAGTGCGCTGGACCCAATGTCAATCTACTGTGATAACATGGGCGCCATAGCCAATGCGCAAGCACTAAGGTCACACAAGAAGCTGAAGCACATCAAGCTACGTTTTCACGCTATTCGAGAACATGTCCAAGATGGGGACATAAAGATTTGCAAAGTACACACAGATCTGAATGTAGCGGATCCGTTGACTAAACCTCTCCCGAGGGAAAAACATGACCAGCACCAAACTGCCATGGGTGTTCGGTATATTACCATGTAATCTAGATTAGTTGACTCTAGTGCAAGTGGGAGACTGTTGGAGATATGCCCTAGAGGCAATAATAAATATAGTTATTATTATATCTTTGTGTTTATGATAAATGTTTACATTCATGCTATAATAGTATTAACAAGGAAACATTAATACTTGTGTGATTTGTAAACTAAATTAGAGTCCCTGGTAAAACCTCTTTATAATACTAGCTTGTTGGTTAATAAATGATTGTGGTTTCCCTATCATGAACATTGAGATGTTATTAACAACAAGATCATATCATTGGGAGAATGGTATGATGGACATACTCCTATAGATAAGCGTAGCATAAAGATCAAGTCATTTTAATAGTTCAATTGCTATATGCTTTCTGATACATAGTAACCTAATTCCTTCGACCATGAGATCATGCTTATCACCATCACCGGAAGGATGCTTTGATGACATCAAACACCACACCGTAACTGGGTGGCTATAAAGGTGGCATTGAGTGTTCGGAAAGTATTGGTTGAGACACATGGATCAAGAGTGGGATTTGTCCATCCATATGACAGATAGATATACTCTGGGCCCTCTCGGTGGAATGTCATACAATTAGCTTGCAAGCATGTGACTGGCTCACAAGGGATCACATATCACGGGAACGAGAAAAGAGTACTTATTAGTAACGAGGTTGAACTAGGTATGCACAGATACCGACGATCAAAACCTCGGATAAGTAAACTATCGTGAGACAAAGGGAAATTGGTATCGTATGTAAGTGGTTCATTTGATCGCAAAGTAATCGTAGAAATATGTGGGAGCCATATGAATTTCCAGATTCCTCTATTGGTTATTGTTCGGAGAAGTGTCTCGATCATGTCCGCATAATTCACGAACCGTAGGGAGACACACTTAAGGATTCGACGTTGTTGAGTAGTTATGGAATGATGAGTAAGAGACCGAATGTTGTTCGGAGTCTTGGATGGAATCCGGGATATCACGAGGAGATCCGGAATGGTCCGGAGAATAAGATTCATATAAGGAAAGTCCTGTTTCGGGATTGGAGAATGGTTCCGTTGTTTTCATCGGGAATGTTCTAGAAGGTTCCGGAATGTCCGGCACTCCGGAGGGGAAGGGTACATGAATGTGTCATAACAAGTTGGAATGATTACATCATGTACTAGGTGTCATCGCTGAACAAAATAAAGGGTTTAATCAAATCCTAGTTTGAAAAGTCAAACGCCAATTTGAAAAGTCAAACGACTATTTTGTGAGGTGGAGGGAGAGTAGGAAACCTACTTGGGGAGGAGTTCCCTCCCTCCACTGCCGGCCCACTTGGAGACCGAGTTGGGGAGGGACTCCCCTCCCCTTGGCGCGCCCCCTCCAGCTATATAAGGAGGGGCAGGGCTGCCCCTCCAAGCACACAATACCATGCCCCGCAAACCCTAATCCTAGCCGCCGGCGCCGCCACCTCCTGCTACTGCCGCCGCCGCCGCCTAGGGCAAGCCTCCTCCGCCGCCTAGGTAAACCCTAGCCACCGGCCTTTCTCCTCCTTGGTGCGTCTAAACCCTAGATCACCGAGGCTCTCTCTCATAGTCCACCATACTCGCTCCGGCTTAAGGCGAAGCCCTGCGAGATCTCCCCTCTACTTTCGGTACCACGCCGTTGTGCTGCCGGAATCGCGAGGAGAGTGCTACAACCTCCGCTGCCTACTGGAACAAGGGAGAGGAAGGTCTTCGTCGAGTACCGAACGTGTGACCGACTGCGGAAGCGCTGCCGGAACGCAACGCCGGAAGGATCGTCTACGCGATCTTGAGATCGGCAAGAGTACGACTACATCACCCACGAGAATCCGCTCTCGTTAAACACTTTGGAATCTTCGAGGGTGAGTTATTCCATCGACTCGTTGCTACAATCTAGTAGATAGACCTTGGCTTGTTTGTTGTATGCGGTAGAATTTTTTTATTTTCCATGCTACGAACCCCTACAGATAAGACCCCAGGAAATATCCTGACATGGCTTGCTAACTGCACACGAATGCGCTTTGCCAATATTTATCTATATCTATGATATTATGAAAAGTACCGATATACACATCGTGTACCCGAAATATAAGCACTAGGATTCAACATTCGATAAGACCTACACGACACGAATTGAATTATGACAGCAAATACCGAATTCAAGACCGGAGACTTGAATTTGATGTAGGTTCACGTTGTTTTTGCCCAAGAGCAATTAACTGGTTCCTGATCCGTTGGATGCATCAGACTCGTTGTACCAAATACCTACAAAACCTCAATAAAAAACATCTTCTTACAACAAATT
Source organism: Avena atlantica (assembly GCA_910589765.1). Lineage (NCBI taxonomy): Eukaryota > Viridiplantae > Streptophyta > Magnoliopsida > Poales > Poaceae > Avena > Avena atlantica. The sequence continues at coordinate 483,080,215 of OU342739.1, read as the reverse complement.
ATTGGGCTAAGCATAGCTAACCGAATTTTGGGAGTTGACCCGAATCTATGATTCAGATAGAGTTTCGGGGGCTACTGACATGGGTATGACCTATTAGGTCCCTATGTTTAGTTGCCCTAGGTGCATAAAAGCTTATGTATCATGAAGGCCTAATGAAATCCAAGAAGCACCCGACGGAATAAAGACTTTCCTTGTCTGTTAAGGAATATTCAAGAACCGTCATAGATTTCGCATTATATCATTAACTTGTAACCTCTCCATCTACGAATCCAGGACCCAGCCTCTCATATAAAGGCTGGGAGGACCAGACAGAGAGGGCACCTTAGTTTTCCAGCAATTCTTCATGAGCTAGATCGCATCTAGTGAATCGATGACTTTGTAACCGATCTTTCTCAATAATCAGACTACATTGATTTCCTTGTTTGTCTGACCAGCCGATGAAATCCAAAACACTCTCTTTTTCTCCAAACCCTAAGTCCATAACAATGTGCATTGCCGAGGTTACCCCTCGTCACGTATAGGGTTGCAAAGTGGCACCCAATCTGCCACTTTTTAGGTCAAATTTAGTTAGTCTAGTTCTATTTTTTTAGCAAAAATAGTCTAGTTTGATCTAAATTGTACTTTCATGGATTTATGCGGGTTACTACTTACAACCCTATTTTCCTACCACCTCCCTGGAAAGAGGAGACATTTGCCACCCTGTCAATTTCTTCCTTGACTTTTGATTACCATTTTCTGCATCCACCACAACCCTGGTGGTGCTAGATGCATCTCGACTATCCGACATGGGCACCGAACTTCATCAAGAACCCTAGCCCACCATCACTGTAGAACCCCGGGTAAACCGCTACTAGAAAATCGCGTGTTATTTTATTTATGCATCATCATGACATCATGCATATTTCTGCACTAAACTATTTCTCTAAAAGCATCTATTTGTTTTATAAATATCCCCGTATTTTATTTCAAATCAAACCCTCAGTCCGCCTGGATCTTTTGTTTGCCTAATCTATTTTATCAAAAGGATATTTAAAACTAAATAAAATAAATAAAACCTAATTTTGTGGGGGAGGCAGTCCAGTCGGCCAGGCCCAAAAGCCCAACCAACCGGACCACCTACCACCCCACTAGTCAAAAACCCTATCTGGATAACCCTAAACAACCTAACCCTAATCCTTCCTCTCACCCCACCCTGCCGCCGCCACCCCTGGCTCCACACGCACTCACCCGACACGCACACCACGCCACCACCCGCGAATCCCGAATCTTCTAGATACCCACTCCCGCCTGGCCCACGCCACCTCTCTCACCGCGTGACCCTGGCCCCATCCCGCGCAAGCGACAGGCAACGCCGCGAGCGACCCATCTCTCTTGCTCGCTCCCCAATCCCCATCCTCTCTCATCTCCTTCCATTGGCCGCCGCCGCCAGGACCCGCTGCCGGCCGCGCCTCCCAGGCCGCCCCCCTGTGCAAGCTCGGCCCTCACTCGCCCCGACCGTCCCCATCCCTTCCTCGCGCTTCGGCCCGCAGAAGCTCACCGACGCCTCGTTCTCCGGCCGTCGTCCACCGCGATCCCCCGCCTCCCTTCGCTGCGCCAGCATCCTCTGTGCTGCCCACGACCTCCGTGCACCAGTAGGGCCCCCGGCGAGCCCGTCGTCGCCCCCTGCAAACTCGCCTGCACCGCTGGCTTCCACCTCCCCCATCGGCCACCCCGCCTCTGCCTGTCGCCCTCTTCGCCGTTGGTCGCCCTGCCTCCCTTTCACGAGCCAACGCCGGCCACCAGCTCGCAGGAGCGACCCCGCGCCTCCCCGTGTCCGGCCGTGTCGTCACCCGCCTCCTCGGCCCCTGCCGCTGCCCTGTGTCCGGCAGCCGTCGTCCCGCGCCTCCCTCTGCATGGCCGCCTCCTCTGCTACCCCTTGCAGGCGCAACACCCCACTCCTCCTCGTCGTTGAGCCCGTCGCCGGCCTGCTGCTGCCCGCGAGCGTGTCCGCCGCTGTCCAGCACCGGGCGCGACGCGCTCCCTGAGCTTCCCGACCCCGCCTCCACACCGCTTGTTTCCTGTGAGTCCATCACTGTTGTTCTGTTCTCCATCGTACAACGACCGTGAGCCCAGCTACGTTTTGTCTCGGAGGTTCCTTTTGTTTTCTCTGGAGTACCGCATCTCTGCCCAGGGACTCCGGTAATCCAGTTTGCCTCGCAACATCGATTCCCCACCTTCCATGTATCGTGTCCTAATCTCTAGATCGGCAAACGTGGACGCCTGCCAACAAGACCCATCAGGATCCTCTCGCCGACAAGACCGGCTTGATGCCGATGATTCCGAAGGATGTACATGGATCCACCCGAGAAAACAACGCCATAGACTCGCGGTATCCGGAGGTCGACAATAGACCGGAGTATCAAGATCTTCATCCTGGACGCCAAGATCGCCTACTTGGAGACCAAGACCGATCCAGAGATCCTCGAACCCCCCCTCCGAGCCCCAAGTTCGCCGAACCCCATGTGTGACCCCTTCCCGATACCCTATTTTGATAATATAATACAACTTGTTGCATATCAAATTGTACATGCTTGCATACATATTCTATGGTTCGGGGGCCTTATACCGATTCACCTCGTAATTAAATATGGTGGCCATATGCGGGTGAATCTAGTCTAATATTGGCTCCATTTAAAATTGTGTAGCGAACTGGTGATATATTTTGCCATGTTAAGACAACATTTAAATTGCGGGGTATCTAAACAATATGAATTGTCTAATTAATTGTCGGGACCCCGGTTCCGCTTAATATTGTCTAATTGCATCGCATCCTTGCCATGCCATACATCATACATGCATCATGCCTGGTCTTTTGCCGTAGTATTAAATAGTCCATCCGGTGTTTTTTCTAGTGCTTTGCTTCTTCACGGATTAGGCCGATGAGTTGATGCGAGTGTCGACCCGATCTTCGAATAAAGCTTCGTCAATGTTTTCAGGCGAGCATTCTCCCCCTTTCTACCTATTTTACGTTTCTAGTCTTTATTCCCTGCTATTGATCTATTGCTATGTGTGTTGCGATGCTCTAGTTTTCGTACTCGTGATATCCCTTGCAGCCTTATATTGCCTTGGACACATCCTATTACCTGTTGTTTGGTAGATAGTTGGACTTGCGTGTCGTAGTCGCTTGCTCAAGTGCTATTGCGTGTCGTCAAGTACCACAGTTGTTGGAGAAATGCCTTATGCTTTATGTTGGAGATGATCATGGCTTTAATTACCATTTAATAACTAAAATTGAAGTAGGTAAATAATGCAGAGGCACAGGTGGGCAATAGATGTTATTTGGTTTTTAACCGTCCACTTGTGTCGCGTAGGACCCCGAGTACTTGATACCCGTGCTTTGAATATTCGCACTATCCGCATGTGGGACCATGAATCCCCCTAGCCATAGCTTGAGTCATATTTATTTCTTGGGGCCACAAAGTAGTTTGGGGCTTTATTACTATCCTGTACTTATGCCATGCTTTACTGTTTTATTTACGATTGCGCGTGGAGCGCCTGTACTGTTTAGGAACAAATGTGGAATGTTTTCGCGGTATCGACAAGCCCAGTCACACTTTGGGGTTCCCAGTCGTTTACAGCCATTGGCACAAACCTCTGGGTCCGTCTCGGAGCCGGCCAACTTCGTCACGGGTAGCTTGGTGGGGTGCCCCCCTGAAATTTATATGAATCTTGCAATTGCTCTGTCGTGATGCCTCGTTGGGTTTTCATTTGGTTTTTCTCGAGGTTGATCGTGCGTGCGTTGCTATTTGTGCCCCCCTGCAGGGTAAAACTTTCTGAAAGCCGTGTCCGCGGTTATGGACGACTTGGAGCCCAGTATCTCGATCATAGACAACTATAACTAAAGTAGTGCTATAAATTTGACTTTATAATGACTAGTAATCAGCTTCACTATAACGGAATGGCTAAATAAAAGTGCCAACAACTGCTGGTTTGGGCTGTCACCTGTTACCATTGTATCTGACTAGTAAGTATTGCAACTACAACGGAATGGCTAAATAAAAGTACCAACAACTGCTGGGTTTTGGGATGCCTCATGCTATATGGTTCTGACTTGTAAGTAATACAACTACAACGGAATGGTTAACTAAAACTGCCCACTGCTTATTATCTCAGGATGACTCATGCCATGTATATCTGACTAGTAATTGCCGCAACTATAACAAAATGAATAAAACTGCCAACTGTGTGAGTTCCTCGGTTGACTTCCTCATTTGGTCTCGAGGGGGAAATACCAGGATGGGTATGCTTGGTGATAGTTTTAGGTTGGATCCGAATAGGTATTTCTTATACCTATCTGATAGCCGCCAGCTGTATTGAGTCTCTATAGGTTGTTTAGTGCATGCTGCGCTGCCGCTTTAGTCCACCATACCTATGTAGGCGAGGACCGCCGAATTCTAGTCTCGCCGTGTACTGGCCTCAGTACGGACCGCTCTCTTTTTCCTTTGCCCATTGTCGGCACCCCTTTTTTTAAGAAGGTTTTGAGATCGACGTCGTTAGCAGGGTTACCCTTCCGTCTTGGCCTGGGCAGGGTTATGGACGCCATTGGTTATTCTTCAGGGCTCTTAGCCCCATTTGCATCTTGTCCGTAGTCGGATGTTGTATCATTTTCAAGGTGATTTGGATCTTTGTATGGTATATCTGTATTCTTGACTCTTTGAGTCATTGTTGTATATATCTGTTCTGTGGGTTCCATCGAGTACTATTGTGTAATGATATTACTTCGTTTTCCACCCGCACGAAAGTGCCTGGTGGGCACCTTTGAATCGTTTCTATGCGGGTTTGGCGGGAATCAATGAGAATTGCATAGGGCCGATTCTGAGGGTGTTACAATCACACAATCCAACTAGGTAGGAAACCTAAATCGCCCCTTAAGAGGAAGGATTGGAGGTGTGATGCCCTGATGGGGAGGGAGAACAATTATGAGATGAGGACAACAAAATATTAAAACTCAGCTGCCTAGCATTAGTAGAGAGGAGTACCAAAACCCTAGGGGTACTATATTTATAGCACTTGCAACACTAGTGGAAACTGGGCCTTTCGTCCCGGCTCATAAGGGGCTTTAGTCCTGGTTGCGTAAACGGGATGGGATAATTGGGACTAAAGCCCCCAACCTTTAGTCCCGGTTGCGCTACAAACCGGGAAGAAAGAAGTTCCACGTGGCCGCTGATGGGCGCGAGGGGGAGGACCATTTGTATCGGTTCGTATTACGAACCGGGCTACATGTTTCTCTGCCATGGCAGAAATTTGTCCACTTTTTTGTGCCGTGGCAGAGAATTCATTTTGGGCACTTTTTTGTGCCGCGACAGCATTTTGGGCACTTTTTGTGCCGCGGTAGAGAATACATTTTGAATTTTTCCAATTATTGTTTTCCTTTTTATTTCGTGTTTTGAACTCAGCAATGAAGGAACCATTATATTACACAACATCATCATGAATATAGAGATCGAAGTGTCGAACATATTACATTCGATACACGAGTTTCATGCATATATATACAAAATAATCTCTTTTTATGGTCCCTATTGCTTTATATAGAACTCCAGATGGTATTCTTCTTTTGGTTTTAGGACCTCTTCATCTAAGAATCTCGCCAATTTCTCCTAAATTGCTCGTACGCGATCCTTTGGCAGAAGACCGTCCCGCAACAGTTCGATCTGATTTAAAGGAGTCAACATATATGAATGAAACTAAACACAATTGATGGTAATACAAAACTCTGAATATTGTTTATGTACGTGAAGTTTCTCTAAATTTATGCCCTTCTCACAACACATCTGAAGAATGAACTCGCAAACATAGTATCCACATAAATTATTCCCGGGTCCCTGCGTCTGGCACTTTACGAGAACAGAGTTCAATAAAAATAATAATCAAGCATGATAATGGTATCGAAACTAGAATCAAAGAGATGCACAGATCTAGATAGTAGTACTTACATCTAGTGGTTCAAATGTAAGCTTATCTTTCCAAGCACCCCTAGACTTCTTGGTTAACCGTTTACAAGCGCTGCCCGGTGAAGAAAACGAATAAAAGGAGTTATTAGTTACCTGATATCATGAAATTCACGAAAGTTTCCGATATAGTGCCATAATGATTGAAATTACCGTTGGAGCATCATCTGCATGTCCACCCACTACTCAAGGGGTTTATGTTTCGATTCCATGACTTGTACTACCCCTTTGTCAGATTGAATGATTCGCAGAATATAGTGGAAGCTGCACACACATAACTCATTAATTATACACTTAACATCGAGTAAGTGAAATATATTGTGTACAAGACAATAACACTCACTCGAAGTTGTAAGGAAAGATATTTCCCTTCTGGTTTCTTGAAACCTTAACGCCTGTACAATATTATCCTCTGTTTCCTTGGGTTTTTGTTTGAGATTAAGTTCATGAACAAAATATGGTTCAATGAACCCAATGTCATAGATGTGTCCTCTTTTGCATTCGAGAATCTTCATTCTGCATAATATAGTGAGTATGATAATACATGCAATAAACGAGGTGAGCTAGCTAGAGACTTAATTACAGAAATAGTACTTACAGACAATAGGCACGGATGGTCAATTTGTTGATGGTGTCTTGATTTAATAACTGAAATAGTTCATAAAATTCAATCATTACCACGTCATATCCTTTCCCATAATGCTCTTTCCTAACTCTCAGCATTATCCAATTTGTCCCATCCTTTGAGGTATCTATGTACCAGTTATGCAATCTTCACATTTTTGTTGGTAGATTCTTGACCTCCTCAGGTTTGACGAGAGGCTTCCTGTACCGGTATTTGTATGCTTCCTCAGCCTTGGGGAAGTACTGTAACTGGGTTAAGTACTTATCAATAGTCATACCTTGAGCAGTGAACCGCTTCTCTGTACAATTCAACTAACTCTGGATCATACTGCTCTTCCACCGCACATTTGCTCGACCCTACATTGGTATGGGAAATCACCTTGAGCGGGGGCACGATTGTTTTTGTTCTCCGGGCTAGGGAACTGATTTCCCGCTTGCATGTGAGATCCAAGCACATGACTTAATAGGATTGATAGGGTACTCATACCAACAAGTTGCAACTTCTTTTCTAGAAGCTCATTCGAAAAGAACTCTAAGGTTAAGCGTTTTTGGCCTAGAGCAATTCTAGGATGGGTGACCGACCGGGAAGTGGGTACCGGGTGCACATGAGTGAGGACAAAGTGCGCAGAAAAGACTAGTGTTGGTCTGTGGGGCTAGTCTAGATATCCTATTAAGCTACAAGGAGTGACACCCCCCGGGCCCAGTGGACGGGGTGTTACAAGTGGTATCAAAGCCGATCCTCACGGTTAAACGGGTGTGTGCGGGTCAGTGGCGGTACATGTGGAGCATGGCACATTTGGCCCGGAGTGGACACGACATGGCACATGTGCCGGCACTGGACGCACAGACGCGTGCCAAGAGGGAACGTTCCTGGGGTGTTCTTGATTGATGAGGGCATCGATCTTCTAAAGGGTGGGTGTATGTGAGATCCAAGCACATGACTTAATAGGATTGATAGGATACTCATACCAACAAGTTGCAACTTCTTTTCTAGAATCTCATTCGAAAAGAACTCTAAGGCTAAGCATTCTTGGACTAGAGCAATTCTAGGATGGGTGACCGACCGGGAAGTGGGTACCGGGTGCGCATGAGTGAGGACAAAGTGCGCAAAAAATACTAATGTTGGTTTGCGGGGCTAGTCTAAATATCCTATTAAGCTACTAGGAGTGACACCCCTCGGGCCTAGTGGACGAGGTGTTACATTGCACTACTACTCTTCGACCATTTCTGTGCTGCATGTGACTTGAGAATAGAGCGCTCATAGTCTGATGACAGCCTTGGCTCCGGTTGGTGAAGAGTCTTCAGCATTTTTTGCACTCGGGCTTTTTCTTCTTCGGTGTTGGGGAACTCTGGTTCTTTTGGCCACTTCAGTTTAGCAAAAACTCTGTCGTTTTCTCCTTTGCGATCACCACATTCTCCTCTGGAGTATAGTCGTAAGGTATCTTGGGAGGAACCTTTGGTACTTTTGGTAGGGTATCTTGTTGATGTCTCGGTGATCGGTTACCACTCTGTAGAGTACTGATGGTACTCTTACGCTTTTTGTCCTGAGACATAGTGGGCTGAGACGACTGATGCGGCGGCGAAGACAGCTGCGCTAGAGACGGCTGACGCGACGGCGACGACTGTGCTGGAGACGGCTGACACAACAATGATGGATATTGCACTGGAGATGGGTGAGGCGGCGGAGACGACTTTTGTGCTAGAGACGGGTGAGGCAGCAGCGAAGATGCAGTGCTCTGATAAATCGATGGCCTTGGCATCCGATTTGGAAGCACGATGTATTCCTTTCTCCATAGAATGGTGTTGTTTTTTGTTGGAGATATGCCCTTGAGGCAATAATAAAAGCAGTTATTATTATATCTTTGTGTTTATGATAAATGTTTACATTCATGCTATAATTGTATTAACCGGAAACATTAATACTTGTATGATTTGTAAACTTGTTAGAGTCCCTAGTAAAGCCTCTTTGTAATAATAGCTTGTTGGTTGATAGATGATCATGGTTTCCTGATCATGAACATTGAGATGTTATTGACAACAAGATCATATCATTAGGAGAATGGTGTGATGGACATACTCCTTTAGATAAGCGTAGCATAAAGATCAAGTCATTTCAATAGTTTGTTTGTTATAAGCTTTCAGATACATGGTAACCTAATTCCTTTGACCATGAGACCATGCTAATCACCATCAGCGGATGGATGCTTTCATGACATCAAACACCACCTCATAACTAGGTGGTTATAAAGGTGGCATTGAGTGTTCGGAAAGTATGTGTTGAGGCACATGGATCAAGAGTGGAATTTGTCCATCCATATGACATATAGATATACTCTAGGCTCTCTCGGTGGAATGTCATCCAATTAGCTTGCAAGCATATGACTGGATCACAATGGACCACATATCACAGAAATGAGTAAAGAGTACTTATCGCTAATGAGGTTGAACTAGGTATGCAGAGATACCGACGATTAGACCTCGTATAAGTAAAATATCGCGAGACAAAGAGAAATTGGTATCATATGTAAATGGTTCATTCAATCACGAAGTAATCATAGAAATATGTGGGAGCCATATGAATTTTACAGAATCCTCTATTGGTTATTGATCGGAGAAGAGACTCGGTCATGTCTGCATAATTCATGAACCGTAGGGAGACACACTTAAGGATTCGATGTTGTTTAGTAGTTATGGAAAGTGAGTATGAAAACCGAATGTTGTTCGGAGTCTCGGATGGGATCCGGGATATCACGAGGAGATCCGGAATGGTCCGGAGAATAATATTCATATAAGGAAATTCCAATTCTGGATTTCGGGAATGATTTCGGTGTTTTCACCGGAATGATCTAGATGGGTCTAGAAGGTTCACCGATTAGGAAGGGGAAGGGTACATGAATATGTCATGACAAAGTGGAATAGTTGCTTCATGTCCTAGATCACTAGGCTGGGCAAATAAAATAGAGAAATCAAACTCCAAAACTAAAAGTCAAAAGGCAAGTTTGAAAAGTCAAACTGGGACAATGGTTACTAGTGGAGGGAGGAGAGGAAACCTCCTCTCCCTCCACTGCAGGGGCAAGGAGGAGAGGGATTTGGGGGAGTATTCGACCTTACCCTACCCTAGACGTCCCTCCCTCTCATAAATAGAGTGGGGAGGGGGCTGCGCCTCCAACACAACACCACAAACCCTAGACCCACCTAAGCCGCCGCCGCCGCACCGCCACCGCTGCCCTAGCCGCCACTGGCCCTACCTCCTCCCGTCGGCCTCTAAACTCTAGTTACCAAGGAACCCTTCTACTCCACCTACCCGCTCTAGCTTAAGGCGAAGCCCTGCGGGATATCCCCTCTAATCTCAAGGAGAGAGCTACAACCTCCGATGCCTACTGGAACAAGGGAAAGGAAGGTCTTCATCGAGTACCAAACGTGTGACCGACTGCGGGAGCGCTATCGGAACACGGCGCCGGAAGGATCATCTACGCGATCTTGAGATCGACAAGTGATGAACTACATCACCCACGAGAATCTGCTCTCATTAACCGCTTTGGAATCTTCAAGGGTGAGTACTCTATCGACTCAGTGCTATAATCTAGTAGATAGATCTTGGCTTGTGTGTGTTCATGCGGTAGAAAATTTTTCCATGCTACGAACCCCTACAGTGGTATCAGGGATGTGTCTATATGTAGATCTGTTGCACGAGTAAAACACGATGGTCATTGTGGGCGGTGGTGCTTTTATTATCAATTGCTTCTTGTGTACTTTGCATCTTGCGATATGGTGGGATGAAGCGGCCCAGGCTAACCTTACATGCAATCATTCATGAGACTTGCTCCACGCTCAAAATGCAGCTTGTATTGTAATTTGCGGGTGTCTGTCTCTCCCATCATAGTAAAGATTCAATTTACAACGTGCACTTGATAGTTCAAGCATCAACGTTGTGGTTCTTGTTTGTAAGTTAGAATGGTACTTATTGAAAGCCCCAAACCACGTAAAATATGCAAAGAAAATTAGAGGCGTATAACTTTGTTTTACAGGGGTGTGATGTGATGTGATATGGCCATGATTGTGATTATATATGATGTATGCAATGATCCTTATTGTAAGTCGGCAACTGGCAGGAGCCTTATGGTTGTCTTTTTAATTTCGTTAAGACCTGCGTGTCTATTATTCAAAGTAGTTGTAATAGTTGATGCTGGTGGACGACAATCATGGAGCGGTTCCATTGAACTTGACACCACACCGGTGATGATGGAGATCATGTTCGTGCTTGAAGATGGAGATCTGAAGCACAAGAAGAAAGGCCATATCATATCACATATTTTGAATTGCATGTGATGTTAATTTTTTATGCATCTTGTATTGCTTAGATCGCGATGTTAGCATTATAAGATGATCCCTCTCACAAAATATCAAGTTATAAAGTGTTCGTCCTTAGTAGGCACCATTGCCAAGACTCGTTGTTTCGAAGCACCACGTGATGATCGGGTGTGTTAGATTCTGCAAGTGTATACAATGGGAGCAAGCCAGATTTGCTCATGCGGAAACTAAGGTTACATCTTGACGAGACTAGCATGTATAGACATGGTATCAGAACACGGATCACTAAAAGGTAAAGCATGAGCCATATAGTAGATATGATGAACATGTTGAATGTTCGCCTTTGAAACTACATTATGTCTCGTGATGATCAGACTTGATGTAGTGGATTTGGTTTGTGTGATAACTAAAACAATGTGAGGGATATAGTTTTGAGTGGGAGTTCACCTAGACTAATTTAACTTTTAATTAGAATTCAGTTTGTCATAAACTTAGTTTAAACTATTGCAAATATGTTGTAGATCAATGGCAGCTCCTACCATCAACTTTAATGTGTTCCTAGAGAAAGAAAATTTGAAAAACAATGGAAGCAACTTCGCGGATTGTTTTCGCAATTTGAGGATTGTCCTCAATACTGGTCATTTGACCTATGTGTTCGATGCACCGCTGGGTGACCCACCTGCAAATGATGCTACTGATGAGGTGAAAAATGTTTACCACACTAGGAAGAATCAGTACTCCACGGTACAATGTGCTATCTTGTATGGTTTGGAATCAGAGATTCAAAAGAGGTTTGAGAAATTTGACCCACATGATATTGTCCGTGAACTCAAAATGATATTTGAGGCTCACGCGGAATTTGAGAGTTATGAATCTTCTGAGAAGTTCTTTAACTGCAAGATGGAAGAGGGCAGCTCCGTCAGTGAGAATGTACTTAAGATGTCCGGGCACGCTAATAAGCTCCAGATCTTGGACATAATAATTCGTAATGAGTTGGGGATTCATCGTGTCCTCCAATCACTACCACCAAGTTACAAGAACTTTGTGATGAACTAAAACATGCAACGCATGGATAAGACATTGCCAAAAGTATTCTCTATGTTGAAGTCTGCAGAAGTGGAGATCAAGAAAGAGCACCAAGTGTTGATGGTCAATAAGACCACCAATTTCAAGAAGCAAGGAAAGTCTAAGAAAAAGGGAAACTTCAAGAAGGGCGGAAAGAAATCTACCGCGCCGGCGAAGAAGACCAAGGCTGGGCCTAAGCCTGATACTGGGTGCTTTTACTACAAGGGAGAAGGTCACTGGAAGCGGAATTGCCCCAAGTAATTGGCGGTTCTGAAGAACGGTAACATCAAGAAGAAAGGTATATCCGATATACATGTTATTGATGTGTATATTACTAGTAGTCGTAGTAGTGCCTGAGAATTTGATACTGGTTTGGTTGCTCATATTTTTAACTCAAAATAGGTGTTGTAGAATAGACGGAAACTAGTGAAGAACAAGGTGACGATGCGCGTTGGAAATGGATCAAAGGTTCATGTGATCGCGGTCGGCATGATACCTCTTCATCTACCATCGGGATTAGTTTTATACTTAAATAATTGTTATTTGGTGCCTGCATTGAGCATGAACATTATATTCAGATCATGTTTATTGCGAGACGGTTACTTGTTTATGTCCGAGAATAATGGTTGTTCGATTTATATGAGTAATATGTTTTATGCACATGCACCTTTGATAGATGGTCTATTCTTGTTGAATCTCGATTGTACTAATACACATGTTAATAATATTGAAGCTAAACGTTTGAAATTAAGAGATAACTCAACATATATGTGGCACTGTCGTCTTCGTCATATTGGAGTGAAGCGTATGAAGAAACTCCATTCTGATGGACTTCTTGAATCACTTGATTTCGAATCACTTGAAAGATGTGTCTAATGGGTAAAATGACTAAGACTCCATTTTCTGGTATGATGGAGAGAGATACGGACTTATTGGAAATCAAACATACCGATGTGTGTGGCCCGATGAGTGTAGCATAGTGTGGTGGTTATCGTTATGTTCTTACTTTCACAGATGAATTAAGTAGATATGGGTATATCTATTTCATGAAACATAAGTCCGAGACTTTCGAGAAGTTTAAGGAATTTCAAAGTGAAGTAGAGAATCAACATAACAAGAAGGTTAAATTTCTACGATCTGATCGTGGAGGTGAGTATCTAAGTTACGAGTTTGGCGAGCATTTGAAGAAATGCGGAATACTTTCATAATTGACACCGCCGGGAACACCAAATAGTGTGTCCGAACGTTGTAATCAAACTCTCTTAGATATGGTTCGTTCTATGATGTCACTTACATATTTACCTTTGTTGTTTTGGGGTTATGCATTAGAAACAGTCGCATTCACTTTAAATAGGGCACCATCTAAATCCATTGAAATGACACCGTATGAATTATGGTTTGGAAAGAAACTTAAATTGTCATTCCTTAAAGTTTGGGGTTGCTTAGCTTATGTAAAGAAGTTACAGCCCAACAAGCTTGAACCCAAAGCGGAAAAAATGCGTTTTCATAGGAGACCCGAAGTAAACTATTGGGTATACCTTCTATCATAGATCCAAGGGAAAAATATTCGTTGCCAAGAATGGATCCTTTCTAGAGAAGGACTTTCTCTCGAAAGAAGTGACTATAAGGAAAGTAGAACTCGACGAGGTTGTCGAACCTTTTCTCGGATTTGAGAGTAGCACAGCACCGGAAGAAGTTCCTGTAGCGCCTACACCAATAAGAGATGAAGCTAATGATGATGATCATGAAACTTCGGTCGAAGTTGCTATGGAACTTCGCAAGTCGACGAGAACTCGTACCACTCCTGATTGGTATGATCTTGTTATGAATGTCATGTTGGTGGACAACACCGACGACCCTATGACATATGAGGAAGCGATGATGAGCCGAGATTCCAATAAATGACAATAAGCCATCAAATCCGAGATTAGATCCATGTACGAAAACTAAGTATGGACTTTGGTGGACTTACCGGATGGCCGAAAGGCTGTCGGATTTTCAAGAAGAAAACAGATGCTGATGGTAATGTAACCATCTATAAAGATCTACTTGTCGCAAAAGGGTTTTGGCAAATTCAAGGAGTGGACTACGATGAGACTTTCTCACCAGTAGCAAAACTAAAGTCTATGAGGATTTTGTTAGCAATCGCTGCATATTACGATTATGAGATATCGCAGATGGATGTCAAAACGGCATTCCTCAATGGAGACATTTATGAAGAGTTGTATATGGTACAACCCAAAGGTTTTGTCGATCCTAAAGATGCTAACATGGTATGCAAACTTCAACGATCCATTTATGGATTGAAGCAAGCATCCCGAAGTTGGAATCAATGTTCTAATAAGGTAATCAAAAGTTTTGGTTTTATACAAACTTATGGAGAAGCTTGTATTTACAAGAAAGTGAGTGGGAGATTGATAACCCACAAGTATAGGGGGTGTATTGTAGTACTTTTGATAAATAGGAGTGTCGATCCCAACGAGGAGCAGAAGGTGTTGACTAGTGGTATGGAGCAGGAAATCTCTGTAAATACTTAGCAAATGGATTTTTAGGGGTTTTGTGATAAAGCAAAGAAATAAAGTGCAAGTAATAAAGACAACGAACAATTGCATCAAGTGGCCCAATCCTTTCTTGGAAAAGGACAAAGCGGTGTAAATACTTATAAGGACCAAACGTTCTCGAGGACACATGGGAATTCTGTCAAGTGCTTTCGCTTCACATAGCTGAGTACCCTTCTTTGGTGTTGTAAGTGTTGTCTGGGTGAATCTGTGCTAATGTACCGACCTTACTTGGACTAATACATACTTGTGATTAAACCCCTTGCAAGCATCCTCAACTACAAGAAAGCAATTAAGGTATAAACCTAACCACAGTCTTAAACTCTAAGATCCTACGCTCCCTTGTGCAATGGTGTCCTAACGGGGGTTCAGGTTTCTGTCACTCTGACAGCCCCACAATTAGTAGCCAAATACACAATGCATTCCCATAGGCCCATAAATGGTGAAGTGTTATGTAGTCGACGTTCACATGACACCACTAGAAGAATATAACCACAACTTAAATACTAAACCATTGAATAATATCTCAACACAAATCCACTACTAACAACATGACTTCTCCCATGTCCTCAAGAACTAAATGAACTACTCACGAGACATCATATGGATCAAGATAAAAGATGATATGGTGATGAATAACAATATGAACATAAACAATAATCCAATGGTTCCACTCACAAGCATCAACTACAATAGTAATAAACACCGGGAAAGTTTCCCCTAAGAACTATGCAAGATTCAACACAATTGTTACAACGGGATGGAGTGGTGATGATGGTGCTGGTGGAGATGATGGTGTGGATGATGATGATGACCCCGATGAAGTCTATCTTGATGATGGTGTTGATGGCGACGATCTCCCCTCTCCGGGAAGGAATTTCCCCGGCAGAAATCTGTCTGCCGGAGAGCTCTTTCTCTCTCGGTGTTCCGCCCCGTAGAGGCGGCGGAATCTTTCTGTAGTCGCTCCCCCGTGTATTAGGGTTTTGAGGAGAAGATATAGGCAAGATGGCGGAGCCAGAGGTGGGCCAGGTGGGCCACACCTCCTATAGGAGCGGCCTAGGGGTGGCCCGCACCTTGGGGGTGTGCCCCCCTATGGCCCATCTCCGCCTCCCCTTATGGCATTCTCCGTCTTCTAGGAAAATAGGATTTTCCATAGTTTTTCTGGTATTTTTTTTATCTTCGTGAAATTCCATCAAAACACCTCTTTTCCATCAGAATCCTGACTCCGGCAGTTCATCCTCCAAGAATCATCCAACATGCAAAAACGGATGAAAAGACATAAGTGTCACCTCTTAATAAAACGTTATAATCCCCACTCACTTGCCAAGTTAGCTATCAGGGTATCCCTAGAGGCAATCTGTCGATCTTGATCACATGACTCCATTGCTAAGTCTATGATGTCTTCTCTTAAACATTGGTTAGTAGCCTCTAACTCTTGGGTATGCTTCTTTTCTTCCCTAAGGTCATTTTGGGTGTTGAGCATTCTACACTTGAATCTATCACCAAGCTCCTTTATAGCATTCCAAGCTGCATTTCTTGCAGAGTCAAAGAATGTTGTGTGCATTTCTGGGTTGGTGACCATGCAGAATCCTGACTCCTTGTGGTTGTCTTCCTTGTTTTTGTACAAGTGAAGTTGCACCCACCAGTACTCTTCTCCTTCATCCATCACAGGGAATCCTTTGTACATAGTTGCACCATGTATCCCCATGGTAACCATAAGGTTCTTGAGAGTTTTGGGAAATTCAGTCTCACACTACAAAGTCATGGTCATGAGTGGTCCCTTCCTTACGGCTTTGTTGATGGAGTTCATCTACAAATAGAGATGAGAAAGAAGGTTAGAAAAGTTTATGAGAAGAAAAAGACAAGTGTGGAAATTTTCAAAGTGTTGGAAGTTTTTCCTTAGTGGTTTCTAATCCAATCCTAGGGTCAGAATCCTACAGGCAACACAGTGCTCTGATACCATCTATAAGATCCCACCTTTATAAAGGTAAAGATCCCTGTGATTGCAATGCTAGTCCCTGGATCAATTGCTAGCATCCACAATTTAAGATGAAGTACACAGAAACAAAGGTCATTATTACATCGTCATTCCAGAGATAACATAGCCTTTTACAACTCCATAGCCATAGGCTAGTACAAGAGTTTATCATAACAATATAAATAAAAGTCTTCATCTTCATGTGCCACAGGCAAGCATGTTGAGTGTAGACTCATAACCCCTAATCATCATCAGAGTAACCTGCAACATCACAAGTTACAGCCATAGTGGGTCAATACATTGGAATAGTATTGGCAAGTGATACCTTAGTAGAATAATAGTGTCTAACTTCTACATGAATTTGACTAAGTGTAGCTTAGGCTTGCTTTGATCAAAATAAGTTTTACCTATCAGTTGAAAACACTAAGTTTTTGTTTGGCAAAAACTCCCAAGGAACCACCAATAGAAATTGGTGAACCTTCACCCTTTTTCAACCACAAGTTTTAACTTAGAAAATTGGGATGAGGAGATTCTTGATAGCTTCCATGTCTTGATGCTCAAATTGTCCATTACCGGGGACACGACTAAGTACTTAGTTTCTTCCTTCTGCAGAGGTGGTGCACTTTCCCCACAAGACTTGATTTTCACCAAGACAGGACCTTTCAGATGCCTTCCCTTAGACCAAAATGGACGCGCTCCAAACCTAACATCCCCTACCACCAACTGCCCATTTGGCTAAGTTATTGCACTATATGATCCAGGCAGAGCCCATAATGCCATGTGGCTGCACTAGAAGCTTCTTAACATTTGGCATCTCAAATACCTTTGTTCCTGGGTGGCAATCCACAAGTGAGATACACAAGGTAAACCATAGAAATGGTCCTTGTGTAACCACTCAACCAAAAACCACCAAGCAATTACCAATCCACCCAGGTGTTTCATTCACTTAGTTATTTTATTAAGCAAAAACATAAGTCAAAGACTTAGTAATATTTTTCCATAGTATGTATGTATAATCCACCCTTGGATGCTACTAGCTAGGCTAAGCATGGCAATATCAAGTATCTTAACTTAGAGAAAATTCTAACAATTCTACAACTACTAGGATTTCCCAAGCATAGCATATAGATACTTAGCAAAAATATTCATGAAAGCGCTATAGAAAATATTTCTAATGCTTAGTCAAAATATTGGGACAAAAGTATGAAGCACCACTTGCCTTGGTAGTTGGGGGAGTAGCAACAATCCTCACAATCACAAACACCACTAGCACCAAAATCTACACATAAAATGATAGCACAAAATTCACATATCAAAATAAACAAGCAAAAATATATGAATGCATGCAAATGCCATGTGATGATTTTTCCAATTCAACAAGACAAGTAAAACAATACTGAACACTAAACTAAACATTTATACACTAATTAAACTTAATTTGATCTTTAAACATTTTTCAAATAATTTTTATACTAAAATTAGGCCTACAAATATCTCTGCAAAAATAACCAATTTTACAGAAGCAATTTATTAAACAAAGTGCATGATTGGATAGAATTCTTTATCCTGATTCCAATGATATAAAATTAGCAAAATTTGGACGTGTGTATCAATAGTTATGAATTTTGCAAGTTTGAACATCTAATAGATATAAATCCAGATTTTAAATCAAACTATAGGCCACACGGCGCTATCTGATTGGTCGATACCGTTTCACGCGGACCAGGCTTGCGCACCGTCGGATCTAAATAAGATCCAGCGGCTCAGATTTTCCCGTACCTCTTCGGCCTGGCGTCTAATCTAGACCACTGGATCTAGATCCAGTGGATCTAATCGCTTTGACCCTAAACCGGCGGTGCAAATGTCTAGAACGGCGGCGACGGCTCTGCCGGCGATGGTGCGGAGATTCTAGCGAGGGCTAGGGGTGGTGTCTATGCTTATCGGCGTCGCAAGGTTGCGAGGAAGCTCCAGATGTTGCTGGCGTGGATAGGGGCAAGCTGCTGTGGCCGTGGGAGCTCGTCGGAGTCGGAGACAGCGTCGGGCTTAGGTGGACGGCGACGTTGGCGACGTTCTGATCCGCCCTAATACAAACAGAAGGCATCAGTGTGTGCGTAACATTCAGGCGAACTCGATAGGGTCAAGGGGAAGGCACGGGGTGGTCGGGTTTTACCTAAATCTCTCGCCGGAGTTGAGTGGCGGCTCTGTCACTTGCAGGCGTGAACGGGGACGGGGGCCTGGGTCATGCGCGAACAAACGAACGGTGTCAGAGGATGCACAAATTCATAAGGAGCACACCCGTATGAACTAGAAGGACAGGGGTGGTCAATCTCACCGGAATTTCGTCATCGGAGTTCGTCGGCACTACAGCGGTGTAAGAGAAATTAGGGGCATCCTGGTGGCGGAGTGGGGGTGCTGAGTGAGGGGAAATGGTCGTCGAGGGGTGGGGGTTAAGTAGCCGGAGCCAGGGCGAGGATCACGCACGTAATCGTCGGCATTTACTCGAGTTATGGCGCGACAGTGAAGGCGGAGGAAACAGCCGACGACGACGTGGTCGCGGGCGTGATTTGGGGAAGAAGGAGGTGAGCTGGCGAGGGTCCACTAGTCAGTGACCGTTTGGGTAACGCGGGTGCGGTGAAAAAAATTAACAGAGAGAGGGAAAACCCGGGTGGGCTGGCTAATGGGCTACTTCTGTTGTTGGGCTTATTTGCTGGCGCCGGTCTTTTTCCATTTCTTTTGCCTTTTTATTTTTCTGATTGATTTTCCAGGAATCTTTTCAAATGATTTTAAAAGAGTTTGAATCCAAACACTTTCTGGATTTTTGTAAAGTGAAACATGTTCATATTTGTGTATACAGTATAGTTGTTCACTAGAATATGTAATGTCCCAATGATATTTAGAAATAAACCTTGCTTTTATTATTTATTTAAATAGAACATGATAATGATTTTGAATTCATAATTTGTTTTTGAAACTTTGATCAAGCCTTATAAACAACACTCAATCTTATGTTCAAATCTTTACTGATTAAAACTAGTATTTTCTTATTAGAAGGTAGCAATAAGGCCATTGCCTTGCTTACATAAAATAATAGACCACAAAGTTTCTGTTTTTGAAGAAATGGTCCTAAAATGATTATGAATGCATGAATGATATGCAAACTTTGAAATCATGATTTTTGGGATGTTACAAAAGAATACTAAGCTTATGAGCCAATCAAGAAAGAAAATAAATGATACAAAATACCTATAAGCTTTTTCTCTTTTCCTTTCAACCCTCAAAAAGTGTTGGTACTAACCAAAGCTCGGTTTGCCAAAACCAATTTAGATCTACTTGATACTCCCAAAGTGATGCCAATAGTGATCAACAAGATCAATCATATAACAGAGTTTGCAAACTAAAATAAGAAGTGCAAAAACTAAAAGATCAAACTTCTCATTAATATTCCATAAAGGCACTCACACCAAGGGATACATAGATAACCAACTAATGGAGAGATACTTCCACAATGCAAACCAACCTATAAGATAACTTCTCTACCAAAGATATAGCTCTACTAAAAATGTAAAAGATAAAAGATAATGATGTGATACCGTGATACTCCCCCAAGCTTGGAACAAGCCAAGGGGATGCCAAACCTGATGATGGATTACACCTTCGGTGGTGGTGGTGTTCCCTTGTTTAGGGTAAGAAAACCTTCCAACATCTTACGAAGCCTGTTATTCTCCTCTTGGAGTATATCCACCTTCATCCTCAAAGCACGGTACTTATTACAAAACTCGTTAGTGGTTCGAAGGGATTCCATTGCCTCAGGGCAGGATTTGAAGTCTGGAACGGAGGCTATAATCCCCTGCATGTTACGAGAAAAAGCACGTCCAGTGTTAATTGCTCCTACAAAAGTAGGTTTCCTTGCCCTTTACCTTGCGGTGGTTTGTTCCTCCATCTTAACTTTCTCCTCGATGCTCCAATCCATGTCTTCGCGCCTATTCTTCTTCCATGGGCTCCTTTCCTTTGTCGTTGGCAGAGACCATGGTGCTCTAAATTTGAGAAGATTTCCTGACAGAAACAGATCAAAACAAAAACATGACGAGAACACGATATACGAACCTCAGGGGATCCGGGGGTTATAAATTACGGAGTTTCAATCCATAATGAAGGTACTGTGCGAAAACGAGGCGGAAATGGAGCTCAGGGGGCTCACACCCCCTCCAGGCGCGGCCAGCTGGGGGCCCGCGCCTAGGGTGAGTGTGGCCACCCTGGCCTCCGTTTCCTCCTTTGTTTCGTCTCGTAACCTTCGGTATGTAATGAAAACATCAAGAATATAAAAAGATAGGGTTTTCACGAACCTTCTGTTTTCACCACTTTTTACCTATTCAAAGTCAGACTCTGCAGATTCTGGTGTTTGGTTTCTAATAAATTCTTCCGAAGTCACCATTTTAATAATATCAACATATTCATTATAAGAATCTCCACAAATATAATGTTTGAGCCTTTGACCATTCACCACCTGTGTAGTGTTGTCCTTCAAAGAAGATACTTTGATAGCCCCTGAACGATACACTTCCTCAATAACAAAAGGTCCTTCCCATTTTGAGAGTATTTTCCATGCAAAAAAATTGAGACGAGACCTATACAAAAGAACTTTCTCACCAACATGGAACTCCCTTTTTAGAATTCTCCTATCATGCCATCTTTTTGTAGGGTTCGCAGCATAGAAAACAAAAAATTTCCTACGATTGGAACATCTAAGTACCAAGATCTATCTACTAGATACAAGCAACGTGTGGATATACATCCAAAAGAATACATACCATCGAAGACCGAATAGCGTTAACGAGGTTGTACTCATGGATGATGTAGACGAACGCTTGCCGATCTCAAGATCGTGATGAAGACCATATGGTCTAGCCGGTCCAGCACCATCAAGTCCAGCACCTCAAAGCACTGGTGCATTTGTGATCGCACACACGTAGGGATACCCCGACAACCTCCACGCCCTCGCTCCAGTGAAGCAGCGGAAGCAACAAATCCTTCCAGAAAAAGCCACCGGGAACATGTATCTCGCTGATCCGAGACCATGGTAAATTGTAAAGGGGGAGAGAGATCCTTCGCGAGGAGGTGTGCTTTGAGAGGAGGAGAGGGGGGGGGGCACCCCAAATAAACTTGATATTAAAACAATCAAGAATCACGGAGGCAAAACATGATACTTAAGATACTAACACTGGAATTGTTACTCTCGATTTAATACCAATTATTAAATTTCACGGAGTAAATAGAGTTTTCTGAAAGTTTGCAATAGGACTTTAAACTTTAGATTGACACTCAACACAATACGATACCAGTTCGTAAAGTAAATATCCAGAATTCTATAGTTCTATTATCTCAATGACAACTAAGCATAAGGTGGTGAACGAATGCCAATGACTACAACAAATTATGCAAATTCACTTTGATTTAATTTAAGATAAATTGAGTTCTACTAATCCAAATTATAAATAAAATCCCACTCAAAAACGACATCCCTCGTGTCTTTTTGGTGATTACATGAACCAAATCCACTACACCAAGTCCGATCATCACGTGAGTCGGTGTAGCTTCAAAGGCGAGCATCCATATGGTTATCATATCAAAACATATGACTCATGCTTAACCTTTCGTCCCGTGTTCCGAGGCCATGTCTGTACATGCTAGGCTCGCCAAGTAAGAACCTTAGTATTCGCGCGTGTAACTGTCTTACACCGAGATATGCTCATGGATTCAAGTACACCCGATCATCACGTGATGTCTTGAAGCGACGAAACATTTTTGGTGCATACTTAAGGAAGAACACATTTTTATCTTGATATCTAAATGAGGGATCATCTTATTATGCTAATAAAACACCAAACAAGCAATATAAGATGCAATCAAACATCACAATTTTTTAAGTGAAATGATATGGTTCCCGCATATGATCTCCATCATGTGCATCGTGGTATGATCTCTATCATACCACTATGTGTAAGGCCAAGGTCTATGGAACCTACACATTATGTGTGTTGTAAGAGTATCATCTCATACTTCTACTTACAACATCACCATATCATAACACTAGCCCTGCAACAATCTAAACTAGACGCCTCTAATTTATCCATTGCAAGTTTTACGTGGCTTAGGGCTTTCGAAGATAGAACCGTTCTTACCTACGAACATGAACCACAACGAGGATAACCAAATTGTTGACAACTCGTTGCAAATTAGATATTCACTATAGTAGGAGAGACAGACACCCGCTAGCCACTTATGCAAAACTAGTTGCATGTCAAGCGTGGAACAAGTCTCATATGCGAGGACATGTAAAGTTTGTCCAGGCCTCTTCATCCCACTATGCCACCAATATCCAAAGTAAAACTAAGAAGCAATAAAATGATCATCATCGCCCACATACTCATATGTGTAGTACCCGTGCAAAGCATCTACGCATAGATCCGGCTCTGATACCACTGTAGGGTTCGCAGCATAGAAAACGAAAAATTTCCTACGACGGGAACATCTAAGTACCAAGATCTATCTACTAGATACAAGCAACATGTGGATATACATCCAAAGAATACATACCCTCGAAGACCGAATAGCGTTAACGAGGTTGTAATCGTGGATGATGTAGATGAACGCTTGCCGATCTCAAGATCGTGATGTAGACCATCTGGTCCAGCCGGTCCAGCACCATCAAGTCCAGCACCTCAAAGCAGTGGTGCATCCGTGATCGCACACACGTACGGGTACCCCGACAACCTCCGCGCCCTCGCTCCAGCGAAGCAGCAGAAGCAACAAATCCTTCCAGAAAAAGCTACCGGGAACATGTATCTCGCTGATCCAAGACCATGGGAAATTCTAAAGGAGGGAGAGAGATCCTTCGCGAGGAGGAGAGGGGAGCCTTTTATAGGGAGAGGGGGGCACCCCAAGGGGCATGGCGCCAGCCATGGTGGCTTCCCCCACCTCTTCGACATTCATGTGGGTGGAGGTCCCACTCAAAATGAAAAGCCTCCACTCCCATAAAAGAGCCTCCACTCAAAAATGCACTCACATGCATTAAATTTCCACCAAATTTAATGCAAGCTCTCATTTAAATAAAACTCTTTTATTTATTTATTCAGAATTTTGTTAATTACTTTAATGAACAAACATTCACATAAAACTCCTTGCTAATATTCAATTTCATATGCAGAACCAGTTTCAGCAATTTCAACCGAAACAGTTCCGGTGTCTGGTGAAATAAATTCCTGCGCTTTTCTTTTCTTTTTCTAACATATCATTTGCTACGAATGGTGTCGGTATCCCTTAAATGTGTCACCCTATGGTTCGCGAATAATGTGGATATGATCGAGACCCCTCTCAAATCAATAATCAGAAGCGGGACCTGGAGATCCATACTGACTCCCACACATTCAATGATGACTTTCTTGTGATGGTGAGAACCTTTTACGCCAGTATCTTAATCCTTTTGTTTCACGATATATTACATGTCCGAGATTCGATCATCAGTATCTCCATACCTAGTTTGATCTCGTTACTGACATGTACTCTTTTCTTGTTCCCGTGATATAACATTCTAGTGATCAAATCACTTGCTTGCAAGCTAATCAATGTGATATCACCGTGAGGGCCCAGAGCATATCTATCCGTCATCAGGATGAACAAATTCCACTCTCGATCCATGAACCTCAACATAACACTTTAGTAGTTCTGAAGCCATCTTTATAATCACCCAGTTACGGTGTGACGTTTGATGTCATCGAGAAACTCTTCCGGTGTTAGTGATTGACATGATGTCATGGTGTAAGGACTAAGATTACTTCGTATGATGTTATAGAAATATAAGCACAATGACCTTGATTGTAATTCTATACTTCGGATGAATGTTCATCTCATCATTCCAACAATGTTGTGACCTCGTTATTAACAACATCCAATGTCCATGGTCAGGAAACCTTTGATCATCTTGTTAATCAACGAGCTAGTTTAATAAACATTTATCATAAATAAGGAATACGATAATAACCACTTTATTATTGCCTCTCGGGCATATTCCCTTCACTTTTTACTTTTTCCTTAAAGAGTCTAGCATTTTCATAAGCTTCACTTCTCCACTCATCTAAGGTACTCAAGTCAAGCAATCTTTTCTCACCATCAAGTTTAAAATATCTATTCAACTCTTTCACCGCCCAATAAGCTTTGTGTTCTAATTCTAGAGGCAAGTGACAAGCTTTCCCATAAACCATTTTGTAAAGAGACATTCCCATAGGATTTTTATAAGCGGTTCTATATGCCCATAAAGCGTCATTCAACTTTTTAGCCCAATTTTTCCTAGATCTATTAACCGTATTCTACAAGATAGATTTAATTTCCCTATTGGAAAGTTCTACTTGCCCACTGGTTTGGGGGTGATAAGATGAAGAAATTCTATTGTTAACATCATATTTAGCAAGATTTTTCCTAAAACCACCATGAATAAAATGAGAGCCTCCATCAGTCATGAGATATCTAGGCACACCAAACCTAGGAAAAATAACATCCTTAAGCATTTTTAAAGAGGTCTTACCATCAACACTATTTGTAGGTATGGCTTCTACCCACTTTGTAACATAGTTAACAACAACAAGAATATGAGTATACCCTTTTGAAGGAGGAAAAGGACCCATAAAGTCAAATCCCCAACAATCAAAAGGTTCAATAACAAGAGAATAATTCATAGGCATTTCATTGCGTCTAGAAATGTTACCAACTCTTTGACATTCGTCACAAGATAAAACAAACTTCCTTGCATCCTTGAAAAGGGTAGGCCAATAAAATCCAGATTGTAAAACTTTTTGTGCAGTTCTATCCCCAGCATGATGTCCTCCATAAGCACTGCCATGACATTTTCTCAATATCTCTTATTGTTCATATTCTGGAACACATCTTCGCATAATACCATCTACTCCTTTATATAAATGTCGGTCATCCCAAAAGTAATGCCTCAAATCATAAAATAATTTTCTTGTTTGCTGAGCTGTAAAGGTTGGAGGCAAATACTTGGAAACAATAAAGTTAGCATAATCAGCATATCAAGGACTCTCATGCGGGCTTACCCTTATTGTAGCCAACAACTCTTTTTGAAAACTATCATTAACAGGCAAAGGGTCAAAAGAAATGTTTTCCAAACGAGATAAATTGTCAGCAACATGGTTTTCGGCATCTTCCTTGTCTACAATATGCAGATCAAACTCTTGTAAAAGCAACACCCATCTAATAAGACTAGGATTAGCGTCTTTCTTTGTCATAAGGTACTTAATTGCAGCATGATCAGTTTGAATAGTAACCTTTGAATCAACAATATAAGGTCTAAACTTATCGCAGGCAAAGATTACATCAAAGAAGTCCTTTTCAGTAGTAGCATAGTTCTTTTGAGCAGCATCTAGAGTCTTGCTAGCATAATGAATAACATTCAACTTCTTATCAACATGTTGCCAAAGAACAACACCCACAACAAAATTGCTAGCATCACACATAATTTCAAAAGGTAAACTCCAATTAGGTGGTTGAACAATAGGAGCAGTAGTCAAAGCTTTCTTCAACGTTTCAAAAGCTTCTTACAATCATCATCAAAAACAAAAGATACATATTTTTGAAGAAGATTGGTAAGGGGCTTTGAAATTTTGGAGAAATCTTTAATAAACCTCCTATAGAAACCAGCATGACCAAGGATACTACGAATACCTTTTATATCCCTAGGGCAAGGCATCTTCTCAATTGATTCAATTTTGGCTCTGTCAACTTCAATGCCTCTTTCAGAAATTTTGTGTCCAAGAACAATCCCTTCATTAACCATGAAATGGCATTTCTCCCAATTAAGAACAAGGTTGGTTTCTTCACGTCTCTGCAAAACTTTATCAAGGTTGTGCAAACAGTTATCAAAAGAAGTTCCATAGACAGATAAATCGTCCGTGAAAACCTCCACAATTTCTTCACAAAAACCATGAAAGATAGCAGACATACATCTCTGGAAGGTAGCAGGAGCATTACATAAACCAAAAGGCATACACCTATAATCATAAGTGCCAAAAGGACAAGTGAAGGTGGTTTTCTCTTGGTCTTGTCCTCTCATAGAAATTTGAGAGAACCCAGAATAACCATCAAGAAAACAAAAGTGGGTCTTTTTAGACAACCTTTCTAGCATTTGATCAATAAAGGGCAAAGGATAATGATCTTTCTTAGTAACTTTATTAACCTTTCAAAAATCAATGCACATCCTATACCCAACCACTACACTTTGGGGTATAAGCTATATTTTCATTAGGCACAACAGTGATTCCCCCTTTCTTTGGGACAAAATGAACATGGCTAACCCATTGGCTATCAGCAATAAGGTAAATAATACCAGCATCAAGGAGTTTTAAAACCACATTTCTTACCATATCCTTCTTCTTAGGATTTAGACGGCATTTGTGCTCAACGACTGGTTTTGCATCAGGTTCTATATTAATAACATGATAACATATAGTAGGAGAATTTCCTTTTAAATAATCAAGAGTATAGCCCATAGCTCCTCGGTGTTTCTTCAATATTTCCAATAACCTTTCTTCTTCCTTTCCTGAAAGTTTAGAACTAATAATAACAGGATATACTTATTTATCATCTAGATAAGCATATTTAAGATCATCAGATAAAGGTTTAAATT
Organism: Avena atlantica; assembly: GCA_910589765.1. NCBI lineage: Eukaryota > Viridiplantae > Streptophyta > Magnoliopsida > Poales > Poaceae > Avena > Avena atlantica. Next base: position 483,052,993 of record OU342739.1, on the reverse strand, counting down.
CAAAAACAGGGTCCCCTTTAGGTGGTAGTGTGGTAGCCAAATCTTCCACATGTAGATTATGCTTAAGTAACTCAGGCTGACGAAGGAAAACCTCGTCAATCTCATTTATTTCCTTCGTGAAGACCTCGCTTTCATGATCTTCCATAAACTACTGCAAGGCATTGTTAGGAGCAAGAGAAATAGCAGAAAGTTGTTCAACCCTGAAATCCTCATTAGGCAGTTCATTTTCATAAGGAGTTTTAGCAAATTTGGAAAAATTAAACTCATAATACTCTCCATCAAACTTAGTCAAAACTTTTTCCTTCCTACAATCTATGATAGCCCCACAAGTATTCAAGAAGGGTCTACCAAAGATAATAGGATAGGTTTTACTAGCTTCAGAACCAAGTACTAGAAAATCAGCAGGGTATTTAATCTTACCACAAAGAACCTCCACATCTCTTACAATGCCAATGGGACATACTGTCTCTCTATTAGCAAGGTGAATAACCACATCAATATCCTCAAGCTCACAAGGACCAATTTCATGCATAATTTCCCAGTAAAGCTCATAAGGAATAGCACTAGAACTAGCACCAATATCACATAAACCATAATAGCAATGATCACCAATTCTCACAGAAAGCACAGGGACACTAGCTTTTCTAGCTTTTCTAGGATGAGAGACAATATTAGAAGAATCTTCACAGAATACAATGTGCTCATCCTCTATATTTTTAGTGACAAGATCTTTCACAATAGCTACCACATGTTCAATATTTATTTGCTCATCGGGTTCCACAGTTTTCTTTGCACTTTTTCTAACCACATTAGCTATGATAGAATGTTCCTTTACCTTAGCAGGAAAAGGGATTTTCTCAACATAAGGTTCAGGCAAAATAGGATCAACAGTACAAACTTCAATGCTAGCAGGAACAGGGGTAACAATGTCTTTATAAGGAGCATGGTACTTGTCCCACTCCTTTATGGGAATTTAATAAAAGAGGCAAAGTCCTTAAAACATTTTTCAAGAACTTGAAAATCAAGACCATACTCATTGCTAATATCATGGAAGTCATCAGTTCCCATAAAAGATTTAATGCATTCATAATCATAGTTTATACCTGACTTTCTTCCTTTGTCATTCTCCCATGCTTCAGTGTTCTCTTGAATACAGTCTAGGAGATCCCATTTAGCTTCTTCCTTCATATGTGTGAATGATCCAACACAAGAAGCATCTAGTAAATCTTTATCATGAAGAGAAAGCCTAGCATAAAAGTTATTGATAATAATATTTTTAGGGAGTCCATGAATAGGACATTTAAGCATTAGTAACTTCAATCTCCCCAAATCTTGAGCTGTACTCTCTCCATCACGAGGCAAAAAGTTATATATCAGATTTCTATCCTTATGGATTTCACTGGGAGGATAGAACTTAGAATAAAAGAGAGGCACTATTTCCTCCCATTCCATGGATTTCTCATTCTTCAGCAGCTTATACCATTCTTTAGCTCTTCCTTTCAAGGATATAGAGAGTAACTTATTATTCACATGTTTAGTTGTGATACCTACACACTTAAACAATCTGCATAATTCATGGATAAAAAGCAAGTGATCGCCAGGGTGGATAGTTCCATCCCCTAAATAATAATTATCCATAACACGATCAACAATAATTGTAGGTATCTTAAAAGGATCTACCTCAACAGGTGGTGGTTCATCTACTACCCTAACAGTGGTAGTCGTTTTCCCAAACAGAAAACCAAGTGGGTTATCCATATTGGAAACAAAGTAACAAACATAAATAAAAAAGCAATACTCATAGTAGAAGTTTCCTTTACCAGTTCCACTCTTCAATAGCGCTTCACTCCTCGGCAACGGCTCTAGAAAATAGTGTTGATAACCCACAAGTATAGGGGGTGTATCGTAGTACTTTCGATAAATAGGAGTGTCGATCCCAACGAGGAGCAGAAGGTGTTGACTACTGGTATGGAGCAGGAAATCTCTGTAAATACTTATCAAACGGATTTTTTGGGGTTTTCTGATAAAGCAAAGAAATAAAGTGGAAGTAATAAAGACAACAAACAATTGCAGCAAGTGGCCCAATCCTTTCTTGGCAAAGGACAAGCCAGTGGAAATACTTATAAGGATCAAACGTTCTCGAGGACACATGGGAATTCTGTCAAGTGCTTTCGCTTCATATAGCTGAGTACCCTTCTTTGGTGTTGTAAGTGTTGTGTGGGTGAACCTGTGCTAATGTACCGACCTTACTTGGACTAATCCATACTTTGATTAAACCCCGTGCAAGCATCCGCAACTACAAGAAAGCAATTAAGGTATAAACCTAACCACAACCTTAAAATCTAAGATCCTACGCTCCCTTGTGCAATGGTGTCCTAACGAGGGTTCAGGTTTCTATCACTTAGGCAACCCCACAATTAGTAGCCAAATACACAATGCATTCCCCTAGGCCCATAAATGGTGAAGAGTCATGTAGTCGACATTCACATGACACCACTAGAAGAATAGCACCACAACTTAAATACTAAACCATTGAATAATATCTCAACACAAATCCACTACTAACAACATGACTTCTCCCATGTCCTCAAGAACTAAACGAACTACTCACGAGACATCATATGGATCAAGATAAAAGATGATATGGTGATGAATAACAATCTGAACATAAACAATAATCCAATGGTTCCACTCACAAGCATCAACTACAATAGTAATCAACACCGGGAAGTTTCCCCTAAGAACTATGCAAGATTCAACACAATTGTTACAGCGGGATGGAGTGGTGATGATGGTGCTGGTGGAGATGATGGTGTGGATGAGGATGATTATGATCCCGATGAAGTATAGCTTGATGATGGTGTTGATGGCGAAGATCTCCCCTCTCCGAGAAGGAATTTTCCTGGTAGAAATCTGTCTGCCAGAGAGCTCTTTCTCTCTCGGCGTTTTCTGCCCCGCAGAGGCGGCGAAATCTTTCTATGGTCGCTCCCCATGTATTAGTGTTTCGAGGAGAAAATATATGCGAGGGGGCGGAGCCAGAGGTTGTCCAGGTGGGCCACACACCTGTAGGCGCGACCTAGGGGTGGCCGACGCCTAGGGGGTGTGGGCCCCCTGTGGCCCATCTCCGCCTCCCCTTCTGGCATTCTCCGTCTTCTAGGAAAATAGGATTTTCCATAGTTTTTCTGGTATTTTTCTGATCTTCGCGAAATTGCATCAAAACACCTCTTTTCCATCAGAATCCTGACTCTGGCAGTTCATCCTCCAAGAATCATCCAACATGCAAAAACGGATGAAAAGACATAAGTATCACCTCTTAATAAAAATATATCAATGAATAGAGGAAAATTATGATATAGAATGGTGATGAAAATTGGACGTATTAGAGCTCTATAGCAGTGCTAGTACTATATTTGGACGACATATTGTTGATTGGGGATGATGTAGACCTTCTTAAAAGTGTCAAAGATTATTTGAATAATAGTTTTTCAATGAAGGATCTTGGCGAAGCTGCTTACATATTAGGCATAAAGATTTATAGTGATAGATAGAGACTCCTGATATCGCTTTCACAGAGTGCATATTTGGACAAAGTTATAAAGAGATTTGGAATGGAAGATAGCAAGAGAGGGTTCTTTCCCATGTTGCCCAATATGACCTTGAGTAAAACTCAAAGTACCGCTATGGCAGAAGATAGAGAAAGGATGAGTAAGACTCCCTATGCCTCAGCCATAGGATCTATTATGTATGCCATGCTATGTACTAGACCCGACATTGCATATGCTGTTAGTTTGACTAGCAGATATCAAAGTGATCCAGGGGTAGATAATTAGACAGCGGCCAAAAACATCCTTAAGTACTTGAGAAGAACTAAGGATATGGTTCTTTCTTAGGGAGGTGATGAATAGCTCGTTGTTAATGGGTTACATTGATGCTAGTTGGAACACCGATCCGGATGATTCTAAATCTCAATCTGGATACATATTTACTTTGAATGGTGAAGTAGTGAGCTGGAGGAGTGCAAAGCAAAGCATTGTGGCGAGATTCAACTGAATCGAAATACATAGCTGCTTCGGAGGCTTCACAAGAGGCGATATGGATTAAGGAGTTCATTACAGAGCTCGGTGTGGTTCCCAGTGCGCTAGACCCAATATCTATCTACTGTGATAACATGGGCGCCATAGACAATGCGTAGGAGCCAAGGTCACACAAGAAGCTAAAGCATATGAAGCTACATTTTCACGCTATTTGAGAGCATGTCCAAGATGGTGACATAAAGATTTGAAAAGTACACACAAATCTGAATGTGGCGGATCCGTTGACTAAACCTCTCCCGAGGGCAAAACATGACTAGCACCAAACCGCCATGGGTGTTTGGTATATTACCATGTAATCTAGATTAGTTGGCTCTAGTGCAAGTGGGAGATTGTTGGAGATATGCCCTAGAGGCAATAATAAAAGTAGTTATTATTATATATTTGTGTTTATGATAAATGTTTACGTTCATGCTACAATTGTATTAACCGGAAAAATTAATACTTGTGTGATTTGTTGTCACATCCCAAAATTCTCCTAATTTTGGAATGTGAAATAAATAAATAAGATTGATTGATTGTTTGACTTTGTTGAAAATTCTCAAAGAGAAGAAACTTTTTGAATAGAAATTCCTCTCAACCATGAATTCAAAATCTTATATTCTTTTGTTAAGACCTAAGTAGCCATATAGGCAAAAGGGCATGGATTGATTATGGATTGTAGAATTGGTGTGCAAGATTTCAAAATGAAAATCATGAAGCATTCATAAGCATTTCATCCATGCAAAGTTCTCATAAACTGAATCCAAATCCTGGTATATAAATCCTATAGTTGATTCGCCCAAATGTTCCAAAAGGAAATTAAATTGACTTTATAAAACCCATTATTCTTAAGGCATAAATTATTGATAATTATAGCCTAAAGAGATCCAATTAATACTACAAAATTTTAGAAACAAAATTGAGCTTATTTGGAGCTAGTATGAAAAAGTTATGGAACAAATACAAACACATAAAGATATAAATAAAATGAAATATACAAGAATTTATAAACCCACTACTTCCAAACTAGTAAAAAGATTAAAATTTTGATCCTATAATGATCTATTCGATTTTAGAAAAATTTAGAAACAACAATCGTGTCATTTGGAGTTCGTATGCAAAAGATACGAGTGAAACAAGTAAATAAAAAAAAAGAAAAAAAAAAAAACTAATGGGCCGGCCAACCAGCCGGCGGCCCAGCAAGCCAGCCGACCGAACCAGCCAAGCACGCGGGCGTACGTGACCGTCCCAGATGCTTTAAAAGTCGTGCGAAAACACGTTTTCTAGACCTATCTCTATTCAAACACTCGTAACTTTTTTATCTGCAACTCCGAATCAACTTCCGTTTGTTTCTACTTGTTCCTTACTCCAAGGCCTATCTCTACAACGTCTCAAACCTCCATATAAACTCACGGAGCCACGGCTGTACAAGTTTTTCCTCTCGAAATCCCGAATCTACCTATTCCCGAATCTTGTTTCGCTTTTTAACCCATCTAGACTTCGTCGTTTGCTTTCGGTCAAAACACGAAAGTTGTAGGGATCGTCGAAATCTTTCAATCCCGACAAACCTCACCTCTTTTCATCCACCACAGCCGGAGAATTTCGTATCGCAATATTTCAGATCTTACGGTGTAAATCCAAGATGTACTCGCGCTCGTTTCTTGAAATCCAAATTCCTTTGGTGAGAAGGTAGGAATTATGATTCCCCACAACTTTCATGTTCTGAGTTTTTCGATTTGACCTACGGATTTGTCTCTCTAACACAGATCTATTTCTTGTCTATTCTGAGCCAAAATCGGGTCAATCTCTTCTTCTAGCCACCGGATCCTATCCAGACGGTCGAGATCCAATCAAACCGGTGCGTGCCATGTCGTCATCCCGGTCATCTTCCTCATCAATGCCACGTCAACGTAAGGTCAACATCTAGTCCCAGTCAGCATGCAAAGTCAACCTGTCCAGTCAGCGGAATATTTCCTGGAATATTCCGTTCGAATTTAAATTTGCATATTATAGATCTAACTTGTAAAATTCATTAGAAATTCATACCATGTCCAAAAATTGCGTATAATATATCAAATTGAAGATAATTTCATGTAGAATCATCTTATCAGATTAGATCCAACTTTTACTGTACGTGGTTACTGCAGTAATTTAATTAGTTTTAATGGTCTTTTAGGTTAATAAATTCATAAGATATTATCTGTAACTCCGAAAAATATGAACAATATATCAAATTGAAGCTACTGTAATGTACCTTAATAATATCTGGTCGGATCTAGCCTTTGGCGAATATTTAACCCGTCGCAATTTAATTAGTTTTAATGGCTTTATAAATCATTAAATTCATTAAAAATTAATTGCTTGTCACAAAAATATAAATGATATACCGTTGGAAAGCTGGTTCCATGTAGATCCTCAATATGCAATTAGTTCAGCCTTTTACTGTAAGGTTTTGCCGTGAATATTTAAATGGTTTAATGGCTTGTTTAGAGTAATAAATTCATAAGAAAATAAATACTATTCAGAAAATTACAAATAATATGTTCCTGAAATCACAATTCCGTGGAGATTACAGATATAATTTTAGTTTGATTTTTAGACAACAGAAACTATATGAATCATTTAAAACCATTAAACACTATTTAAATCATACAAAAAGATCTATAACTCCGATTAGGGTGAATCCAAGTGCTAAGGTTTTGTATTGACAATATCTATACAGAGAAATTGCATGACAAATTATTTAGTACTGTTAAAACAGAAATTTATACAGAAATATTTAAACCCATTGAAATAGTGTTTTAATCATAGGAAAATATCTATAGCTCCTTTTTAGGTGAATCAAATTGCTACTGTCTCTAAATTGCATTATCTATCCAGTAGCATCTAGTTCACAATTTAATACGACATAAACATATTTAGTTCAATTAAAGTGGTATACACCATATTAAATCGATACAACTTTGGTAATAAAAGCTTTAGTGCATTAAATGACTTTCCACATGCATCATGTAATCTAACCATGTTCAGAACACTAAATGCAACCGTTGTGACTCGTTAAATTGTCATGCATGTATCTGTTCAGCATTGTTTTCTTGTAATGTTGCACTGTTGCATGTTTGCAATGTTTTGAATGGTGTTTGTTGTGTTTGCTTCAAACGTTAGATTGCGAGGAGTGCAACTACTGTGATTGCAACTACTATGATTGCAAGTATTGTGGTTATGACGAGTGCCACCATTATATCCATGAGTATTGTGAGGATTATATATAATCGACTACATCTACAACAAAGGCAAGTGGTGCTATCTTGGTCATAAATGTCCTACTGTTTTCCTATGCATTGTAGATGTTTTTGTAGAATTGCATATGTAGGAATTGATGTTTATATGCTATGCTATGTCCCATATTATTCCCTAGTATCCCTTGTTTATGAGCCATCGTATTGGTAGATTGCTTAGCTATGCTATTTAGACGAGGGAGGGAATCACATCATGAAAAGTTATGTGTTTTGAAAGGCTTATGTTTTGCTAAATGACAAACCAACATGTTTTAATGAACCACCTGGGCGGAATGGCATTGATTGGGTCATCGAGTGTATTTATGGTGGGGAATGCCGCCCAGGACACTGAGAAAAGATTGGTTTCTTTGTTTGGAAGCTTTCGTGTGCAACCATGTGCCAATAATGAAATGGGCGGTTGGTTGAACTCAGTAGGTTGTGGTAACTCGAACCCGCGTATCCAGAGATGTAGATAGTGTAGGTTGGACCGGTGCGCGTCGGGATTGGGGAGCTACTTCCCGAACGGTTCCTTCTTGGACTTCTCCCTATCATCACCCAATATGAGAGTGGTGGTACGAGCTGGGCTGGCCAAGTCACATGGGTAAAGTGTACTAACCCCTGCAGGGTGTATAAACTAATCGATTAGCCGTGTCCCCGGTTATGGACAATTTGAGCGACCTGATACTGATGCTATGATATTTCTCACTCATCCTTATTTCTTAATTACTAAAACTTGATGGGTGAACATGGGTTTAGGAGCATACAAAAGCTGAACTATCTTGTATCTACATGGGTTTATGCTGGTATGTCCTTAGAAGATTGTTTTTGAAGAAAGAAAAGTATTTTGAAAGTAGGGAAAAGTTGTATTGCTTTATGCAAATGAGCCTGAACTCCACTTGGCCAAATAAGCATGTAGTTGATAGATCTGTTGTTAACCACTTTAGCCTACTTGCCATACATTCAATGTATTGACCATTCGTGGCTGCAACGTTTCATGTTGCAGGTTATATCGTATCTGAGTGATCGTTCATAGGTCGCGAGACTCCACTCAACATTTGTTCGCCTGTGGCACATTTGAAGGATGGAGATCTATCTTGTATTCGTTTTCCGCTGTGTACTTGAATAAATAATGTAAATTCTGGATCTTATTCGTTGTATTTACGATGCACAGTTATATTTGGTATCATTTTGTACTGTGTGTGCCAGTGAACCGATCCAGGGATTGGCACTATACACATGAACTCAACCTTATCAGGCGAGGGTGTTACAAGATGGTGGTTATATCGTATCTGAGTGATCGTTCATAGGTCGCGAGACTCCACTCAACATTTGTTCGCCTGTGGCACATTTGAAGGATGGAGATCTATCTTGTATTCGTTTTCCGCTGTGTACTTGAATAAATAATGTAAATTCTGGATCTTATTCGTTGTATTTACGATGCACAGTTATATTTGGTATCATTTTGTACTGTGTGTGCCAGTGAACCGATCCAGGGATTGGCACTATACACATGAACTCAACCTTATCAGGCGAGGGTGTTACAAGATGGTATCAGAGCTGTGTGTTGACTGTAGGATCGTGACCTTAGAAATGGATTAGCAATAGAAGACCTCTATTAGGAGAACAAACATATTTTATACTTATTAGAGTTCTTATATTCCTTGTCTATCTTTTCTATAACCTCTTCTTGTTCAAACATTTATAGTTGTCCATTCTTATGATACTTATATGAGAGTTAGCTAAGTAAAAGAACAAATAGTATGACATAAATGAACATCTCAACAAGTTTGTTTAGGTCTGGACCACCATATTTTATCTCTTTAGGAGATCATCACTATCGTGTTAGCATATTGTTCTTACCAACTTATGTGGTATGACAATATAGGTTGTTTGCTTGGTTGTATTAAGCTATTTTGTGTGATGCCTTGTTTAGGATATGTTGTTTTGAAACTCTAAAGTTGCTGGAGTTTTCGTGTGGTTTTAAAATTATTTTAATGGTGTGAATTGATTGAAATTCGTGGAATTACTGCTGCAGTTTTCTGCCGGACCTGCAGTACCGCGCGATTTTTCATATTTTATTGGTAACTCATAAAAATCTAAAAAAATAGGATCTGGAGCGTAATTACCTGTAGTACATGCACAAAAATTGGCTAAAATTCCTGACGAGTTTAAGTTAGTCAGAAAAATTCGTGAAACCTGCTGTACTATTTTGACAGATTTAGTTTAGTGCTTATATGTTGCTATGTTTTACTCTAGTATTGTTCCCAATGCTTTCAAACTATTTTGTGGTTATATACTACTAAATTTAGACCTCTGTGTTATTGTTATGCAAGTGCATGCTTGTGTGTTGATTTATTATGATTGTTTGCTTGTTGTGACATTGATTGCTTCATATAGTTATGAGTAGGATTATTTTCTTAGTCATTTCTTTCCTATAGAATCTATTCTTTCTTGAACCCTTGGAGATATAATAATGTGTTAAGCGGAAGGTTTGACAACACAATGCATTTAGGAAGGAGAATGCTTCACCTAATGGAAAAAAAATGTGGAAGTATGAAGTGTTGCACATGATGTTATATAGTAGATTACCCAACCGGAAAGTTGAAGTATTGATAGTTTAGTTTTAGTAGTAGCTTTGTTGATTGAATACATGGGAGTATACATAGAGCATTAGCTCGTGCCCATGGAAACATTCTTCAAGGCAAGTGAGAATGTCCGAGTGATAGAAAAACGTGATTCACCTATCCTCATACAGGGTAATAATTTGGGTGCAGGATGGATTGATCACCATTCCTACTACTCTTATTATTCGCTCTTGTACTGCTGGCGTTGCGAATCTTGAGTGCCTTTCAGCCTTAGCAGAGAGCCGACGTTGAGCCTAAACCTTATAATGGTAGATTGTTCCACCTCTATAAAAGCATTCATTGCTAAGCGTAGGAATATACGGTAAGGATGAATTTCAACCGTGTTTAATGGGTATCATGAAGCAAACGTTTCCTAATTGCCCACCATGAGAGTTTCGCTAGTTTAAGAAATGCTTCCTCAGAAACTATCAATCATGGAATTAGAATGTGCAATGAAAACCAATTGAGCCAAGTGAATCCTTGAGAAGTGACCTAGTCAGATTTCTTTTAAGGGTGGTAGCATCCTAATGGATCCCGAACCTTTCTTTCTTTCTAGCCTTCCCAAATCTCGGGACGAGATTTCTTTTAAGGGTGGTAGTCTGTCACATCCCAAAATTCTCCTAATTTTGGAATGTGAAATAAATAAATAAGATTGATTGATTGTTTGACTTTGTTGAAAATTCTCAAAGAGAAGAAACTTTTTGAATAGAAATTCCTCTCAACCATGAATTCAAAATCTTATATTCTTTTGTTAAGACCTAAGTAGCCATATAGGCAAAAGGGCATGGATTGATTATGGATTGTAGAATTGGTGTGCAAGATTTCAAAATGAAAATCATGAAGCATTCATAAGCATTTCATCCATGCAAAGTTCTCATAAACTGAATCCAAATCCTGGTATATAAATCCTATAGTTGATTCGCCCAAATGTTCCAAAAGGAAATTAAATTGACTTTATAAAACCCATTATTCTTAAGGCATAAATTATTGATAATTATAGCCTAAAGAGATCCAATTAATACTACAAAATTTTAGAAACAAAATTGAGCTTATTTGGAGCTAGTATGAAAAAGTTATGGAACAAATACAAACACATAAAGATATAAATAAAATGAAATATACAAGAATTTATAAACCCACTACTTCCAAACTAGTAAAAAGATTAAAATTTTGATCCTATAATGATCTATTCGATTTTAGAAAAATTTAGAAACAACAATCGTGTCATTTGGAGTTCGTATGCAAAAGATACGAGTGAAACAAGTAAATAAAAAAAAAGAAAAAAAAAAACTAATGGGCCGGCCAACCAGCCGGCGGCCCAGCAAGCCAGCCGACCGAACCAGCCAAGCACGCGGGCGTACGTGACCGTCCCAGATGCTTTAAAAGTCGTGCGAAAACACGTTTTCTAGACCTATCTCTATTCAAACACTCGTAACTTTTTATCTGCAACTCCGAATCAACTTCCGTTTGTTTCTACTTGTTCCTTACTCCAAGGCCTATCTCTACAACGTCTCAAACCTCCATATAAACTCACGGAGCCACGGCTGTACAAGTTTTTCCTCTCGAAATCCCGAATCTACCTATTCCCGAATCTTGTTTCGCTTTTTAACCCATCTAGACTTCGTCGTTTGCTTTCGGTCAAAACACGAAAGTTGTAGGGATCGTCGAAATCTTTCAATCCCGACAAACCTCACCTCTTTTCATCCACCACAGCCGGAGAATTTCGTATCGCAATATTTCAGATCTTACGGTGTAAATCCAAGATGTACTCGCGCTCGTTTCTTGAAATCCAAATTCCTTTGGTGAGAAGGTAGGAATTATGATTCCCCACAACTTTCATGTTCTGAGTTTTTCGATTTGACCTACGGATTTGTCTCTCTAACACAGATCTATTTCTTGTCTATTCTGAGCCAAAATCGGGTCAATCTCTTCTTCTAGCCACCGGATCCTATCCAGACGGTCGAGATCCAATCAAACCGGTGCGTGCCATGTCGTCATCCCGGTCATCTTCCTCATCAATGCCACGTCAACGTAAGGTCAACATCTAGTCCCAGTCAGCATGCAAAGTCAACCTGTCCAGTCAGCGGAATATTTCCTGGAATATTCCGTTCGAATTTAAATTTGCATATTATAGATCTAACTTGTAAAATTCATTAGAAATTCATACCATGTCCAAAAATTTCGTATAATATATCAAATTGAAGATAATTTCATGTAGAATCATCTTATCAGATTAGATCCAACTTTTACTGTACGTGGTTACTGCAGTAATTTAATTAGTTTTAATGGTCTTTTAGGTTAATAAATTCATAAGATATTATCTGTAACTCCGAAAAATATGAACAATATATCAAATTGAAGCTACTGTAATGTACCTTAATAATATCTGGTCGGATCTAGCCTTTGGCGAATATTTAACCCGTCGCAATTTAATTAGTTTTAATGGCTTTATAAATCATTAAATTCATTAAAAATTAATTGCTTGTCACAAAAATATAAATGATATACCGTTGGAAAGCTGGTTCCATGTAGATCCTCAATATGCAATTAGTTCAGCCTTTTACTGTAAGGTTTTGCCGTGAATATTTAAATGGTTTAATGGCTTGTTTAGAGTAATAAATTCATAAGAAAATAAATACTATTCAGAAAATTACAAATAATATGTTCCTGAAATCACAATTCCGTGGAGATTACAGATATAATTTTAGTTTGATTTTTAGACAACAGAAACTATATGAATCATTTAAAACCATTAAACACTATTTAAATCATACAAAAAGATCTATAACTCCGATTAGGGTGAATCCAAGTGCTAAGGTTTTGTATTGACAATATCTATACAGAGAAATTGCATGACAAATTATTTAGTACTGTTAAAACAGAAATTTATACAGAAATATTTAAACCCATTGAAATAGTGTTTTAATCATAGGAAAATATCTATAGCTCCTTTTTAGGTGAATCAAATTGCTACTGTCTCTAAATTGCATTATCTATCCAGTAGCATCTAGTTCACAATTTAATACGACATAAACATATTTAGTTCAATTAAAGTGGTATACACCATATTAAATCGATACAACTTTGGTAATAAAAGCTTTAGTGCATTAAATGACTTTCCACATGCATCATGTAATCTAACCATGTTCAGAACACTAAATGCAACCGTTGTGACTCGTTAAATTGTCATGCATGTATCTGTTCAGCATTGTTTTCTTGTAATGTTGCACTGTTGCATGTTTGCAATGTTTTGAATGGTGTTTGTTGTGTTTGCTTCAAACGTTAGATTGCGAGGAGTGCAACTACTGTGATTGCAACTACTATGATTGCAAGTATTGTGGTTATGACGAGTGCCACCATTATATCCATGAGTATTGTGAGGATTATATATAATCGACTACATCTACAACAAAGGCAAGTGGTGCTATCTTGGTCATAAATGTCCTACTGTTTTCCTATGCATTGTAGATGTTTTTGTAGAATTGCATATGTAGGAATTGATGTTTATATGCTATGCTATGTCCCATATTATTCCCTAGTATCCCTTGTTTATGAGCCATCGTATTGGTAGATTGCTTAGCTATGCTATTTAGACGAGGGAGGGAATCACATCATGAAAAGTTATGTGTTTTGAAAGGCTTATGTTTTGCTAAATGACAAACCAACATGTTTTAATGAACCACCTGGGCGGAATGGCATTGATTGGGTCATCGAGTGTATTTATGGTGGGGAATGCCGCCCAGGACACTGAGAAAAGATTGGTTTCTTTGTTTGGAAGCTTTCGTGTGCAACCATGTGCCAATAATGAAATGGGCGGTTGGTTGAACTCAGTAGGTTGTGGTAACTCGAACCCGCGTATCCAGAGATGTAGATAGTGTAGGTTGGACCGGTGCGCGTCGGGATTGGGGAGCTACTTCCCGAACGGTTCCTTCTTGGACTTCTCCCTATCATCACCCAATATGAGAGTGGTGGTACGAGCTGGGCTGGCCAAGTCACATGGGTAAAGTGTACTAACCCCTGCAGGGTGTATAAACTAATCGATTAGCCGTGTCCCCGGTTATGGACAATTTGAGCGACCTGATACTGATGCTATGATATTTCTCACTCATCCTTATTTCTTAATTACTAAAACTTGATGGGTGAACATGGGTTTAGGAGCATACAAAAGCTGAACTATCTTGTATCTACATGGGTTTATGCTGGTATGTCCTTAGAAGATTGTTTTTGAAGAAAGAAAAGTATTTTGAAAGTAGGGAAAAGTTGTATTGCTTTATGCAAATGAGCCTGAACTCCACTTGGCCAAATAAGCATGTAGTTGATAGATCTGTTGTTAACCACTTTAGCCTACTTGCCATACATTCAATGTATTGACCATTCGTGGCTGCAACGTTTCATGTTGCAGGTTATATCGTATCTGAGTGATCGTTCATAGGTCGCGAGACTCCACTCAACATTTGTTCGCCTGTGGCACATTTGAAGGATGGAGATCTATCTTGTATTCGTTTTCCGCTGTGTACTTGAATAAATAATGTAAATTCTGGATCTTATTCGTTGTATTTACGATGCACAGTTATATTTGGTATCATTTTGTACTGTGTGTGCCAGTGAACCGATCCAGGGATTGGCACTATACACATGAACTCAACCTTATCAGGCGAGGGTGTTACATTTGTAAACTTGTTAGAGTCCCTAGTAAAGCCTCATTGTAATACTAGCTTGTTGATTGATAGATGATCATGGTTTCCCGATCATGAACATTGAGATGTTATTCACAACAAGATCATATCATTAGGATAATGGTGTGATGGACATACTCCTATAGATAAGTGTAGCATAAAGATCAAGTCATTTCAATAGTTTGTTTGCTATAAGCTTTCAGATACATAGTAACCTAATTCCTTCGACCATGAGATCATGCTAATCACCATCACCGGATGGATGCTTTGATGACATCAAACACTACTTCATAACTAGGTGGTTATAAAGGTGGCGTTGAGTGTTCGGAAAGTATGTGTTCAGGCACATGGATCAAGAGTGGGATTTATCCATCCATATGATGGATAATATACTTTGGTCTCTCTCGGTGGAATGTCATCCAAATAGCTTGCAAGCATGGTACTGGATCACAAGGGATCACATATCACATGAACGAGTAAAGAGTACTTATCGGTAACGAGGTTGAACTAGGTATGAGATACCGATGATTAAACCTCGGATAAGTAAAATATCGAAAGACAAAGGGAAATTGGTATCATATGTAAATGGTTCATTCGATCACGAAGTAATTGTAGAAATATGTGGGAGCCATATGAATTTACAGATTCCTCTATTGGTTATTCATCGGATAAGAGTCTCGGTCATGTCTGCATAATTCACGAACCGTAGGGAGACACACTTAAGGATTCGATGTTGTTTAGTAGATATGGAAAGTGACTAAGAATACCGAATGTTGTTCGGAGTCTCGGATGGGATCTGGGATATCACGAGGAGATCCGGAATGGTCCAGAGAATAAGATTCATATAAGGAAAGTCCAATTCCGGAGTTCGGGAATGATTCTGGTGTTCTCACCAGAATGATCTAGAAGGGTCTAGAAGGTTCACCGATCTAGAAGGAGGAGGGTACATGAATATGTCATGACAGAGTGGAATAGTTGCTTCATGTCCTAGGTCACTAGGTTTGGAAAATAAAAGAGAGAAATCAAACTCCAAAATTGAAAGTTAAAAGGCAAGTTTGAAAAGTCAAACTGGGACAATGGTTCCTGGTGGAGGGAGGAGAGGAAACCTTCTCTCCCTCCACCGCCGACCAAGGAGGAGAGGGAGTTGGGGGAGGATTCGACCTAGCCGCCCCTCCCTCTCATAAATATAGGGGAGGGGTCTGCCCCTCCAACACAACACCACAAACCCTATCCCCACCAAATTCGTCGCCGCCTTGTGCCGCCGCTGCTGCACCGCCACCGCCGCCCTAGCCACCACCGGCCCTGGCTCCTCCCCTTGGCCTCTAAACCCTAGTCACCAAGTAACCCTTCTACTCCACCTAACCGCTCCGACTTATGGCGAAGCCCTGTGGGATCTCCCCTCTAAACTTCGACACCATGCGATCATGCTGCCGGAATTGCGAGGAGAGAGCTACAACCTCAACTGCCTACTAGAACAAGGGATAGGAAGGTATTCATCGAGTACTGAACGTGTGACTGACCGCGGGAGCATTGCCGAAACACGGTGCCGGAAGGATCGTCTACGCGATCTTGATATCGGCAAGTGAACGACCACCCACGAGAATCTGCTCTCGTTAACCGCTTTGGAATCTTAGAGGGTGAGTACTCTATCGACTCGTTGCTACAATATAGTGATAGATCTTGGCTTGTGTGTGTTCATGCGGTAGAAATTTTTCATTTCCATGCTACGAACTTCTACATTTTTGGCTTCTCCCAGTTCCGTCACATCCCCTTCACCTGCAGGGTAGTCAAGCTTTAGCTAGTGAAATCCCTGTATAACTTCATCCACCCCGACAACAGCGTAGCCCTATGGAACCAGACAACAATGGTAAGTTGGTACAGGTCCAATTGGTAAGGCATAGACGACCACCACCTTCATTGTTATGTTCAAAACTTTTACATGTAACTCACAATGTGTCATATCCATGATATCATCCACTAGGTAGCCAAGAGGAGCCATCGTCGGTGCATCATCATCATCACCCGAGACCTCCGTGGAAGCCATGCTGCTTTTCTAATTATTAGATAGGATGATAGCATCGAATGCAGGTTCTACCATGTGCTGTTGATATGGGCCGCTAGTACCTTGTTGGCTAAGTGCTTCAATTTGATCTTGTTGCCTCTTTAATTGTTCTTGAATGTTATGCATCCGATCTTCCTGAATCCTTGCTTCAATTTCCTGCTTTTCCTTTCTCCTCTTACGGCTTCTATCAGGATATTTTTTCCTGTCTATGGGAAACCCAATGTTCCATAGTGTGGAGCCTATTGTGCCTCATGTTCATCCTGTGTGTTCCTCATTCCCAAGGGCGAGTGTGAGCTCACCATTCTCTATCGGGAATGAATCCCCTCTTCAATATACTTTATTGTATTTCCAATGTCTTTGATGGGTATGGTATTTTCTTCATGTATTCTATTATATATACACTTCCCTTCTGAGTCCAACGTGCCCCCATGCCCGTAAAACCAATTATTTACCCGTTCGAGCCAATCGGATGTCTCTGGAGTGACCCCTTTAGCACGCATATCATTCTCAAGTTTCTTCCACTTAGGAATTCCAGCCCTGTAGCCACCTTGCCCCATTGTATGGTGATACTTCTTGTTAGCAGCATTTTTATTATTTGTTTTAGACCTTTTCTGATATACCTATGATTTCTTATACTCCACAAACTCATCCCAGTGGTCTTTTATCTTCTCATATACTTCCTTGAAATCCAGAGTCTTCTTTTTCATGATAAATTCTAGGTGCAATCTTTTCTTCCAGTTGGTGAATTGCTAGGCCATCTTCTTAAGAGCCCACTCCTTGACCTTTTCCTTCATGGCAGCGACATGTTGCTTGGCCTCCTCATCTGGATTCTTCGCATTTGGATCCACCTCCACTGTCCGGTAGGGTGAAATTAATCATGAGCCTCCTCCAAACTAAATCTTTGTCTTTGTCGCCCACCTATTTAACTCCTGCCTCCTTTGGCTTATGCCATTCTCGAACACTGATTGGGATGAAGTCCCTAATAATAACTTTGCATTGTGATACAAATGTGTTTTTGACATGAACAAGAGTCATCGGTGCGCCGTCGTCAGCGACTTCTTCTATCTTGTACCTTCCATGGTCTTCCAACTTTCTGGTTGTGCCTCATTTTCTCTTTGCAAAATATTTGCTCGATCTAGAGGCGTAAAAGAAGAAAGAGCGTTAATATATGTATATAGACAACAAATTATTAATTAATTAATATTTATATGCATCTCTCTAGAGTTTGTAATATTTAATGTTCCATCGGAGCCGTCACCTTCTCCCTCACGAAAGCCGTCGCCTTCTCCCTCATGAAAGCCATCACTTCTCCCTCACTGAAGCCTTCTCTTCCGGCAAAAAGAGGATCACCCTCACTGAAGCCTTCTCTTCCGGCGAAAAGAGGATCACCCTCATCGGAGTTGTTTAGAAACGTTGATACATCGAGTTCTTCCCTCGCATCACACCATGGATCAACTCTTCCTTTTGTTCGTCTCTGCCGTGTGGTTCCATATTTTCTACAAAGGTGGAAAAGCACATGATTCAGAGCGGCTAAGGGAGGAGGTTAGGTAGGCGAGATCTGAGGGGCTAGGGCTGGGTGTCGTGGTCTGATGACGAGATCACCTTAAATATAACCCTAATACATGCTTGATAATTAAAATGGGGTCCAAGAGATATCAACCCTAATTCAGAGAAACCCTGATATATACATACACAATAATAAAAATGCTCATCAATTGATATTTATTCATAATAAAATGGATACACTATTTGTAGTATTTATAAAGGATTATAATATTTATTCTATCTTTTTACAATCGACATAAGGATTATAATATTTATAAATAAATCCACACATAAGGATTAAAATATTTACAAAACGATTACAATATTTACAAAACTCCTAAACTAATATTTACAAAACTATCTAACAAATATTGCTACCTAATCCTAAATAAATAACCTAGCTAACAAATATCCCTAACTAATTAACCTAGCTAATAATCCTAATTAACTAAATTCCTAACTAACTAAACTAACTAAATTACTAACTAACTAAACTAACAAGAGGCGTGCGGATTATAAACTACATTAGCTAGTGTTAGTTTTAGACAATTTTTCTAAACTAAAAAACCTAAAAAAATAAAATTTGCTAAACAAAGAAAAATTCAGCGCACGCGTGGCGGCCGACGTTACCTATGCAGGCGCACGCGTGCGACGGGGGAGCGGAAGCGCCAGCCGTGCAATGGTGGAGAGCGCGTGAAGCGGCCTCCAAGCGAGAGGGAGCGGCGGCGCCAGAGCTGGCGCGGCGTGAGCGGCGGCATGCGTGACGAAAGGCGCCGGAGAAATCGGGCAGCCTACCGGCGTCGGGGTCAGAGGCGACAACGTCGAGGATTGCGAATAGATATGGGGAAGGAGAAGGGCAGCACACGGTTATAAAGGAAGGTCCTTACATCCCGGTTGAAACCACCAACCTCTAACCGGGACAAATACTCCACCCTTTCGTCCAGGTTGGAACCACCAACCGAGACTAAAGGGGTCCCGGTTGGTGGTTCCAACCGGGACTAAAAGGACTTTTTTCAAATGTTTTTCAACTTTTCAGTAGAGGTTCCCGCATTAATTTTTATTTAGATGTTTAAATTTATAATGATTTTTAAATGGTAAATCATTCTGAATCTTAAAAAACTTTCAACATGAAGAAATTTAATAACTAATCTAAAACCATTTTCTGTTTTCTAAAATGACATAATTGTAACTATTCAAACTATTAACCATTTTTCCATTTTCAATTAAAAATGAATTAACTAATATTGTTTGCATATTTTGGAATCTTAAAAAACTTTTAACATAAAAAGAGTTTGAATTTGAATAACTAATCCAAAACCATTTTATATTTTCTAAAATAATTATTGTAACTATTCAAACTATTAACCATTTTCCATTTTCAATTAAAAATGAATTAACTAATATATTTTGTATATTTTGGAATCTTAAAAAACTTTTAACATGAAAAGTGTTTGAATTTGAAAAACTAATCCAAAACCATTTCTTTTTTCTAAAATAATTATTCTAACTATTCAAATTATTAACCATTTTTCCATTTTTAATTTCTTATGTCTGTTTCGAATTTTTCCCGTTTCAACCTATGGTCAAAACGGAGGGCATGATGATAGGGGATGAGCCTCGTTAGAACTTACATTGGATCTCTAAAGAAACATCATATTGTGAGTCTAAAAATGATATTTTCAAAAAATCACGAGCATTAGATCATATACATGTAGTTTAAACTGGACCCACTTCCTACCGATTCGGCAGCCATTTGTATTTTTCACCCGGGAAGGACGAAAAGGTTTGAGATCTCCCGGTTGGTAGATCGTCCATGTAATGTGGTCTAGTATTTTAGAAAAATGGGGTGGTAGCATTCTAAAACAGCATTTTGGTGGTTGCTTCATAAAATGCCCCGTTTTTTGCGTCTAGAAAATGGAAAATGGCTTTTCCATGCGACAAAAAGGAAAACCTCCTCCTGCAACATTGTTTTCCATCCCAATATCCACATGCATGCACAATATCACAAACTATGCCACAATTCTGCACATAACATTGGTTATTTGGGCCGAAAGACATGAAACCTCGAACATGATAGGTCATTTTGTGAAGGTTTTTTCGAGACATAATCAATATACCAAGTTTGATATTTTTTCTTGCAACTATGTCACATAATATGACACCATGCGAAGGATTTACATTGTTTGGACCATTTTTGAATTTCTTATGTCCATTTCGAATTTTCCCCATTTCAAACTATGGTCAAAACAGCGGGTATGAAGATAGGGGATGAGCCTCGTTAGAAATTTCATCGGATCTCTGAAGAAACATCATATTGTGAGTCTAAAAATGATTTTTTTAAAGAATCACGAGTGTTAGGTCATGTACCTGTAGTTCAAACCGGATCCACTTCCTCCTGATTCGGTAGACATTTGTCTTTTTCACCTAGGAAGGAAAGGTTTGAGATCTCCCGGTTGGGAGATCGTCCATGTGAGGTGGTATAGTATTTTAGAAAAATGGGGTGATAGCATTCTGAAACAACATTTTGGTGGTTTCTTCACAAAATGCCCATTTTTGCGCCCGAAAAATGGATTTTGCGTGCGATGAAAAGGAAAACTTCCTCCTGTAACATTGTTGAAAGGATACGGATGTCGCCTAGAGGGGGGTGAATAGGCGATTAAAACTTTTCCTAGAGTGGCTCAACAAAGGCGGAATAAAACTAGTGTTTACTATGTTAAGCACAATCTATAACAACTAAGGTTCACATATGTGCACAAACAACTTATGCTAAGCAATACAAGCAACAAAGTGATAGCAAGATATATATTACTTCAAGCACGAAGTCTATAACAATGTAAAGTGCATAAGTAAAGAGCTCGGGTATAGAGATAACCGAGGCATGTGGGGACACTGATATTTTACCGAGTTCCTCCCAACATGGAGTACGTCTCGTTTGGAGAGGGAGTGGTATCAAACCACCAACGCCACAAAAGGCCTCCCTTATTCTTCGGTGAATCTCACCCCAACGGGATCGATCCACGCTTCCACTATCAGTGCACTTGTCGGTGGCAACCGGAACCTCTCACAAGGTTGGGGCACTTCTCCACAACTTAATTGGAGGCTCCCAACAAACGCCAGAAAAGGCCTCAACAAATGCCACCAAGGCCACAATGCCACCAAGGGCACAAAACCGTCTAGGGTTCCAAGAACCCAAGAGGGACAAGCTCCAAAGAGTCACACGAACCAAATCCTCCGAGGAGAACACAAACCGATGCACCAAATGCAAATGGCAAGAACACCACAAAAGTTTTCAAATCCTTCTCTCCCAAATTCCACCAAAGCTACAAAATCTTATGGGGAATAAGAGACGAAGAACAATGGAGGAAATCCACAAAAGACTCCAAGATCTAGATCCCAATATGTTCCCCTCACTTAGAGGAGAGATTGATTGGTGGGATTGTAGATCTAGATCTCCTCTTTCAAATCCCTCAAGAATATGCAAGAATCATTGGAGGGATTGAGAGAAAGCAAGCTCAAGAAGGTCAACAATGGAGGGGAAAACATGCAAGAATGGTTGGGAAACCATTGGGGAAGAAGGCCCCTTAAATAGGTCCGCCGAAAATCCAACCGTTGAAGCCCAAAAATGCGAATCCCGGTACTACCGGACATTCCCGGTACTACCGGACATTCCCTGGGGATCCCAGGTCGCCAAACGCACCTTATTCAGTACCAACCAGTACTAAGGGGCGGTACTACCGGACCCTGGTCCGGTACTACCGGTCATCCCTAAACGAAAACAGCCATAACGTTTGCATCCGGACTCCGATTTTGATGATCTTGGGCTTGTTTCGAAGAGGACAACAAGGTCTCAAAGATCATGCAAATAAACATCATGGTCCATCAAGGGAGTATATATCCAAATGACGAAAGGTTTAACCTCTCTCAAAAATACGAACCGATAAAACCTCCCACATCGAAAACATAATAGAAAATGCATATGAAATCCGTTTTCGATGAACTAGAGCTTGTCATGGATATTAACACAAGCTCTAAATCCTCACATGAGTAAGAACTAAATAATGGAAGGTTTTACCTATCTCTAAAATACAAACCGGTAAAACCTCCAAGATCAAAACGCAATAAGATATAAAAGGGAAATCCGTTTTTGATGACCTAGAGCTTGTTATGGAGATTACCACAAGGTCTATATCCTCACATGGATAAGACCAAATAACAACCAAATATTATGATGCAAGTATGCAAAGGTTTGAGATCTCTCCGAACAATGTGATCGAGTTACTCATTCGAGAGCCCCTCTTGATAGTACGTCTATCTATCCTAAACCCGGTCTCCCACTAACAACATGAGACCGGAAAAAGGGAAAACCTATCAAGATTATACCTTTTCCTTGAGAATTATACTTGAGTTCGATGTAGACGATCTTGCCCTTCTCAAGATTGAACGCCTTTCTTGATTCTTCATCATCGATCCATGATCACCGAGGATGGCAAGCATCAAACATGAGATCTTCTATAGATGCCGCATTTTGAGCTTGCACAAGACATCTTCTTCTCATTTCATCGACCTTGAAGCCAACACATGCTCCAAGCGATGTCAATGGACCAATCCTACAAGTATAACTTAATACACACATTAGTCCATAAAGATTGTCATTAATTACCAAAACCACACATGGGGGCCCAACATGTTCTTTCAATCTCCCCCATTTTGGTAATTGATGACAATCCCTTTACGAGGGTTTATATAAGGAACATTAATGAATAAAATGGTAATACCAACATCAAATACTACAAAAGTATGTGATATTGGTACCACCACCATATATAGAGCAAACTCCCCCACAATCTATGCATATGTGATGAACTTGAATTTCATTGCATATATTGCCAATCATTATCATTGGTGGAGTTTCCTTTATATACCACATGATAAGAAACAACAAAGATGCAAGAGCATGAAAGGCAAATGCTTAAGAACAAACTCAAAGCATAAACCATTTCCCTTAAACCCTCTAAAACTTCTCCCCCATTGGCATCGATTGCCGAAATGAGTGACAAGTTCTAGAAGGCAAATATAGTAATATTTCCTCCAAAGATGTGCATTTGCACATATCCAATGATGAATACTTGGGAGGGAGTAGAACTATATCGAGGACCCGAAGATTGCCAAAGGAATAAAATAAAATGACGCAATCAATATACCAAGTTTGATATTTTGTGAAGATTTTTTCAATAATATTTTGTGCAGATTTTTTCGAGACATAATCAATATACCAAGTTTGATATTTTTCTTTGAAAAACTATGTCACATAATATGACACCACACAAAGGATT
Source organism: Avena atlantica (assembly GCA_910589765.1). Taxonomy (NCBI): domain Eukaryota; kingdom Viridiplantae; phylum Streptophyta; class Magnoliopsida; order Poales; family Poaceae; genus Avena; species Avena atlantica. Next base: position 483,029,402 of record OU342739.1, on the reverse strand, counting down.
AACATTATTTGGACCGTTTTTAAATTTCTTATACATGTTTCGAATTTTTCTCGTTTCAAACTATGATCAAAACGACGGGCATGAAGATAGGGGATGAGACTCGTTAGAACTTGCATTGGATATCTCAAGAAACATCATATAGTGAGTCTTAAAATGAGTTTTTTTAGAAAATCACGAGCGATAGATCATGTATCTGTAGTTCAAACGGACCCAGTTCCTACCGATTTGGCAGATTTTTGTCCTTTTCACCCGGAAAGGAAGGAAAGGTTTGAGATCTCCTGGTTAAGAGATCGTCCATGTAAGGTGGTCTAGTATTTTAGAAAAATGGGGTGGTAGCATTCTGAAATCGAATTTTGGTGGTTGCTTCACAAAACGCCTTTTTTACGCCCAGAAAATAGAAAATGGATTTTCCGTGCGACGAAAAGGAAAACTTACTACTGCAACATTTTTTCCATCCCAAGATCCACATGCATGCACAATATGGGCACAGTATCACAAACTATGCCGCTATTATGCACATAACATTGGTTATTTGGACCGAAATCCATAAAACCTCGAACATGATAGGTCATTTTGTGAAGTTTTTTCAAGACATAATGAATATACCAAGTTTGGTATTTTTCCTTGCAACTATGTCACATAATATGACATCACACGAAGGATTTACATTGTTTGGACCATGTTTTAATTTCTTATGCCCGTTTCAAAATTTTCCCATTTCAAACTATGGTTAAAACGACGGGCATGAAGATAGGGGATGAGCCTCATTAGAAATTGCATTGGATCTCTGAAGAAACATCATATTGTGAGTCTAAAAAAGATTTTTTTTCAAAAAATCATGAGCATTTGATCATGTACGTGTAGTTCAAACCAGACCCACTTCCTACTAATTCGGCAGACATTTTCCTTTTTCATCCGGGAAGGACGGAAAGGTTTGAGATCTCCCGGTTGGGAGATCGTCCATGTAAGGTGGTCTAGTATATTTTAGAAAAATGGGATGGTAGCATTCTGAAATAGCATTTTGGTGGTTGCTACACAAAACGCCCCGTTTTTTGCGCCCAGAAAATGGAAAATGGATTTTCCGTGCGACGAAAAGGAAAAGTTCCTCCTGCAACATTGTTCGTCATCGCAAGATCCACATGCATGCACAATATAGGCACATTATCACAAACTATGCCATGTTTCTGCAGATAACATTGGTTATTTGAACCGAAAGCCATGAAACCTCGAACATGATAGGTCATTTTGTGAAGGTTTTTTGAGACATACATAATATACCAAGTTTGGTATTTTTTGTTGCAACTATGTCACATAATATGACACCACGCGAAGAATTTACATTGTTCGGACCTTTTTCAATTTCTTATGCCTATTTCGAATTTTCCCATTTCAAACTATGGTCAAAACGGCAGGCATGAAGATAGGGGATGAGCCTAGTTTTAACTTGCATTAGATATCTGAAGAAACATCATATTGTGAGTCTAAAAATGATTTTTTTTCAAAAAATCACGAGCGTTAGATCATGTACCTGTAGTTCAAACCGGACCCACTTCCTACCGATTCAGCACACATTTGTCTTTTTTACCCGGGAAAGACAGAAAGGTTCGAGATCTCCCGGTTGGGAGATCGTACATGTAAGGTGGTCTAGTATTTTATAAAAATGGGGTGGTATCATTCTGAAACAACATTTTGGTGGTTGCTTCACAAACCACCCCGTTTATTTGCGCCTAGAAAATGGAAAATGGTTTTTCTGTGCGATGAAAAGGAAAATTCCTCCTGCAACATTGTTAGCCATCCCAATATCCACATGCATGCACAATATGGGAACAATATCACAAACTATGCCACAATTCTGCACATAACATTGGTTATTTGGACCGAAAGCCATGAAAACTAATACATCTTGCTCAATCAAACTGGAAGAAGAATCTCGGTGCCTGAGCCGTGGGAGGTGAATACCCAAAGAGAAGGAACCATCACACGAGCATAGCTTGGGTGAGATCCCTAAAGAACCAGCCAGATATCGGAGACCCTGATGTCCAACGCAAACCATATAGCAACGGACGTGCTCGTCCTGCTCCCTGACACGATGCTGTACCACCTTCTCAGGGGCCAGCTCCCGATGCACCGATTATGGACCAGACGAGCCACCAAAGAAGCTCCAGTTTGACGACGAGACCCAGATTCCTCACCAAGCGAAGCGTCCCGGAAGGTAGCACCTCCTAGTGCCAGACCGGTGGAGCCCAGTCTCTGACATGCCCAGTGGTTCCCAGTACTCTGTCGTTGCTGCCGAGTCGTGAAGGGTTCGCAGCATAGAAAACAAAAAAAAATCCTAAAATGGGAACTAAGTACCAAGATCTATCTACTAGATACAAGCAACAGATGGATATACATCCATAGAATACATACCCTCGAAGACCGAATAGCGTTAACGAGATTGTACTCATGGATGATGTAGTCGAACGCTTGCCGATCTTAAGAACGTGATAAAGTCCATCTAGTCCAGCTAGCCCAGCACCATCAAGTCCAGCACCGCAAAGCAGTGGTGCATCCATGATTGCACACACGTCCGGGTACCCTAACAACCTCCGCGCCCTCGCTCTAGTGAAGCAGCGGAAGCAACAAATCCTTCCATAAAAAGCCACCGGGAACATGTATCTCGCTGATCCGAGACCATGGGGAAATTCTAAAGGGGGGAGAGAGATCCTTCGCGAGGAGGTGTACTTTGAGAGGAGGAGAGGGGGGCCTTTTATAGGGAGAGGGGGAACCCATGGGGCTATGCGCCTAGCCATGGTGGGTTGCCCCCACCTCTTCCACATTCATGTGGGTGGAGCTCCCACTCAAAATAAAAAGCCTCCACTCCCATAAAAAAGCCTCCACTCAAAAATCCACTCACATGCATTAAATTTTCACCAAATTTAATGCAAGCTCTAATTTAAATAAAACTACTTTGTTTATTTATTCAGGATTTTTTAATTACTCTAATTAACAAACATTCACATAAAACCTCTTATAACATTTCAATTTTACATGCAGAACCAGTTTCAGCAATTTCAACCGAAATAGTTCCGGTGTCTAGTGAAATAAATTCCTGTGCTTTCCTTTTTTTTCTTTGGCATATTATTTGTTCCAAATGGTGTCGATATCCCATAACTGTGTGACCCTATGTTTCGAGAAAATTTAGAAATGATTGAGACCCCTCTCCGATCAATATTCATCAGTTCAATAATCAGCAGTGGGACCTAGAGATCCGTACTGACTCCCACACATTAAACGATGACTTCTGTGATCGTGTGAACCTTATACGCATGTAAATCAATCCCTTTGTCTCGTGATATATTATATGTCCGTGATTCGATCATCGGTATCTCCATACCTAGTTTGATCTTGATACCGACATGTACTCTTTTCTTGTTCCCGTGATATAACATTCTAGTGATCAAATCACTTGCTTGCAAGCTAACTAATGTGATATCACCAAGAGGGCCCAGATTATATCTATCCGTCATCGGGATGGAAAAATTCAACTCTTGATCCATGAGCCTCAACATAACACCTTTGTAGCACCGAACCCATCTTTATAGTCACCCTGTTATGGTGTGATGTTTGATGTTATCAAGATACTCTTCCGGTGTTAGTGATTGACATGATCTCATGGTCTAAGGACTAAGATTACTTCGTATGATGTTATAGCAATATAAACACAATGACCTTGATCGTAATTCTATACTTTGGATGAATGTTCATCACATTATTCCAACAATGTTGTGACCTTATTATTAACAACATCCAATGTCCATGATCAGGAAACCTTTGATCATCTTGTTAATCAACGAGCTAGTTTATAAGAGAGGCATGACTAGGAACTTCCTTTTTGTTTATTAAACACACATGTATGAACATTTCCATATTATAGCATGCAAAATAAACATTTATCATAAATAAGAAATACGATAATGACCACTTTATTATTGCCTCCCGGGCATATTCCCTTCAGTCTCCCACTTGCACTAGATACAATAATCTAGTTTAGAAACTTTGCGTATTGAACACCTTTGGCTTGATGGTGTTCCATATACGTGATTTCAAGTGGTTAACACAATCTACGGATCTGACGCTTTCAGGTCCGTGTGTATTTGCATGTTTTTGCGTCTCCATGCATCACTCAGTTCTCTAATGAGATGGCATTATATAAATTTGGTATTTTGGTGAGACCTTTAGTTCCTTGGGGTTAAATCATATCGATATTATTGTCGTACAATATATCTCTAGTGTTAGCCCATTGCGAACAACAGCTTAGTTTGATAACAAACTACTTGACACAAATGCCCTCCTTTGCTGCTACTATAGCAGTCATATACTTAGCCTTTTGTTGTAATATCTGTCACAATGTCTTAACTTTGGAATTCATCCAAATCCATCATGGAAACTTTCTTTCCATTTCATTGTGCCACCCATAGTTGAAATTGACATAAAATTAATTTTGTATCTTGTGACAAAACTACTATCAATGTAACGCTTTACAATGAACTATTTGCAATTGTTTGTCACCTCTACACAAATATATTCTTAGTTCTTCCAAAACATCATAAGAATATCCTTACTATCGTCCAATGATCATTTTATGATTCATTTTGGTATATGCTCATAACACTCAGAGCATATGACATATCTGGATGTGTACATATCATGGTATGATTGATCAAAACATTCTTGTGATTTCACTCATCAAGTGTCAAAGCACTTGAATCTTGTTTCACTTATCAAGTGTCGATATACTTGAATCTTGATTCAATTCTTTTCCATGCGACAAGAATCTTTTCTCGTCGTTTCTATATTGAACTCCTTCAATATCTCATATATGTACGTTTGGCACAACCATATTAGCGTCATAGTCTATCCATATGGACATTCATGCTAAATATTCGGGTTTTGCCTAAGTCTTTCATCAAAATGAAATTCTTAACCTTTGTCAATAAAATATACATCATTTCCAATCAACAAGATGTCCTCCACATAATGTATTAGAAATATGTCTCAGCGTTCCCACTTAATTTCTTGCAAATGCAAGCATCTTCATCATCTCTAGATGAAAACTCCTTTAACAGTTTCATCACGATGAAGATTCCAACTCCTGATGCTTACTTCAACCATTGAAGTTTGCATGCCCTTTTAGCATCCTCTAAATTTAATAAAACCCTTTGGACAGTGTCTTATACACATCCTAGGTAACCATTCTATTAGAAGAACTTTGTTTTGTTTATTCATCTACCATATACCAAATTATATGTAGTGGTTTCTACTTTAATCCTTCCAGACTAAATATCGCTATGAAAGATCAAATCTTGTCATAGTCAACTCCTTGATCATTGTCATAAAAAGTTTACTGCCATGTCGACTATTTCGTAGATGTGAAACATCCATGTATGCTTCTTTATAGATCTAAATACTACCGATAGGTTTTTACACCTTTCTGGAGGGTCTTCCAAGTTCAAAACTTGATTTCTCGTGTATGGAACTATCACGGAGTTTATGGCTTCAAGCCATTTGACGGAGTCAAGGACCATCATCACTTCTTTGCATGTAGTCGGTTCATCATTGTCAAACAATAATGATTTATTCTCAAATCTCAGCATTTGATTATTTATCTGACCTACTTGGTTCAATAGGAACTTAGATCTCCGTGACCACAAACTTTGAGGCACATGAGCCATAAGCATTGTGGCTGCCTCCGGAACATTTTTTGGCGCTGCGCAACTCAGCACATATAGCTAAGGTTCGTTAACCTTATCAAAGTTCTATTGTCCTCACACTTAACCTTTTGTGAAATTTTTCTTTTTTAAGAAACTTCACGTTTCAAGCGACAAACCCTTTTGTCCTCGGTGTTATGGAGGAATACCCAATGGTTATTCGAAATAACCTACAAAGACATGCTCATCCGACTTTGGTTGTAAACATCTTACTTATTCTTAGCATACCAAAATTTAAGAAATGACAACTTGGGTTTTACCCCAAACCATAACTTACATGGTGTCATTTCTACAGATCAAGATGGAGCTCTTTTCAGTGTAATAGCGGTAGTCCTTAAAGCTTTTAATCTTTTAAAACATAGTGGTAGTTTTATAAATAACACCTTTGATCCAACCATGTCAAAAAGTGTTTCATTACAAATATCAAACATTCCATATTCCTATGGTGTTTCGGGAGATGCAAATCTAGGTGTTTTTTCTAAACTTGTAACTCAAATAAATCCCTTTATGATAAAATCATAAATTATTTATTTTCTTATTACACTGGCAACTCAAATAAATCCCTTATGATAAAATCATAAATCATTTATTTTCTTGTTACAATGATTTTCCACTTAATCTTGAAAGTCTTTGAATGTTTTCAAATATTTCAGACTTCTTTCTCATTAAGTGAATATTCACTTAAATTTCTGGAGAAAGCATATGAAGTTGAAACCCATCACTTACGACTACACATAATGGACTACATATATCGATATGTATAAATTCCAATAATTTAGTTGATCATTCTTCTTTGGCCTTTGAACGAAGTTTTAATTATCCCGAGTAAAGTATCACAAGCATCACTTGATCAAATCAAAGACTTCAAAAATCCATGAATATGGAGATTCTTCATTTTTTCTTTCCAATATAATTTAAACAACGATGTCACTTTGTAAGTGATCTTTCAATCATTTGTCTTGCGACATTTTAGCATTAGTTTTTATGGATGTGATTTCTCCAACTAGATTTGTAAATCATCCATCTTATATGGAATACGGTAATTATTTGAACAAACTTTGTTCCCATAATACCCGATTTAAATAACTATTATTAAAACAAATCTTGAAGGCAAGCTTTGATGTCAACGAGAAATAAAAACAACAGTTTGTTTGTTTTCGATGAACATCATCATATATTCTCTTGCTAGTTACTTAGGCCATTGTGGTTCATGAATTGCGTTGTTCTGTATGAAACTTCATACCAACCAGTTCGGTATTCAATACCCAAGAACCACATTATTTAACAAGCAAAGGATACAACCATAACATGTATATCATCCATATACCTAAAACTGGATATTTCTAGTCTTTTCTTTTCCGCCAAATATATTTTATAGATTCTCTTTTAGCATTTCCTTTTCCTTTTTAAAAGAATCTATCAACATCAACAGTGGCGCCATATACATGACACATAGTCCAAAGCGTGTATATTCAAATACTAATACCTTTGGACTTGCACTTTGAAGTAGATCACCATCATCAAATGATCGACATTCTTTCAAAATCCATTCTTTAGTAATCTTTTAGTGTAGTAAACACTTTGCATACATCTTCTATTCATCCTGATCATGAAGACTTTCATGATCAAGCTACTGTAGCTTATAAAGTCGAATCGTGAGTATAACATTACTTTCCAAAACCCTTTTGGATGATTAGGATGTCTAGCATCTCGAACCTTTGCAAATTCTCATCCAATATGAGAACGTACATTATACTCTATCATATTGCAACCAAAACATTGTTTCATATATCGTTATATTTATCACACATGATGGTTTTTGAAACAATTCTTTTAGCTCCTAGATAATCTCGATATTTAAATCAAGACTCATAGAGGCAAACATGATACTTTAGATACTAACACTGGAATTGTCACTCTCAATTTAGTACTAATTATTAAACTTCACGGAGTAAACAGAGTTTGCTGAAAGTTTGCAATAGGACTTTAAACTTTGATTGACACTCACCACAATACGATACCAGTTCGTAAAGTAAATATCCAGAATTCTATAGTTCTATTATCTCAATTACAACTATGCATAAGGTGGTGAACGAATGCCAATGACTACAACAAATTATGCAAATTCACTTTGATTAAATTTATGATGAATTGAGTTCTTCTAATCCAAATTAGAAAAGAACTCCCACTCAAAAATGACATCCCTCTTGTCTTTTTGGTGACTACATGAACCGAATCCACTACATCAAGTCGGATCATCACGTGAGTCAGTGTAGCTTCAAAGGCGAGCATCAAATGGGCATCATATCTTCCATATGACTCATTCTTAACCTTTCGGTCCGTGTTTCGAGGCCATGTCTGTATATTCTAGGCTTGCCAAGTAAGAACCTTAGTATTCGCGTGTGTAAACTGTCTTACACCTGAAATATGATCATGGATCCAAGAACACCCGATCATCACGTGATGTCTTGGAGCGACGAAACATAATCGGTGCATACTTAAGGGAGAACACATTTTTATCTTGATATCTAAATGATGGATCATCTTATTATGCTAATAAAACGCCAAACAAGCAATATAAGATGCAACAAACATCACATGTTAATAGGTGAAATTATATGGTTCTTGCACTTGATCTCCATCATGTGCATCATGGTATGATCGCCATGATACCTCTATGTGTAAGGCCAAGGTCTATGGAACCTACAAGTTATTTGTGTTGTAAGAGTATCGACTTATACTTCTACTTACAACATCACCATATCATGACACTAGCCCAGCAACAATCTAAACTAGACGCCTCTAATTTATCCATTGCAAGTTTTATGTGGCTTAGGGCTTTCGAAGAAAGAACCATTCTTACCTACGAACATGAACCACAACGAGGATAACCAAATTGTTGACAACTCGTTGCAAATTAGATATTGACTATAGTAGGAGAGACAGACACCCGCTAGCCACTTATGCAAAACCAGTTGAATGTCAAGCGTGGAACAGGTCTCATGTGCGATGAGATGTAAAGTTTGTCCGCGCCGCTTCATCCCACTATGCCACCAATATCCAAAGTAAAACTAAGAAGAAATAAAATGATCATCATCGCCCACATACCATAAGTGTACTACCCGTGCAAAGCATCTACGCATAGATCCGGCTCTGATACCACAGAAGGGTTTGCAGCATAGAAAACAAAAAAATTCCTACGATAGGAACTAAGTACCAAGATCTATCTACTAGATACAAGCAACGGGTGGATATACATCCATATAATACATACCCTCAAAGACCGAATAGCGTTAACGAGGTTGTACTCGTGGATGATGTAGTCGAACACTTGCCGATCTCAAGATCGTGATGAAGTCCATCTGGTCCAGCCGGTCCAGCACCATCAAGTCCAGCACCGCAAATCAGTGGTGCATCCGTGATCGCACACACGTCCGGGTACCCCGACAACCTCCGCGCCCTCGCTCCAGCGAAGCAGTGGAAGCAACAAATCCTTCCAGAAAAAGCCACCGGGAACATGTATCTCGCTGATTCGAGACCATGGGGAAATTCTAAAGGGGGGCGAGAGATCCTTCGCGAGGAGGTGTACTTTGAGAGGAGGAGAGGGGGCCTTTTATAGGGAGAGGGGGCACCCAAGGAGCTACGCGCCCAGCCATGGTGGGATGCCCCCACCTCTTCCACATTCATGTGGGTTGAGCTCCCACTCAAAATGAAAAGCATCCACTCCCATAAAAAAGCCTCCACTCAAAAAATCCACTCACATGCATTAAATTTCCACCAAATTTAATGCAAGCTCTCATTTAAATAAAACTCTTTTATTTATTTATTCAGAATTTTGTTAACTACTCTAATTAACAAACATTCACATAAAACCCCTTATAACATTTCAATTTCACATGCAGGACCAGTTTCAGCAATTTCAACCAAAACAGTTCCAGTGTCTAGTGAAATAAATTCCCGCGCTTTCCTTTTTTTTCTTTGGCATATTATTTGTTCCAAATGGTGTCGGTATCCGTGAAGTGTGTCACCCTATGGCTCGCGAATAATGTAGACATAATCGAGACCCCTCTCCGATCAATAATCAACAGTGGGACCTGGAGATCCACATTGACTCCCACACATTCAATGATGACTTATGTGATCGTGTGAACCTTATACGCATGTAACTCAATCCCTTTGTCTCGCGATATATTACATGTCCGAGATTCGATCATCGGTATCTCCATACCTAGTTTGATCTCGTTACCGACATGTACTTTTTCTCGTTCCCGTGATATAACATTCTAGTGATCAAATCACTTGCTTGCAAGCTAACTAATGTGATACAACCGAGAGGGCCCAGAGTATATCTATCCATCATCGGGATGGAAAAATTCCACTCTTGATCCATGAGCCTCAACATAACACCTTCGTAGCACTGAACCCATCTTTATAGTCACCCTGTTACGGTGTGACATTTGATGTTATCAAGATACTCTTTCGGTGTTAGTGATTGACATGATCTCATGGTCTAAGGACTAAGATTACTTCGTATGATGTTATAGAAATATAGACACAATGACCTGGATCGTAATGCTATACTTTGGATGAATGTTCATCACATCATTCCAACGATATTGTGACCTCATTATTAACAACATCCAATGTCCATGATCAGGAAACCTTTGATCATCTTGTTAATCAACGAGCTAGTTTATAAGAGAGGCATAACTAGGAACTTCCTTTTTGTTTATTAAACACACATGTATTAACATTTCCATATTAATACAATTTTAGCATGCAAAATAAAAATTTATCATAAATAAGGAATACGATAATAACCACTTTATTATTGCCTCTCGGGCATATTCCCTTCAAGTCGAACACGAGTATGCTGGATGGGCATCCTAAAGTAGGCGGCTGGGAATGTGTGTATGTGTGGGTGGTCATGATGGTCGACCTATAAATAGAGGGAAAGGGCGGGAAAACATGGCGGGAAATAGAGGGAAAGGGCGGGAAAACATGGCGGGAAGCGGAGGGAAAGAGCGGGAAAACATGGCAGGAAATATCTTTAGTCCCGGACTTAAGTGGTTGCAGCAGGATGGGGACGGCGTGAGCATGTTTAGTCCCGGATGGTGTCTCCAGCCGGGACTAAAGGTTCATCTTTAGTCCCGGCTGGAGAAACCAACTGGGACTTAAGGGGTTGTGGCAGGCTAGGGCCGGCGCAAGCATATTTAGTCCCACATGGTGTCTCCAACCGGGACTAAAGGTTCATATTTAGTCCGGGTTGGAGACACCAACCAGGACACAACATGAGTGGTGACACTATGCCAGTGAGTGACGACACTATTTTGGTGAGTGGAGACACTATGCTTGTGGGTGGCAGCACTAATGACAGTGGTGAGTGTCAACATTATGTCGTGAGTGTCGATACTATGTCGTGTTGCTTAATCTATAAATAGGCATCCTCGTGAGTCCTCAGGCATCTCCAAGATGGTGTGCGAGAGCAGGGACAACACTACGGCCATCTTGAGGGAGATGCATAAGGATCCAGTCCTCAGGCATCTCCAACAAGCTGGCCATAGATAGACTCCCTAATATGTGAAATTAGTTAGATTCCAGGCGTATTGATCTAGTTAGAGAAGTTATAAACTGCAAGATTGTGTGCGAGAGAAGAGACAACACTACGACCCGTTTGAGGGAGATGCCTAAGGATCCAGTCCTCAGCTATCTCCAAAAAACTGGCCATAAATGCACTCCATAATATGTGAAATTAGTTAGCTCCCAGGCCTATTGATCTAGTTTGAGAAGTTATAAAAGTACAAGAGTAGGGAAAACACTACGTCCAGCTTTAGGGAGACGCCTAAGGATCCAGTCCTCAGGCATCTCCACAAAGATGGTTATAGAGGCACTCCCTAATATGTGAATTGTAGTAGAAAACGGTCCGTTAGTCCCGGTTTCCTAACTAGGACTACAGAATCGGGACTAAATGCCTCCTTTATTACCGGTCCAGCCACAAGCTAGGACTAACACTCAAGACATTTATTAATATTTAAAAACTAGGAGTACGAAATCGGGACTAAAGGCCCCTTGGCCTTTATTAATATTAAACTTGGAAAATTGCAAACATCATAAAATATCCTTCACTAAATGAGCTATCATGTCTCATGACATTTAGGTTCACAATATGCGGTCGACCAGATTTGAACTGGAGGTACACAATATGATGATATGAACTTCTTGGCGTATGTCCCTTGCTTATGATCACTTTGGTCGTAACTATGGAGCATTTTCTTTATTTTACGGGATGCTTGGGTCAGTTTTCACTGTGAAGGGCGGAATTTTATCAAACTTATTATAATTTTTTGACATGTTTGTCTTGTCCTCGACTCCCACGATGTTTCTTTTCCCTAAAAGAACCATGTGAAGCTTTGGCTCATCGTATGATGTATTCGTTTGCTTTTTTTTTTTTTTTTGGTCTTGAGGACATGTCCTTCACATATAATACCTGAGCCACATCATTGGCTAGGACGAATGGTTCGTCTCTGTAACCAAGATTGTTGAGATCCACTATTGTCATTCCATACAACTGGTCTACCTTTACACCTTTTCCATTCAGGTTGACCCATTTGCAGCGAAAAAAGGGACCTTAAAAGAAACTCCATAGTCAAGTTCCCATATCTCCTCTATGTAACCATAATATGTGTCCTTTTTCCCATTCTCGTTTGTTGCATCAAAGCAGACATGACTATTTTGGTTGGTGCTCTTTTTATCTTGGGCGGTCGTGTAAAATGTATTCCCATTTATTTCATATCCTTGGAAATTCAATATAGTAGAAGATGGTGACCCGGCCAACAAGTAGATATTATCTCCAAAAATGGTGTCATTCATGAGATGTGCTCGGAACCAACTGCCAAAAGTCTTCATGTGTTCATCTCTAATCTAGGAGTCAGGCTTCCTCGCGTTTTTGGAGCATACAATATTCTTGTGTTCCTCGATATAAAGAGCAGTCAATGTGGAATTATGTATAACTATGTAGTGTGCTTGAGTGAAAGATTGATCGTCCCTACATATCATTTCTTTCTTTCACAGCGTGATTTTTCCACTCAGTATCCCCTCATGCCGCGAGTGAGGAACACCAATCGGCTTAAGGTCAGGAATAAAGTCAACACAAAACTCAATGACCTCATCTGTTCCATAACCCTTGGATATGCTTCCTTGTGGCCTAGCATGGTTATGAACATATTTATTTAAGACTCCCATGAACCTCTCAAAGGGGAACATATTGTGTATAAATACAGGACCGAGAATGGCAATCTCTTCCGCTAGGTGAACTAGGAGATGCGTCATAATATTGAAGAAGGATGGTGGGAACACTGTCGTGGTATTGCCGACGAGTACGCCATGGAGGGGTCCTCACAGTGCGTGTTTAGAGACGTGGGGGAAGGCGGACGGTTGACGGGTACGAGGTATCACACCTTACCTAGGTTCAGATCCCACAACAGTGGCGGAATCCTACTCCTTCTATAAATCACTATAAGGGCAATATGCCGAGTTACAGGGATTGGTTCGTTGTGCGAGGTGACTAGAGAGTCTAAGTTATCGTGCCCTAAAGGCTCCCATAGGCCTGACTTATATAGTCGCCGGGTCCTAGGGTTATAGGCAAAGTCCTATCCGGACAGGTTACAGAGTCCTACACTGCTTACAACTCTAGCGTGTCTTGCACTCCAAGGCTCCGGGTACGTCGGTGACTCCTCCGTAGCCTTCCTTTATCCGGCATGGGCCTCCCTTCTGGATCCATCTAACTGGGCCGCCTAGCAGGCCATGGTCCATGCTACCAACTGTGGGCCACCCGGTTTATCCGGATAGGAGACATGCTATGGGCATACCCATATAGCATATCCCCAACAGTAGCCCCCAGAGAACTCCGAGATCTTGCGCCGTCCTGCCTCTTCAAGTTGAATGCTCCGTCTAGATGGATGTCAGCAAATCATCAAGCAATATCGTGTAGTCCTCCCAAGAACCCTGCAAGGCTTTCTCCGTCTTCAACTTGTAAGTCGGAGAGTTGCTGAATCTTCTATCGTACTCTTCCGTAGCCGAACTGGATCCGTCCATGCCGGAATATTCCGATAAGATGGTTCACCTGCCAGGGACAGCTAGGGCGACATAGACATAGGTCAGCAACGCCTCGTAACTCACACATGCAGAGAACACAATCATGTCTGTTTTTCCCGCGTGAGCAATACGAACCGTTGGCGGCGACGTTGGGAACGTGGCGAAATTTCCGCGCACGCGCCCACACACGTTGCCCACGCGTCAACCAGTCGATCACTTTGCACGAATCTTGATGCCGGAGGTTATAAATTGTAACTGTGGTGGAATTTTACTTTTCACCTCATTCTCCTCATGCGTCGTCTTCTTCCTCCAGCGAGCACCTCCTCGATCTCCCCACGCGTTTCGTGTAAAACCCTAGCCCTTCAATCCTTCTAGTCACCACCTCTCCCCTTCCAATGGCCAGCAGCAGCTCTGCTCCCTCCATGGCGGCGCCCGGCGACACCGCGGTGAAGCCGGAGAGCACCGTCCACGTGTCCCCAGAGGGCCTGGTGTTGCTCAAATCAGCGGTGATAGAATCCACCAGCGGCGCTGGAGCTGCTAGAAGAGGAAAGTGACTTCCACAAGGGGGACTGGCGCAGTTCGGACATCACGGACTGCGACATCAAGGAGCTGCTCGTCGAGGGATACCTCCCTATGATGGAGGGGCTCGTCTGGCGGGCGGTGCCGGCCGGCGAGGTCACCCCTTCTTCCCAAGTCGGAGAGAAGGTGTACCTCAAAGCCCAACTAGTACGTGGCGTCTCCCTGCCCATCTCCCAATTTCTTCCTAGCCGTCCTTAGCCATTACCGAGTACAGCCTCAGAACCTCTCCCCCAATAGCATCCTCGCTCTTAGCAAATACATGGCGCTCTGTGAGGGTTACTTAGGGATTAGGCCTAGGCTACATCTCTTTGTCTATTTCTTCACCATCAAGAGGGAAGCCGGAGCCGGCAAGGACGAGCTCACGAATTGTGGGACCATTAGCTTTAAGATCCGGCCTGGCCGGCGGTTCCCCGACATGGTCGGCCATGAATCTTGCAAGAAATGGCAATGGGCGTACTTCTACGGCCCAGACATTCCTCTGGCTGGCCGAGAAGAAACATATCCAGACTTTGTCGACGGACCCGCTACCGAAGCCCCGACATGGAGGTCCCAGCCATCCTTTCCTCCGACAACGAAGCCTCCTGCGCCATTAGGCGGATTGAGTGGTTCGTAGATACAGGTCTGACCGGGTTGAACCTAGCCATGTGTTGGTTCGTCAGGCGGATCCAACCTCTACAGCACCGCTCCAAGCTTATGCATGAGTACACCAAGGATAGGAAGGATAGCCTCCGCATCTCCGAGTACAACTTATCGAGTGACTCCGTCAAGCTTCAGCTCAAGGACATCGTCAAGGTGAAGGATAGGAAGCGAGGTTTCACCATCACCTACGACATGTTCGTTGACGGCATGTGCCCATAGGTATGATTTTATTTTCTGTGTATGAATTTTACCCCAGTTCTTCCGTCTAGCCATTAACATCTCACTAACATTTTTGGGATTTCACTTAACAGCTCAGCGGTCTAGAGGAGGATAACATGGCTGTACAAATCTATGACCCCAAGATGAAGGAAGTCACCGTCGTGTCCGACGACGATGTCCCGCTGGCGCGAAAGCGGAAGAGCTCCACCTCTGACGCTGCCGATGGAGGCAAGAAGAAGAAGACGGAGGGTGGAGCCTCCAAGAAGACTATCGCCACCTTGGAGGCGGAGAAGAGAAAATTTACCGGGATCCCTATTGCCAAAGCACCCCCTATAGTGTAAGCTTATTTCTCTCCGACATTGTCCTTTGCTTGTCTTATTCCTGTACTTATACTTTTTGCACGTTTCAGGAAGAAGGCCACTACTAGTTTGAATAAGACCTCCAAAACTTTGGGGGCTTCTAGAAATATTAAGGATATGTTGCATCGTGACGTGTCTCCCCACGCATCTCCCGCCATCGCTCCTGTCACTCCCAGCGTCCAGCCTACGTCTGCTCCGACAAGCTCACAGGCCAAGGATGCATCTGGCACTTCCTCCATGGAAGTGGACTCAGGTGCCACCGTGGAGCTTGTCGTTGTCGGCGAATAGTGTTGGAGATATGCCCTAGAGGCAATAATAAATGTAGTTATTATTATATCTTTGTGTTTATGATAAATGTTTACATTCATGCTATAATAGTATTAAGAAGGAAACATTGATACTTGTGTGATTTGTAAACTTAATTTGAAGTCCCTAGTATTGCCTCTATACATCACTAGCTTGTTGGTTGATAAATGATTGTGGTTTCCCTATCATGAACATTGAGATGTTATCAACAACAAGATCATATCGTTAGGAGAATGATATGGTGGACATACTCCTATAGATAAGCGTAGCATAAAGATCAAGTCATTTCAATAGTTCAATTGCTATATGCTTTCTGATACATAGTAACCTAATTCCTTCAACCATGAGATGATGCATATCACCTTTGCCGGATGGATGCTTTGATGACATCAAACACCACACCGTAACTGGGTGGCTATAAAGGTGGCATTGAGTGTTCGGAAAGTATTGGTTGAAACACATGGATCAAGAGTGGGATTTGTCCATCCATATGACGGATAGATATACTCTGTGCCCTATCGGTGGAATGTCATCCAATTAGCTTGCAAGCATGTGACTGGCTCACAAGGGATCACATATCACGGGAACGAGAAAAGAGTACTTATCGGTAACGAGGTTGAACTAGGTATGCAGAGATACCGATGATCATAACCTCGGATAAGTAAACTATTGTGAGACAAAGGGAAATTGGTATCGTATGTAAGTGGTTCATTCGATCGCAAAGTAATCGTAGAAATATGTGGGAGCCATATGAATTTCCAGATTCCTCTATTGGTTATTGTTCGGAGAAGTGTCTCGATCATGTCCGCATAATTCACGAACCGTAGGGAGACACACTTAAGGATTCGACGTTGTTTGAGTAGTTATGGAATGAATGAGAAAGAGACCGAATGTTGTTCGGAGTCTCGGATGGGATCCGGGATATCACGAGGAGATCCGGAATGGTACGGAGAATAAGATTCATATAAGGAAAGTCTCGTTTCGGAGTTGGGGAATGATTCCGGTGTTTTCATCGGGAATGTTCTAGAAGGTTCCGGAATGTCCGGCACTCCGGAGGGGAAGGGGTACATGAATGTGTCATTACAAGTTGGAATGATTGCATCATGTACTAAGTGTCTTCGCTGTCCAAAATAAAGGGTTTATTCAAATCCTAAATTGAAAAGTCAAACGGCTAGTTTGAAAGTCAAACGGCAAGTTTTGGAAAGAGGAGGAGGAGGTTGAAACCGAGTTGGGGAGGGAGTCCCTCCTCCCCAAGCCGGCGCACCACCCAAGCCGAGTTGGGGAGGGAATCCACTCCCTCCCCTTGGCCGCCCCGGCCCCTCCACCTATATAAGGAGGGGCAGGGCTCCCTCCTAGCACACACAAGTACCTCTCCTCAAACCCTAGCTTGGCGCCTACCACCATAGCCGCCGCCCCCTAGGGTTTTGCCCTAGCCGCCGACTTGGGGTCCCCGGAACCCTAGCCGCCGGCTCTGGCACCTCCTCCTTGGTGTGTCTAAACCCTAGATCGCCGAGGATCTCTCTCATACTCCACCATACTCGCTCTGGCTTAAGGCGAAGCCCTGCGAGATCTCCCCTCTACTTCCGGTACCACGCCGTTGTGCTGCCGGAATCGCGAGGAGAGTACTACAACCTCCGCTGCCTGCTGGAACAAGGGAGAGGAAGGTCTTCGTCGAGTACCGAACGTGTGACCGACTGCGGGAGCGCTGCCAGAACGCAGCGCCGGAAGGATCGTCTACGTGATCTTGAGATCGGGAAGAGTACGACTACATCACCCACGAGAATTCGCTCTCGTTAAACACTTTGTAATCTTCGAGGGTAAGTTATTCAATCGACTCGTTGCTACAATCTAGTAGATAGATCTTGGCTTGTTTGTTTGTATGCGATAGAAATTTTTTGTTTTCCATGCTACGAAACCCTACAGTGGTATCAGAGCCGTGTCTATATGTAGATCTGTTGCACGAGTAGAACACAATGGTCATTGTGGGCGTTGATGCTTTTATTGTCGATTGCTTCTTGTGTACTTTGCATCTTGCGGTATGTTGGGATGAAGCGGCCCGGGCTAACCTTACATGAAATCGTTCATGAGACTTGCTCCACGCTTGACATGCAACTTGTATTGAATAAGTGGCTTTGCGGGTGCCTGTTTCTCCTAGCATAGTTAAGATCCAATTTACAACGGGTGATTAACAATACTAGTATCAATGTTGTGGTTCATGTTCGTAAGTTAGAACGACACTTATTGAAAGCCCCAAACCACGTAAAACATGCAAAGAAAGTAGAGGCGTCTAACTTTGTTTTGCAGGGGTGTGCAGTGATGTGATATGGCCATGATTGTGATTATATTTGATGTATGCAATGTTCCTTATTGTAAGTTGGCGACCGGCAGGAGCCATATGGTTGTCTTTAATTTATGTTAAGACCCGCGTGTCTATTCAAAGTAGTTGTAATAGTTGAAGCCGGTGGACGACAACCATGGAGAGGCGTCATTGACCTTGATGCAATGCCGGTGATGATGGAGATCATGTTCGTGCTAGAAGATGGAGATCGAAAGCACAAAGAAGAAAGGCCATATCATATCACATATGATGAATTGCATGTGATGTTAATCCTTTATGCATCTTGTATTGCTTAGTAGACGACGGTAGCATTATAAGATGATCCCTCATGCACATGAATTTCAAGTCATAAAGTGTTCACCCTTAGTTAGCACCGTTGCTAAAGCTTGTTGTTTCGAAGCACCACGTGATGATCGGGTGTGTTAGATTCTACAAGTGTATACAACGTGAGCAAGCCAGATTTGCTCATGCGGAAACTAAGGTTTGATCTTGACGAGCCTAGCATGTACAGACATGGTCTCGGAACACGGATCACCGAAAGGTAAAGCATGAATCATATAGTAGATATGATGAACATGACGATTGTTCGCCATTGAAACTATATCAACTCTCATGATGATCGGTGTTGATGTAGTGGATTTGGTTCGTGTGATCACTAAAACAATGTGAGGGATGTTGTTTTGAGTGGGAGTTCACCTAGATTAACTTTATTATTAATTTGAACTCAATTTGTCATAAACTTAGTCTAAACTATTGCAAATATGTTGTAGATCAATGGCAGCCCCTACCATCAATTTTAATGCGTTCCTAGAGAAAGAAAAGTTGAAAAACAATGGAAGCAACTTCGCGGATTGGTTCCGCAATTTGAGGATTGTCCTCACAGCTGGTAATTTGACCTATGTGTTGGATGCACCGCTGGGTGACCCACCTGCAGCTGATGCTTCTGATGAAGTAAAGAATGTTTACCTCGCTCGGAAGAATCAGTACTCCATAGTTCAGTGTGCTATCTTGTATGGTTTGGAATCGGAGCTTCAGAAAAGGTTTGAGAATTCATACCCATATGATATTGTCGAGGATCTCAAATTGATCTTTGAGACTCATGCGGCAATTGAAAGTTATGAAGCTTCTGAAAAGTTCTTTAACTGCAAGATGGAAGAGGGCAGCTCCGTCAGTGAGCATGTGCTTAAGATGTCTGGGCACGCAAACAAACTTCAAAGCTTGGGTATAGTGATTCCTAATGCTTTCGGGATTTACCGTGTCCTCCAATCACTACCACCAAGTTACAAGAACTTTGTGATGAACTACAACATGCAGAACATGAACAAGCAGTTGCCAGAACTGTTTGCTATGTTGAAGTCTGCAGAAGTGGAGATCAAGAAAGAGCACCAAGTGTTGTTGGTCAATAAGACCACCAAATTCAAGAAAGGCAAGTCTAAGCAGAAGGGACACTTCAAGAAGGGTGGTAAGAAAGTTACCACGCCGGCGAAGAAGACCAAGGCTGGACCTAAGCCTAATACTGAGTGCTTTTACTACAAGGGAGAAGGTCACTGGAAGCGGAATTGCCCAAAGTACTTGGCGGATTTGAAGAACGGCAACATCAAGAAGAAAGGTATATCTGATATACATGTTATTGATGTGTATCTCACTAGTACTCGTAGTAGTGCCTAGGTATTTGATACTGGTTCGGTTGCTCATATTTGTAACTCGAAACAGGTGCTGCAGAATAAACGGAAGCTAGCGAAGAACGAGGTGACGATGCGCGTGGGAAACGGATCAAAGGTTGATGTGATCGCGGTCGGCACGCTACCCCTTCATCTACCATCGGGATTAGTTTTATACTTAAATAATTGTTATTTGGTGCCTGCGTTGAGCATGAACATTATATCGGGATCTTGTTTATTGCGAGACAGTTACTTGTTTAAGTCCGAGAATAATGGTTGTTCGATTTATATGAGTAATATGTTTTATGCACATGCACCTTTGATAGATGGTCTATTCTTATTGAATCTCGATAGTGGAAATACACATATCAACAACATTGAGGCTAAACGTTTGAAATCGAGCGATAACTCGACCTATATGTGGCACTGTCTTCTTGGTCACATTGGAGTGAAGCGTATGAAGAAACTCCATTCCGATGGACTAAGACTCCATTCTCTGGTATGATGGAGCGAGCTACGGACTTATTGGAAATCATACATACCGATGTGTGTGGTCCAATGAGTGTAGCATCGCGCGGTGGTTATCGTTATGTTCTTACCTTCACGGATGACTTGAGTAGATATGGGTATATCTATTTCATGAAACATAAGTCTGAAACTTTCGAGAAGTTTAAGGAATTTCAAAGTGAGGTAGAGAATCAACGTAACAAGAAGATTAAAATTCTACGTTCTGATCGTGGAGGTGAATATCTAAGTTACGAGTTTGGCGAGCATTTGAAGAAATGCAGAATACTTTCACAGTTGACACTGCCGGGAACACCACAGCGTAATGGTGTGTCCGAACGTTGTAATCGAACTCTCTTAGATATGGTTCGTTCTATGATGTCACTTACAGATTTACCGCTATCATTTTGGGGTTATGCATTAGAAACAGCCGCATTCACTTTAAATAGGGCACCATCTAAATCCGTTGAAACGACACCGTATGAATTATGGTTTGGGAAGAAACCTAAATTGTCGTTCCTTAAAGTTTGGGGATGCGAAGCCTATGTAAAGAAGTTACAGCCAGACAAGCTAGAACCCAAAGCGGAAAAATGCGTCTTCATAGGATACCCGAAGGAAACTATTGGGTATACCTTCTATCATAGATCCGAAGGCAAAATCTTTGTTGCCAAGAATGGATCCTTTCTAGAGAAGGAATTTCTCTCGAAAGAAGTGACTGGAAGGAAAGTAGAACTCGACGAGGTTGTCGAACCTTCTCTCGAAATTGCGAGTAGCGCAGCACCGGAAGAAGTTCCTGTGGTGCCTGCACAAATTAGAGAGGAAGCTAATGATGATGATCATGAAACTTCGGTTGAAGTTGCTACAGAGCCTCGGAGGTCAACGAGAACTCGTACCACTCCAGATTGGTATGATCCCTTTATGAGTGTCATGTTGGTGGATAACACCGATGACCCTGACACATATGAGGAAGCGATGATGAGCCCAGATTCCAATAAATGGCAAGAAGCCATGAAATCCGAGATTGGATCCATGTACGAAAACCAAGTATGGACTTTGGTGGACTTACCGGATGGCCGGAAGGCTGTCGAGAATAAATGGATTTTCAAGAAGAAAACAAATGCTGATGGTAATGTTACTGTCTATAAAGCTCGACTTGTCGCAAAAGGGTTTCGAAAAATTCAAGGAGTTGACTACGATGAGATTTTCTCACCAGTAGCGAAGCTAAAGTCTGTGAGGATTATGTTAGCAATCGCTGCATATTATGATTATGAGATATGGCAGATGGATGTCAAAACAGCATTCCTCAATGGAGACATTGATGAAGAGTTGTATATGATGCAACCCAAAGGTTTTGTCGATCCTAAAGATGCTAACAAGGTATGCAAACTTCAATGGTCCATCTATGGATTGAAGCAAGCATCCCGAAGTTGGAATCAACGTTTTGATAAGGTGATCAAAAGTTTTGGTTTTATACAAACTTATGGAGAAGCTTGTATTTACAAGAAAGTGAGTGGGAGCTCTGTAGCATTCTTAATACTATATGTAGATGACATATTGTTGATTGGGAATGATGTAGACCTTCTTAATAGTGTCAAGGAATATTTGAATAATAGTTTTTCAATGAAGGATCTTGGCGAAGCAGCTTACATATTAGGCATAAAGATTTACAGAGATAGATCGAAACGCCAAATATCATTGTCACAGAGTACATATTTGGACAAAGTTCTAAAGAAGTTTGGAATGGAAGATAGCAAGAAAGGGTTCTTGCCCATGTTGCCCAATACGACCTTGAGTAAAACTCAAAGTCCGACATCGGCAGAAGATAGAGAAAGGATGAGTAAGACTCCCTATGCCTCAGCCATAGGATCTCTAATGTATGCCATGCTATGTACTAGACCCGACATTGCATATGCTGTTAGTTTGACTAGCAGATATCAAAGTGATCCAGGAGTGGATCATTGGACAGCGGTCAAAAACATCCTTAAGTACTTGAGAAGAACTAAGGATATGGTTCTTTCTTATGGAGGTGATGAACAGCTCGTTGTTAATGGTTACACCGATGCTATTTAGAACACTGATCCAGATGATTCTAAATCACAATCTGGATACGTATTTATTTGAATGGTGCAGCAGTTAGCTGGAGGAGTGCAAAGCAAAGCGTTGTGGTGAGATCTTCAACTAAATCGGAATACATGGCTGCTTCGGAGGCTTCACAAGAAGCGATATGGATGAAAGAGTTCATTACAGAGCTGGGTGTGGTTCCTAGTGCGCTGGACCCGATGTCTATCTACTGTGATAACATGGGCGCCATAGCCAATGCGCAAGAACCAAGGTCACACAAGAAGCTGAAGCACATCAAGCTACGTTTTCACGCTATTCGAGAACATATCCAAGATGGGGATATAAAGATTTGCAAAGTACACACAGATCTGAATGTGGCGGATCCGTTGACTAAACCTCTCCCGAGGGCAAAACATGACCAGCACCAAACTGCCATGGGTGTTCGGTATATTACCATGTAATCTAGATTAGATGACTCTAGTGCAAGTGGGAGACTGTTGGAGATATGCCCTAGAGGCAATAATAAATGTAGTTATTATTATATCTTTGTGTTTATGATAAATGTTTACATTCATGCTATAATAGTATTAACAAGGAAACATTGATACTTGTGTGATTTGTAAACTTAATTTGAAGTCCCTAGTATAGCCTCTATACATCACTAGCTTGTTGGTTGATAAATGATTGTGGTTTCCCTATCATGAACATTGAGATGTTATCAACAACAAGATCATATCGTTAGGAGAATGATATGGTGGACATACTCCTATAGATAAGCGTAGCATAAAGATCAAGTCATTTCAATAGTTCAATTGCTATATGCTTTCTGATACATAGTAACCTAATTCCTTCAACCATGAGATGATGCATATCACCTTTGCCGGATGGATGCTTTGATGACATCAAACACCACACCGTAACTGGGTGGCTATAAAGGTGGCATTGAGTGTTCGGAAAGTATTGGTTGAAACACATGGATCAAGAGTGGGATTTGTCCATCCATATGACGGATAGATATACTCTGGGCCCTCTCGGTGGAATGTCATCCAATTAGCTTGCAAGCATGTGACTGGCTCACAAGGGATCACATATCACGGGAACGAGAAAAGAGTACTTATCGGTAACGAGGTTGAACTAGGTATGCAGAGATACCGACGATCATAACCTCGGATAAGTAAACTATCGTGAGACAAAGGGAAATTGGTATCGTATGTAAGTGGTTCATTCGATCGCAAAGTAATCATAGAAATATGTGGGAGCCATATGAATTTCCAGATTCCTCTATTGGTTATTTTTCGGAGAAGTGTCTCGATCATGTCCGCATAATTCACGAACCGGAGGGAGACACACTTAAGGATTCGACGTTGTTTGAGTAGTTATGGAATGAATGAGAAATAGATCGAATGTTGTTCGGAGTCTCGTATGGGATCCGGGATATCACGAGGAGATCCGGAATGGTCCGGAGAATAAGATTCATATAAGGAAAGTCCCGTTTCGGAGTTGGGGAATGATTCCGGTGTTTTCATCGGGAATGTTCTAGAAGGTTCCGGAATGTCCGACACTCCGGAGGGGAAGGGGTACATGAATGTGTCATTACAAGTTGGAATGATTGCATCATGTACTAAGTGTCTTCGCTGTCCAAAATAAAGGGTTTATTCAAATCCTAAATTGAAAAGTCAAACGGCTAGTTTGAAAGTCAAACGGCAAGTTTTGGAAAGAGGAGGAGGAGGTTGAAACCGAGTTGGGGAGGGAGTCCCTCCTCCCCAAGCCGGCGCACCACCCAAGCCGAGTTGGGGAGGGACTCCACTCCCTCCCCTTGGCCGCCGGCCCCTCCACCTATATAAGGAGGGGCAGGGCTCCCTCCTAGCACACACAAGTACCTCTCCTCAAACCCTAGCTTGGCGCCTACCACCATAGCCGCTGCCGCCCCCTAGGGTTTTGCCCTAGCCGCCGACTTGGGGTCCCCGGAACCCTAGCCGCCGGCTCTAGCACCTCCTCCTTGGTGTGTCTGAACCCTAGATCGCCGAGGAGCTCTCTCATACTCCACCATACTCGCTCCGGCTTAAGGCGAAGGCCTGCGAGATCTCCCCTCTACTTCCGGTACCACGCCGTTGTGATGCCGGAATCGCGAGGAGAGTACTACAACCTCCGCTGCCTGCTGGAACAAGGGAGAGGAAGGTCTTCGTCGAGTACCGAACGTGTGACCGACTGCGGGAGCGCTGCCGGAACGCAGCGCCGGAAGGATCGTCTACGCGATCTTGAGATCGGGAAGAGTACGACTACATCACCCACGAGAATCCGCTCTCGTTAAACACTTTGGAATCTTCGAGGGTAAGTTATTCCATCGACTCGTTGCTACAATCTAGTAGATAGATCTTGGCTTGTTTGTTTGTATGCGATAGAAATTTTTTGTTTTCCATGCTACGAAACCCTACAAATAGTCAACACAAGAAAGTACCATAACTCAAATGTCTGAAGCTTCGGCATAGGATGCCATCGGTAGCGGTAAGGAGGTGGTGGCGATGTCTCTGCACCCAGGTCAACCGTAGAGTTTCCAAAGATAGTCTACCCGGCGCTTATGCCAAGTAGCTCCGCTTTGGTTACTGGTGCTGCACCGACATCTCCAACATGCGGTCTTGAGGAGCTTCTCCGACAAGCGTAAATCTTGCAAGGAAACAGTCTTTCCTTCGGCAAGTTGCTTGCTGAGAGTGCTACCAACCTCAAGATCATCACACTTGTAAGTTTTATTTGCCTTTTGCATTTCATATGAGTATCCCACTATAGCCCCCGAGGATTTAGACGGAAAACCTTAGGTCTTTGCATCTAAATGCTCTAAGAGTGACTAAGCTAGAAAACTTCTCACTGTATCCCCCAAGTATATAGTTTGAATGAAATATTCCGACTAGATACTTTCAGAGTAGCATACACAGTGTTTGAAAATTTTGATACTGTAGCCCCCAAGCCTCTAGTTGTAACTGAATTAGTTCCGACTAGAAGCTTAAAGAAATACTAGGTATATGACTGAGTTAAAAACTTTATACTGTAGCCCCCAAGCTTCTAGTTGAAAAACTGAAACAGTTCCGACTAGATGCTTAAAGAAAGACCAAGCATATTGACAAGTTAAAAAACTCTTACTATATCCCCCAAGCCTCTAGGTGGATAGTTATCCGGCTAGATGCTCCAAGTAGACTAAACAGCGTTAAACTTTCTTTCCACGGAATGAGAATTCTTGTAGAGGCGTGGCCAACGAGAAGTACCACAAGATGCGTGCGGACTTGGAAGATGAAAACGGTAAACTGCCTTCTTGAAGGAACAAATCATCAAGAGAAAGCGTCTGTTTTTCCTTTATTTTTCGTATTCTGACTTGGTCTTGTGCCAACTTTCTCCGAGTACTCACTGTGTACTGTTCTTTCTCCGACTTGCAAAAACCATTGCCAAGGCTAAGGAAATTGTTGAGAAATCCAAGCATATTGAGCAGCTGGATAGCGAAAACAAGATCCTTAAGCGAGAGAGGAAGGATATGCTGAAGATGCACGAAGAATCCATGAAGGTTCTATATGAATATGCCGACATGGAGATGAACCGCTTGAAGGAGGAGATCGCGATGCTAAAAGAGTAGAAGAAAGTTGCCGATGATCAAAATCAACGCAATCTTGAAACATACAAGATCCTCTGACAAGATCGGGATTCTCTGGCGGAAACTCTCCAGCAGGCCGAGATTAGCATCTTCAGTAAGTGATTCTCCGCCTTGTACTTCTGTAATCTAGATACTCTGAACTTTTGTTTGATTGAACTCATGCGTTCTCTTGTCGGAAATTTGCAGCTCCTATTGGTTTGACACAGTCGCCTCCTCCACCAAAAGAATGCATGGTTCTTGCCAGCAACTTTATCAACATTGGCATCACGTAGGCCAAGGAGATAGCCAAGCATCTCCAAA